>MU269991.1:7867500-9067500 GCA_021432705.1 Caranx ignobilis | reverse complement strand
TTTCAGTCTCCACAGTTTGGTGTTTGTTTAACTTGTTGTTGTTGGTGGGTGTGGTCCGACTGAGTCCGGACACTGAGTCCTTCTGGCGGCCATGTTGGATTCCTCCAGTCATTGTTGTTGATATCTGCTCGCCGGTTTCGATTGGTCACGTTCACACGTGTCACTTCACCAACACTCATGACCTCCGGCCGCAGCTTGACCTCAATGTTTCGATAGCATGCTATCATGCTAAAATCAGATGCTAATCATTGTCTCTGCTGCCTACCTTGTTGACATTGTTATTGTGAGCATGTTAGCCTCCTGCCATTAGCATTTAGCTCAAAGTGCTGCTAAGCCAAGTGAAGCTATGTAGCTAACGTGGCTCTACGCTCTTATTGTTAAATTGTTTAAGCTCTTTCTGAATGGAAAATGTTACATTGATAAAATGATTATTAAAGCACTTCATAGGGAAGAGTGTATGTGTGTGTGTGCATGTGTTAGTGTGTGTGTGTGTGTGTGTGTGGTGATACGAGCTAGCAGCAGTGTTCATTTAGTTGTTTCGAATTAGCTGAGGTAGCTAACAGAGGCCTGTTAGTGGCTCAGTGTTGTCCCACAAACATGACTCTAAAGGATTGTCCAGTGTCAAAGGTCAAATCTGAAATCCCTCATTTCAACAAGGTAGCTGCAGGACGCAGAGTTACGTCGTTTCAGCGCTGCAGCAGAATCTCTGAGTGTCGTAGGAACAGGTGGTTGAGCAGCTGCTGCACTGGTGGAGCCGTGTCCTGCACCGTCCACCTGTCCAGTGGCTGCTGCTGTTCGGTCCAGCTGGATGATGTGTGTTTGAAGGAATCCAGACCCGCGCCTCACTGCACCGCGGCGGTCCGATGACAAAAACAAGGAAGACTTTAGGCCACGACTACGAAACTACCTAGGATCAGATTCAGAGATGTAAACTGGAGTTTACACTTGGAAAACACCATTTTTGTTTATTATATAAAAATCACGGATCAGTTTTTCCCTTTGGTGGAACAGTTGAAATTGGACGTAGAGATATATTTTTCATGAATTTTTAACGTCTGGAGTGAATTTTTACTTTACGATGTTTTCGTCATGCTTCTCCTTCTGCAGCTCAGCTGGAGAGAAAAACAAACAAAAAAAAAAACAAGCTCCCGTCTCTCTTTTGCAGATGCATCCTCTCACCTTTGTATTCGGACTGCAGATTCTTTTCAAACGTCAGTTTTTAGATTTCAAAAGTCATTTCTTTTTCTGATGTCTCAGTTGAGTTCTGTTTTTCTTTCTATTGCAGTTTAAAAAAAATAAACAAATGTATTGACTATGAAATAAATGACACGATATTTGCTAGGTTTGAAGTAATAATGACTTATTGTACATAAGCATTTTTTCCTCCCTTGTACTGAAAAAAGAAATTAAATGGTTGTATATTGTGTAGAAAAGCAAACAAAAAGCCATGAATATTGTGAAGCTTGTCATTTCGTTTTGTGATCACTGTGTATTATTGTGTAACTAATGTGCAAAATGTTTGGGATTCTTTTCTCCCTCCTCTCTCTGCTTGTTGAAGCGGTCTCCCTGGATGCATTCGCTTTGGTTCTGGACTCGTTGGTTTTGCAGGAAGGTGCTGATTGGTTCAGGTGGTGTCACTGACGAGAGAGAGTCCAGTTAGATTAGATGGATCCACCTGATCCTGATCCCAGTGTCTGACCTGGGATCAGTTGGCCTCTCATGAGAAGAACCACGTCTGGATCAGGTCCGTAGGTCTCGGCTGTTCACAGGGACTTCCGGTCGTCCTCCCAGTGCTGAGGCCTCAAAACCTGGACCAGTAAGTGGGGGGTGAAAAAAACAAACAAAAAAACAACAGAACACATCCTCCCAGTCGTCAACCACCAGACGACTGGGAATCAGACCAGTGACCCCTGAACCAGTGATCACTCTTCCTGCCAGACACCGACAGACACGTTGGGTCCTCTACTGTTTGGCTTTATCTTCTATTAGTTGTTGCTAGCGCAGGGAAACATTTAATTGCAAAAGCAGTTTTATCAGTTTTTGATTTACCTGTAGAAGCGTTTTCTTTTTTGCATAATGTTGACAATGTTGAAATAAACACCTGGGAAGCAGAAACAAGATGAAATCGACCGGAGATTATTAATTGAAGTCCTTTTTTGTTTTGCTTACATCAATCCTGACCTTTTGCACATACTTGATATTTAACGGTCTTCAAAAAAGTAAAAAAGAAAATAATGCTGTTTGAATACTGCCAGTTGATTGACAATTATGCATTGATTGAAAAAATAAGCTAATTTTGGAGGAAATAACTTTGTAATATTTATCTCTTGCAAGCTATGTTTAATAAAGGTTGAAACAATTTGCTTCCAAGTGTGACTTCATTCATCTTTGTGCAACTGGACTGAACTGTGACGTTTCCGTGACGACCCCCCCCCCCCGTGACGAGTCCTAATGAAGTTGGTAGGTTCACATTTTCTAAACAAGTTTTAACACAGCTTTCATTCTCACTGTTTGGCAATGAGCAGTTTGGCAACTGCTCATTAAATTTACTAATGAGTTACTATCACATACAACAGGTAAAAAATAGCTTTTGATTAACTCCTGTTATCTTTTATCTTAACAGATGCAGTTATCAATAAATAGATTATTGTAAAGTGAGAGGAAGAAAAAACATTCAGTGTTTGTTTGACTCTGAGGGACGTCTCCATCTCCAGGACCGTCTACCAGGAGGTCACTTCCTGTACCGACCACCAGGTGGCAGGATGAGCCAATACAGATTGTCTCAAGGACCAGATGGAGGAGTGAGGAGAGTTTCCGTCAGCAACATCAGGTACTGATTCACCTCCTATGGACTGATGCTTTATAACTGATTAATAACTAATTTGGTGTCATTAGCTGATAACTGATTGATCAGGAGAAGAATCAGCTGTTATGGCTACAACCTGTTTGATTAAGCTTCTTGGTGACTTCTGGGTCAAAATCTGTTTCTGTCAACTTCATCACCACGACTTTCACCCTTTCTTTTGGACTTTTATGGTCAATAGGGGTCATTGACATTAAAACATGCCTCATTTTTGTGTGAAAAGTTCAATTCTGAATGATTTTTATTGTTGTTACGTTCAGAGGAACACGTCAAGACATGTTAAAGTAAAAAGACACTGTCACCAGTTCACCTTGTTGTAGTAAAGTAAAGACTATAGACGCAGTAAATGTGATTCACACTCACCAAATCCAATGGAAATGTTTATTATTATAGTTGCAAAAGGTGTGTTCAGGAACCATCTGTGTTATTTTCAAGCAGTTACAAAAGACAACATCAGATTTGAGACATAAAAACATTTGGAAACGGGTCAAATTTGACCCAAGGACAAGAGGTGGTTTAATCCTGAAGCTCACGACCTAGTTAAGCCTCCAGCTCTGACTGCAGCGCCACTCGTCACTGACCATCTGATGTTGTGCAGATAGTGGCTCTCCAGCTTATCTGCGTCTCCCTGCCCGTCCTCAGGCTGACGATGATCACAGAGGTGAGATCATCGTCAGAGGAAGTGGCTCCTGTTTGTTCAAGGCAGAGTGAAAGTACACAGTGTACACACACACACACACAGTATATAAAACCACCTCTCAGCGGCGTGAAGCTACTATAGTGCACGCACATACAGAGACATCATGGAGGACAAGGCAACGTGCTCACAGAGGAAACAGGAAGTGGACACTGTAAACGACTTTTATGTATATGTGTCGAATCCCCAATATGTTGTTTGTTTTCTGCACCACGGTTACAACAGGACAGGAAGAAGTTTAGATTTACACTGTGCTTCATTTTTGCAGCAGTGCAGGTATGGTGGCCTTGAGAGGTCAAAACACTGTAACTGCAGAAAACACATGCAAAGGCACAAAGTCAACGCAACTGAATCAACTTTGCAACAACGCTGCAAAAACTCACAATGTAAGTTAACAGGTGATCCCGCAGTGTTAATGCTAAGCTAAGCTAACGGTACAATGTGATATTGACATTCGGGCCTGTGATGAACCAAACGAACACCACTAACATGTTGCCCACACTTTGCCCCTTAGGATGAAAGTCTGTGCACAAGTTTTTAAAGAGGAGTTGTGAAAGTTGCACAGTGACACCTTTAAAGTGTGTTGTTGTTTCCACTGTGTGTGTGTGTGTGTGTGTGTGTGTGCAGTCCTCAGGATCAAACTTGCACAGACACAAACAGCTGCACCTCTACAGCAGGAAAACATATTACATAACACAAAGGCAAAAAAAAAGTCATGTGACCCTCAAAGTGTGGCAGTAAACAGCAAGTGAGAGAGAGAGAGAGAGAGAGAGAGAGAGAGAGAGGTAGGTGTTGTTGTTGCTACGGTACAAGATGTGACCGTATACTGTAGGTGCGGCGGGCTCTCTCTCTCTCTCTGTCTCTCTCTTACACGTTCAGCAGAGTTGAACGTGCAGAGCGAGAAGGTATGTGACTGTTTACCCACGGGTATGCCTCAAGGACGACAAGGAGCTTCTGGAGGACGTCAGACACCCAGAGAGCTGCAAAAAAAAAAAAGAAGAGGGAACTGAGATATGGGGCTGCTGGTGTGACCTTTCAAACACCACTTCCCTGAGTGGAAATTTACACAACAGCAATTGTGTCAAAATGAGGCTGTAGCCGTTTGAGCCATTGCACTATTTCTGTTCCTGCTGCTCAGCTGTCGTCAAGACAACTAACTGGGTACAGGTTACCCTTATTTGTTTGTTTGTTTTGTCAGATCCCCGTTAGATGTTGACCTCCCTCACCCTCCACACAGTCGTAGGAATGAGCTCTAGAGACCAAACATGTTTCTGTACCATGATGGGAAGACGTTTCTTTCAGCTGTAAAGTCTGAGTCTCACTTGCAGCAGCCACCTGGGACTTCAGTGATGGCTTCATGTTTCAGCCGTCTTCAATAGTGGGCCGGTGTTCAGGTTTCAGCTTTTGAACTGGTTTAACACAGTCTTTGTGGCTCCAGGTCCATTTTCCTCCTCCTCCTCCTCTGTGCCTGTCAGAGTCCCTCAGGGATCCGTCATAGGGCCACTGCTATTCAGCCTGGACATGCTACATCACCAGGAGGATTGATGTCTCCCCTGCAAATCATCTTAGCTACAGTACCAAGTGTCTCAGCAGTGAAGTAGTCCACCTCAACCACATGTAAAGTCTCACACACAACAAACCTTATCTTTGATTCTCCGTCCAGACAAACATCGGTTCTTGTTGGACATTAAAACATCACTCAGGCCTTCTTCACATCATGGCCGTGGCCTGTTTTAATTGGCTCATCCATCCATTAGATGATGTATTAACTGTGGTTCTTTTGCTCTTGGGATCCACTACATGTGACTTAGTTAAAAAACCCAAAGAAAATGAAGCTCACGTACTACAATCACTGCTAGAAAGCAACCGTACAGTGACCCTGAGAGGGGAGGGGAGGGGGGGCAGATGTGCAGTGGAGGAGTTGGATGTGGACAAGTCGTCCTGTGTGGAAAATCACACCAGATTTATGAGAAGTTGAGAAGTGAAAGTATCCTCGGCAGCAGAGAGGACAGAGAGTTACCCAGAGTCACACAGCTGGATCAGAAACAGCAGTCTGAGACTTGGAGGCACGTCCTGCCTGCGTGCGGGACGCATGTACAAGACCCCTCAGCCAATCACAGGACGCATGTCAGCCGATGTCAGCCAATCGCTGTGCGGTGGGGTTTTCTAGGACACGATGTCATGAAGAGGGGAATTTGTTTTTCTGGGAGGATGAAGGAGCAGCAGCAACAGAGAGAGACAGAGAGAGAGAGAGAGAGAGAGAGAGAGAGAGTGGGGAAACCTGTCGAGCTTCTGAGAAGTCGTGATAATGTGGCTGAAAGTTTTTCATGTTTCCCACAGTGTCGGTGTGTTGTTGCTCCACAGGCTCTTCACTCCCTCTGTTGAATCCTCCTCCTCTCCTGGTTTCTCCCTTCACAGCCTTTTAATTCGTAATATACTCGTTATATTTATGGAAAGTGAAACACAGTTGTTAAAAATGATCCAACTATCCACATGCTTTTTGGCTTTATCTTATTTCCATGTGTTGCTTATTTTGCAGTGGCTGGAATGAATGTTTTTGTGAAACCCACTTAAAGCACTTTCCAATCGACGTGTTTGTCTCGTTCCCTGTTTTATTTTGAAGTCAGTGTCCTGTCTTCCTGTGTGCTCCCTGATTTGATGACATGATGTGTCTCACCTGTGGCTTGTTTCCCCTCGTGTGTTTAACCTCAGTGTGTTCACATTGTCTTTGTCGGATCGCCTGCGTTGTATCCCTCTCTTGTTTTGTACTTTGTGTTCGTCCAGGGCCGAGGCCTGTTGACCTTCTTTTGTTGGCGCTTTGAAGACCTTTTATTCACCTTTATAATAAATATCTTTTGTTGCCCGTTTCTTTGCGTTGTCTGCATTTGGGTCTGATTTCCCACAACCCTGACAATCTCGAATCTCAGAGTTTTGCATGTTCTCTCTGTGCCTGTGTGGCTTCCTCCCACAGTGCAAACACACACCCACACACACACACACACACACACACAAGTAGGTTAATTACTGACGCCTATGTGAGCTATGTGACAGACTGGCGACCTGTCCAGGTGAACCCCGCCCTCGGCCTACCTTATCAGCTGGGATTGGCCCACAACTTTGTGCAGATCACTGGAGCATAAGGCGAAAACCTTGGAAAGTAAAAGTAGCTAAATTTTAGGAAAATTGGCTCCAGTTTCCAAGATACAGTAGTTAGGTCATAATTATATCAATATACAATAATAAAAATGAGTCTCAAAGTGAAGATAAATAGACAAACTTCCATGTGGTACCAGTTTCATGGATGGATGGATGGATGGATGGATGAGTTTGTGAGGCAGACACCGGGCCACAGTCCCTCAGGTCACAGGTGATGTGTTGAAATCTCAGGCGTGGATCCTGTGTTGCTGAGTCAGGGATGTCAGGCCAGAGAACATGTGGTGTAACACTCAGTGGTTTTAGTGTGGTGATACTGGCCTTTCTGCTGGGAGCTGTGGGAACGACTCAGCTTTCAGAAAAGATTAAAAACATGCGATGACGGCTGCTCAGAATCACTTTCTAGAAATTCATGAGCTCACCGCTATAATCAAGCAGCAGCAGCAGCAGCACGGTGAAGATGAGTCACCCCCAGTAGACCTTTACCTGAAGGGTGGGTGGTACGATAAGTATTAAGAAAAATGTGACATTTTGAAAAGATATTATCGGCAGATTTCATTCAAAGTTTGTGATATTAAATGAAAAAATATAATTTCATGAGAAAAAAAGTGAATAAAGCAGATTTTTTTGTTTTTGGAGGTCCTGTGTTGTTTCAGAGAAACATCGTTAGTTTTAAAAATGAGGAAGTCTGAGGCAACTTAAACAGAAGTTTTGCAAATAAGGACAAATGTTGTTCAGGCCATGTGTCTAATATTAGACTTCATTCTTGTCATAACTGTGATTCCTTTAACTGTCGATTTTTTCCTTTTTTGTCAGTGGTGTGGGCTTGATACTGTGCCACAGGGCAGAGACAGTACCCAGCTGCATTATGGGAGGTGTAGTGTTTTTGAAGCTTGACCCGGACAGTCATACATTCTTTGGTTTAGTGGTCGACCCACAGTGCATGCTGGGAATAATGGTATGCCAGTGGGTTAGTGGACTGAAATGAGTGAGTGGAGTCCAGGTTCAGGTCTTTAAACAAACCTGTTGTGAACACACAGACACAGATGAACATGAGCAAAGTTGTTTTGAGCAACACTTAAATCTCTTTCGCTGACTCGACTGTCTGTGACAGTGATTTACTGGTGCGTGTTGGAGCATGTCTTGTATCACACCACTGGACTGTGTCAGCTTCCTGTGGTGAATCACGGCCTCCACCGAGGGAACAAAATGGGAGGACCAACAAAACCATGCCTGCAGGAAACCAGCTCAGACGCCGTGGGTGTGTGGATATGTATGAGTGTGTGAGTGTGTGTGAGCATGTGGCTTGCGAATGCTAACCCTCGTGAACAACTGCCTTCAGCCTAAGAGAAGCCGAGTGCTCCTTCGCCTCAGCCAATCACAGGCCGGCGTCAGAGAGCGAGGCGAGGTGTGCAAACATGCTGGTGGTGCCAAGGTGGTAATGATGCCGTTGCTCTTCAATCAGTGGAGCAGGTTCTGTCAGGGTTTATTTAAAGAGCTCATAGTTAAGTAATTAAAAACAGTACGAGGTGTATCCCTGTGTTACAGTGCTATAGACAGCTGCTGTGTGATCAGACATGGTCAGGACGACTACCAAACTTGATGATCGTCAGCTGATGGGGGGGGGGGTTCAGTACAGGTGGTTAGTGGAGAGAAGGAGGAGGTGGGATTACCTGCCCTATTTACAAGAAGTACAATTGCATAACAGTGTAAGGAGTGTGAGTGTTGTGGCTTGATTTCACAGCAGCAAAGAATAAATGTATGTGACTGACTGGTTTATGAATTAGCTCGGAGATAAATCATCCAAAGTAAAAAAAAAAAAAGTCTGGTATCACGTTTTGTGTTTACTCATCATTACGATTCTATATTATTACTGATGATTGACCTTTCAAAATAAAGTCTAATAAAAATCATCATTGTGTCACAGTTTGGCTTCATGTAACAGAAACATTCAACGCCTCCAGTGAGGCGGAGGTCAACCCCTTTGCGTTCACTCACATGATACAGTGTGTATACACAAACAGTCAATGTATATATATATATACACACACATACAGACACACACACACATAAATCAAGAAGTTTCCAGAGACAGAGACGTGTTGTTGTCTCGACTTATGGAAACAGTCACAGTGATGACCTCTGACGTCATGGTGTGGGCCTTGTGAACAATAATATATCTGAAGAACTCTGAAGACTAGGGAGTTCAAATTGATCAGATTTGATTGATTAAGAGGTCAGAGGTCAAAGGTCAAGGTCAGTTTGAGAGGGCACAAATCACTTAACTTGAGACTGCACACAGCGATTATGGTAAATATTTTATAGGCCTCTGGATAAAAGGGGAAGTAACCTGAAACTACAGTGTGTGTGTGTGTGTGTGTGTGTGTGTGTGTGTGTTGATGGAGTGATCAGTTTCCATCCATGCCAGTCTTTCTTGGAAAGCAGGGGGGACGGTGGGACATGCGTACAGTGTTTCCATCTGTCCATCAGCTTGTTGTGATTGTGTTTGGTGACTTTTGCTCTACATGTGCCCACCTGTTCTCTCTCTCTCTCTCTCTCTCTCTCTCTCTCTCTCTATTTTAGTAAACACTGGACACTGTAACTGCTTATTTTAGTAAACGCATCCGCTGTGTGGCAACGACTTTAAATGGGCACCGGACAACAGTTGTGAGTGGGCGAGTGTCGTCCTCGTCCTACATGGTCACAGTAACTGTACACTCAGTGCAGCTCTGGGCCGCACGGAGATTTAAAAAAAAAAAGATCCCGTTGTGTTTTGTTTGGCTTCGCTTCAGTGCGAAACAACAACAACAACACAGGTACAAAACAACTGAGTGATTTCATCTCAGGACATTATGAAACTTCCCCATCTGATAAAGTGACTGTACAAATACTGGACTTTTGATCACTACTGACTCATCTGTCACCGAACGATCACTCACTGACTGTTACGACTCCAGGTTACGACACTCGAGCTGCTGAGACACGAACACGACAGAAGTAGGAAAAAAACAACAAAACAAAACATAAACAACTTTATTAAACACATATTTCATCACAATGACACTGATCATCATCTCTATTAACACTTACTCACTGAGCTCCTCTACAACCCTCCTATTCATACTGTTGTGACCCTTGTAGGCCTCTGTATGAATGAGTGGGTGGTTTAGTACCTGGTTTATTGATGAATGAGATGAAATCATTGATACAGGAAATGTCATGGTGTATTGTGACCTCGTTAACAAGAGGAAGAGCAGGAAAATATGAAACTGTGGAAACTTTTGGTGAATTTCCTCGACCGTCACGGTGCAGAGTTACTGTGAAATGGTTCGTCTATTGATTATTTATTAAATTATTTGTGTTTAATTGTATTTTTGGTTTCATTTATCTCTTTGTGAAGAAGGCCATTTTTATTCTCATTGTGAAATCATGTTTAAATATTGTTTTCTTGTCTGTTTATTGTTACTTTTTTTTGGGGGGGGGGGTTAGGGTTTTGATTGATAAGACAGATGTAGAGAGAGGAAATGCGGAGACAGAGAGACGGGGACCGACAAGGGCCGCTGGGGGAATACAGATTATTCTAATACATACAGTAGGTCTGGTTCAAGACAACACTGACCTTGAAGGACGTGTTTATGTTAATGTTGATTTTGACCTCCTCCTGGGGACTGATGACATCATCGGTTACATCATCAGTTCTGCTATAGGACAGATGAGGACAGGTTTGCTGTGGAGCTGCTGTCGACTGAAGCCAAAGTGAAATTACAGAAGGTGACGCTTCCCGGACACGTCATGATCACATGACTCGTCGCTGGCTTTTTCAGCATCCACCTGTGGTCGTGTGCTTTTCCTCTCCTCCACAGTCACAGCTGGAGGCTCTCCATCATCTTCTCTTTCTACTTGACTGTGAACTTAAATCCATCCATTCAGTATCTTCCTCTTTTCTGTTGTCAGGGTTCACGTTGAGACTGTTGAGGACGTCCACCGTCCACATAAATCCTGGACCCTTGTCCACTTCCAAGTCTCATCTCAACAACTGCCAACTCATCATCACATCCTCCATCAGTCTCAGACCAGAGACCAACATCCGCCTAGCTCCAGATCCTGGCCCTCAGGATCCAGACCTCCCTCAGAGTAGATCCACAACAGGAAGTGATATATCTGTGCGTGAGGAGATTTCAGGAGTGGAGAACTTGATCCATGGTTTGTCACTGGTTTGGGCCTCATAGCTTAAACCTGAATAAAACCACAGTCACACTGGTGTCTACAGTGTCCAGGTGGACCTGAAGACCACCTGACTCTTACCTGTGTGAGTAACAAAGAGCACACACACTGGATCGTTCTCATTTTCAATGCGTTTTTAATAAAAAAAGAAGGAATAACCCATAGGGTCTCATACAAAAATACTTGTAAATATCAAGGATGCATTACAAACATACTTTCTCACAAATCAGTCAAACAGTGATTTTCTTTGTGCCCTGAAGAAGCTGCAAACCGCCACAGAGGAGGCGTCACAGAGGAAACGTTGTCTGGGACAACTGCAGATACCATGTTTAACCTCACACAAGGTGCGTCCATGAACAAATCAGGGCGTTTTTCAATTATCAATCATGTTTGGCACAACCACCAAGCTGGGAAATCAAACATGAGGTTTTTTTTTTCGCCAATAGAGAGAAAAACAAAACACAATATTGTTCAAAAAAACAACAGACCAAACAGAAACTCTGGTAGGCAGTAGTGGAGCAACATGCGTCAATCAAAAAGTGCAATAATATACAGGAATAAACCACATTCTTTAAACACTGGTACATAAAAACATATAGATACTGCATGATGACATTACTCTACATGCTGATTGGACTTTAGTGACAAGAAAAATGATGGTTCCTCAATTGATATCCCTCAAAAAAAAAAAACAGGGTTTAACTGGAATGACAAAGCATAATGAGGAAAAGATAAACCCCGAAAAAGCAGAGGTGTCACAGCAGGCTGAGGGAGGGGGGGGGCGTATACAACACTTGGCCCCATCTATAAAGTCATAAAGTGGCTGTGAATGGACAGTGAGACGTTTTACTAAAAGTCTCTGGAAGGGGACAGCTTATTCAGAAATGTAGCGCGCCACAGCTCCTGCGGCTCGACCTCCACCTCCACGCCTCGACCCGAAGAGCACCAGGAGGAAGAGGATCAGCATAGGTGATGAAGCACAGTGACAGAACAACTGACAGAACAAGAGGGCGTCTTTCTGTCCACCTCCATCCATAATCCTGGCTTTAACTCCTCTCATCCATCCATCCATCCATCCATCCATCTCCTCCTCCGGAGTTTGGACTTTCTGGTCCTTCTTTCAAGTGCTTTAGATGAACGGTCCCTGAGAGCTGGACCACAGATTTGAGAGTCCCTGCTGGACTTCAGCAGACCGGCAGCATGCGGGCGTTGCCAGTGAACTCCTCCTCAGTCTGGAAAAAAAATAAACTTTTATCAACACGACTGTCGACAAGATTCATTTCTTTCATTACTGAAGGGCTCTGAATCAAACAGTGTGATTGAGACACCTACCTCAGTGTATACTGGTGGAGGTGGGAACTGGAAGGCGGGTGCGGACATGAAGATGGGACTGTCGTCTCCGTCGAAGTCATCCAGGAGCGGCGTAAGGGGCTGGTCCAGGCGGCAGTCGCGGGTGATGTCGGTGTAGCTGGGAGGCTCGGAGGGCATCCTGAGGGACACCCAGCTCTGGGAGGAGCTGCTGACCGAACCCTCCTGGCTGCTCACGCTGTTGCTTCGGCTGCCCAGGCCGGCGGTCCCGATGACCAGAGGCAGCTCCAGGATCAGCTTCTCGCTTCCAGGGATGTGGATGTAGATCTAGAGGAGAAGCAATGACACTTACGTTAACCTTGATCTTCTAAAATAACCATAATCGATTCTCCGATATCAGCTGTTGAAAATCAAGCCTTACCATCAGAGCATATTCCACTCGGATGATGTTGCAGCCCAGCATGGACGGTTTGATCTTTGGCACCCTGATGGTCTTTCCCTGCCAGGCGTCGCACATGCCAGAGATGATGTGGTTCCCGCGGACTGAGGACAGCTTCTGGCGGAAAACCTTTGTGCGGCCGTTGGCCTGGTAGGTGTGTTTGGCGATGATGGCGGCCTTGGGCACCACGATTCGGGAGCAGGTGTTCTCGAACTTTGCGTTGATGCAGATGTCTTCACCCTCACAGAAGCCGCGGCGGTCGATCTTGGCGTTCAGTGACACCTGGCCGTCAGGGATGAACATGCAGGTGACCTTCTTCTCCTTCATGCCACCTGTGGGAGACTGAGGAAACGCAGGATGGTTTAGACTTTGCCTAGATGTTATGTAACACACACCATCAGTCTAACATGTACAAGTCAGAGGGAGGGGTCAATGATCTCCAGGAACTCACCAGCAGGTCAGGGGTGTTGACATCCAGAGGCTCCTCCACCTCAAAGGACTTCTTGCACTCGAGGACGGGCTGCTGCGGCCTCTCCAGCAGGGCTTTCACAAAGTACTCCACATAACCAAACTTCCCCTTGTAGGACGACACCAACTGCCTGCAATGACACGTGAGAGCCGAGTGTAAATTAACTCAATAAAACAATAAATCTAAATGACCTGCTGGGAAACTGAACATCATGAGGCCTAGGAGGAAACACTTACCCCTGCTGTGGGAGCTCAAATCCAAATGAGTATTCGTATTTGTTTCCAGGTCTCAGGACCACGGATCCATCAGAGTCTGAGGGAGGAGATAAAACATCATCAGTTGTCCGATCGTGCCAATCCTTTGGGTTAACCCTCATTCAATATGGACAGTACTACAACTACTACCGATTTATTCAGCTTTCAAATGGGCAAGTCCCACACAACCACATCATTACCATGACTGAGCAATAAAATCTATGTTAACGAAGCACAGTAATTTACTACAGTAAGTACTGACAGTAGTATATATAATTGAGAAAGAAAAATGCCACTCTTTGAGTCTCTAACAGTTAAACCCATCATCAGCTCAGATCATCAGCTCCAGATGACTGACACCTGCCCGACCCTGACACCTGAGCAAGCTGCCATGATGCTGACAGACATGAAACGTACCTGTAGGCTGCCCGTCCTGCTGCAGGACTTCCTCGTACCGCAGGTACTCGGCCTCTTGTCGGCAGCGTTGCTTGCCTTTGGCGTAGCCCACCTTGGCTCGGCCAAGACCCAGCACCTTCACTGCGGACACACGCGTCACCTCGCTGACTTCCACCTCAATCCGACCGGACACCTTGTCCCCGCCGCAGTAAAAATTCTTGCTCGGGTCCGTAAAGATAATCTGGAAGGTTTTCACTCTCTTCGTCATGGCTACCATAGTTGTATCGGACGGGTGCTGATGAGGACAGAGTAGAAAAGGGGGCTGTGAGGACTGTTGCCGCACTGTGCTGGAAGCTTCGGCTTCCTCTGGACTTTTGGCTGTAAACAAAGAGCAAGGGCTGGTTTTATACGACAAGCCTGAACGGAGCATGAGCAGCCAGAGAGAACAGCATGGCTCAGCGCGTGCACAGCGCTCCCATTGGTCGAAATCGTTTGTTTGTGTCGGCTCTAGCCAATCAGCGCCCGAAGCCGACGCGTGGACACCGCATGGCTGGGTGAATGTAGGGCATGCTGAGCAGATGTGAGGCAGGAAGTGCAGGCAGGCAGACTGAGCTCAGAACAGTTGTAGTAAACAGAAACCAGGGTGAGGCAGAGACCAGCATCCCGTCATCATCACTGGTACCGAACCACCGGAAGTCCCCAGAACCGTTTCTGATACGCTTTAAATATACTATTTAAAAGGACACTGTACACTGAATACATTAATATGACTTTTAAATGTACATAACAACTGTTACCTACTGTTTTTACTATGTGAAGGTGTAGCTCGTAAAGTTAACAGTATGATTATAAAATACTACTCATACACAAATGGAATAGATATCTTATATTTTCCATATTTAAAATATACATGTTTCTTTTATAGACCATTTATGGAAGTCAGTAGAAGCTGCTAGAGCCTTGATTCATTTAGAAAGTGGAACCAACAGAGAAGTGTGGCTCATACTAATATGTATTTTTATGTACATACACTCATGTGTCAGACATAAATAGACATTAATCTAATAGCTTGTCAGTGTATATAGATAATGATACATCTCACATATATGTATATGGCAATATCACTACCGATATAGGGACTTACATTATGTGATATATTTCTGTATGTGTAAAGAAAAAGTAAACACGTTACAATGTTAACACATTATACAGAGGTGGCAGGACCTGAGGGTGAGGTTAGATACTGTGGTTCATGGTCATCACCTTCACCTGTCCACCACAGGTGATGTTCATCTCTGATGGTGCAGGCTGCTGACTCTCTGTGACCTGGCACATATAAAGGCTTCAGCACATATTTTAGATTATTTACACATTACTACATGTATTGGTGTGTTACTGAGCTCACTGTGTTTCCACCATAGTCCACTGAGCTGCAGTCAGGAGGAGGCCATGCTGAAAACTCTCACATGACGAGGGCCTCGGGTGGATCCTGCAGGAAGGAACTGGTCATTATTCTTGCCCCAGCAGAGAGACATTAAATGACCATGAAAGTAAAATGCGGAGATGTGCAAATACATATGCATGCTCTTTGTTTAGTGTAGATAGTGTGTCTTTAGCAGGACTGTTGCTCAGTCGCATTCATCACACTCCAGATGTTAGTTTATGAGATTAAGCTTTTTAAATGTGCATCAATCAGGCATATTTACTTCCTGATTTTGCAGCTGCTTCCTTGGTAATGTGCTCATGGTGTCATGTGACAGGCCGTTGTTGCTGGTTGCTTGATGAGAACTTTTTGTTCCCTTCTGTGAACTCTCACCCACTTGAATTCAGGAGGAGTTTTTTCCACCCTGAGACCTGATGGCTCTCATCGGCATCAGCAGCCGTGGTTCGCCCACAAAACAAACAACCTCCAGTTGTTGACGCTGCAGCGCTGCCCTCGGTTTGTGTGTGTGTGTGTGTGTGTGGGGGGGGGGTCTGCTCCTCATGTATGTGAAGGAGGGTGAGGAGGACAAACCACAAGAATGCTGTGATTGGCGTGCTGTCTGAGCTGATGCTGCTCTCCCTCTTCAATGAAGCACGCGTGATCTGAGTTTGCAGAGGTCAGTCAAGGTGGGAGGAAGCAGCTGCTGATAGTTGGTGTTTACTGGAGAAGCAGATGAGCTGTGACCACAGGTCACGTTCATCACCCCCAGGTAAAAGTGCACCTTGAGTCAAGGGGGGGGGCAGAAAAATCCCGGCAGTGAGTGACAAATCCAACTCCAGGATCTGATGTCAGGATCACAATGTCTTGTATTTCAAGACATAGTGTCGCCATTTTACATAGACTGAAGAAGAGAACAGATTAGTCATTCAGAAAAGACCCCTCCATTCCAGGATGATGAGAGTTGGACTCAGGCCACATGGGCCAGGCTGTTTCACCAGAGGGAGCACACCGCCCCCGTGTGGAGGAAATATGCTCCTACATGTTTCCCAGCAGTTGAACATGTACCAGCACCATGTTTTTTTTGTTTGTTTTTTTTTTTTTTATAATTCCTGTCTCCTAATACAAAAAACAAACTCAATATTTACAGTCAGATATGAGTAAATACATTGTTGTTTTATATGACGCTACAGGTACTTTTTATTTAATGTAAAGCTCTCGTCACATCATGTTTTCTCTGACACGGTGTGAGACTGATACATACCGTACCGTGTGCCTCTATGTTAATAGTGATATTGCCAGTGAAATATATATCTGTACACATGCTCTGGAAATATGACAATATACTCTAAGTTTATGACAAAACATGCAAAAAATCTGTGATGGATTTTAACAGCGACCATGTGTTTGTATCATGTTGCGAGTACGTGTTAACATTAACCTATTACTTTGTCCAAGGTTTGAAAGCATGTTTGCTGTTGATCTTTATGTTCTGTTTGCTCAGTCTGCCATAAATCTGGAAGCACAATAAGAAAACAGAGACCAACTCCCTTTCCCATGCATGCTGGGTTACGTTCAGGAAGAATTCAAGTACACACCCATAAGGTCTGTGCCTTAAGAGTCGTAATGAGTGAGTCAGCTATCAGGAATACAGGACTTTATCAGATTTTATTTGTGGTTAGAAAAAACCAGGATCACTAAAATAGAGACCGCATGAGTCAAATCTTGTGAAACCGTCTGGGTGTAGAGGGGACAGTTTCATTGTGCTGCTCTGTTTCTGTTTGAAAGGTTATTACTTTAACTGGATGTAACAGGTGCTGAGGAAGCTGCTGGTCTGTCCGTGACTCCCCCCCTGGTAGCTGATTCACCCAGGAACCATTGAAGCACAATTTGACTCCCTTTGCTCAAACAGAAACTGAAAGTCGAGTGATGAGGTCAGATTTTATTTTATTTGGAAGACACAGTAGATGTGGAGAAAACAGCTGCTTCTTCTGTCAAAGTGGCTGACGGCTCAGTGTCGACAGCACCACACGCCATTCGGCTGCATCTGAAAATAAAGCAGAAGGTTACACTCAACATCAGTTACGGCCCGTGAGACAGATCCATCTAATCATGACTCATCAAGACCCAATGTTTTCAGTGAGTAACACAGACTGACAGTTAACTGAGAGGTGCTGCTGTTCCCAGCAGGTCTCCTCAGCAGCTGCTGCAGGAGCCCACTGGGATGGGTTTTCATTTATGGTCAAGTCCACAGCAAGTCAGGAACACAGAGTCCTGAAAGCCTTGGTATATGACCACACACACACACAAACAAGTAAACAAACATTTACACAAACTTACAGTGAAAAGCAGCTGAGTCTCAACTCCAGGAAAGTTCAGGGACCTGAAACAAATCATTTTATGATATTTTCATCATTCATACGTTTTAAAAAACGTCATTTGAGCATCATTTCTATCACACGATCTTCATCAAATGTAGCTTCTCAAATTAACTGGAAGCATTATAACCGCTTAACTTGTAAACACAGCAGTGCAGACAAATAAACGACTGTTACTGAACCATCAGCATACATCATCAATCCTGAGGAGAATCACCATTTCAACATCATGTGTCCTGCAGTAATATCCCACAATGCCCATGGTGGGGAACACGTGGGTAAAGCGAAACTACAGATTTGGTCTCTGAGGCATTTCCAACGACTCGGCCCTACGGTCAAAGGTCTGTCGGGACAAACCTCAGTTCTCCTCTCCTGTCACCTCACTCACCTCTGTCCAGCTGTGGCCTCTGGACCTGGAGGCCCGACTATCACCGCTGCTCAGACCTGGAGGAACAATCAGGATTTTGAGTTAGCCTCAGCAGTTTTAGCAGGTGCTCTGCCAAGTAATGTGCACTACTTAAATAGATGAGGGCTGGAGTCTCATTCTGTTATTTACCATCACTGACAACATCTGAATACTCAGCAGTTTATTCTGCTGACTAAAGACATGACTATAATGAAATGCAGCAGATTTTTAAGTTCTTTCAGACAGAGCAGACAGCAGCAGCTGGAGGAGCTCACGATCTGACATCACTCTGTCTGAAACAACCTGAGATGTCACTGAGGACAGAGTGCTGATACAGGGACAGGGTTGTTTAAAGTCTGACAGTGTTTCAACACACATACCAGGACTCCACACACACGCAGCATGGAGACCAACGATGCCAGATGTTGAATTAGTCTCGCACTGGCATTTGAGCAGACCGGCTGATCCAGCAGCTGGTTGCAGATACCAACAGTGCTGCCCCCTCCCTGAACACCCAGTCAGGACTGATAATGTCACTGAGACTAACACACTTACCACTGTCACCAGTTCATGGGTCACGTTTCTGTCACCACCACCATCACCATCATCATCATCATCAGGACCTGAAGATGAAGGACAAGCTCAGTTAGAGAACATATGGCTGATTGTACAGTCACATTGCTGCTCATGTGTCCTGCAGTAATATCCCACAATGCCCATGGTGGGGAACACATGGGTAAAGCGAAACTACAGATTTGGTCTCTGAGGCATTTCCAACGACTCGGCCCTACAGTCAAAGGTCTGTCGGGACAAGCCTCAGTTCATCTCTCCAGTCACCTCACCCACCTCTGCTGGGAGTCCAGCTGTGGTCTCTGGACCTGGAGGCCTGACCTTCACTGCAGCTCAGACCTGGAGGAGGACAATAGTTAGAATGGCATTTACACAGGACTAGAGGGAGGTACTGGTGCAGAAACCTCAGCTCTGTGGGGTTTCTTGCACTTACACATACAGCAGTGTACACGTGCATCGTGTCTTACATGATTATCCTCTTCAGACTAAAGCAACAACCTCTTAGATTTTAATTCAGACAGTATCAGACATAAGCATCATCCAGGTCAGAGGTCATCCATAGATAAAAAGTGAGAAGTGACTTTGTTCAGTCTAATGCTTCAGTGAACCAGCTCATGGATAAGTACCATAACTGCAGAGGATGTCACACTGATTTCTATGACGACTGTTTCAACAAACATACCAGGACTCCACACACATGCAGCATGGAGACCAACGATGCCAGATGTTGAATTAGTCTCGCACTGGCATTTGAGCAGACCGGCTGATCCAGCAGCTGGTTGCAGATACCAACAGTGCTGCCCCCTCCCCTTGACCTTGTCAATTCAGTCACTGGTGATGCTGAGTGGTTTGAGTGGAGTCGTGTGAATAGGTGACAACATCAACTGTACTTACATTATTGTTGATGCAACAGCGCTGAGGGTCGGGACCAGGGGGGGGCACCTGCAGGAGGAAGAGGCAGGATGAAGGTGACTAGGTGTTTCCAGGAGCATCAACATATTTATGATCATTATTATGAGCAGGGCCGTGTGTTGTTCAGACAGGCAGGTGTCACTCACACATCAGAGCAGTTGAACATATTTAGCCAATCATCATAACACCCAAAGTCAACAGCAGACACATTATGTCACAACTTACCCTGAGGGGGGGCAGGTCTACTCCTGTGCCTGCAGACAGACATGACAGACAGGTTACATTCCCTGTTTTACATGTCATTAAAACCACAAATGGGAAATTACAGAGTTAACATCTGTCAGTTCTCATAAGTAACACTGCTGCAGACTGCACAGCAGTGGGTTGCAAGAGAATGAGTTGCTCTTTGCACTGTGTGTCCTCTACAGCCCACTGACAGGACCAGAGGACACACTGTGCCCTTTGAACTTCACAAAAGCTTGTGTGTCTCCTGGTTCTGCTCAGATTTGTGCACATTTACTCCTACTACTATTTGGTTTAATGTACTGACCTCATGTCCCAGAGGGTTTGTCAGTTGGAGAGCACGTCCCATCACATTCACCAATAAGGTCACATTCTGCAAAACAAAAACAATTACACAATTAAGTCTTGATCTGCCTCTGATGGAAAAAAAGAACAAAAAAATACAGTACAGAAGCTGAATGTGTCAGGCCTCATTGTCACCGTTCAGCAACTAACAGTACAGAGGTGAAAGCAAAACCTGACTTTCTATAGCCACCGCAGTCCTGAATCAGTCCGCTGCACAGGACGATCCCACTGACAAATCTGCAAAGTGGCCTCGTTGTGCTGATCCATGTCTGGACCAGAACATTACAACCCATATAATTGTATATTGGTCAGTGTTGTGCTCCAAAAAGAGGTAAAAACTAAAATTATTACATACACTTTTGAATTTCAGCTGCCATACTCATTTGTGTAGATCATGAAACAGGAAGTTATAACTGGACTGTGAATGGTTTAATATGCCACAAGCTGCTTCACATGCATCATTCAATTACTTTGAATGCTCGTGCCTTCTTATTTATGGTGGATTACTTGTTATAATTACTAGTTTGTATTTTATCCTGTTATATTTTGTGAATCTACCAGGTCTGAGTCAGCGTGATTGTTTTATCTTAGCTCAGGCCTGAAGACGTCTACAGGCCAACTCTTGACTATAGTCATAGCGCCACCTTGTGCTCGTAAGATCAATGCTGTCCTGCCAGGAATCTAAAATCCACCTCAAAAGTAATCAGAATACATTTTAGACCTTATTGGCGCTTTCTTCTGAAGATTTTGAATTTAATCAATAAAGCAGTTACAACCATCCGACGCCTCAAAAAATAAGCGGGGAAAACAACGGCAACGCGGGCACGTTAACGCACCGGTCATTCAGCGTTCACTGACCTGTCAGCCGTCTCCCTGGGAGGATACAGGGCTGTATGAAAAGCAGAAACCAGACTGTACAGGCCGGCCTCCACTGCATGGACACGGCTAACGGCCTGGAAGAAACCAGTGGGACGCGCAACTGGTGGCGTAAAAAAGGCCGTTAGCCATGTTGGCATCGTTAGCAGCGCGCTAGCCTGAAGCTAGGTCACCGTGCTAACTGATGTGCTAATAACGCGGTGCTCCAAACCCAAGAGAGCATCATGTGTTTAACAATAGCATGTTCGTCTGCAGTGAAACTCTATGCTCTGTGCCGAGGTTTGGACAGTGTGGCAAACAAATCCGATAATCGCGCTTACCCATCGCATGTGAGCTCCTTCTCGGCCTCGACTACACGGAGAACTGGAAAGAGAGCGTGTCGTCGTGCCGCAAAATCATATATAGTACGTGTTTACGTCAGTTGAAACTGCTTTATGGCAGCAAGGCTGCGTTAACGGAAACTCCGGGATCTGAAACACAACAGTTTCAAATCAGTTCGTATCTGTCTCCTCCGAGGTCTTTTTAAGTTCAGACATGTTTACCACCGTAGTTGTTAAGTATTAACTCAAACAAGAGACTTTAACACACAGTTTCTTCACATCATTCAGACCGGAAAGTAGGACCTCGGTCGCAGAAACTACCTTAGATATGGTTCAGAGTACTCAGGTCTCTATACACAGTCCGTGCTTTGGACAGATCTCATGTCATGAAAACATGCAAAGCAAAGTCTGACAATTTACAGATGTGTAGTTCAAAAGTTCAAATATATGTGGTCTGACCCATGACAATTAAATATGCCGTGTTGTAGGACAACGCCACAGGACGTGGTCTGTGTGTGTGTATACACCGTGTACACACATACATATAATGTCGTAAAACCTCAATACTCATGTAATAACGCAGTAATGATTACCAAATACTCCTATTCCTGACTAGTAGTCATGATCAACATGACACCAGTCAAGATCCAAATCAGGAGATCTACTGTCTGACTATTACAATGTAATTTAATTACTCAGGAGATAAACAACAACTCCACTCACTACATTTGATCTTAAGTCAACATTTTACTCATTTGATATTCATACAGTTGACACAATTGGGGAAAAATAATCATTTCATTTAATTAAAACCTATTTTACTTGCATTGGGTGATGTCATACAAACGCTCTCAAGTACAAATTCAGTGCCAACACTGGTGGAGGATGTCGACAGGTGGAAGATACGCAAGAACAAGATTTTTTTTTTTTTTTTTTTTACTTCTACATCTTTCAAATAGAAAAACAGAGACAAGTGGATACTTGGCTTAAAGACATTTGCTTACATTCTTCTTTAAACAAATAATTTAGAAAAGATTTGCATTGTAGGTCTCTTGAAGATAAGCCAGTAACGAATCCCTAAAGGTCTGAGCACACCAATGCTAACGGTAAAATTTAAAATAAAAAGTAAAAAGCAATTCAAAATTGGCTTTAACAGAAGGTTAACACAACATCAGCTGAATCCATGATCAGTTTTAAGCTGTTACACATAGTTTTAAAACCTTTAAAAAAGTGTTTCAGGGCATTTACATGTATTTAAAAAAAAAAACAAACAAAAAAAAATACAAACAAAAACCACAGATGTGTATAGTCAGCAGGGCTTGTTAATGTATAAAAAGGTCCCTCTGCACAGTTACTTCAGAATGAAAGTTTCGCAGGAGCAGGTTGATGCAGATTTGACCGGCGGTCGAAGCACATTCAGATGACAACTTGGTTTCTGGATGAGTCCTGGATCGTCGCCACTCATCTACCTTATTAACGTGATCGATTCTCAGCACATCAACACTACATTGTATGTGTGAGTGCAGCTGTACAGTCCTGCAGTGACTCTGCATGCGCTTCAGGTTCAGTCCTTCAGGGTCACTCCATGCTGTCTGGGTCTGCCTGGGCCATGTAGGCGTCCAGTTCGGCATCCAGGTGACCTTTGGTCTTTGACATGTAAGCGTCCAGCTGGTTGTCTAGTTGTTCACGGGTCACAGCTGGTCTGCCAACACCTCGACCCCGCCCACGGCCGCGACCGCCTCGACCAGCGAAGCCACCACGTCCCCTCAGTCCACCACGGCCTGTCCATCAACACACAGAAAACACAAAGTGAGTGGCTTTGAGATGATCTGTTTTCTGTACTTCTCAACACTCCAAGATAACAGAACAATCATTTTGGACATGAATAGAGGAGACACTGGAAGCCTCTGACCTCTGACTACTCCTCCTCGTGCTGCTCCTCGGGACAGGGCCCCTCCTCTGCCAGCGACTCCCCCACGGTTGCGGCCGCCTCTACGCATTGCCAGACGGCCGGCGGAGCCACGGCCTCGCATTGGGACACCTGTCGCCACTCGCTTTCCTACGAGTCATATCAAACAGTCATATCATCACCTGGTGCAAACCCAGGACAAAGACTGAACAGGAGGGAAAAAATCTACATCCACAGAGTGGAGCCCACTGCTGGAAGACGACACAGCTGGAATAAGAGACGTATTCACAGGTGAGATACTGATTGTGGATATACACCTCTCAGGGACAGAGCTCCTCTCATTACTCCTCCTCTGGCTCGTCCTCGCAGGCCTCCCCTGGTCATCCCCCGCATTCCTCCTCTGCCTCCTGCAGGTCCTCCTCGCATCAGAGCCCCGACAGGCCGGCCCAGCCTGGCCTGAATGTTGCTCTTCCCCAGGCGCTGCTTCAGGCTCTTATACAAGTTATTCAGACGCAGTTAGGACAAAGTGAAGTCAGACCAACGAGGCAGGCATTAGTGAAGAAGTAAATGCACAGGTGTTGGTTCAAGACACAACACAGGGTCAGTGAGAAACAACTCAGTTCCTGTGTTGACCAATCACCTGCCTACAAGAGCCTGTTCCTGTACAGGTCTTTGTGATGTGAATAATGATAAATATTAAGAAATTTAAGCCGAATATTAAAAGGGCAGTTGATGACAGACGATGTTCAGAAGAAGTTCAGAAGCTGTTTACTGCCAGATGGAAACTGTTGTGAATTTATTGGTTGTCAATGATCTAAGGGAGGCTGAGTGCTGGGTTGCAGCTGGATGATCAAGTCGTTCCACAGTAACACCTTTTCTTACTTCAAATGAGTTCACACATCACAACAGGTCCACTGACTCTCGCTGGTCTGATCTCTGGCCTCACCTGCTTGTGATTCAGAGCGGCTTGCACTGAGGGCCGGTTCTCCATCTGCTGGGCCAGCCGGCGATTGCGGGCACTGGCCAAATGCTGCTGTTGCATGGTGGCTCGAATGCTTACTGCAGTGGGCTGCTTGTTCTTCAGCATGTTAGTGAAGCTTTAGAGGTGGGAGGGAAAAAGAGGGAGGAAGTAAAAGAAGGGGACAGGGGATATACAGAGGAGGAGGAGGAAGCAGGGTTCCACATCAAGTCATTTCTCATGTTACGGATGCGGCCACACAGACTCTGGTGGCGTTTTTTTTTTTTGCCATGTAAGACTCATGTTCCACTTGGCACTCACTTTCTCTCTCTCAATCAAATGACAGAATTATGCACACTTGAACTTATCATGTGTTTCCAAATAAGCACAAGAAGACAGGCAAACTGAGATGAAGAAAATAACTCCAGAGAGAAAACAAAGAGAGAAGGACAGGAGCGGAGAGGAGGTGCCAGAAGAGGAGCACAATTTTTGCCACTTACAGGCCTCCAGCTGACTGCTGGGGGATGTCGTCGTGTTGCAGCAGCAGCAGCAGCAGCAGCAGAGGCCCTGGACGTGAGGAGTGCTTGGCCACCCAGCCACTTACAGCATGGACCGTGACTTATGGTTAAACCCATTTAGAGTCAGAGCAGGGGAGGAGAGGTGCAAGGGGGGGGAAGGGGAGCTCTGTGTCACGTCCAAGCTCGGACTGAGTACCCGGTGTCTTATAGAGGAGAGAGACAGTGATAGGACAGGAGGATGAAAGGAGCATGTGCTTCACTTGAGAGAGACAAGTGTGAGAGAGGCAGAAAGGCTAAAGTGGTGCCCCATCTGCCTGGTGTAGCTGAGGCCTTCCTCTCCCCCTTTTTATAGACGTATACTTCACGTATACTCTGCTGTGTAATTAACAGGGAGCAGGTGTGCCAAGGCCTTTGTAGGACAGTGGTCTGGTCTGGTCTAGTGTAGGCTTAACAAGGTTTTACCATGTACGACCACTACCCCCTCCCCTTGTCGACATGTGTGCACTGCTTACACAAGATATCTGGCTCGGAGAGAGAGCTCCGTCTGCTCCGCGTCACAACCTCATCTGACTCTGCTGGAGCGTCAGTAAACGTCAATAAAGACAAAGTTGAGTGAGCAGCGCACACACTGAGGACAGGCAGAATAGCATCCATGTCGGGTCCGGTCCCCAACAGTAGCCGTTCGTGGAGAGCACTAGAACCTTCACAAGCCATGGCTGGCAACTTGCATCTGGTGTCTAACTGCTGACAGGGTGCGTGGCGCCTCACCGCTCATTCAGGGACACTTTGGTGGTGCTTTTCAGGACAACCTTTTGGGAGGAGGCTGCACTCATTTTGACAGGCTTTGTTTTCAGGTTCCTGGGGGGGGGGAAAAAAAGATGGAGAGAAAACAAAACAAAAATGGTGTCAGGAACATGAACGCTGAATCATAAGCATGACTGGCATTATTATGACTGTCGCTTAACACTACATCCGTCTTCGCTGTTACTCCATTGTATATTTTCTGAACAAGGGCCTGGTGTATTATTAGGATTAACTGGCTCATTGTAAAGTGCACAGTCAGTGCGTTTCTTGTTATTTCAATGAGTCAGATACAAATTTAATCAACGTCTTTTGCTGCTCATCTCCTTCTCAGACAAGAAAAGCTGATTAGAGGTCTTTGCACTTGATAGCTGAACACTAACTCTAATTTGTTTAGATTAGATATTGCAAAGGATTAAAATGCTACAGAGCCCCCATCCTGTGGTTTAAGCGGCTGGATCTAAAACAGTCTTACAAAGACTTGATATAATATAATATCTCTCTATGTTTCCCACAGCTACAGCTCATAAAGGCTTCATGTGATCCTTTACATCCTCTTATATTTATTGGTGAATTTTCTAGCACGCTGACCACCTCCCCCAGTGGAGCAGAGATCATATGGACCTAGTCTTGAGATGGTAGCGTCAGTGCAGTAACCAACAATATGGCCTTGGGGGACGGTGTGGAGGTGTCCAGCAGCTGTCCAGCCACATATCACACAGACCAGTATACACACACACACAGCAGGGTCTGGATGGACAGCACAGGTGTTTGCCCCCCGTGCCTGGAGCAGCGGGGACAGGTAGCTCTGATTTCACACCAGCATTAGCTGCTCTCTGAGGTCGTGACGGTGGAAGAGTCGCAAAACACGGGAGTGAATTAACCCTCTATCAGACTGGAGTCACCAGCTCAGGCGATCGTTTACAAACCGGTGGCCTCATTCCTGGTCCTGACGAACCGGCCAAGTCAGTTGGGCCATCGTAGACGTTACACAAAAACAGCAACATCGACTCCATTTGGAGATTTAAGTTCACACGTTTTAAGGGATTTAACAAGAATTCAAATGTCCGATAATTTTTACTTACAGTGAATGTCGCGTCCGCGGAGAGAAAAGCCTCGCAGCCGGCTAATGTTAGCTTTAGCAGCTTTAGCAGCCGTAGCAGCAGCGCGGTGATGACGCGCGGGGTTTTAGATGGCCTACTTTTCTTTTTCAAGTGAAACTAACAAAAAGGCGGAACAAGCTTTCTTATCTGGGAAGCCGTGACCACGGTGAAGCTAAAAGACAAGAGACGGGGGTTAAGACGCGTCTCCCTAAAATGGTGCTGCCGTCCGCCCTGAAGATCCTCGGGAAGAAAATGGAGAGGGTCTTATGACTCCACCGTCATCGTGACGTCACTTCCTATCTGGCGACTGCGACATTGTATTAAAATGGCAGCGGCGGCTGTAGTAGAGGTTTCTTCGGGTAAAGATGCTATCGCCGAGGGGCTGCTCGACCTCCTGAAACCAGCCATCCAGCAGCTGGACCTGCACGTGCACTCGGTCAGGTAAGTCCCTCGCGGACGTCCTTCGTCCAAACCTAGTCCAAGCTCGGTAACCGTCTCTGGGACAGTCTCGTGACCGGTGCTGGTCAGACCTGGAACTAGTTGTTGTTATGATTATCCACAATGGAAAGACACTCCAGATATACACAGAGTAACAATTAAATGTACACAGATGTTGAATTCATGGAGACATCTGCACCTCATGTCATGACCAGTAACACTGCAGCTGCAGATAGGCTACACAAATGTGTTGACATCTGTCAAAAGGGTTGATTGACACGTAGGTTAACATAGATGGGGTCATTTCATCCCGATTAAGGTTCAGTATTCACAAGTACATTTTTTTTTATAATATATACCAACACATTGTTGTGTTGTGCCACATTTACAGAACTTACAATGACCCTAACAATCTACTGACTGACTGAAGGACCTGCAGAGTAAAAAGTCAATAGACCATGGTACAAAAACCGTAGAAATGACCACAAAAAACACAATCAGTTCATCAAATGCTTCATCATTGTTGTGTTTTTGCACAAGTCCATCAGACTCTCTTGAATCTGCAGCAGTCTCTGAGAACTGAACACTATGCAACTCAAGAAAACACGTTTTAATCTGACAGGCTAATGAATATCTGATGTTCTTAAATTCAGTGAGGCTACTGATATATTATTGACATTGTATCGTCTGTTCTAAATCTTGAACTAATGTGACTGTTTTATTCTTTACAGAGAAAGCCAGGTGGAGCTAAGAGAGCACATAGACAGCCTGGCCACAGGTAATTCGCTGTATAATGTCAAATCCTTGAAACAGATGTTTTGTTTACCTTTTTTAATCTAAAAAAATAACATTAGCTTTTTAAAAGTACATGGAAAACATATGATGTCTTATCAGTGGATTGCTCTTGTGTGTCTTTGCAGAGTTGTGCAGGATAAATGAACATCAGAAAGTGGCTCTGGACCTGGATCCTTATGTAAAGAAGCTGCTGAATGCAAGACGCAGAGTAGTGCTAGTAAACAACATACTGCAAAATGCTCAGGTCAGTGACCAGGTTTTCCTGTTGGACTTCTTTCCAGAGTTCATAAAGCTGCACTATCAATATTTTAACAGTGACTATGTGGGATATGAAAGGTGTTGGTTCCCCCGGCTCTTTTTTTTTTTAATTAAAAAACTCAAACTTGGTTTGGCTTTCCAAACTCAGCCCACACCCTGTGCAGCAAACAGCAGACAGACACAGTCAGGGAGCAGCTGATGAGCACTGCGGAGCACTGAGCAGCTAATGAGCCAGATATTTCCCTACAGAGCTGGTGGAAACCAAACACAGAGCTAAAAGAGAGGGAACACTGCTATGAACAGAATTTATCTGCGTTAGCTTACTAACAGTGAATCTGGTTATCAGCTAACCCTGGATTTTCCTATACTCTATTAACATGAAGCTTCTGTTCCCAGGAACGCCTGAGGCGACTCAACCACAATGTGGCCAAAGAGACAGCACGAAGAAAGACCATGTTGGAGGCTTCAGGAGTGTTCACAACCCGCTCCCCCAGCAAACCATGACCCTCTACTCCTCCTCTTCCTCTTCTTCCTCTTGCTTTGCACAGCAAGTACTGCGAACTGTCTTGACCAGGAGGGACACGTCAATACATGACACTGTAACAAGAGGAGGGCTTGTCTTCCTTTGACATTTTCTTGTCTAATCACATAATGATGTCCTGCTCTGCTTTGTCTGATGTCATCATAATAAAATCCAGTTTTCTGTCTGCTTAGCATTAAGCAAACAGGTACTTGTCTAACCCTCAAAGAAAGTACAGGAAAGTCAGCTTTACAGTATCACTTCACATCTAGGGTCCTTTACTTTAGCTTCTGTCTTCTGGTCCAGTGAATGAATGTTGTTGAACTCTCCCTTTGTGTTTCTGAGATTTGTTTGTGGGTGTGAATTCTGCTCACATCAGCGTGTTGCAGCAAATCAACACAAAACATTATGTTATCAGACTGGTGTGGTAGTAAATGATGAGAAGGACACTTATGTGTGATTATTTGTATTGCTTGTGACTATTGTATGTCATTGATTGCTTTATTAAGAGTGTTTATGACTTTTTTTTTTTTTTTTTTTAGCCTGTGCATAAACATTTTTTACGTTTGCACATACGGCAACATGTTGATGAAAATAAAACAAAACCTGTGATGTTTATTGCAACCGACAATATGAAGGTGTTTGACCATGTAAAAGATACAGTGACGATTCACCATTTCATTGGCATACAAGCAAAATAGATGGAGGTTAGGTCAGAGGGTGGTGCTAGAAGAAAGGCTGCTGTTGAAATTGTGGAATGAATGTGCTCAGTAAATACCATGGCTGGTGTCACTCAGTTGTATTGTTGCAATATTGCCTACTAATTTTGTATCACCTGTTTTTACTTTTGGTCATTTTAGGTTAATTTTGGGGGAAAATAGAGACAACATTAGTCAAAAGAAGTAGCCTACTTTATCTAAGTTAATTTAAATTAAATATGCTAAACTTATCTTTGAGCAGCGTACTTGTAGTACAGTTTGAATTGTGTACTTGCTTGTATAGATCATATTTTCCATGTTCAGCTCACTTGCATTGAACAAATGAACACATCAAATGTCCATCTTGGGACAAAACACCATCATTCATAAAATCTACCACAGCAGTGAACTCAGAGCTGAGCTGAACATGTAAGAGTATGGGAGTCTGAATCTGGTCGTGTGTGGTCATGCTTGGGCTGTTAAGAGTTTTGCCCAAACAACTGTTACTCTGCGTGTGTGTGGATTTGCTTCACTATACTTAAAGGGTCCAAATCGCTGGAAACCACGAGTGTAAATGGCCATTTGCTGGGTAACGCCTTGTGTTGGATTTAAAGGTTAAAACAGGTTTAGTAGGTAAAGGTCATTAGTCACTCTGTTGTGGTGGAAAAGGTTAAGAGTGTCGGGCAGGGGAAAGCATTGTCAACAACGGGTCCCCACGAATATAGTAAAACAAGCGTGTGTGTGTGTGTGTGTGTGTGTGTGTGTGTTGGGGGGGCGCGCTAATCTCAGCGGCGCCACCTTAAAAAAACAGTCTCGCGGAGCTGTCAATCTAGACGAACCAGACAGACCCTGGCTAGCGGCCCTGCTGTGAGAACCGCGTCCTGATTGGCTGCGAGCGGTAGTCCCCGTGAGACCTCACCGCCTATTGGCTGCAGCATGTCGAGACGCTGACGCGCACGACGTCTCCCCTCTATTGTTATTGTGGCGTGCGCGTGAGGAGCAGGCAGGATGCACGAGGAGACAGTGGGGCCGTTAGAAGGATAAATCAACAGAGAAAGACACTGAACTGGCGCAGCACAACATCGGAGATACAAACAGTTTTTTGGTTCTGGTCGAGGAAACCCACACTCAGCAGCCGTGTGAACACAGACACACGGGCTCGTACAAAGGGCTACAAATAAACAGCAGCTCCGGTCAACACGAAGAGAGCTCAGGGAGCTCCCCCGTCTTTCTGTCCAAGTTCCTCTCGCCGCTCCGGCTCATGTGTAAGTACCAACCGCTCATCTCGACCGTTACCGTGTTACCCGCTGTCTCCGGTGTCACGACCAGACCGGGGGGTGGGGGTGGAGGTGGGGGAGTCGCTCACATTAGCTTGTTGAATAGTTGTTTCTACGCTCTTCTGCTGTCTCACTCTTTCCCTGTCACTGCTCCTGCGGGCCGGTACTCCGTGTCCTCCGCTGCCGTCTCCCCCCCCCCTGTTCAACTTGAGCCTCGAGTCGGTTCATGTGTGGCTGTAGTGTGTCAGCCGGTGGTCGGTCAGGGCTGAGACAGCAGCGGACTTCGTGACGCATGTTCACCGATATGTGTTGTTGTCAGCGGAGGTGAGTGGCCTAGAAGACGGCTCAGGTTGTTTCAGACAGACAGGTAACAGACAACGTGGCTGTGTTTGCCCGGGCATGCTGATGGAAGTTTGCGTTTCAACTGTGGTGTCCTCTCCGGGGTTTTCGGCCTGTTTGGTGGTTGGCGTGTTACAGACATGGACGGCAGGTGTGTGTCAGGGAGAGAGGACGTTACCTGTGGCTGTCAGCGTGCAGGGTGCTCACATGCTCTATGGATCTGTAACACATACATGTCCTTCAACACATCCTGCTGGGTACAGTGTGTTTAGTCGTGACACCTTCACTGTTTAAAGGTGTAATTTCACAGATGTGACAGATGTTACATGTATGTTGCACAGCAGCTGCTTCACAGGCAGGACTGCACAGGCTTAAAGTGGTAAATTAAAATCAAAGTTTTAATTACACAGCTCATATCACAGATCACACACCTACCTCAAGGGACTTACCGGTGGGTATTCCCATTTTATAACATTAAGTCAGATACACCTAATAACATCATGTCAGATGCCGCTTACAACATCAGATTACTCATTTCCCCTTGGGTATCAATAAAGTATTCTGATTCTGATATACCTAATAACATTATGTCATACATCTCATAGCATTATATCAGATACACCGAATAGCGTTGTGTCAATATATCATATTGTAGTATGTCAAATATGCCTTAAAGCATCTGTGAGCCTCTGTGACATCTGCCTCGGGTTCCTGAAGAGTGGCTTTGAAGCTCAAAATGAGCAGCTTCAAGTGTCACCGAACGAGCAGCTAATACAAAAATGGGCAAAGGGGAGGGTTGAGTTAAGATGTGGGTGCAGGCTGACTTACATGCTCACCTGGCTGTCACTAAAAAGCCATATGCCTTCAATTGTGCAGAACTTTAAATTGGTTATCCTGTAAGACAATGTAAAACAACATATAACAAAGAATCCAGTGGAAAATACCAGTTCAATTAAAGTAGTAGTACCATTAAAATCTTGACGTTATCCATCCCTATTCACTTGTATGGAACTTAATCTCTGTTGCATTATGGGTTATGAAAGAGAAGTGACCAAGAAAGGGAGTGTCCTGTTTTCTTTTGCTCTCGCTCTGTCTCTCTCTCTCTCTCTTGGATAACTTTAGTGACGACAGTGAGATGACAAATACACTTTGCCAGATATACAATCTGTGTGAGTCCACTCGCACAAAACAACAAACAACAGCCTCCCCACTAAACATGGTTCTTATATGAATCATGATGAACTCTTGTCTCTGAGTTCAACCCACAGTAACCATGGAGACAGCGACTGTGAGGTGATCTATACACCTGGATGAAATATATATCACTCTTTTAAGAGATCCATTATCCAAGTGCTTTACTATGTGAAGTAATATAAAACTTCTTAAAGAGCGCACTTTGCTTTAAGTAGATTTTCCTGGTTGATCTAATGTACGTTTACAGTATTTCTGTGTATTTGGAGGCAGAGTGATGTCATGAGTGATGAAGTGAGGGTGTGATATACAGACCTGATCAGCTCTGAGCTGGTGTCCTCTAACTCCTGCTTCTCCTGCTCCACCAACAGGGACTGACTCAGAGTTGGGCCATCACGATGCCAATGAACTCTCTGGTCACTCATTGGCTGACCAACTCAATACCAGGTAAGCAACACAGCAATTCTTCATCTTTTACCTATTAAATGTCCAAATGTCCAATAGCATGGTGGCTAATATGCTAATGTCACTTTTTACATCAACACGATGATGAGCTTTGGTCTGAATGGGTCCAGCAGCTGTCCGGCCTCCACAGCCCCCCCGGTGTCCAGCCAGGCGTGAACACGGCTGATGACAGTTTGGCTGTGAACATGGGCTTCTGTAATAAGAGTTATTATATAATATAACAGTGGTTGGTGTGGACTTGGAGAGCCAGCGGCTCACATCAAAGTACAGAAGTAGTGTTACATACAGGAGGTGGAGGCATGTCCACTTATCACGGTGTCATAGATGTCAGTAATTTAAGTTGACAAGTCCTTTCGCATTCGCATTTATCCTTTAAAAAGAGCCAGTGATAGACTGAGCCGGGTCAATAAATGTATGGATAACCCTCGACCACAGGATGGCGCTCTGCCTCTGGTCCAGTCACCTGTGCTGCGTGTGTCACGCACACACCAGGCTGCAGGGACAGGTTGTGTGTCCTTGGTGTGTCTCTCCACTCATTGCATTGAGGACACATGTTACAGATAATCGGATTTCACATGGACCACAGAATGATCAAATTATTGATTGACATCAGATGATTGTAGCCAGACAGAGTTTTATTACCGCTGTAACTTCTGCCTCTGTGGGTATATTAATCAAAACAATAACCTTAGACACAGACCGTGAGGTAAGGCCTGGTATAAAGTCATGTTTCCATGGTGGATATTGAATTCAGTTGTTCTCGTGTCCCGTCCTGTTGCAGCAGCATCATGTCGGTGAACCCTCCGAGCAGCAGCGACGCCTGCCTCAGCATCGTCCACAGCCTCATGTGCCACCGGCAGGGCGGCGAGAACGAGGGCTTCGCCAAGCGGGCCATCGAGAGCCTGGTGAAGAAGCTGAAGGAGAAGAAGGACGAGCTGGACTCGCTCATCACTGCCATCACCACCAATGGCGTCCATCCTAGCAAGTGTGTGACCATCCAGAGGACGTTGGATGGACGGCTGCAGGTCAGCCTACCTCACACACACAGATACACACTGTACTTAAAGTGCATTGATATATACGGCCGTCTACCTTCAGGTTTCCCACATAAACATAAACTGTATGTCTAGAGTGAGAGAGAGAGATTGGTTCATGATTGTTATTGACACAGACAGACACTATAAAGCTCTGATTACATGCAGTCTAAGTCGGCATTTACCAACAATTTTGCTTCGTCATTTGAAAAGCAGTTGCGTTAACAACCTAATAAAGATAGTAGTAACAATACACAATGTCCAGATACAGGTTTGAGGAGCTGTGGTGATGATGCTGTGCTCTCCTCAGGTGGCAGGCAGGAAAGGCTTCCCTCATGTTATTTACGCTCGGCTGTGGCGCTGGCCCGACCTCCACAAGAATGAACTCAAGCACGTCAAGTTCTGCCAGTACGCCTTTGACCTGAAGTACGACAACGTGTGTGTCAACCCCTACCACTACGAGAGGGTGGTGTCTCCAGGTATCGGTAGGTCGACCTTAAAAACTATCAACAACAAGCATCAGTGTAGTTCAACGGAGTGCGAGGCTTCATGTTCTCAGTTTTCTCTCTGTCTTCTCTTACAGTCGGTCTCAGCCTTCAAAACACAGGTGAGTCCAGTTCTGTAGCACCACATCGTGACCTCACTCAAGGTCAGGTCCAGTGCCATGTCCTCACACAATGTACTGTATAACACACACAGACAGGGAAACCGCATGTTGATCCTCATAGACCTCAGACGTACAAACAGCCTCACATCTGGACGTAGTGTTTTCTGTTCTGCTGGAATTTCAGTACAACCATCTTGAAAGTCAGACTGGGTGATCTGAGCTTGATATTCTCAGTCTATGTTGCCAGACATGGTGTTTATCTTGATATTTTTTACTGTGATATTCCTCACAACTCCTCTATATGACTAGGACTTCCCTCACTCCTGTGTCAATTTCTTCTTTGGTTTTCTGGCAGCTTTGTTGTTAAAAATAATCAATAATAGCTTTTTTTCCATTATGGAGATGATGTTGACGTTGATGATATTCAGAGGCTGAGCTGAGTTTTTTAGTTAGTGTTCCAGACTAAACAAAGACTGTCACTCAATCTACCTCATAGTGTGTCTGTGCATTTATTCTTCTATGGGAGAGTTTGTTTTTTTTAGCGTCTTGTCTGTCTACACTTTTCACATTTCTGACCCGACCTCCTTCGTCCTGCAGCAGCACCAGGCAGCCTCATCAAAGAGGAATACATCCATGACTGTATACAGATGGACCTCCCTCCAGGCATGCCTCTGTCTGACCACCAAGCGGCCCTGAAGCTGCCTCCTCCAGACCACTACGGCCAGCCCCTCCCTCCCCGACAGCTGTCCTCTGAGCCCCACGGACCCCCACCTGTCAGCAGATATACTAACCTGCCTGTCTCACCCAAAGGTCGGCTCCTCGCGTTCACGACTCGGTGGTGTCAAGTAGCAGATGTGTTTAGTTTTGTGTATTATTCTGGACAGGCAGCAGCTCTCATGTGTTCCACTGTTGTCCTTCCAGTGTCTGCCTCTGGCTCCATGCTGCCGCTGCAGGGTGGTCACAGCGATGGCCACCTCCAAGCCACATCTCCACAGGCTCAAGTCATGACCCCGGCTCCACGACCTCCGACTCCGACTCAGCCCCCACCTCAGCAACAGGCTGCCCAGCAACCCTCACAGACCCCCCATTCGCAGCAGCCATCTCTACCTCCTGCTCACTCACACGGACAGAACGGATACAGCAGCAATAAACACTCTCAGAGTCAGGCTGTCTTCCACAGTGAGTTTACGCACAGTGAGTACCTGCACAGTGAGTACACACATAATCACCTCACACACAGTAGCTGTGTCAGGGCAGGTTTTGAGGCTCTTAGTTTTAACAGGTGTACTGTGAAACTGAGCAGAAACACCATGGCAACATTCAAAAGTGGCTCCATCACAGTTGTTTGCTTTCATTACTGGTGTGCAATGGATCTTGGGATATGTAGGGCCACACAGCACTCACCTGTTGGATCATTTGTCGTCCAAGAAAACAAGATTTTCTTTATTTTAGATGATTTATATAAGAAAAATAAAGTAAAACAAAGGAATGAGGCAGACTGATAGATGACTGACAGACACTGATTGTTCTTTACTTTCCTGTACCCAGCTGTTTGGACAGGCAGCAGCACAGCCTCCTACACTCCCATAGGACCTCAGCAAAACGGGCGTGGTCACCAACAACCTCCGCTCCATCATCCAAACCACCACTGTAAGACACATTCTTTAAAATGCGCCGCATCCTCTCCTGCTGAAGGTCACATGCTGATGTCTGTCATTTTAGAAAGTCTGTAATGTTGCTAACACATAGATGGAAGACGTATTAATAAATCATGAAGCCTGTGATTTGCTCAGGAAACATGGTCTAATCTACTCTCTCTCTGCTTTTCAGGGTCTCAGCATCACGGGTCAGCCTCTTTCCCTCCCTCTGTGTCCAATCACCCAGGTTAGTGTGGACTCTGCCCACTGACTGGTTCTGCTGCGACTAAGCTTATGCAGTGCTCTTGGAATTTTATTGAGAAATTATTGATCTGAGTTCAGAGATGTGGTGCTGATCAATGAGCATGAGCATCCTGGTCACCTGCAGGGGCAAAAACGTGCAACCACAACTTCCTTCTGTTCTTGTGTGTTTTGTTTTATAGTGTAAATTGTATGTACCCAGAGCTACACATCAGTAATAAAAGAGCAGAGAGCGCACTTACAGTCTGCAGTGTGTTTATAGTTTATTGATTAATTATTTATTGATTGTAATCAGATGTTTATTTGCTCTGGTGTTGTTTTTTCAGCTGCACTGTGTTCACAGAAGCAAATACTTAAAACTACAGTTACCTTCTGCTACTGTGTGTGGTCCTGTAGTTCATGTCCATGTAGTTGACTGTGTGTGTTTTCCCTGCAGGACCAGAGTTCTGGTGCTCCATCTCCTACTTTGAAATGGACGTTCAGGTGGGTGAGATGTTCAAGGTGCCCTCCAGCTGCCCCGTGGTGACCGTGGATGGTTACGTGGACCCGTCAGGAGGCGATCGCTTCTGCCTTGGACAACTGAGTAACGTCCACCGCACAGACGCCAGTGAGAGAGCCAGGTGAGTGGACGGAGACAGTCGCTCCTCTGCTTTGTAATGGATGGTCATTTTATATGCAAGTAGCTACAGTAAGAGAAACACTGTATTATGTCCTGATGTCCCCGGTGTGTTCAGGCTACACATAGGTAAAGGTGTGCAGCTGGAGTGTCGTGGCGAAGGCGACGTCTGGATGCGCTGCATGAGCGACCACGCTGTGTTTGTACAGAGCTACTACCTGGACAGAGAGGCCGGCCGAGCACCAGGTGACGCTGTGCACAAGATCTACCCTGGAGCCTACATCAAGGTCTGATCCAGCACACACACAAAACCTCGAAGTGAAGATTGAACGGTTGTGTTGTTGTGATCGGTTCTGTGCTCTTCACACTGCCTGTCCAGCTGCTGTAACTCCAGCTGCTTGTGTGTTGCCCAGGTGTTTGACCTGCGACAGTGCCACAGACAGATGCAGCAGCAGGCCGCGACGGCTCAGGCTGCAGCTGCAGCTCAGGCTGCGGCTGTGGCCGGAAACATTCCTGGTCCGGGCAGCGTCGGAGGCATCGCTCCTGCAGTTAGTAAGTGTTGCTCACACACACAGTGGAGGTTGTTTTCTATGTTCAGTCCTCGTACAGAAGAGAAGCACAGACTGCCCTTCACACAAAATCCTATTCATGACTGCACACCAGTGTTGTGTAAAGTATTAAGTTGAGTAGGAGTACATGTGTCATACCAGAAAACGACTTTGGTCAAAGTTAAAATCACCTTTTAGGTTTATACTTGAGTAAAAGTTGTAATTTAACAGATATTTACTGTGCTTAAGTATCAAAAGTAGCTATAGCGTATGAGTCATAGCTATAGCTATAGCTATGACTCATACATGTGAAGTATCCATGACCATAACTGTCACCCTCACCTGTGCTCCCAGGTCTGTCTGCGGCGGCCGGGATCGGCGTGGACGACCTCAGGCGACTGTGCATCCTGCGACTCAGCTTCGTGAAGGGCTGGGGGCCAGACTACCCCAGGCAGAGCATCAAACACACCCCCTGCTGGGTGGAGGTCCACCTGCACCGAGCCCTGCAGCTTCTGGACGAAGTGTTGCACACTATGCCTCTGGCAGACCCAGGACCTGCCAACTGAAGACCAAGATCATGATCTGGATTCTGTGAACGTGCGCAGACACACGTTTGTTTCTGCTTCAGGCCAAATATGTAAATATCAAAAGTAAATCAATCAGAAACACACAGAAACTACAACATGTGATGCTTGTAACAATCAGTGCACAGACACACACACACACACACACACACACATATACTGAAACCAAAAGGTCTGTAGCCACACAGACAGGAAGTGCTGATGTCTGGGATGCCTCTAAGGCTTTACTCTGCAGTCTGGATTCTGGACTGGACCCTCATCTGACCAGTTTGTCTGCACTGAACAAATCCAGGGACGTGTGTCAGAGATCCACTTCCCTACAGTTATTTTAGGATTGTTCTGCACATTCACTCAAGGACTACACACACACACACACTCACACACTTACACACACACACACACATGTACAAAACCGTGTTCCCCAGGAGCCGACAGCTCTTCAGACAGATCACTGAGTCCAGACCGTGTTCTGCTCCTCTGTCTGTCTAACAGCAGGACTGATGTGTGGATTCAGGAACCAGTGTTACGTGAGTCATCTGTGCTTGTGCTGCTCTTCTCTGTATCAAACGTCAGCTCTGACGACGCTCAGCTCAAACTGTTATTTTTCTACCAAAAGTCTAAAAAGCCAAAAACATTTAGCTTTAAAGTAGTGTTGTTGTTCTCTGTAACAGTGCTACCCCGTCTGTAACCAAAGCCAGAATACCTCATAACTACACAGTCACAATTTAGTTTCCCACCTGAGCCCCTCCCCCAAGACGGAGGCTGAGGTCAGAGGTCACGTGCACAGATGTGTCATACAGCAGGATGGACTTCGTGTCCACAGACCAAACATCAGACTCAGCCTGAGCATGTGACGTCTGTGCCTTCCTCCGGTCCCTCCTGTGAGGACGTGGTCTCCTCAAGACTTGAAGCCAGCAGTTTATCTGAGTTTGTTGTGTCCAGGACGTCCAATCAGAGGAGAGAGCTAAAACACAGCGTTGGCAGCGTCTTGTCTTTCCCTTTTACACAGACACAGCTCTGTGACTACCTCCACTGCTAGACCCCACCCCTCCCATCCACCCACCCTTCCCAAGGCTGTGTAGAGGAAGCATCTGCTGCTGTAGGACTCATCCTACATGGTGCTAAAGGTCCAGACAGTTTCTTCTTAATTAGAGTAAATGATTAAAGGAACTGATTCATTCATGATAATGAGTATCAACGTAGATTCAATGAACAGTTACATCATTAAATGTTATTATTTAATGACAAAGGTCACGTAACCTGCAGCAGCTGACTGGGTGTGACTCCTCTGGACTCAGTCTGCTCTCGCACAAACTCAGATACACAGCTGGGTGAACCATGGAGACAGATGTGCTCCCGTGGCACCAGACTACGCTCAGTAAAAGGTCCATTTAACGTCAGATGGTTGAATCTGGACTCTGCTGGTCGAGACGTGTAGTTTGACTCTGTCAGGAAACATTCATCCACTGACTCAGCTGCTTTACAAAGATCATTAACATTATGCATATTTGTGATTCGTGCCTTTTGTTGTCAACAGTAGACGCACCAACACTGGACTGGAGACGGACACACTTCTTGTCTGTCGACACGTGAAGTTGATGTTGCACATTGTGGTTTGGTTTTCAGCTGGTTCCCTCAGGAATCTGGACTCATCGGACTCATCCTACCTGAGTAGTGTTGTTTATTGCCTTAGTCTTTGTGAGTGTTAAAATATGAATGAGTACGCTTGGCACTATCTTAACCTTAGCATGGACAACACAAGTAGATGTCATATTTATCTGTTCCCCTCTGCCTGTATTCAGGGAAGTGTTCGAGTAGGCTTTTCTCAGATAAAGAGAAATTTTCACCCCCATCTTCATCTTCATCACGTGATCCTGATCTCTCTACAATCAAATCATTCTTCTTCAATCACACCACCTCCATGTGTATAGAGATGCTTCGCAGTCAGAACCCCGTACGCTGCCAGCTTCATCCAATCAGCTCATGGTTTCAATTGGGATTGGGGTGGAGTTGGTCCCATGCTGAACTGCGCTGGGGGTGGGGTGGGTGGGGGGTCTGGTGTCACGTTCCAGGGCCTCCTCACATTCGGTCGCATGCTTTATCCTCATTTCCAAGGAAACAAACTGTTTTATTTTGTACTGATTAAAAAGAAAAGATGAAAGGCTTCATGTGCAGCCAGATGTACAGTAGACTGGTTTTACATGTTGAACTCAGCTGCTGCTCATTGACGACGACTGAGGACGTGGAAAAAACTACTGTAACTCACTCGCTCACTCACTCACTCACTCACTAAGACACTCACTCACTCTTTCATGCACTCAGACATTCAGGGCCTAGACAACAGTGGCAATAAGGGGAATAAATTAATTTGACGACTGAACCTTGTTTGTGTTTTCACCACGATGAGAAACAGACGACCGTATTTGACTCATTCAAGAATATCTAATAAACCTGTGGAAGCCAGTCGCTCCACACACGGGTCACTATGATTGGTGGTTACATCTGTAGTTTGGTGGTGTGAGCAGGTTAGTGGATATGATATGTCAGATTTACAAATCTAAACCTGAGGTACCACCCAAACGTACAAGCAAAGAGTTTACATCTGGACCTTATTTCACCCTTCAGCTGAAAGAGAGGCCTTCAGGGGACATTAGCAAATACTAGCATCTACTGGTAGTCTGGATGTGACACCAGTAAGACGCCTGGGTCAAGTCTTACTGGTCTGGATTTACAGCTTTCAAAAACATGAATTAAAAAATATGTTTGTTTTTTTTTTTGTTTTTTTTACATCTTGAAATAATCAGGACTGAATGTGAAACATTTCTGGATCAGATTTCATCTCATACTAAAAACCACTAATGATGCATTTATCATCCCAGTCTGTTGCTAACGTGAGAGCAACACACACACACACACACACACACACACCATCATCATCATCACACTCATCAACATTCAACAGCTTTATCCTGACACTTCAACTATAATGAAACTATGTAGTAAAGAACTGAATTTGGCTACTCTAGAATATTTTTTATTTTGTAGTTATTTTATTGTAAAGATGTGCTGCTCTTGTAATGTTGACTGGATATTAAAGTAAAATCAACTAATGGCATTGTCATATTTATACTGGCTTCATGTCAGTTAATGTCTTTTCACTATCTATCTGTCTGTGACTGTTCACACTCTTCGTCCAGCAGGTGGCGTCGTGCAGACGTCACACTCTTCACTAACTCACCGATCACAGTAGAAGAAGCAGCAGAAGGGGGAGGAGGCGGATATCCTGTCCGTCCATGGTGGTCCTGTGCTGGGATTAAAAGTGTCAGTCTCTCAGCTGGTGTAACGACACCCAGCGCCATCAGGGAGCAGGTCAGCGGTTAGTTGTCCGCCGGTCAGCGTTACCGTCAGCGACCGAGCCGCTGCCACAGAACCAGGAGCCGGTATGGACTCGTGGGTCCGCTTTACCGCCCAGAGCCAGGCCAAGGAGCGAGTCATTAGGTAACGTCACAGACCGGATCCGGATCTGTGGGTCTGGGTCCGAACCGCACAACACGTGAGTTTACCTTTACCGTCCACCACAGACGGCGAAGGGCCCGTGTTACCATGGGAACGCCCGCACCACCCCCACCCCCTCCCACCCCCCTCCAGACTCGGGGAGGGGGGGGGGGTCTCATGGAGAACTTAACATCACTTAATGTCAGTCACAATACTTCTGTAAGGTTGTTGTCATAGCAACAAGTCTTCAAACCTGAAGCTGTAAAGGTGCAGTTCACTGAACCCAGACAAACAGGCTGCCGGAGTGTCCCAGATGTGGACCTGAAGGTCCCAGATGTGGACCTGAAGGTTCCAGATGTGGTCCCAGTTGTGGACGCGCAGGACTCAGATGATCTGTTTCATGATAGAGTCACACACACACACACACACACACACGTGTTGAACATGTTTAGAGACATAAACTGATGAAGGTGTTGCCTCAGTGCATGCTGGGAAACGTCCCCACACAGCATGTACCTGTTGTGTAGTGTGAGTGTGACAGTCACTCTGTGTGTGTGTGTGTCTCTTCCTGTCTCTGACCTGGACTCTGTTGTGTGCTCACAGGGCGGCCCAGTATGCCTGCACCCTGCTGGGCTACACCCTGCAGAGGAGCGGGTCAGCGGCCCACCTCCTCCCCACCATCCGTCAGCTGGAGGCTCACCTGAGCCTGAGCAGGAAGCGTGAGTGAAGCGGACACTTTTACCTGTTCTCCAGACACCAGAGCTGAGGTGTGTGTGTGTGTGTGTGTGTGACACATGTGTTTGTCTGTGTGTGTCCTGCAGTGCTGCGTCTGGGGAACTCGGTGGAGGCGGTGGAGGCCGCCAAGAGGGCCATCCACCTGTCTGACAGCGTGCTGAGGCTGTGTCTGACCATCAGCCACCTGAACAGAGCCATGTACTTCGCCTGTGACAACGTCCTGTGGGCGGGAAAGACAGGACTCATCTCCAAACTGGACCAGAACAAGTGGAGCCAGAGGTCGTTCAGGTGAGAGAGAGGGCACCGTCATGTGACCTGGTGCTGAGGAGAGCTGAATGAGTTCACAACGACTTTATGTGTATCGATCGATATCAATCCAGTGACCTTTAGTGACCTCCTTGTGAGAGCAGCTGTAGGTCCTGGTCCTGGTCCTGGTCCTGGAGTATCAAATATCTGAATGACCCCCCCCAGATTGAACATGTTCACCTGAGTCTTCCCCGTGTGTTTCAACTCTTCAGGTACTACCTCTTCGCCTTGATCCTCAACCTGACCCGAGACGTGTACGAGCTCCGCCTCCTCATGGAGTGTGAGGCTCGTTACAGAGCCGCCAAGTCCCCGCCCTCCCCTTACCCCAGCAGCACCCTGCCTGAGGACCAGCTGTCCCCCCCGGCTGCTCCGGCCGCCGTGCCCGTCATGGCGGTGTGGCTCCGCAGACAGCTTCACCTGCTGGGGACGGTGCTGTACAACAACCCGCCGCTGCTCCTGGACCTGCTGAAGAACGGCTGTGATATCTTCATCCCTCTGGACCGTCTGCAGATTTACCCCACAGGACAGGGCTTCGTCGGGGCCTGCGGTCTGGCCTCCTCAGTCCTGTCCATCGTCACCATGGTCCACCCGTGGCTCAAACTGAAGCCGTGAACGCAGACGTACAGGAGGAGGACTGAGATAACGGCCTAACAGAGTTAACACGCACTGACCGCTCTGGGACAGCAGCAGGGGAATCAGGTACATAAAATACTAAAAAAAAAAAAACGGGTGAATCCACGAGGACAAAGAGGACAAAGACCCCCGAGGACCTTCTGTGACTCTGCATCACCCACTGCTGCACCAGCTCCTCACTGACCTGATCAACAGCAGCTTTGCTTCTGATGAGTGCACTGTGATGTCATCACCCCGCCCGCCCGCCTGCATAAAGTTAGTCCCCATCCTCAGCTGTCATCAGTCCACCGGTCCATGTCCAGGAGGGTCTCATTCAGGGTCCCAGAGCTGCTGAACCTCTGCCCCCCTCCCCCCTCGACAGACCCAAATCAGAGGAGGCCTGACCCCTGAGAACCAGTACGCACCCCCCAGATGTCTGACTGGACAGGACTCGGTTTAAGGAAGTGAATCCTGTTGTGTGACACCACCTGTCAGCACCACCCCCGTCAGTCTGTGGGGGTGGGGGTGTAACCTTATGATGCAGTCGGACCCCTGACTGTTGACAGGAAGCAGCTGACGTGGACATGAGTGACTGTGACTGAGAACCATCATCAGGAGTCAGTCTCTCTTGTTGAGTGTGTTCCTATCGTTAGCAAACCCTATGCTAATGGCTAGCGGCTAAAGTACAAACAAATGTATGGGATAAATAAATGAGACTCGGGGGTCCACTACACCCTGCAGGGTCCTGGTCCCAACTGATGATTACCTGTCGCTGACCTCGCAACGATCATTTTATACCTAATTGAAATAGTAGATTGCATCATCAGTTGCCGTGCCAACCAAATATTGCATGATGTAGTGGTCCCTTTGGCTGCAGTCTGAATAAAGTCTCCATGTCTCAGATCTGGTCTGAACCTTCCCTCTCTAGGTCTCAGTCATGCCAGTGGTCTCATGTGGTCTCCACAAGTCCAGCTGTCCCCGTCCCCACAGTGTCAACACGTCCTCCACAGTTTTAAAATATGGAAAATGTTGTTTATCATGGAGTTATTGAGTTACAGGTGGAGCTGATCAATGAGTCCCTGTCTCTGTGTCTCATGTGGCCTAAACCATCTAAACCAGGACTTAGACATGTCCCGACCCCTGCTCGCAAACACCTGTTGTTTTTGCACCTGTGTGGTTTGAAGACTGTGTTTGTGTGTGTGTCTGGTCACAAATGGCATCAACAGCAGCTCAATTAAAAAAAACTTTACTGTAACTGTTACAAAGACAAAATACAAACAACATGGGAAAGTAAAAATGTGACAATAAAATAAAAATGAGTCCAGTTGTTTCTCTGACTCATCAGGGATCAGGTCTCTGTGTTTTCAAAAAAAACCTACCAGCATCCACTGTGAAGAGAGCAAGAGGAAGGCTGTGAGGACTCTGTATCAAACACACACACACACACATCAGAGTTGTGTGACGAGTGTAAAGAGACTCCAACCTCAGCTCCTCCTCATCCTCCTCACTCCTGGGTCTCCATGCTCTCGTCCTCTCCGTCTCCTCCCTCTTCCAGAGCTTCGTCTTCTTCCTCCTTCCTCTCTGGAGGTTTCTCGTACGCCTTCTCTGAGGGCGTCACGATGACACCGTCCCACGTGGACATCTCTGTAGCCAGGTCTGGAATGACAGATTATTACTGGAGGATGTGTAGTAGGACACTGTGTGTGTTACGACCTATTTGTCAGTGGTGTCATCAGTGTCTCTGCACATTCACCTGTAAGAGACACGTCTACTGTCTAAATGTTCATGTGTGAAAAGAGGAAACATCGTCTTACAGCTGGCGTCTCCCTCCAGGCCGAGGATCTTCCTGTAGCCTCCGTGAGACAGCACCCTGACCAGCGTCTGAGCTGTGAAACACACCATGTCCTGCACACACACACACAAAAGCATCAGCACACACTCAGACGTGCTTGTAACGTGCTACGCCTGCCTCCTGGAGCTGGACCTACCTGCTGCTCCAGAGTCATGACGGTGTGCACTCTGAAGTTTCCGCTCTCGCAGGGGTCGGTGATGCCCACAGAGCCAGGCAGGAAGAGCCCAGCAGCCAACATCTGGAGGCAACGCCTTCAAAACACAACACAACACAGCTCAAACACACACAGGAGAGTGGAGACCATGACACCCGAGGAGAGCAGGGACCTACCTGTAGGCTACGTTCAGGGACAGAGGCTGCCTGGACGGGTTGTTCATCACTGCAGAGTGGCCCTGGAAACAGAGCACACAGACACACACACACTGTTCACTGATCCAGATCACCAAACACAGGCTTCACATGGTCCTCACTCTGGTCAGGACTCACCAGCAGGTCCAGGATCCAGGGTGTGAGGGGTTCAAATCCAGGGAAGCGCAGCCTCAGGTCCTTGAGGAGGCGGATCAGCACTTTGACCCTGAATATTACATCACACACACAAATACAAACAGATGAGCGCTGGTGCTGATGTTGGTGAAGGACTCAGCTGTGGTGATGGGAAACAGGAAACGTCCTCACGTGGACTGAGAGGCATTCTCCTCAAACCAGCGGGCGTGGCGGATGGCGGCGAGGGCGCTCTGCAGCACCTTGATGTCCACTGAAGAATACAGGAGGAAAACATCAACCTCAGCATCTCAGACTATGACCTGGACACATGAACCCCAACACTACCAGACCCATAAGCTGGTGTACTGAGTTAAGATATCTGAAAATGTTTCTGGTGTTTTCAGGAAGTTTAATCCCAAACATCTGGAAACTGAAGTGATGATCCAGTTGTTTCCCACAAAACACTGAAGCTCCACAAGTGTAAGATCTGATGTACGTTTGTAGGATGTGAAAACTAAAGATACTTTATCAAACCAGCCCCAGTGATGCATGATGGTCCACAGCCAGACACATGTTCTCCACTACTGTGTGTGTAGGTGTGTGTGTATGTGTGCGTTCATACGGTGCAGCTCAGGGTCCAGTTTGCGCAGGTTGGGAGGTACGGTGGTGATGAGGATCTTTACGGTGGCGTCGGCTGAACTGATCTCAAAGCCCGTCTCATTGGTCAGCATGGACAGCACTGAAGCACACACAGTCAGCTGTTAGTCACATGACATCATATCAGCATGTTACAGGTGACAGCTGTGACATAACAATCACACAGTCACTACATCTTACCTTCAGTGGGGTCCTGTGTACGAAGGGTCTCCACTACTTTGTTGCCCAGAGCAGCAACTGCCTCCACTGTAACAAGAAAAAACATCCATGCGACTAAAGTAAGATCATTACACCCAGTTCTCTTATGGTACTGATATGAAAAAGTGTTTAATCAGGTGGTTTCCAAAATAAAATCCATGTTGTCAGTTCATCAGGCACCAACATATCAAAGGCCTTAAAGTCTCAGATGTATTAACAGCAGCAGTTTCCATTCACTTCCTTGCGATGACTCACGTGTTGGGAGGATCTTGAGGATCACAACCAGGTCGGCAACGTTGTGTCCTGTTGTCATGGTGCCCTTCTTGTAAGAGCCCACTTGACGCACCTCTTCAATTTGCTATGAGGAGACACAGCGGTGACAGATGTGACCAGATGTTTGCCATAGAAATGACAAGACAGTAAGACCACATCTAGCAAACAACAGCTGTAGCATGCAGTACAACAGAAAAATGACTCACCACTTCAAAGTTGCCGGGAGCAACAATCAGGTTGTCAATGACGTTATTGATCTTTGTGACCAGGGACAAGATGGAGGACTAAAAGCAGCAAGAGAGCAGTAAACAAGGTCTTTGTTAGTGAGTGTAAACAAAAACAGGGCTTTAGTGAGAGACTGGTATGGGGTCTGTGCAGGTCTTGGACTGACCTGTTCTGCAGGGGTGGGGCTCAGGTCCTGGTTTCTCTTCAGCAGACACTCGCTGAAAGCCGTTTCATCAGGTGCAGGTCTGACTCTGGGGAAGGCCATCTCACACTAGTGACAAACAACAGTCTGCCTTAACACTTCAATACTCTGTTACACTAGATGCATCAGCGTCATTAAGGAGCCATGTTCACAAAACATCCTCCTCGCCACCTGAGCTAACTGATATTAATGTGTGTGACTGAACTGGCAGCTGTCAGAGCACTCCAGGTAACTGGGATCACCTGTGAACACGGCTCCTGGACACTATGATGTCACCTTTGGGTGTGGTCACAGGTGCAACAGAGCTCACTCCCAAACTGTGACCCAGCCACATCCATCAGTGATGGTGGCTGCAGTCAGAGGTGAAACAGACTGAAAGAGGCAGTGAAATACTTTTTTTTTTTTTTACTCACCACATAGAAATCAAATGGGATGTGTGGTACAAATGGCCGGTACCTGAGCAGCAGGGCAGAGCAGAAGAACAGGTATGATAGGTTTGTAAAAATGGCAACAACAGTCAACAGAGGATGTATCTGCAGAGATTCAATGATCTGATCACAGCTGATGGTAGATGAACAGCAAAGTCTACAGTTATGGAGGACTATAATGAGTCTCGTACACAAACAAGGCTTTTCAGTCGTGATTATTAAAAACCAACAGCAGCTCGGAGGCTGAACTCACCCCTGGACCAGTCCTCCTCGGGACCCGAAGCGGCCTCCCCGGCCCCTGCCTCGGTCCCCTCTGGACACAAACATAACAACATGATAGGGGTCAGCAATGGAGCCTCTGATCAGTTGATTACTACTCGGTGTCTGATCTGGTGTAACGGAGATCAGCTTTTTAGCTACCGTGCATACAAGAGTGGGGGTCCATTCATTCTCTTGACCAGGCGGTGCTAGCTAACATTAGCCTACCGGACGGAGGTTATATGATTTGCATGATAGTAAAAGACCTTCAGTACTTCACGTGTGACTATATGAACCCCTCCACGTTTATATAAAGGACGTATTGTGACTGTTTTATCCAGCTAATCTGTTAGCTTGGGGGCAGCGTTCAAACAATACACGCAGCTAGCTTCCTAGCACTGACAGTAACATCGGCTAACGTCTACATTTGTCACACCAAACTTTGAAAATACCATGAATGTGATATTCAGTGTGTTTATGAACGATTACCTCATTGCGTACGACGTTTTGACAATTTACTGTGGAGATAATAAAGAGAAATGTTGACCGTCCCTCAGCGGACCTGCTGCAGTTGCTGCTCCTTCTTCTTCTGTGGCGCTGCCGGCGGCTGAAACCCGGTGCGTCCGGCGCTCTACCGCCACCTCCTGGCCCGTAGCGGGGACTGCAAGCCAGTCCCGGTAGTTGCTGTGTTCTTCTTTCGGAGTTCATGGCAGTTGTTGGTGTGAGGCAAAGTCTATGGTGGTCTACCATGGCCAAGAGCGCTCCAGCGCCGTCTGTTACAGACTGTGAATGACGAGGCTTGGTCATGTGAAGCGTATGGAGGTGTACCATTGCCGCGACCGCTGCAGCCCTGTCTTTGTACAGAGTGTGTATGACTGAGGCCTGTTCATGTGAAGTGTGTGGTAGTGTACCATTGGCACGGACGCTCCAGCCAAGTCTTTGTACAGAGTGCATATGACTGAAGCTTGTGTAGTGTATTGATGTGTTGATGAAAATATGATCACCGCTGACACATCTTCTCTCACCGATAAAAAGACTTTATTGCGGGAAAGGACAATGTCAAACCTCTGGACGAATCTGAGGGAGTCTCCAGTGCCAAAATCGTAGGATGCCCCTCTTGTTCAGCTCCAAACACACTCCTTATATACCGTTTCTGAGCGCATTCCTTGGTCAGGGAGACACCACCATCCATATGGTTGATGACCTCTGACTTTAACCTTTTAACTTTTAGGCTACAGAAACATCTGGCTGTTACGGCTATCTAGGTTTTTTTTTGGGTTAGAAAAACACCTAGCTCATCGAAGAACAGAAACCTAAGAAAGGAGGCCCTATAATGGCACAGAAACACAAATAGAGCTGAATCGTGTGGTGGTCTACCATTGTCACAAAAGCTCCAGCCCGGTCTCTCTCTTGCACAGTGTATATGAGTGAGGCTAAGTCTATGGTGGCCTACCATTGCAACGAACGCTCCAGCACTGTCTCTGTACAGATTGTGCATGAGTGAGGCTTTTTATGAGAAGCGTGTACCATTGCCACGAAAAAAGGCTCCAGCGCCGTCCCTGCACAGAGCGAGAGGGAGCGTGTGTGTGTACGTGACTCAGGCTTGTTCATTCAGGTGCAGGCACGTGTGACGGTGGTGGTGTACAGCTGCCACGAAAAAGGCTCCGGCCCCATCCCTGTACAGAGAGTAGTGTGTGACTCTGGCTTGTTCAGATGAGGCATGTGTGGCAGTGGTGTAGTGCGGCCACCACCCGGTGATTCAAACCCAATAAAAACATAAAATAAAGCCATTTTAAGTGAAAAAGCCACCGTCTCTCTGATGCTGCTCGACAGAGGGCTTGTCGTTGGGGCTGCGAGTGTGCTCAGCTTGCTTTTCTGGTAAAAGCACTGTATAAGGCATAGATAAGAAAAATCACTGCATAAGAAAATTAACCCAGGATTATGACCCAGCATAACCCAGGGTATTTCTGACACCGCTGCGGCAGCACAAGGGTTAATATAGTCAATAATTAACCTGCTTTGTTTAATATAAGAATTGACACATTTATCTGAATCATCTGAACTGGCGGAAATTTAACAAGGCGGAAACACCAGGTCCTTCCCGCACGCTGTGGTCAAAGTAAACGATTAAATATAAGTATAATAAAATGGAATAATAACTGTATGAAGTTTGCGCAACACATGGAAGTCTTGAAAACTAAATTAAGGTCTAATTCTTAGCCAAAGTAAACAGTGAGGGTGAATGTGAAGCCCATTTTCCTTTATGTCTGAGTGATGTAGAGGGGATATGACTCAGTTGTGGACCAGCCTCTTATTCCTGCCCATTCTTATCTTGACTGCATAAAACCCTGGACAAGACAGACTTCGACACCAAATCAGGAAGGTCCTTGAGATCACCAGAGCAGTACCAGGCTAGAAGTTCACCAGCTCGATTTCACCATGGTACGACTGAGCCAAATGTGGACTGGCGTTCTGTGCCTACTGACCATTTCAGGTAAGAAATTTTAATGAATGAATGAAAGATGCAGCAACGCTGTTCAAATTTATAATCTACATTTACATCATTTTGAGTTAGACGTCCTGTTCACAGGGTGACTGGTCCATACTTTGTTATTCCCAGAGCCTCAGGTCTTTATTCCATAACTTCACACTGTCCTGGTCAGCCAATAGAAACACAGGGAGAAGCTTCAACATCAATGTCCACTCTAGTTCCTCTGCATGTTGGTTTAAAACAGAGACTGAAATCTCACTATGGAATTTGAATGTTGTTATAATTAAGGTTGACCTCTACAGGGTGAACCTCACCCTTTTATACAGTTTCAGTTGGGATTAGCTCCAGCCCCCACTGTAACCCTAAAATAATAGGATGGATGGGTGGATGTCAATTGAGGTCATTTGCAGGATGTATGTTAAAGACCATCACCACAGTGCAGCTCTCCTCATGCTTTTGGCAGCAGAATATGTAACAGTACAACACTCAATAACAGAATCTGTCCCATTGAAACCTGCAGGTCTGCTGAGTGCTGGGGCTGTTACTGTGCCTAAGGGTTTCAGTGTGGATCTGCTCAGCGCTTCACAGAGAGCCTTCTTGGTTCCCATCGAGATCACCAACCGCAAGTTCATTCCAGCTTTGGTCAACCAGGATTCTGAGGAATACAAGGACATGTCCAACGTCATCTCTAACCTGGTGAGACTGGTTGCCTTCAGAGGGGCAGGGGTTGTGCTGTGTAAAGATCTAAAACCAAACTGAATGGCAGATGTCTTTTTTTTTTTTTTTGCTGATAGAGTTGGGCTTCTAGCTGCTGTCTTAATGCTTAGACCGTTCAGTGTGCTATGAAACTGTGGAGCTATTGTTGCATAGGGACTAGGTAGTACTGTATGTGCTGTCACCACTACACTGTGATATCACCTCTGTCTTTCAGTCTTAAAGTAAAAGAAGCTGATCTGTATTTGTTGTTTTTTGTTATTATTTTACAGTTCAACGGGATCTATAAATGCGATGACTGTCCCACCAAAACCTTCTATGGAGGTGTTGCAGCAGTGGGTTTCAGGTATTATCAATACTACTAATCACTCACTCATGGAGGAACTGGATTTAGATGTAGAGACTAATCCTTCCACTGATAGTACATCACAGTCCACAGTCACTGTGAAACCATAAGTGGATCCTTGGAAGCAGATGTAGTTACTTACACTGAGTTGAACTGACTATTGGATCTCTACTGTAACTTGTTCTTTAATGTGCTCATTTGTTCCTTCACAGCCCTGGATCGGTGATTGCAAATGCAGTTGTGATCTTTAACACCACCTCCATCAATCAAGTGGTTACCTGGGCATTATTTAACAAATACGCTGAAAAGGCTGCCGGAAATCTCCAACTTAACATGGCCTACACAACCAGTGAGACATACTGTTGTTCATCTATTCCCAGCTGTTATCATGTTCATGTTCAACTTCATGTTCAACGGATCCCTCTTTGCTGTTTTTTTTTCTACAGTGTACAACGTAATGGAATTGTGATCAGTGATCAACGTGAATGACAGGAAACAGGAAACATCCTCACATGGACTGAGAGGTGTTCTCTTCAAACCGGCGTGGGAGATGGCGGCGAGGGTGCTCTGCAGCACCTTGATTGATTGAAAATTTGATCCGATCTGGAGGCTGAAGTGATGATTAAAGCAACTTTTTCCAGATGTTTCCCACAAAACACTGAACGTCTCCACGTGTAAAATCTGATGTGATAACTTTTTCAAGTGGCTGGGGCCAGTTGTACAAAACACCCCAAGTGATGATTTTCCTGTAAACCTGTTTTCTTTAAAATAAAAACAGCTGCATGAAAGAACCGTAAGCCTTCTCCTTACAATTTGAGGTCTTCTCCTTATTAAAGAATCACTTAAGGTCATTAAACTGCACAAAAGACATTAGAGACCAAAGAAAAAACTTGAGTTATCTCTGTCTTCATCAACTGCAGCAATTTATGTTGACAAAGGATGAAGATGAACAGACGCCCTCAAAAGACAGCCTCAACAAGCGGGCGCTGACTTTCCATCCCGGGTTTCAACAGAAAATTTGTCCAGCAGTCAAGAGCTGGATCATTCACTGGGTCCTCTACAATCTTATATCACATGATCTTTCCACTCAGGTATAATCAAGATGTTTCATGTCCATGTGATGGGTCCCTTACAAGTTGAACACTTCTAAATACCTGCTAAAGACTGTGGTCGAGTTCACACCAAAACACCAGGAGGCTGAGATGAAGAGCAAACTTCACAAACACTATCACAAATGCTAGTGTCAACAAACAGACAGCTGCCATGGAAGTGGTATAATTTCATCACTGCTCAAAGGCCTTAATCTTTTGACAAAGAAAACTTTTGAAAAATAAACTTTCAGTATCAAATAGAAAATTTAAGAAACTTAATGCAACCAGCCCCTGGACTTGATTCATGAAGCTGGGAAAGCTGCTTGATTGTGGTGACACGTGTCCTCCACTGCTATGTATGTGTGTGCTTTCGTGGTTGCTGTGCTGGTGGTGCAGAGGTTAAAGGCTTGGAGGTGGAGATGTACTGTGAGTCCTTTCTGCCGTTAGTCATCATGCGAAATATCAACTCTCCGCCCAACAAGAGTGATGAGGAGCTGGAGATATAGATGAAGACTCAGGAAGTAGACATTTTTTCAAATCAAAACAATACTTGGGTACATCCCACCAACGGCTACTGCTGAAGATCCATGTGAAGGTCTCCATGAAGTTGTTGCTAGGATACAGACTAAACATCCTGAGGCACTTGACTTCAGAGAGATCAGAGATACACGCGGGTGGAGGCCATTCTGAACAACTCAGATCATCCTCTTCATAACACCTTGATGGACCAAGAAAAGAGCGGTGGTGGACGGCTCCTCTCTCTTCACTGCAGGACAGAGAAATATAGAAGATCCTTTGTACAAGATGCCATTCAAACCTTTACGTCACACATGTATCAAACAACAGCTGTAACATGCAGTACAACAAAAAAATGACTCACCACTTCAAAGTTGCCAGGAGCAGCGATCAGGTTGTCAGTGACATTATTGATCTTTGTCCTCTGCTTCTTCTCAGTGACAGGTGTCACTCTCATCATTTCAAACTCTTTACTCTACGACCACTGAAAAAACAAAACACCAAGAATCAATCTATCCACCCAACAAAAACCAAAAACCCATGAAGGTGCACAAGCTCCTGATATTCTCCATCACCTCAGTGCTCACAAACCCCAATACTCCAACAAACTGTCCAACCCTGACCAATCTGGCACCTTCTGGATAGATGTAGCACAAAGATTTGGGACATTTTCCTCCATTTACTTTTCACATTAAGTGAATCAATACTTTGATATCAGTTCTTTGGTATTATTAATTAAACACTGAGTTGCCCTTTGGTGCCCTAAAGTGCACACAGTTGAAGTATGTTGTAAATGTAGCTTTATTTATTAATTAATTTAATGGTAATTATCAGTGTCTTTATCTCACCTGTGTTAAGTCGCAGACACGCAGCCGTGGAGTTACCTGCAGATGATAAAAGTAAATCAACCTGATAGTGGCAAAGTGCATTCTTGCTCTGACAATGAATATACATCAGGCCCTTCCCACACGTTGTTGTAAACTCAAGATTAAATAATAATTATAGTAAAAAGTTTGCGCAACACACGGATGTCTTAACAAAGTAAACAGTGAGGGTGTATGTGAAATCCATTTTCCTTTACGTCTGAATAATGTAGAGGAGATATGATTCAGCTGTGGACAAGCCTCTTATTCCTGCCCATTCTTATCCTGACTGCATAAAACCCTGGACATGACAGACTTCAACACCACTTATATAATCAAGAAGGTCCTTGAGATCACCAGAGCAGTGCTGGACTAAGGTTTACCAACTGGAACTCACCATGGTACAACTGGGCCAACTATGGACCAGCACTCTGTGCTTACTGACCATTTCAGGTAAGAAATTTTAATGAATGAATGGAGGATGTAGCAACGCTGTTCAAACTTCTCTCCAATCATTTACATCATTTTGAGTTAGACGTCCTGTTCACAGGGTGACTGGTCCATACTTTGTTATTCCCAGAGCGTCAGGTCTTTATTCTCTAACTTCACACTGTCCTGGTCAGCCAATAGAAACACAGGGAGAAGCTTCAACATTAATGTCCACTCCAGTTCCTCTGCATGTTGGTTAAAACTGAGACTGAAATCTCACTATGGAATTTGAATGTTGTGTTTATTAAGGTTGACCTCTACAGGGTGAACCTCACCCTTTTATACATTTTCAGTTCAGTTCACAGCCCCCACTGTGACCCTAAAATAATAGGTAGTATGGATAATGGATGGATAGATGGATGGATGTCTATTAAGGTCATTTGTAGGATGTATGTTACAGACCATCACCTTTCTTCATGCTTTTATAACAGAATCTGTCCCATTGAAACCTGCAGGTCTGCTGACTGTTGGGGCTATTCCCCTGCCTGAAGGTCTCCGTGTGAAGCTGCTCAGCTCCACCCCACAGTCGGCCTTCTACATTCCTGTAGAGATCACTAACTACAAGTTCACTGCAACTATGCTCAACACTGAATCTAAGGAATATAAGGACATGCACAAGGACGTCTCTACCCTGGTAAGACTGGTTGCCTCCAGGAGGGCAGACAAAACAAACTGAATGGCAGATGTTGGGCTTCCAGCTGCTGTCTTAATGATTAAGCACAGAGAAACAACTGTTTAGTGTGTTATGTAACAAGTACTGCAGTCATACTGTATGTGCTGTCACCACTACACTGTGATATCACCTCTGTCTTCCAGTCTTAAAGTAAAAGAAGCTGATCTGTATTTGTTGTTTTTTGTTATTATTTTACAGTTCGACGGGGTCTATAAATGCGATGACTGTCCCACCAAAAACTTCTATGGAGGTGTTATATCAATGACTTTGAGGTATCATCAATACTACTAATCACTCACTCATGGAGGAACTGGATTTAGATGTAGAGACTAATCCTCCATTTCCCTGTGAAACCATAAGGGGAACCTTGGAAGCAGTTGTAGTTACTTACACTGAGTTGAACTTAACAAACTTTAACGTGCTCATTTTTTTCCTTCACAGCCCTGGATCAGTGATTGCAAATGCAATTGTGCTCTTTAACACCACCTCCATCAATCAAGTGGTTGCCTGGGCATTATTTCAGAGAAATGTTGAAAAAGCTGCACCGAAAAATCTCCAAATTAACAAGGCCTACACATCCAGTGAGACATTGTTCATCAATTCCCAGTTGTTATCATGTTCATGTCAAAACTTGAAACATTTGTAACTGATCCTTCCTCTTCGCTGTTTTTTTTTCTATAGGGGACAATGTAGAACCAGTTGATATGCCTAAGCCTCCACAACCAACCACCACACAACACCTACAAACAACCACCACACCTACGACAACCACCATAACACCTACGACAACCACCACAACACCTACCACAACCACCACACCTACGACAACCACCATAACACCTACCACAACAACCACAACACCTACCACAACCACCACACCTACGACAACCACCACAACACCTTCAACAACAATACCTACTACTACACAGATCACAACCACAAAATCTGCTACAATCACCACAGAACAGACAATTGCAACAGGTGATTCGATCACCACAACACCTACTACAACAACCACACCTTCATCAACAGCACCTACTACCATGCCTACTGCAACCACAAAACCATCTATAATCACCACAGAACAGACAATTGCAACATTCGATACAATCACTACAACACCTACTACACCACTGACTACCATTTCTACAGACGAAATAACCAGAGATAGTACCGCATCTACTCTGACCACTGTCAACGATCCTCCACCAACATCTACAGGCCAAAACAACTCCTCCACTACAAATCCCGGAAACATTGACAGTCCCACATCACATGGAGTAGATCCCACTCAAGATCCAGCAGTGAACCAAACTACAACAGTGAATCCAGATGGCCATACAGATCCTCAGTCCAGTGACCCCCAGACATCAGGTGCTGGCAGCAACAATGGGAGCACTGAATCGGTTCCCGGATGGGGTATTGCCCTCTTAGTATTAGCTGCTGTCATCTTATTGCTGCTCATAATCATCTTTATCATGATGGTGAGTTCTCAAACAGGTTTGTTACAGTGTGCTCTTTCAACTTTAGTTAACAGTTGTGTCCTATATGAATCACATGTACTCATAGGCATAAACAAAGAACAAACATGAAGATCGGTGCTGTACCTGTCAGTGCTGATTCAGATGTTGTTATATTGAATGTACCTCTAACATTCAATAACACCAGATAGTTGGTGTCAGCCAGGTGGATGTAAAAAAACTCAGAGACCACCTCAGACCTTAGGCCTGACGCACCAACCAAGACACAGCCTCCTGAGATGGTTGTGGTCTCTGATCTGTTGATTCTCTGTTGTTTCAGGTGGTTCGGTGCTGTGAAAAAACTGAAAGTGACCACATGGACAGCCCTGAGGATCCTTATTACCCTGAAAAGAAAGAGCTGCCCCAGGAGCCTCTGCCAGTATACTCACCTAAGGACCATATGACCGTCCCTGTGACTCCAAACCCAAACTCTAGCCCTGTCACGATTGTAAGAACAGCAGAAATACATTGGTTTCAATTTATTATTTCTATATAAATATAATTAGAGGATTATCAATGATGGATGAATTTGTCTGTCAACAGGGAGACACGCCCAAGAAGAACAAGTCCGGCTTTTATGCAGTAAATCCCTGAGACTCTGTGGTGGAGCGAAGTCATAAGGCAACAGGTAGAACACTTTATTCTCCAGTGTAAATTAACTCTAAATTCACTGTTCATCACTGCAGGCTTTCTTTAAGCAAGCCTGCTGACTCACTGACTGCTTCAGTCAAGCTGAAGACACACCTGTGCACACACACAAGGCCTATTATAGGCCCATTATTTGTATGCTGATTGTGATTTATCCAGGTGTGGATATTTTAATGTTTGCATGGAACAGACCTGGTTGTTTCTAAAACACTCAATGGTCTCCAAGACACCTGATGGTGTGTGATTCACCTGAGGGCGCCTGACTCACCTGATGGTCTCTAGCACACCTTATGGTCTCTATAACACCCAATGCCCTTTAACACGTGAACCACACCCAATGGTCTCCAACACATCTGGTGGTATCTAACATACATGATGGTGTCTGACTCACCTGAGGGTGTCTGACTCACCTGGTGGTTTCTAAAACACCTGATGGTCTCTAAGATGCTTGTTAGGGTGGAAACATGGGCTGCTTTGAAGAATCTTCTCAAAATTGGATCTCATTCAGATGAAGTTACTGTAATTGCAAAGCATGATGAAAGGCAGCCTCTGTGTGTTTTCTTGTGTCCACACTTGTGATGGATGATAACCTGGGAACACTGAGCTGCTCCTCTGTGCATGTGTGACAGCTGTGGTGTGGCGTTTGCATTGGCTTACCTCTTAACGATTAAATAGCGTTTAAGCAGAGATTAATGTGACCACCTGATGCTGGTGAACAGGAGAGAGTGAGTCACATCCTGTACTCAGAGGAGTTAAGTGTCACTGACTTCTCTCTCTCTTTGCTCAATGAATGCTAGCATTTATTGACAACAGCATCTCTTTGGGGTGACGAAGCTAATAATGGTTTATCAACTGCCACTTGGAAACCTAAGACTATCCTGCATCTAAATGAACCGCATTCTTATGAACCAGGAACAATCACAGTGAAACAAAAGTGTGACCCAAGGATGAAGGAGGTGATGGCCGCTGATGTGGATTCAGTTCTCAATGTTGTTACTGATACTGAACAAAGTTCATTTTAAAACATCTTAACTCTGAAGGTCCTGAAATGTTCCTGTTGATCTCTGATGATTGTGTTTGTCCTTACAGCCAGAGATGACCTGACAAACAGCCTGTCGGCGAGCAGCCTGAACAGTGTACAGCCTGGACAAGCACACATCATATTATTTATTGCAAAGTTGTTTTATCAGTTTTTTTGACAGAAAGATTGTGTTGAGATTAATATAAGTAAATATTGTATATAGAGATCATGGTATCAATGACTACTGACAATGTATCTCTCTTTGGTAACGACGCTCTGCAGTATTTGAATCATATATTAAGCTGATATCAAACTAAATGTTTTTGTAATGTTTCAATTGTTTGTTAATTATTGAAATCTAATTAAATCTGTTTTAAAGAAAAAGTCTGGTGTTTGACGTGTTTGTCTCTACTGTCGATCTTAATTAATTTCATTCAAACAAACAAACAACAGGACATATGTGATCTACCATCTCTTAGGATCATACAGGCCCAGTCGAACTGGCTGGTGATCACATACTTCAGCTTATTTCACTTAGTTTGAATGTTACTAAGGAAAAAAAGATGAGACGAAGTGAGTGATTTTCTCTTGTGTGGTCGTATGTTACTATACGTCACTATGACGCCATATCTGCAACATCTTGTAATATTAAATGAAAAGCAGAATTGTGCTGCTTTGTTTAACTTGTCATTAGCCCTTGATTTAGTTGACCACTCCCAGCTCTTATAAAAACACTGTCTATTGTTTGTGATCCGACTGCTTATAGGTTCCAACACTCCCTGCCATGTGAACAGCGATGTACGAAACAGCAAAACCTTCAATCATATCTAAAGGCGTCCCTCAGGGTTCGATTTCAGGAACATTCATATTCACAATTTTTTTTTTTAGCAATGACATTTTCCAATAATTAAATGACTGTAATGTTCAACTTTATACAGATAACACACAATTATATTTTTGGGTTGATTCTATACAATTACAACTTTGCTTTTCAAGAGGAACTCATTGCACTTAACTTGAGCTTAAGTGATGCTATTTTTCAAAGCTAAAAAAATTGTAGTATCAAGCACTTGAAAGAGTAATGTACTATAAATGCCAGTGGTTGTTTTTCCAGGGCAGGGACACGCGTAGCTGTTTTCTGTCCAGGTAGGCTAGAGGTAAAGTCTTCCATCACATTCACACATGTACTTTGCCTTTTCCTCACAGTTATAAATTTGCCCTTGGACACTATTTTTGCCACTGTTGAAATTGAATCTGTTTGTATTGCTCCTGTGATGGGGCTCCATCACTGGGTGACCTATTTCCAGCCAGTGGTCCTCTCTGTTAGAGAATCAGATGCTGGCACTCTGAACCCTCTGTCATTACACTGTAAACAAACGGAGGAGTGGTCAAAGCTTTGACGACCTGATTGCTATGGTTCTTCTCACGAGTCACCACAAGTGGATGCCCTGAACTAACCCCACTTATTTATCAACCTCCGCCTAATCTTTTGCCAAAAATATATGTAGGTGAAGTGAAAAGGTGCATCCTGCTTTGAAGACTGTAAATATTTGACCCTGGTGCATTTCACAGGGTTGTATTGGGATCTGGCACATAAACACAAATCTGCCGGGCACTTAATAGTGACTGTGTAAATGCACTGTGGTAGCGCAATATCAGACCGGTACCACAAGTGACAACTTCACTCTCAATAGCACAGTTGCTTATCGGTGCAAAAAATCACATTGCTACATGCTGAGTGTTGTGTATACACTCTTTCTTCCACATCGGAGAAGCACCTGTGACTCACAGCTGTTAATGGGAAGATTAATGTCCTCTCGTATTGTCATCAGAACATTAGACAGATTGGAACAAACACAAGGTCCACTATGAAAGGGTGGCAACACAATGCAGGGTGTAACCAAATACATAATACATAATAAAGCAACACACACACACACAAACACAAGGTTGGTGTGGTGCTAGAGCAGGTTGGGCTCTCCAATGTGAGCACCTCAGTTTGAGCATGAATGAGGAGTCTCTTTAATGTGGTAATGTGCGTCCCACAGGATCCAAATGTCCCTTATGTGCCTCATTCTCTGACTGTCCTAGATGTCCTGAATGGTTCCCGGATGATGTTCAGTGATTTTGTCGAACCCCACCCTGGTATTTTTCCCATATAGTCAAACTGTTCACCTGTGTATTCATTTATATTGTGCACATTCATGCAAGAAGACGCGTCTGCACTGTGGACACCTTTTGTTTCATCAAGGTGTTACAGAGATTTTAGGTCCGCAGGAATGAGAAGGACAGCCTCTTCTGTCGCTGGTTAGTCCATTAGGTCATTGATTCATTAAATGCCAACGCAATGTCAATGTTTTCATGGAGGAGTATGTAATTGATCTACCAAACCCTTCAAACCCTTTAAAGTTATGATCTATAATCAGACTTCTGTTTTTAAGTTGTGTTCTGACATTATCACAAATATCTCCTTCAATTCTCAAACCAAAGAAATCTGTGATTTAACCATGGTAATGTTTCACTGATCGCCTGTCAATGACATCAAATCCTCTATGATCACGTGATTGACTTTTATATAGCTTCAGGCCACATATATTTTAGACCACAGTGGTTTCCGACTCTACATTTGAACCAGATTAAGTATTTTGAAGGAGCCCCAAATATCTGGAGTAATAAAAGTAACTGTTGGTGGAGACAACAAGTCCATGATCCCTTATTATTTTATGATGTCAAAAAACCAGTTTTCTTGTTGCTTTGATTAAGAGACCTCTAAAGTCAGAAGTTACACTGTGTTTAAACTGTGCTTTATCAAAAGTGGTACTAAAATACTATAATCTCTTCACTTTTTAATTAGAGTCCAAACAGCAGTTCTGTCTGTAGCCATGAAGTATTTTCACAAACAGCGAGTGTACAGAGAAGAAAAACTTCATTGCGTCAGTATATTGTGAATCAGTGTTACTGTAATTGACTCGGGCAGGGCGAGTGGATGGTTTGCCTTTCTTAATTAAGATAACAAGTATCATAAAAGAAAAGTAACGCAAACACTTCATCAGTTTATCAGGAGCTTTATGTTGTATTAAACAGTCATTATCATGGATTCAGTCAAGTGGTAGGGGAGTGCCTCCAGTGACAACATGCACACAACCATGTGCTCAAATCCACACTCCTGTGCACAGCGCACACCATGTTCTGGTAACACTCTTGTTTGTAGATCCATCATGTTAAACAAGCTCTGAATGACACAGCTGACTCAGACATGAAGGAGGAGGCTTCATTAGATGTTTGAATAAGATATCAGTCCTCATCAAAAGTGATGTGTCACTGTTGTTTCATCATGATATAATATGAATCAGATGTTTCATCTCCATAGGTTGGTTTTACTTTCTAATACTGTCAGATCACGATGTGAGGTGTGTGATGTTATGTAAGTAAAGGAAGGAGTCACTGTTAAATAGTTAGTGATGTTGTTAGAATAAACAAAACAACACTCACGTGCAGTCGGGCTGCTGTCACCTGCTGTGAGGAGCTGAACAAGGCTGCAGATCCACATTTAACATGATCTTCTCCTTCTGGAGAATCGAGGCCAGACAGAGAACTGGATTGTGATTTGATATACAGGGAGCTAGAGATCAATACACAGAAGAGCGCTGTTAGTCTTATTATATCGTTTCTATTCTAACATACTTACAATGTTAAATGATTCATATCATATCAAATAATCATCATTTATGGGCTTCTACTCATCTGTATTTGGTGTTGTCAGGACGTTTCTGGGCGGGACTTGGTGTGTTTTCTCCCCAGCCAGTGACAGAGCGGAGTAGGCCCAGCTAGCCGCCACAAGCGCTTGCGACGAGCTAACGCCAGTGTTGCCAGATCAGACTGGCAGTTGCCAGCCCAATCACAGTTTAGAACCCGCCCAAACCACGAAGTTGCCAGACGCCATTGAAACCTGTAAAATCACAATACATTCAATAGAAAACGTATTCAGAGCTTCGTATCTGAATGAAATAAATAAATAATAAAAATAAATTATAGATTAGGTTTTTGGAAAATTTCAACCAGCGTGGTAAATCAACCAAGTGTAGTGAGTAACAGGTATGGGCATTGAACGCAGCCCTTCCTCCCTCCTCTCAGCTCCTCCCCTTTAAGTAGGGCCAAGTATAAAAGGCCACAAAATGGCTGATCAGCCTCTTGCTGGTTCCTGCTCCCCTGGTGGTAAGTTGCTCCCTGGTCTCTCCCAAAAGTTTGTCTTACAAGTTTTTAATATACTCACTGGTCTCTTTTTCTGTGTTTTAGCCACCCTGCTGCTTTTTGTTCTTTTTGTTTTGTTTACTCCGTGGACTGGTCTTTTTGGTTGAGTTTTGTGTTCAGTTCACACTTTGTTATTATTTCCTGGTCCACGGTTTGAGTGAATTTTACTTATTTTGTATATTAAGTTTCAATTGTGGTTGTGGTTTTGTTAACATTTTGTTTGTTTTGCTTTCAGGTTTCTTTTGTTTGACAGTGTGGTCCGAGAGTCCAAGTGGGAGGCTAGGCACTGTGGTGGGAACCTCACTCCTATTGCATGCAAGTAGTCACCTGAGGGCTGTTCCAGAAAGCGGGTTCAACAAACTCTGAGTCTATCTCTCAACTCTGAGTTTCCAGTTCCAGAAAAGCTGATATGAATTAGTTCAATCAACTCTGAGTAGGTTCACATTGAGTTATGCGCGTGCACAACCACTATAAAAAGCCATAGTCAATGGATCCCCGAAACCACGAGTGTCACCATGACAACAATCAAAAAGCGATCAAGTTACTTCAGCCCAATTGAGCTCGAGGTCCTCATGGAGGCATACGGGGACAAAGAACACATTTTTCGCCGAAAATCAAACACAGCTGCAGCGGCGAAGGAGAGAGAGGCGGCGTGGGAGGAAATAGCGGCCTGAGTCAATGCGTAAGTTTGAACTATTCAATTGAGTTAACATTTAAATGTAAGATCGTCGCTTATTTGCCTGGTTAAAAAGGAATAAAATCTGATTTTCGTTTAGGTGCAATCCAGGGTCTGCAAATGAGGTCCCTGACATCTCTTCCATCCCGGACATCTGCAGGGTGGATGGGGTGGTCATCCTCAGGGTCATTCACTTGTACGGCAGGGTGTTGCTCTCCCCTAATAGTTGCAATATTATGAAGAACAACACAGGCCACAATGATGTCACATGCCCTCTCTGGAGTGACCCTGAGCTTGTGCAGACACTGTAACCGGGATTTGAGTATGCCAATGGTCATCTCAACCCAGGCTCTAGTCCTGCAGTGGGCCACATTAAAACGCTGTTGGGGCCCTGGGTCAGGGTAAGGGGTCAACAGAGAGGGTTGGCATGGATAGCCTCGGTCCCCCAGTAGGTAGCCATTAAACTCTCCTGTAATTATAGAGGACACATTTGAGTGCATTAAAAAGGGAGACAAAGAACATTTGTACAAAGCTTAAGCTTCCTTACCACGTGCAAATCTGTTGCTCAGACTACACTCCCTGTAGAGCCAGGAATCATGAACTGAGCCAGGCCTCTTGGCTTCTACATTTGTAATGATGTAGGTTGCATCACATGATCTTCACAGTGCAGAGAATGACATCAGTTAGTTGTATTGTACTATACATTTTCATACAGCCTACATATTTTTTAAGATTATAGATCATATACCTGGACATTAATGCTGTGAAAAGATTTTCTGTTCACATAATCCACCTCATTCTCTGTAGGTGCAGTGATGGGAATTTGTGTCCCATCTATGCACCCTATTACATTAGGAAGCCCTGCAAAATGACAGTTAATTAAGCTACTGATGTCACGCTGAGGTAGCAGCAGAATCATCCTATTTAAAAAATATAAAATAAAAAAAAATAGGCCTATATGATTTCTACATCACTTACCTGCAATCCTGTGGAATTCCTCCTTGATGTTCCGGGTGGGTTTGTGTCCGGGGAACACCACCATCACCGGCAACAGGCGTTTCAGTGCCAGGGTAACTTTCCTCACCGCTCTGCACACTGTTGCCTTGCCATAGTGCTCCGCGTCGCCAATATTATAAAGAAAACTTCCGTTTGCATAAAAACGTAGCGCTATGCACAAAATTTGAAGGGGATTGAGCGCACGTCCACGGTGTGTGAAGTTGCTAATGGTAGCGCTCGAACAGATATTCATCTGGAAAACTGAGAATATCCGGTCTGGGGCGAAAGATTCTCTCGCGGCGCAAAGCGTTTCTAATAATTTGCGCTTCAATGTCAATCGGGTTTGGGAGGAATGGACAAGCCATGTGGTCTCCAAGCGATTTTCATGCGAGAGAAGCGAAGAAACTCGGGGTTATTTCAAGATAACCTGCCAGCGAGCAGGTTATGTTCACAGAGTCTGTTACCATGGTGACTGACTCAGGGTTTCAGTTACTTCACTTTCTGGAACAGAAAACCCAGAGTTTCCCTCATCTCAGGGTGAACTTACTCAGAGTTTTCACATAACCCGCTTTCTGGAACAGCCCTCTGGTCACCGTAGTGTATGTTGTTTGTTTGCTGTGTAGTGTTTCACCCCAGGTGAGGAGTAGGGGCACTTTTCTATGTAGTCTGCCTCCCCTTGAGGCCCTGGCCACACTGTGGTCCTAGTTATTTTGTTGATTCTAGTTTGTTTTGATTAAGTATCTTTTTTAATTGAGTTTAATAAATAATTTTTACTTATGCTTGTGTGTAACTCTTTCTTTCCTTGTTGTTTCAGTCCCAGTTATAGTTTGATCTTAAACTCATTTGATATTTTAAATAAAACTATTCTTTCCTTATCTGCGGTCTCTGCCTCCTCAGTTGCCGAACCTGTGTCCTTTTCTTCCTTGGTTGTGATTAATTTGGTCCTACTTCCTGGGGTGAAATTCCCCAGGTGGCGTTGTCGGTTCTTTGATTTCTTTATTTTTTTTCCCCCCTTTTTATTTAAACTTTATATTATCCCCCAAACCTTCTCCTCTCGCCACACAAGGATAGAAAAATTGCAAAATGAACCTGTGCCATCCTTGCCAAGACTTGTGTTTTTTTTGTGGCGCCATGTTCTTTCAAATCGTTAAGCTGTGCTCTTATTTCTGTATTACAATACTTGCATTGCACTTTAGAGTGGTCTCCTTGGACAGGCGCGATCCAGGATTTAAGTTCAGGGTCGGCCTCCTACTCCTTCCTGTAGGATTTTTTGGTATTTTCCCCACTTCTGCATGATGCGAACTTCTCTGGGCCTCAGTGCATTTGCTGTCTGCTGAACTGACGTCACGGTTAAGTTGCCAAATCCAAATTCATTTTTTATTTTTAAAAGAGAGAGAAAAGAGAGGTTTGTGTGTGTGTTTTCACAATATTAAAATCCCGCCAATTGTCGACCAAAGCAGCCCAAATTTTATCCCCCCGCCTAATGTATTTTTTTCCCGCCTGACGTAAACAAAAATAGCCCAATTGGGCGGAAAACCACCCAATCTGGCAACACTGGCTAGCGCTTGTGCTTGTGCTAGCTAGGCGCTAGCACCCGCTAGCTCGTCGTTAGCATCCGCTAACCGTGGCCTGCTAGTAGCGCCGCTAGTACCCGCTTCTGTGCTCACGTTATGACCCTCCTACTCGTCGCAGCATATCCCCCGAGGCTCCTCTTGCCGCCGACGGCCAGCGCTTCAATCGGACTGTATTTCCTTTTCTTTCCTGTCCTGACAACTGCTGCTGCTGCTGCCGGTGTCAGCCAGGGGCAGGAGGCCTGCACAGTTGAGGCCGAGAGGAAGGGCCCAGTTTGAATGTTCAGTGAACTACATGGAAGTGATTGAGTACCGGCGTATGGCTGCTCAGTAAAAGCACTACCACTGTGTTTTTATTCATATATTTATTAGCGCAGTAGTAATGTTATTTACACTGATTAAAATGTTCATACATTCATTTTCATTATGCCAGTCTGTGCTTTCCACAAACACTAACAAGCCAGTGCAGGAAAACAGAGACAAAGGAAGTGTGTCCTGAAATACTACGGTATTACAGTGTTTTTCTTTACAAACTACGTGCACTACATTTACCTTCCTGACTGCTCAGGTGTGTTTTCAGCATCCAGCAGGTGTTAAATGATTATAGCTTTAAAGGTGTGTGTGGGGGGGGGGGATAATAAACAATATAATAGTGTATTTTATCATAATTAAGTCTTAATGTAAGGATAAGAGTGACTATGTGCCTGTTAGTCAAAGATCAGCGCTTTTTTCCATTGCGAACGATAATAATAATATAAATATTGTAATAATACAATAACGACCTCTGTCTCCAGAGCAGACATATCCATGTATCTGCTCAGTTGATGTTGAACATCCTGTTTCACAGATCATGAACGTTACCAGTGTCATAGTTCACTGTGAAGTGACATCAACACAAACTCAACAAGAAGTTAGTTTTTATGACTCAGCAACAACAACATCTTATGTCAAGTCAAATACAGTATGTTTAAGGAGAGGCATACCTGCACCAGGTTACATATCAATAAGTCTACTGTCAGTCTAACAAACACAAAGTATGCACACACTGTCAGTGAAGTGAGTACGTGCTACACGCTCTTTGTCTGCCCTAGATATCTCAGTATCTGTAGAATAAATCAACATGAGTAAAAACGCTGATTCAAGTCAGGACCATCACACAGACTGTGGGTCCATCACCGACGCTGTGATGATGTCATGACAGAGGTGAAAGGACAGGATGACGACCCGTTTATTCTGTTGTCACATTGTCACCTGAGTCACATCAAGGTGAACAGGAGACGGCTCTGTCCACGTCCATGCTTCGTCTGACATGACATGACACCACAGGGGGGGGCAGAGAGGGCTGAGTTCAGGGCTCGGAGGTCACAGCCTCGATTGGCTCCACCTGGGGCTCAGTGGGTGGAGTGGAGATGTCCTCCATCTGCTCCGAGTCTGGTTCAGTCACCACCACGGCCACCTGCTGGAGGGACAGAGGGGAGCACAGAGGAGTCAGAGCCCAAAACACATCTCTGACTCCCCACACTGAGACAGAGGAGGGTCCCTCCTGGTCCACAGGACAACCATCATCTACCAGCTGTGTATCTACTGTGTCTCTTCTGTGTATTTACTGTGTATGTATTGTACATGGATCCTCTGAAACTACTGTCTACATCTCGAGAGAGACAAAAAGGGCAGTAAGAACTGTGTGTCAAAGTGTATGCACTGTGGCTATGGTATAATCATGAAGAAAACAGAGTACAGTAGCTACCTGAGACTGTTCAGCAGCCTGCACAGCTGCAACTGCCGGCAAAGCTGCAGCTGCAGCTACTGGTACAGCAGCTGGAGCAGGTGGGGGCCGACTCTGTGGATAGGCAGGTCTCTGACTGGGAGTCTGCAGGATACACACATAACAACAGGATCAACTTTTAATGGAAAAAAAATCTGATGTATTTACAGTAGTAAAACAGCGTAAACATCTTGTGATCTAGTCCACCATCTAGGTCACCTACTGGATTCACATTGGCCACTTGGCATCAGCTGAACTAACTTATTCACCACCATGTCCTGGTGTATTCTGCCCCTGCAGGTCAGATGTCACTGGATGAGTGGATCAGAGCTTACCTGGCTTCCACCAGCAGCGAGAACACTGAGTCCAAACAGCATGGCGGTGATACAGATCAACAGCTCCAGCACCAGGAAGATCACCAGAGTCCCCAGGATCCCATCAATCAGCAGCTGGGCAGAGAGATCCAGGAACACACAGAGTCCGATCAGACAACAGGAAGTGTGTTTCAGACTGTGATACACAAACTAAATGTTAGAAAGTCTCAGGTCAATGTTTGGCTTCTACATGCAGTGAACAACAGGACCTATCTGACCAAAGTATGAGTTGGAACAGTAGTCAGTCACTTACTTTACACTTTTGCTCGATCAGCCCGGTGCATTTCCTGAAACAATGTTGCTGCAGTGGACAGTAGAGACAAAGAAACATGGAGTCTGCTTTTTCACAACATAAAGTGCCCACCAATGAATTCATGTGACTCTAAATGCACAGTCAGACATCAGTGACAGCTCTGTGTGTGTGTATGCTCTGAAACCTGCTGCCTCTGCTGCACCAACAACACCTCCATGTGTGGAACTTGATCCAATCAAAGATTAAAAGGTCATTAAATTTCTAATGTGGGTAATTTATAAACGGCTCCCCTCATTATCCATTGACTGTCCAACTATAAATCAGCTTTTCTGTTTATGACTTTACCTTCAACATGTTGAAACCTGAGGCCACATTCAATAAATATCATGTCCTCCTGTCACTCAAACGTCTGTGGAAGCACGATGACTAGTGTGTGTGATATGTGACCTGACCTGGTTGCAGGTGATCAGATCGGAGTTCTGGTGTGAATACAACCGGGACGAAACTGAAGACTGATCACTTCAGAGGTGATCTGGGCCACATGAGGCCACATTGTTTTAGCAGTGTGAACATGAATATGTTCTGGTGACACAAACAACGTATTTTACAATTTTAGATGGATGAACCCTTATTGGCGGTTCCCAAAGCTCCTTCAAGCTCAGTGTGTTTTGTGTTAGAGAGTGAACAGTGAACATGGAGAGGATCTGAAGAATAAGTGTACACAAACACAACAAGGGCCTGCAACTTTAAAACAATAATATAGTCTCACTTCAAAGGATGTGAAAGGCTGAAAATGCAGAAACTGTAGCCTCGTTGAGGTGACCATCAAATACTCAGGTTTGAACATGTGAATAAAGATGGTTAAATGTGTCTCTAGTTTGATTAAAACAGTCACAGATTTCCTCCGTTCAGATTTTCTGTCCTGCAAACATTGTTTCAGTCTTGCACCAGCCCAGACTGAACTTGTTCTGTGATGTATTTTCTGACCTCAACTTCAGTCACAGTAAAACTGCTGATCTGTTTTAGATGTTAACATGAGCCAGAGAAACACACAGATATGTTGTGCTACAGAACCAGCTGCTGATGAGGTTGTGTCTAAAAAGTCTTTTATCTGAAGGACTGAGTTCAGTGCTCTGGACTCTGTGTGTAGGGTTCAGCGACTGTACCACGGCGTGCAGCTCCAGTCTGCGGCAGTGTTCGCAGTGGTATGAGTCCTGGCGGTACGGGAGGTGTTTGGACATCAGACCCAGGGCGGCGGTGGCAAACGCTGCACTGATGAGGTGAAGCACAAGGACGACTTTCACCTGTAATGGACAGGATGTACAGTCATTTCAATATATAGGCCTGTATAGAAAAACAGTTGCTACACACACTCCTCTGAGGTGTCCTGCACAGAAGATCAGAATAAGTCAAAAAATGACCTAAGATCTGTAATAATTTGTAAGGTCTGGTTGGATCTCTTGAAGCCAGACTCACCCAGAACAGAGTAGGTCTTCTCCACTGTGGACCAGCACTGAACCAGACAAGGTCACCTGGTGGGTCACAGCAACAACACAGCTCAGTTAAACACAGTATTAGGATCCCAATACGAGGCCTGTCTAAATCTGGATCCATTCATCACATTTAACTGACCTGTATGACGACAATCAAGAAGAGAGCAATGTCCCCTGTGAAATGGACCTCATGGATCTGGAGCACAGAGGCACTCAGGCAAAGGATCAAAGCCCCAATAACAATCTGGATTGCCTGTGATGGGGAATGGGCATGGAGGATAGGTGATCAGCCACAGGTGTGTTACTTTTTTGTAAACAGTCAGATGGTTAGGACATGTATCCCTCTGAATCAGAAACCCTCTGCACATGTATATGTGAGGGGCACAGGTACATGGTATGTTTGGTGTGGTTTACCCCCAGAGTCTTGGGCTCCATCTTGAGAAGGGACTGCAGTTGGCCCGGTGAGAGGGTCCCCCTCTCCACAGCCACGGGGTCTTTATCATTATGAGCCATTCTGCTGCAGAGGGAGAAACAACAACTTTAACGGGATTGAGGACTAACTCAGAGCCACAGATTGTAAACAGAGATGGATGATGCCTGTGTGAAATCTCCCATGGGTTCCTAAATGAGGAAATAAGCTGTAGAGAACAGAACAGTTGAGAAGATAGTTCCCTGTCTTTGTGGGTGGGTGTTACAGTCCACATAACTATATATTTCAGGGAAAATATTTTAATATAAGTATTTAACTTTACATAAATCTTCCTTGGATGATACTCTTTTGATAAAACACATCAGCCAAAATTTCAAGACCTCAGTCATTTCCAAGATAGTCAACAGCCGAGCCCAAGGCCAAATGGCCTCAGTGCTCTCCAAGGGAGGCTGGGGCCAGTGTGAGACCAATGCTGTGGCTGAGCCCAACGCCACACATGCTCAGTGCTCTCCAAGGGAGGCTGAGACCAGTGTGAGACCAATGCTGTGGCTGAGCCCAAGGCCACAGAGCCTCAGTGCCCTCCAAGGGAACTGCTGGGTTGCTACAATAAAGAAAAACCTTCTTCATCTTCTTCTTGCTTTCGCTCCCACTCCATATGGGATTTGAACCCAAGTTTCCCAGTCCAAAATCAATGGTAATCTGCCTCAGATGTAAAATAATGTTTCATTTACTGGGAATGGAAAACAATTTGTAAAATGGCAGCTATTTTGAAATCAAAGGTGACTAAATAGATACCTCAAATAAATGGACTCAGAGGTATAAACTTACCATTTGGTGCTTGTTACCAAATGTATTAATGTGCTCTTATACAGATGATGGAGTAGGCAGTGCAGTTTGTTCTCATAATGTCTCACTCTCACGTCTTTTCTGTGGACAGTCTGTCCTCTATTCCACTGATTGCTGAGAGCCAGTGCTCTGCACGTTGTTCGGTTGTCATTATGTGTTGTTGTGTGGTCTTTGCAGGCCAGGGCCGCAGGATTCAGTTCTCACTGTAACAACCTTGAGTCAGCAGGGCCAAGGACTTCAGCTGCTACAGCAGCCTACAACAACACAGAGCTGTCCCGCATCAGTTTTATCGTGGGCTGTGTTGTGAATCCACAATTTGAGGTCACATCTTTAGATGATAACAGTTCCCAGCTCAATGAGCTCTGTACTGATGTGCAAAATAAACAATCCTGCATGTCTAGACACGGCACGGGACGGCCCGGTGATCTGCAGCAGAGACCGACGCAGCGGGACCTGGCACTAAATACACCCCCCCTCCCTCCTCCACCCCCACAACCCCCCAGATGCACTGACGCTGTTTTAAAATGTCCTGTGTCGGGCCACCTGCCTCGGTCTGTGCGGCGGGAGAACATGCGGGGAGCAGGTGATCTTACCTCTGCGGCGGTGCAGCTGTGTCTCCGTGTCTTCTCTGTCTTCTCTCTGTCTCTGCCCGAACGTGCCTTCAGTGCGAGTCCGCTCTGCAGGCTGCAGCAGGGTGTGTTCAGGAGCCGCTCTCACTGCAGCAAAGTAATGCTGCGACTTTCTGAGGCAGAGTTTAGCACAGCCACTGAGAGCCGTGTGGAGCAGCTCACATGCATGAGTGCAGCCTGCAGCAGACTGCGCTCCCCTTATATAAGACTGTACCTCTACAGAAACATGATGATGCTTCATACAAGTTCACACTGTAGGGTGACTGAGACTGAGGGGTCAAGGCTGGACATCTCATGTCCTATTGTATCATGTAATATGTCCAAGCTGTTCACTCATGACGATGCCACATAGACACTACGGGGGATCTGTCTTGTTATATCTATTATATTCACACTTTCCACCTTTCTTTACAAATACATTGATAAACATGAGCACTGACAGATGACCTGGTGACACAGCTGCTGTCCCAGGGTCAGACACAGACTCAGCTACACTGTCCCTGCTGTTCCTAAGTTTGTCTGTTTCGCCAGTTGTTCTCTTTGTGACCTTACTTCTTGTGAGAAATCTCCCTGGTGCAGTAGCAGTAGAAGCAGAAAGTGAGCTGTTTTGTTACTGTATATGACCACACGGTGGCGCCATAGGACACCTGCCTCCTCTCTGGATGTGTCAGTGTTAACAGCCTCAGTCAGCTCTGTCAGCTGTTTCCTGCAGCAGCTCCATGACTCAGAGCTACAAGAGCAGCCTCTGAGCTACTGTGCAGTGTCAGGTGACTGATGGTACTGACCAGTGTGTAGGAAAACCTGCACAGTCTGCACACAATGTGGTCTCAGCAGTCCACAAGGGACGGGCCTTAGGTTTCAGTTTTGGTGAACATAGTGTCTGAAATGCATCACTCTTCCTCACTCCAGTTCACTCCTAACTGGTGGGGCAGGGGATGTTGTATTGACATAAGGTTGATCTTTTTCAGCTATAACCCTTTTACTGACCTCTGCCTGCTGACCCAGCACAAAGCAGCGCCTCTGTTGTCACAGCTGTGTGCGACATCATGTTGTGGAGCTCAGATCCAGACTTTGAGCCTGTCATGTTTTTTTTTCTTTTTTTTTACTTATTTCACATCTCATAGGATGTCACATTCATGTCATGGAGAAGGTCTTTACTCCAACCTTGAAGATACTGTCCTACATCAGGACCTTGATGGCTGTAAGCATGTGACCTACAGTATGGCCCCTCTTCTGTCCCCTCAGTGAGCTTTTATTGTGAAGGACAATAACAGATGGATGGATACAGAGCTGGCAGATCATCGATCATCACAGCCTCTGAAGGACCAGCTGGAAATTTGGGGAAATTAAAGAAATAGAGGATGGTGAGGTCATGATTGCCACTCCCCCAGCAGCACAGAAAAACATCACCAGACTTCGTCCATCTACAAAGAAAGATGAAGCAGAAAGCCTGTGTTCAGTTCAGATTACTTCAACCAGCGACCACTCAGGATGTTTGATTTCCTCTTCACATTCCCAGCGGCCTCCTGCTGGTTTGTTTGGCGTGAACAGGACACATCAATGCACAATCCAGATTCAGCCACAAGCTCAAATCCCAAATCCCAAATGTTGGACTGTCTCTTTAAGTGTCTCGCACATGCTGAGCAGATTTTATGAGCTGCAGCTGCACTAAATTTTTTAAAAGAGGAGTCAAACACTATGTAACACAAACAGAGCAGAGGGAATCCCTCCATCCACTGAAGCCTGAGATCTGCCTCTAACACCACATTCACTGTTTTTATGGTGCAGACCTGACAGGAGGTTGGGCGTCATGACAACAGCTCCAAAAACCTGGACTGGATGTAAATGCATATAAATATCTGTCAACACTTAATTAGCCTTAGCTTCACCCAGTGATCCATCAGTTGTCTATAACACTGATCCATGCAGTGACACGGGCTGCAGCCAATCCCACAAATCAACCTACTGTGCATGTGTTTGGACTGTGGGAGGAAGTCAAAGGACACATAAAGATGCAACATTGCAAACTCCCCACAGAAAGGCGCTAGGCCAGGGAATCAAACCTTCGATCGAACCTTCTTGCTGAGGTGACAGTGCTAACCAGCCATGCTGCCCATTTTAAATTACACAAATTATGACTTTCAGCTGAAGGTTTCACAAAGAGAAAAAAACCAATAAATATCAACCAGACTTTTATTTGTGGAGCGTTTCACAGTCGAAAAAATCTGTATGAAAATGTTCTCAGCTCAACGATAACATCCTCAAATTTTACGTTTTAACGATGATCTCAGTGTCTTTTAAAAGCAATTATCAAAATGAAGTTTTGAAGAGTACCGTTCTGCTGAGTACCTGGGAGTACCTTCTGTTTACGTACATGTGGGAAGTCTTTTAAATGCACGTTAAAAGAGAAGCTCCATTAAAAAGCTGTTGTTTTAGTCCTACCGTGAACTGTCAGAGATTGTCAGACCACAGTTTGTAAAGTTAGTGTTGTGTGAGGATTTAGGTTCTGGTAGAAAAGAGATCGTAGAAACCGGGACGTTCAGCCTCACAGTGACATGTTTAATACAAACCACTGTGCCTCCTCACTAACAATCCAGGCTAGAGAAGAAGAATCCCTGATCAATGAAGAATGGTTTTATTGATCAGATCAGAGATACAGAACGAGGGGAGCCATGCACTGAGGTGCAACACAAAGAAAATCTAAACCTGGAACTGATGCTGCACCTGAGTTGAGTCAGTCCAATCAGCTGCAGCCACACTAACTGGCTAATAATCGGCTGTCGACTGGCCAGGCTGGAACGTCCTTCAGCCCACAGGGGCCAGTTAGTCGACATGATATAAGGCAAATGTGATGCACCCGACTTTCTGTCAGGGCTAAATTCCCACCTATGTGTGTTTGGCAAATCAAAAGAAGAACTCTATGATGTTAATGCACATCCTCGTCTGGTCTGAGTCTGAGACGCTGTGTGAACAAGGGAAGAACCGTATATTTAAAACCCGACAGCTCCGTTTGAAATGAACTCTTGAACAATGAAACATGTAACAGTGGTCGTAGCATCAAACACTGACTATTCTATAAAAAAACACTGACAGAACCAGGTGACCTGGATCAGCTCGTACCACAGTTAAACGTGCTCCAGCCTCAGAGCCACAGTAAGATAGTCTCTCGTCTTATTAGATCCAAACCTGGATCACAGGAGTCCAACGGAGCCTATAGGTCGATTGACAGACCCCTCTGCTGTCAGACTCTCTAACAGTTAAATGTCTGCGACTACTCAGATGGGCGTGTTGGGCAAATGCCCATTCGAGCCTGTGAGGGCCCCGTTGCAGCCTAATCCACTGGCCTGTCCGCTGTGTACGCTCTGCCCATTGCGTTTACTCAGGAACTGGTTCCCCTGAGGGCCTCCTGCTCCACGGGGGTCCGTCTGTCAGGGTCTCTGGTTGGAGTTCCTGCCTGTGGAACCGTTTGGCGTCGGCAGCGGTGTCTGACGATGTACAGGAAGATGGTGATGAGTAAACTGAGGCAGAGCACCAGCAGAACTGACACCACCACCAGCTCCTTCAGGTAGCAGGGCCCGCGGGCCGACTGCAGCAGCTCCCCATCCCCGGGGTCCGCGTCTTTCTGTCCAGGATCTTGCGTCCACATTGTGAAGTTCCTGCCCAGCTGTCTGGTGATGACCTGGGGGTCACTGCTGGACTGTGTGGGCTCAGTCTCTACACGCCTTGTGTCTTTTCTTCTAGGTCCAACAGAGGTGTGCAGTCCAGACCCAAGTCCAGGTCCAGACCTGGCCACAGTCTGAGTGGTGGGTACGGGGCGCGTCTGAGGCCGGGTGTGGCTGGTTGGAGTTTGCGCCACGGGGCTGCTCTTCTGCTTGACGTGATAGATGGCCATCGTCTGCTGGAAGCCATTCTCAGTGGACAGGCAGAGGTAGTGGCCCAGCGTGGCAGGCGTGGCCACGAAGCTCAGACTCCCGTCCCCCAGGTGCAGGTACAGGTCCGAGGACAGCCGGCTGTTGGGACGCTCCCACCTCTGCTGGGACAGCCGGGACGCCGCGGGACACTGCAGCCGCACCACTTCGTTCAGGGACACTGACACCAACTCACCTGCAGGACATGAGGCTGACATACAGATTACAAGTCATCAAAGCCAGGAAACACCCACAGCCTCCCTCCCCCTCTGCAGAGCGTCCTCAGGCAACTGCCAGCAGCAGCCTACACCTGCCAAAGCATCTGAGCTCTACATGTCCTCAGCAAATGTTAAAGCCAAAGTCTGCATACATGAAACCTATGTTCTTCTTAGGCTCATTACATCCTCCACACAGTGTCCTGACACACAGATGAGGAGCGAACAACAGCTTCCATGTTTCTTTAAAAATGGCCGCTGTGGCAGAATGAGTGCTATTAGTCCTGCTTCATCAGATGTGGGGACCACGGCTGATCAGAAGCAGGTTAAAAGGTCATCAGGGCCAGAACTGAAATCACAGGTTCAATCCACCAACTGCTCCAGAAGATCTCTAAACTGTTTCTTTACAGGGCCAGTACATGCATGTACATTTGTCATCGTCATATCCCGAGCCTTAAACACTGTGTGGAGTGTGTGAGCAGCCTCAAAGCGTAGCAGCTTAGTGCAGAGACACTTACCTGCAGGAAGACTGTTTGGACCAAACCTGACTCTGTGTGTTAGTGTCACACTGTTGCACGCCTCCTCAACACTCCCTCTGTCCACGTCCTGGCCTCTGAGGACGGAGAACCACAGTCAGCTGAGAACAGTGCTACAGAAATCTATCACGGGATGACCCTGAAGTACTCACAGGCTGGTCTGAGCATTGGAGGCCTCCACACAGGCCCTGTTGACAGAGTCCCAACCACAGAAGGGGTCTCGGGCCAAAACACACTGAGCACAGGTCCAGTAAAAGGAGCAGTTTGCTATGGGGACTCTGACCACACCCTCTGATGTGCCAACGTAGATCACACCTGCAGAGAGACAGAGGACGGATGAGTTTCCAGAGACAGAGCTGCACATTGCACATTAATGTCAGTTTGGTCTAAAGATGCTGAAAATTGCTGTGTTACATAAAGAAACATAGTCAATATGATGAGTCATGATTCAACAGATGGTTTACTGTCAGAGAGAGCTAATCTCATCTAATCTAGAGTTCATGTGTGTGGTTACAGGAGTGCTGATCACCCACATGTTTTGTTTATACATGGCCACACAGTGGCAGCACTGGTCATGAAGTTTCTTCAGTCTGTTCAGGCTTTACAAGGTTTTCTGAGCACAACAGGGCAAAGTGTTGGAGAGCAGCAGGGTGGAAACAAAACTTCATGTTACGTCACATATCACTGACTCACTGCTGAGTGTGAGGTCATATCTGGATCTACACTTAGATGCACAGTACAAGGTTACTTTGCTGTCTTTGGAAGAAAGCCAACTCTGTCCTCTTTTCTCTATCTCTCTGTGACCTTTGACCTCAGTGCACTCGTGCCGGTCTCTTGACTGCGTTTCCAGATCATGATCCCTTTGACCCACAAGCCACCCAGGGCCCAGGGGCTGGAGGGCCGGCTCTGACACAGCACCTCCTTAAACAGGAAATGGATGGACCTCCAACCTGATAGAGCTGTACCTGACTCTTTGCTCAACACACGACATACAGACATGTTGGTGACCAGACACTGAGATTTGATGGAAGGTATCTAGTGTGAACCTTCAGTGTTTACCTTGGGTATGGAGAGCTTTAGGCTCTTGACCGGCTGAGGCTGCTCGAAAACCTGGACCTCCTCGATGATGTGGGCCCCGGTCTGCAGCAGCACTGTTTTGTGAAGGTAACCAGACTCTGAAACAATGTCAGTGCAGCTCATGTTAATAAAGTGGACACACTTCACAGTTTACAACACACACACACAGCTGACAAGAACAGCAGTTTGAGTCAGGTTCCTCAGAGATGTTCACTAAGAGAAGCACTTCAGAGTGGGACACTGGGATGTGAGTAGTACCAGGTGGTGAAGACAGGGCTGGGAAGAGGGTTTATAAGCACAGTTCAGATACACAGATTCATGTGTCATGATACAAGCCTGATTCAAAAAAGTAGGGACGCAGAGTAAGCTGGAAATAACAGAATATGACGGAGAATACAGGTCAAGGGATACATTGTGTTTCAGTCAGTCGGTCTCACCTGTGAGCAGAAACAGGACGGTGTAGTCTTTGTTGTTGGCTGCTGGACTCTCTGGACTGTCAGGTGGCTGTAGTGCTCAGCAGACACCATGGTCAGACTCCTCTCCGCCGGCCGCACGCTGTCATCTGCCAGGAAGTTCTCTTTGACGAAGCGCAGGGCGTTGTCGGACGCGTTGTGCAGACCGCACTACATCCAGAGTAAACAGTGATGAACATGATGTACAACACATGCATGTTCTCCTTTGATGGTTTTAATGTTACACCTCTAATTCATTGTCAGTAGCAATATAATTAATTCCCCTCAGATGATAAGAGAGCTACCATCCTGTTCAAGCTGCAGACCCTTTACAAAGGCAGTTTCCATGGTGACACCAATAAAAACAGTCAAACACAGAAACCCTGAAGCTTTTAAATGTAACATAGGGCATATTAAGTCCCTGTATAAAGAGTGACATTTCCATATATGTCATTTATATCCATGTATAAATCAAGATGTATGTTTAGGACATCTATGACATACTCATAGTAAAATCAGCATCTATACATATATCTAAAATATGTGATATTTAACATATGCAAGTTTACTACACGGCACATTTATTTGGTTTTGGAACTCACTGGAAATATATTCACATATATTGACAGTTTTGGGATCGATGATCACTTATATAACATGTCCTGTCTTATTGATTCAGTCCTCAGATGAGTGGAACAGCCCACCTACCTCTCCTGGATTTGCGACCTTTTCCTGAACCCGTGTGCTCCACTGTAACGTGTCCCGGTTCAGGACTTTGTAGTTTCCAGAGAAAACCGATTTGATGTCGCTCAGGCGGAACGAGCACACGGCCGAGCGTCCGGAGTTCACTGACCTGGTAAAAGACAAACATGTTAGTGAGAGCTGCAGACTGAATCCACACGACGCCTCTGATCCTGATCATTTATGAGGATGCAGGATAAAAAAAGCAGGTGTTTATCCACAGGTGTGTCTAATAGGACTTCTGGTGGTGTTGCTATGACAATCACCTGAATATTTCAAGTGTTTTATAAATGATGTTCATTCTTCCTGTTTTGTATTTTTAAACTAAATTACAAAATGCACTTTTCAATGTGCAGCTATTTTGGGTCTGTCCTCGCAGCTCCTCGGGGTGTTGTGTCTGAGCAGCACTCAGTCGCGGGTCACTGAGGCTCTGAGAGGCTGAAAAGCACTGATGCACCGGACAAACAGGCCACCGTAGCTGCGGGGATCATGTACATATTGGATGACGCAGGTCCACTAACCACTGAGAGGTGAAAATGCCGTAGAAAGAGGGTCGTCTGCTGGAGCTCCCTCTGCTGGTGGGAGGGTGTCTATGTCCTGGATCACGTTGTAGGGCAGCTCGTTGTCGGCCTGGCACAGCAGCTGAGCTTTGGCAAACGTGGTCCAGCGTCGCTGCAAAGTCCGCTGGCCCCCGACGTCACTCTGACACAGGAGGGGAACAAACCCTTTTAATGTATGTTAGTTACTTCTTGACTGCACAGCTGCACCTAATGAAGGGCAGAGTGATCCAGATGTGGTCCAGTGTGTAGTAGAAGAGTCCTGCATCGCTGTTTGACTCTTACCATGCAGATCTGAGAAACCCGAGAGACGATGAACTTGTCGATGAAGTCGTACTCTCGTCCAACCTCGCTGAAGAAGAAGTAGATCTTCTCCTCGTCGGGGATGAAACTGGAGCTGATGAAGGTCGGATCTACAGCAGGAGTGTGAGAGGAGGACGTACGTGTGTTTGAGCCCTGGTGTCAGTGTGTCTGTCATGTGATGTGAGCTCAGCTGAGGATCACAAGTCAAGTTGCTCTTGAGTGTTTGGTGACGAGTGTGATTTTGCTCAAACTCTTCTCCTGACACCTGCTGTGAAGTCCATGTTTCATTCTTGAGGGCCACACACTCACCCTCCAACCACCCAACGTGTCGTCCAGCTTCAGGTCCACGCGCCTGCCTTCACTCAGATGGCGGGAGATGACTGGCCGGTTCCCCCTGTAGTCTGCCACGGTCCCAGTGTAAAGCTCTCCATCTGAGCAACAGACCAGGCTCCTCATGAACAGATGGATTCTGCTCTAAACTTCATCAGTCTCCTTTAAGACCCCCTCTGTGTCTAGTCTGATGGTGTGTGCAGCTGTGGTGTGATTGGCTTACCCACGATGATGGCAGTGTTGCGTTGGTAAGGGTCGTAGGGGCAGCGACCTCTGCCCTCATCAGGCTTCATGCTCATTGTCAATGTCTCCAAGTTCTGGACACAGAAGAAGAGGAAGAAGTCTGAATTAATTTTAGATTTAACCCACTGGGGTTTAAACCGTTTTCAGTTCAGGACTTACAACATAGGTGCAGCGCGGACTGAAGGCAAAGGTGCCACAGGCGTAGATGTGGGAGGTGTTCAAGAACTGCAGCACACGGATGAAGTTGGGACAGTCGGCCTGCGGCGACCCCACAGAGACAAAGACACAAATCACTGACACAGAGTCCAGATGACAGACAGGAGCTGGATCACTTCACCGTGTGTCACAGCAGCTACTTGCCATTTTCTTTCCTTTCATGGAGCATTGTTCAAGGTCTCTGTCTGAGGGGCTCCAGTCCAGCTGGGGGAGAGAGTCACAGTCGTCACATCAGTTTTTACCTGTGCAGCAAATGTTCTTCTTGTTTCTACAGGTGTTTTTGACTGACCAGCTTCATGCACAGGTTTTATTCTGTCTGAGGACACGAGGCTTCACCTCACTGTTTATCATTATCCTCACCGTTTCAGACACTGACTGAGCTTCATACAACTCATCAGGTCAGTGAGCAGCGTTCAGGAGTGACTGTGATACAATGGACAGCTGGAATCAAACTGTGTCCTTCTTTTGTTTTTAACTCTGCATCTCTACTGAAAAAACTCAGTCTTCACAATTCAATACTTTTTCTGCTTTAGTATAAACATGGGCTTTATGGTTAAAACCCCCATTACATACAGACAATAATCATTATGTTTCGTAAATTCAACGTGCAGAGACAGTGACAGTAACATCAGCTCTGCAGGATGAGTCATGTCTCACCTTGTTCCTCAGGGTGATGGCGTCCTCGTGGCTAACGTCCAGGGCTAACACAGCGTCCCGGGCTCCCACATACAGCATGTCTCCATCCTCACTGAGCAGCAGGGTGGTGGTGTTGCTTACGTCATGGTTACTGAAGCGGGTGAGATGTCTCCCAGGACTACCTGTAGTTTCACAGCAGTCGACACTGGCATGAGATCTTTTCTTTTTTCCATTCAGTCAGCACATGCAATTATCATGAGAGAAGTGAGGAAGTGGCTCATCTGTTCAAACAGCCCTGATCGACACCTCTCAGGTCAAATTAGATGTTTCTGTCCGTTCAGCAGCAGCAGGTTATTAAATCTCAGTCTTCTGTCCTTCTAGGTATAAGCTGACAAGAGTAACTCTACTGATTCAGGTTCCATCTAAACCTGCAGTGTGGAGTATTTGAACCAACAACACAGAGACAGCAAGAAAAGCTTTTAGTGGTAGAAAGCTCTGGTGCTGCGGTCCAGTCCGGGTCTCATCAGTCACAACGTATCCGGCCCTGATTCGTCACATGAGCATCAGACTTGACAACAAGTAATGAGTACAACATGGATTATGAATTATAAGTGTTACTGATCTTGTTGTCTCAGCTGGCAGCTGTTATACAGACACATTAGTAAAGTATTTCATAAAGATAAGACGTCTCTGGTCTGACCTTTCCTCATTTAAAGTGTTTTCTGCAGCAAAACAATTGCAGAATAGACAAGCTATTTCCTGTTTACACTGAAAGACACATCACATGATCACTGAATGATCATGTGATGTGTGTTTTCAGGTGTTTTAGTGTTGTTTGGTATAAAAAATAGTTCCTCAGTTCATCTTCTGTCCTGCTGCTGATTGGTCAATTAAATGTTCTTCTGCTGAACATAGTTAGTATGAAGAGTCAATGTGATTGTGATTAAGATGAAGTCTCTACACACATTTTGAGCTGAATGAATCTTCTTCTTCTCCTCACCTCACTAACAGCCTATAAGAAAACAAACCAAAGTCTTTACTCACCCATGGGAAGGAGACTCTGGGAGTCAGTCCTGTCAGACATGGGCACAGGAAACCCAGTAAGGCCACGGTGAGGTACAGCAGGCTGCGAGTCTCCATTACAGCCAGAACGATGGAGTCTGACCTCAGTTACATTTAAGGTCAGAGGGAGAACACGGGATCTGATGTTCATCCAGGGAGGTCAGAGGATGGGTGGAGATCCTAGCTGCAGCCACATACTCTGGTTTGTACGGCAGACCATCACTGGACCTGAGACACAGACACAGCGTTTGCCTCATTCTGTCCAAATGACCTACTGGACATTTCTTAAGTACAAGCTTCCTAGGTTGTCCATTATCATCTGAGGACGTGTCATTCAGCCTCTGGGTCCGACGTCAGCTGCCACCATGTTCTTGGTTTCCACGTGGCTTGTAATTTGGAAAAGGTTGAGAACCACTGATCTAAAAAGCTCTGTGAGATCCAGTCCTGGTTTCTCTTCACTGGCTTGCTTCCCATCAGATCCACAATCCAGTTTAAGATCCATGTGGTTATGTCCACAGCTTCCACAACACCTGCCTACATCATCACACAGATCTATGTGCAGACTCCACCAGCTCCTCTTGTCAGAGCCTGATGGCTGCTCCTCGCTCCAGGATCAGGACTGAGGTGGTCTGGATCTTATTTCCTTCAGACTGGAGGTCTGTGGACACCTTTAGCTTGAACAGACTTCCTGCAGCTTCATTTATTTATCTGTGAGTGTGCAGCACTCAGGTAAAAGGAGGAACCTGCTGCTACTGTTTGCATGTTTTCATAAAAAGCATAGCTCAGTTCAACATCAGTGTGTGTGTGTGTGTGTGTGTGTTGCAGGTTAGGGTACAGGTCTGAAACAGGTATCAGTTGCCTGATGGGTTAGACACGTGGTGGCTGAGGTCCAGCTCCACAGTCCGCCTCAGACCCTCAGACCCCCTCTGTGGCAGTGACCCCTTCACGGACCACAGTCGCGGGCTCCTGCCTCCTTTGTGCAACAGGACGCCTTTAAACTGAACCGAGCCGTGCACCAACAACACTCCTCCAGTCCAGGCAGAAAAAGTGGCGCGGTTGAAAGCTTACGGTCTTACCTGTTGCTGGTTCCCGCGGCCCTTTCGTCGGCTCTCCTCTTGTTGCTGTTCCCGGGCGGGAGGTGCGGGCTCTGGTCCGGTGGAACCTGGACAGAAGAAACGTGACCCGGTGAGGAGAAAACGCTGACCGAGGGTGAGCTCCAGTCTGCTGTAACAACAAAGCCCGAGTGCCTCCTCCCATCTGCGGGTCCGGCAGGCTGCAGGCTCCACCTACAGGCAGGGCCGGCACACTACAGCCCGACCCTGGACCTGACCTGAGGAGGACCACGGATTGGAAGTGGTAATCTATAACTTCCAGCTCTGTGTGTGTGTGTGTGTGTGTCTACCACAGGTTTTAGTTTTTCTTTTTTTCCAGAGCTTTCATGTCTCAGAGCTGCAGTTGCTCATTCCCTGTTGATGAGCGTCAGGTGTCGTAGAGAGCTCTGGCAGATGTTGGTAAGTGGACTTGAGTGAGTGACGATGATACTCTCTAAGGTCAGTCAGGTAGATTTCTTACATATGATTAGAGTATAGCTGTACAAGAATAATATCAGTCCTTTCACCTTTGACCCAGCCCTCTGAAGCCGAGATCATGACTGTAAATGTGTTGAAATGATGCGTTCACTTACCTTGGTGAATAAAGAATAACCTACATGTTATGTGTGTAATAAACAGCTGAAGTTTACAGACACTTAAAAAATGCAAAAACTGGTTCTTGCTCCATACAAACTACAGTTTTACCTCCACATGGGGGTAATTGTGCTTTTTGTGACATCACAAAGAACAAAAAAGTATTTAAAAGCCTTAAACTGAGCTTTTGTACTGATACAGACACTGTGCACACTGAGAGCAGCTGAAGTCATGAACCTCTGTTGTGATGGACCAGGTCTGACTGTGGACAAACCCTGATCAGGCCCAGAAACCAGAGCTGTAATATATCTGCATTATATCAGTATATATGTGTCCTTTTATGTCTGCCAGGCCAGCTTCATGTTAGTATAACCCTGAATTACACTTGCTCTCCTGCGGTTGTGAACATCAGTAATCAAAACAAGAACGGACCTGTAGTTCTGTTTAATCTCCCCCTTAGCCTGTGACCCAACCTTGGCTCCTGTTAAACCTTCACTTCCAACCCACAGAGGGCTTAAAAAGCTGATCTGTGCTCATAAAAAACACTCCACACCCACGTATAATATCTCTTTCCATTTGTTTGACTCAGTAAAAAAAAACAAAAACAGAGGCAGCTGTGAGGTCTCAGGTACCAACATGTGTAGTACCGTCCTACATGAATCCAACAGAGTTTCTGAGGGGGGCAGTGATTGTTGGTCTTTGGTCTATAGGGTGTAATCTGCATGTGTACCTGTTGGTGTCCTGATGTCGTCTTTGATTTCTGTGCTGATTTATTGCTGAGAAGAAGAAGAATCTCGCTCTCACTGCTCCAGGTTTTAAACCAGCTGTTGCAGTCGAGTCAGTCGAACCACACTTCCACGCACACTGACTCAGGGCACCAAGGATTTTGCTCACTGAGTCGATCCATCATCGTTTCTTCTTAAAATCACCTCCGTTTCTTCTCCGTCCAGCTTCATCTCCCAGATCCTCTGTGAATCAATGCATCTGCAAGTCTGTCACATCAGTAGACTTCAGATTTCAGCAGCAATTTCACCGCCAGACTCAGGTCCAGCTTGTGGTGTGTAAAATTAGACGGGCACAGAATTAGTCATAGGCAGCTTCACGGTGAGCGCAGCAGGGAAAGGAGAGGGTAAGATGGCTAATGAGGAGAAAAGAAGATTGGAGAGGATTAGCAGTGACCTGGAAACAGCCGTGTGCTAACAGGCCACACGCCTCCCAGCGTCAAACATGAAGGTGAGTGCTGCTGAGCACTGGGCGTCTCATGAGAGAAGAGTGATGCAGCAGGTGTCATGTGACGTTATGAAGACTCAGACTGCAGGGGCTGAGAGCTGGTGCCGTGACTCCAGTAGAAACCAGTTCAGCTTCAGCTCAGAGCAGCTGCTCGGTGTTCGATCTGTTTGACCCCACAGAGCGAAGCCTGGCCTCTACACCCACTGACCAGGAGCCAGCTGCACAAAACGCCTTAAGTTTTCTACCTAAGCATGACGGCTACTTAAGGTTTGATTGCCCTCACAGAACAAGTCTAGACCTTCTCTTCATATAGTATTTACAGACACCCAATGGAGAGGGTGCAGTTGCAGAAACGTCAAGCAGAACCAGACTCAGGGCAGATGTCCATTTACGTTGACAGGTTGGGTCAGAGAGGACGAGATGATACTGATGAAATCCAATAACCCTATTAATTATAGGAGAACTCTGCGGCAGACATTAGACTGGATCATAGAGCAGAAGGTGGGTCACAATATCAGATCTGGACTCAACAGCTCTGTAGACAGGAGGACCTCGAGAAGCTAAGAAACTTTTCTCTCAATATTTAAGCAACCTTTAAGAAAAGATGCTGGATTGTTTCAGCACCCGCAATTTCATATTAGCCTCTTCCACTCCCCCCTATTTTGAAGCAAAAACGCTTAAAATTCCATCCTCATATTATAATGGCTGTAGTGTCTGAACCAATTTGACTACATGCATGAATGAGGGCTTGCCAGAAAGGGGACACTATAGAGTTTCTTGTGAAAGTGTCAAAAACACTTTAGGTATTACTGGAACAGAGCAGTGGGCCAGTAAGTGAGCAAAAAATTCAGATTTTCTGTCCGCCTGAAAAAAATATTAAAAAAACAAAAAATGGTCTGTGTGGCTTTATCCATATAGGTAAATGACAGTATAGGCCTGTAAGCACACTATCAGTGAACACCTGGTTCAAATTTGAAGAAGATAGCACAAAGTATTCATACTTTGTGCTATCTTCCTCGGACATCCAAGGTTCTGGGTTAGCCTGGCTGTAGTCTCCGCGGTCCGGTCCGGCTCCCCGTAGCTATCACAGCGGTCAGCTGCCCAGCTGACTAATATGGGTGTGTGTGTGACTGAGCATGCGCGGCTGAGGGTCTCCCTGTCCGATGTTCTGGGTTAGCCTGGCTGAGTGTCTGCTGAGTCGGGCCCGGCCAGCGTGGCTCACTTACTATTCTCACCGGGGGCCGGCGGCTGTGGCCAGCTGCCCCCGCCCCCCTGATTCCTGCTCTGTAGAGTGTGCCCCAGTGTTTGAACGGGTGGCTGAGTGTCTGTGCTGAGTCGGGCCCGGCCAGCGTGGCTCACTTACTATTCTCACCGGGGGCCGGCGGCTGTGGCCAGCTGCCCCCGCCCCCCTGATTCCTGCTCTGTAGAGTGTGCCCCAGTGTTTGAACGGGTGGCTGAGTGTCTCTGCTGAGTCGGGCCCGGCCAGCGTGGCTCACTTACTATTCTCACCGGGGGCCGGCGGCTGTGGCCAGCTGCCCCCGCCCCCCTGATTCCTGCTCTGTAGAGTGTGCCCCAGTGTTTGAACGGGTGGCTGAGTGTCTCTGCTGAGTCGGGCCCGGCCAGCGTGGCTCACTTACTATTCTCACCGGGGGCCGGCGGCTGTGGCCAGCTGCCCCCGCCCCCCTGATTCCTGCTCTGTAGAGTGTGCCCCAGTGTTTGAACGGGTGGCTGAGTGTCTGTGCTGAGTCGGGCCGGCCAGCGTGGCTCACTTACTATTCTCACCGGGGGCCGGCGGCTGTGGCCAGCTGCCCCCGCCCCCTGATTCCTGCTCTGTAGAGTGTGCCCCAGTGTTTGAACGGGTGGCTGAGTGTCTGTGCTGAGTCGGGCCCGGCCAGCGTGGCTCACTTACTATTCTCACCGGGGGCCGGCGGCTGTGGCCAGCTGCCCCCGCCCCCCTGATTCCTGCTCTGTAGAGTGTGCCCCAGTGTTTGAACGGGTGGCTGAGTGTCTCTGCTGAGTCGGGCCGGCCAGCGTGGCTCACTTACTATTCTCACCGGGGGCCGGCGGCTGTGGCCAGCTGCCCCCGCCCCCTGATTCCTGCTCTGTAGAGTGTGCCCCAGTGTTTGAACGGGTGGGCTGAGTGTCTGTGCTGAGTCGGGCCCGGCCAGCGTGGCTCACTTACTATTCTCACCGGGGGCCGGCGGCTGTGGCCAGCTGCCCCCGCCCCCCTGATTCCTGCTCTGTAGAGTGTGCCCCAGTGTTTGAACGGGTGGCTGAGTGTCTGTGCTGAGTCGGGCCCGGCCAGCGTGGCTCACTTACTATTCTCACCGGGGGCCGGCGGCTGTGGCCAGCTGCCCCCGCCCCCCTGATTCCTGCTCTGTAGAGTGTGCCCCAGTGTTTGAACGGGTGGCTGAGTGTCTGTGCTGAGTCGGGCCCGGCCAGCGTGGCTCACTTACTATTCTCACCGGGGGCCGGCGGCTGTGGCCAGCTGCCCCCGCCCCCCTGATTCCTGCTCTGTAGAGTGTGCCCCAGTGTTTGAACGGGTGGCTGAGTGTCTGTGCTGAGTCGGGCCCGGCCAGCGTGGCTCACTTACTATTCTCACCGGGGGCCGGCGGCTGTGGCCAGCTGCCCCCGCCCCCCTGATTCCTGCTCTGTAGAGTGTGCCCCAGTGTTTGAACGGGTGGCTGAGTGTCTGTGCTGAGTCGGGCCCGGCCAGCGTGGCTCACTTACTATTCTCACCGGGGGCCGGCGGCTGTGGCCAGCTGCCCCGCCCCCTGATTCCTGCTCTGTAGAGTGTGCCCCAGTGTTTGAACGGGTGGCTGAGTGTCTGTGCTGAGTCGGGCCCGGCCAGCGTGGCTCACTTACTATTCTCACCGGGGGCGGCGGCTGTGGCCAGCTGCCCCCGCCCCCTGATTCCTGCTCTGTAGAGTGTGCCCCAGTGTTTGAACGGGTGGCTGAGTGTCTGTGCTGAGTCGGGCCCGGCCAGCGTGGCTCACTTACTATTCTCACCGGGGGCCGGCGGCTGTGGCCAGCTGCCCCCGCCCCCTGATTCCTGCTCTGTAGAGTGTGCCCCAGTGTTTGAACGGGTGGCTGAGTGTCTGTGCTGAGTCGGGCCCGGCCAGCGTGGCTCACTTACTATTCTCACCGGGGGCCGGCGGCTGTGGCCAGCTGCCCCCGCCCCCCTGATTCCTGCTCTGTAGAGTGTGCCCCAGTGTTTGAACGGGTGGCTGAGTGTCTGTGCTGAGTCGGGCCCGGCCAGCGTGGCTCACTTACTATTCTCACCGGGGGCCGGCGGCTGTGGCCAGCTGCCCCCGCCCCTGATTCCTGCTCTGTAGAGTGTGCCCCAGTGTTTGAACGGGTGGCTGAGTGTCGCTGAGTCGGGCCCGGCCAGCGTGGCTCACTTACTATTCTCACCGGGGGCCGGCGGCTGTGGCCAGCTGCCCCCGCCCCCTGATTCCTGCTCTGTAGAGTGTGCCCCAGTGTTTGAACGGGTGGCTGAGTGTCTGTGCTGAGTCGGGCCCGGCCAGCGTGGCTCACTTACTATTCTCACCGGGGGCCGGCGGCTGTGGCCAGCTGCCCCGCCCCCCTGATTCCTGCTCTGTAGAGTGTGCCCCAGTGTTTGAACGGGTGGCTGAGTGTCTGTGCTGAGTCGGGCCCGGCCAGCGTGGCTCACTTACTATTCTCACCGGGGGCCGGCGGCTGTGGCCAGCTGCCCCCGCCCCCTGATTCCTGCTCTGTAGAGTGTGCCCCAGTGTTTGAACGGGTGGCTGAGTGTCTGTGCTGAGTCGGGCCCGGCCAGCGTGGCTCACTTACTATTCTCACCGGGGGCCGGCGGCTGTGGCCAGCTGCCCCCGCCCCCCTGATTCCTGCTCTGTAGAGTGTGCCCCAGTGTTTGAACGGGTGGCTGAGTGTCTGTGCTGAGTCGGGCCCGGCCAGCGTGGCTCACTTACTATTCTCACCGGGGGCGGCGGCTGTGGCCAGCTGCCCCGCCCCCCTGATTCCTGCTCTGTAGAGTGTGCCCCAGTGTTTGAACGGGTGGCTGAGTGTCTGTGCTGAGTCGGGCCCGGCCAGCGTGGCTCACTTACTATTCTCACCGGGGCCGGCGGCTGTGGCCAGCTGCCCCCGCCCCCCTGATTCCTGCTCTGTAGAGTGTGCCCCAGTGTTTGAACGGGTGGCTGAGTGTCTGTGCTGAGTCGGGCCCGGCCAGCGTGGCTCACTTACTATTCTCACCGGGGCCGGCGGCTGTGGCCAGCTGCCCGCCCCCCCTGATTCCTGCTCTGTAGAGTGTGCCCCAGTGTTTGAACGGGTGGCTGAGTGTCTGTGCTGAGTCGGGCCCGGCCAGCGTGGCTCACTTACTATTCTCACCGGGGGCCGGCGGCTGTGGCCAGCTGCCCCCGCCCCCCTGATTCCTGCTCTGTAGAGTGTGCCCCAGTGTTTGAACGGGTGGCTGAGTGTCTGTGCTGAGTCGGGCCCGGCCAGCGTGGCTCACTTACTATTCTCACCGGGGGCCGGCGGCTGTGGCCAGCTGCCCCCGCCCCTGATTCCTGCTCTGTAGAGTGTGCCCCAGTGTTTGAACGGGTGGCTGAGTGTCTGTGCTGAGTCGGGCCCGGCCAGCGTGGCTCACTTACTATTCTCACCGGGGGCCGGCGGCTGTGGCCAGCTGCCCCCGCCCCCCTGATTCCTGCTCTGTAGAGTGTGCCCCAGTGTTTGAACGGGTGGCTGAGTGTCTGTGCTGAGTCGGGCCCGGCCAGCGTGGCTCACTTACTATTCTCACCGGGGCCGGCGGCTGTGGCCAGCTGCCCCCGCCCCCTGATTCCTGCTCTGTAGAGTGTGCCCCAGTGTTTGAACGGGTGGCTGAGTGTCTGTGCTGAGTCGGGCCCGGCCAGCGTGGCTCACTTACTATTCTCACCGGGGGCCGGCGGCTGTGGCCAGCTGCCCCCCCCCCCTGATTCCTGCTCTGTAGAGTGTGCCCCAGTGTTTGAACGGGTGGCTGAGTCTCTGTGCTGAGTCGGGCCCGGCCAGCGTGGCTCACTTACTATTCTCACCGGGGGCCGGCGGCTGTGGCCAGCTGCCCCCGCCCCCCTGATTCCTGCTCTGTAGAGTGTGCCCCAGTGTTTGAACGGGTGGCTGAGTGTCTGTGCTGAGTCGGGCCCGGCCCAGCGTGGCTCACTTACTATTCTCACCGGGGGCCGGCGGCTGTGGCCAGCTGCCCCCGCCCCCTGATTCCTGCTCTGTAGAGTGTGCCCCAGTGTTTGAACGGGTGGCTGATGAGTCTCTGTGCTGAGTCGGGCCCGGCCAGCGTGGCTCACTTACTATTCTCACCGGGGGCCGGCGGCTGTGGCCAGCTGCCCCCGCCCCCCTGATTCCTGCTCTGTAGAGTGTGCCCCAGTGTTTGAACGGGTGGCTGAGTCTCTGTGCTGAGTCGGGCCCGGCCAGCGTGGCTCACTTACTATTCTCACCGGGGGCCGGCGGCTGTGGCCAGCTGCCCCCGCCCCCCTGATTCCTGCTCTGTAGAGTGTGCCCCAGTGTTTGAACGGGTGGCTGAGTGTCTCTGCTGAGTCGGGCCGGCCAGCGTGGCTCACTTACTATTCTCACCGGGGGCCGGCGGCTGTGGCCAGCTGCCCCGCCCCCCTGATTCCTGCTCTGTAGAGTGTGCCCCAGTGTTTGAACGGGTGGCTGAGTCTCTGTGCTGAGTCGGGCCCGGCCAGCGTGGCTCACTTACTATTCTCACCGGGGGCCGGCGGCTGTGGCCAGCTGCCCCCGCCCCCCTGATTCCTGCTCTGTAGAGTGTGCCCCAGTGTTTGAACGGGTGGCTGAGTCTCTGTGCTGAGTCGGGCCCGGCCAGCGTGGCTCACTTACTATTCTCACCGGGGGCCGGCGGCTGTGGCCAGCTGCCCCCGCCCCCTGATTCCTGCTCTGTAGAGTGTGCCCCAGTGTTTGAACGGGTGGCTGAGTCTCTGTGCTGAGTCGGGCCCGGCCAGCGTGGCTCACTTACTATTCTCACCGGGGGCCGGCGGCTGTGGCCAGCTGCCCCGCCCCCCTGATTCCTGCTCTGTAGAGTGTGCCCCAGTGTTTGAACGGGTGGCTGAGTCTCTGTGCTGAGTCGGGCCCGGCCAGCGTGGCTCACTTACTATTCTCACCGGGGGCCGGCGGCTGTGGCCAGCTGCCCCCGCCCCCCTGATTCCTGCTCTGTAGAGTGTGCCCCAGTGTTTGAACGGGTGGCTGAGTCTCTGTGCTGAGTCGGGCCCGGCCAGCGTGGCTCACTTACTATTCTCACCGGGGGCCGGCGGCTGTGGCCAGCTGCCCCCGCCCCCCTGATTCCTGCTCTGTAGAGTGTGCCCCAGTGTTTGAACGGGTGGCTGAGTCTCTGTGCTGAGTCGGGCCCGGCCAGCGTGGCTCACTTACTATTCTCACCGGGGGCCGGCGGCTGTGGCCAGCTGCCCCCGCCCCCCTGATTCCTGCTCTGTAGAGTGTGCCCCAGTGTTTGAACGGGTGGCTGAGTGTCTGTGCTGAGTCGGGCCCGGCCAGCGTGGCTCACTTACTATTCTCACCGGGGGCCGGCGGCTGTGGCCAGCTGCCCCCGCCCCCCTGATTCCTGCTCTGTAGAGTGTGCCCCAGTGTTTGAACGGGTGGCTGAGTCTCTGTGCTGAGTCGGGCCCGGCCAGCGTGGCTCACTTACTATTCTCACCGGGGGCCGGCGGCTGTGGCCAGCTGCCCCCGCCCCCCTGATTCCTGCTCTGTAGAGTGTGCCCCAGTGTTTGAACGGGTGGCTGAGTCTCTGTGCTGAGTCGGGCCCGGCCAGCGTGGCTCACTTACTATTCTCACCGGGGCCGGCGGCTGTGGCCAGCTGCCCCCCCCCCTGATTCCTGCTCTGTAGAGTGTGCCCCAGTGTTTGAACGGGTGGCTGAGTCTCTGTGCTGAGTCGGGCCCGGCCAGCGTGGCTCACTTACTATTCTCACCGGGGGCCGGCGGCTGTGGCCAGCTGCCCCCGCCCCCCTGATTCCTGCTCTGTAGAGTGTGCCCCAGTGTTTGAACGGGTGGCTGAGTCTCTGTGCTGAGTCGGGCCCGGCCAGCGTGGCTCACTTACTATTCTCACCGGGGGCCGGCGGCTGTGGCCAGCTGCCCCCGCCCCCCTGATTCCTGCTCTGTAGAGTGTGCCCCAGTGTTTGAACGGGTGGCTGAGTCTCTGTGCTGAGTCGGGCCCGGCCAGCGTGGCTCACTTACTATTCTCACCGGGGGGGCGGCTGTGGCCAGCTGCCCCCGCCCCCCTGATTCCTGCTCTGTAGAGTGTGCCCCAGTGTTTGAACGGGTGGCTGAGTCTCTGTGCTGAGTCGGGCCCGGCCAGCGTGGCTCACTTACTATTCTCACCGGGGGCCGGCGGCTGTGGCCAGCTGCCCCCGCCCCCCTGATTCCTGCTCTGTAGAGTGTGCCCCAGTGTTTGAACGGGTGGCTGAGTCTCTGTGCTGAGTCGGGCCCGGCCAGCGTATGCTGTGGCCAGCTGCCCCCGCCCCCCTGATTCCTGCTCTGTAGAGTGTGCCCCAGTGTTTGAACGGGTGGCTGAGTCTCTGTGCTGAGTCGGGCCCGGCCAGCGTGGCTCACTTACTATTCTCACCGGGGGCCGGCGGCTGTGGCCAGCTGCCCCCGCCCCCCTGATTCCTGCTCTGTAGAGTGTGCCCAGTGTTTGAACGGGTGGCTGAGTCTCTGTGCTGAGTCGGGCCCGGCCAGCGTGGCTCACTTACTATTCTCACCGGGGGCCGGCGGCTGTGGCCAGCTGCCCCCGCCCCCCTGATTCCTGCTCTGTAGAGTGTGCCCCAGTGTTTGAACGGGTGGCTGAGTCTCTGTGCTGAGTCGGGCCCGGCCAGCGTGGCTCACTTACTATTCTCACCGGGGGCCGGCGGCTGTGGCCAGCTGCCCCCGCCCCCCTGATTCCTGCTCTGTAGAGTGTGCCCCAGTGTTTGAACGGGTGGCTGAGTCTCTGTGCTGAGTCGGGCCCGGCCAGCGTGGCTCACTTACTATTCTCACCGGGGGCCGGCGGCTGTGGCCAGCTGCCCCCGCCCCCCTGATTCCTGCTCTGTAGAGTGTGCCCAGTGTTTGAACGGGTGGCTGAGTCTCTGTGCTGAGTCGGGCCCGGCCAGCGTGGCTCACTTACTATTCTCACCGGGGGCCGGCGGCTGTGGCCAGCTGCCCCCGCCCCCTGATTCCTGCTCTGTAGAGTGTGCCCCAGTGTTTGAACGGGTGGCTGAGTCTCTGTGCTGAGTCGGGCCCGGCCAGCGTGGCTGCTGCGCCAGCTGCCCCCGCCCCCTGATTCCTGCTCTGTAGAGTGTGCCCCAGTGTTTGAACGGGTGGCTGAGTCTCTGTGCTGAGTCGGGCCCGGCCAGCGTGGCTCACTTACTATTCTCACCGGGGGCCGGCGGCTGTGGCCAGCTGCCCCCGCCCCCTGATTCCTGCTCTGTAGAGTGTGCCCCAGTGTTTGAACGGGTGGCTGAGTGTCTGTGCTGAGTCGGGCCCGGCCAGCGTGGCTCACTTACTATTCTCACCGGGGGCCGGCGGCTGTGGCCAGCTGCCCCCGCCCCCTGATTCCTGCTCTGTAGAGTGTGCCCCAGTGTTTGAACGGGTGGCTGAGTCTCTGTGCTGAGTCGGGCCCGGCCAGCGTGGCTGTGGCCAGCTGCCCCCGCCCCCCTGATTCCTGCTCTGTAGAGTGTGCCCCAGTGTTTGAACGGGTGGCTGAGTCTCTGTGCTGAGTCGGGCCCGGCCAGCGTGGCTCACTTACTATTCTCACCGGGGGCCGGCGGCTGTGGCCAGCTGCCCCCGCCCCCCTGATTCCTGCTCTGTAGAGTGTGCCCCAGTGTTTGAACGGGTGGCTGAGTGTCTGTGCTGAGTCGGGCCCGGCCAGCGTGGCTCACTTACTATTCTCACCGGGGGCCGGCGGCTGTGGCCAGCTGCCCCCGCCCCCCTGATTCCTGCTCTGTAGAGTGTGCCCAGTGTTTGAACGGGTGGCTGAGTGTCTGTGCTGAGTCGGGCCCGGCCAGCGTGGCTCACTTACTATTCTCACGGGGGCCGGCGGCTGTGGCCAGCTGCCCCCGCCCCCTGATTCCTGCTCTGTAGAGTGTGCCCCAGTGTTTGAACGGGTGGCTGAGTCTCTGTGCTGAGTCGGGCCCGGCCAGCGTGGCTCACTTACTATTCTCACCGGGGGCCGGCGGCTGTGGCCAGCTGCCCCCGCCCCCCTGATTCCTGCTCTGTAGAGTGTGCCCAGTGTTTGAACGGGTGGCTGAGTCTCTGTGCTGAGTCGGGCCCGGCCAGCGTGGCTCACTTACTATTCTCACCGGGGGCCGGCGGCTGTGGCCAGCTGCCCCGCCCCCCTGATTCCTGCTCTGTAGAGTGTGCCCCAGTGTTTGAACGGGTGGCTGAGTCTCTGTGCTGAGTCGGGCCCGGCCAGCGTGGCTCACTTACTATTCTCACCGGGGGCGGCGGCTGTGGCCAGCTGCCCCCGCCCCCCTGATTCCTGCTCTGTAGAGTGTGCCCCAGTGTTTGAACGGGTGGCTGAGTCTCTTGCTGAGTCGGGCCCGGCCAGCGTGGCTCACTTACTATTCTCACCGGGGGCCGGCGGCTGTGGCCAGCTGCCCCCGCCCCCTGATTCCTGCTCTGTAGAGTGTGCCCCAGTGTTTGAACGGGTGGCTGAGTCTCTGTGCTGAGTCGGGCCCGGCCAGCGTGGCTCACTTACTATTCTCACGGGGGCCGGCGGCTGTGGCCAGCTGCCCCCGCCCCCCTGATTCCTGCTCTGTAGAGTGTGCCCCAGTGTTTGAACGGGTGGCTGAGTCTCTGTGCTGAGTCGGGCCCGGCCAGCGTGGCTCACTTACTATTCTCACCGGGGGCCGGCGGCTGTGGCCAGCTGCCCCGCCCCCCTGATTCCTGCTCTGTAGAGTGTGCCCCAGTGTTTGAACGGGTGGCTGAGTCTCTGTGCTGAGTCGGGCCCGGCCAGCGTGGCTCACTTACTATTCTCACCGGGGGCCGGCGGCTGTGGCCAGCTGCCCCGCCCCCCTGATCCTGCTCTGTAGAGTGTGCCCCAGTGTTTGAACGGGTGGCTGAGTCTCTGTGCTGAGTCGGGCCCGGCCAGCGTGGCTCACTTACTATTCTCACCGGGGGCCGGCGGCTGTGGCCAGCTGCCCCCGCCCCCCTGATTCCTGCTCTGTAGAGTGTGCCCCAGTGTTTGAACGGGTGGCTGAGTGTCTGTGCTGAGTCGGGCCCGGCCAGCGTGGCTCACTTACTATTCTCACCGGGGGCCGGCGGCTGTGGCCAGCTGCCCCCCCCTGATTCCTGCTCTGTAGAGTGTGCCCCAGTGTTTGAACGGGTGGCTGAGTCTCTGTGCTGAGTCGGGCCCGGCCAGCGTGGCTCACTTACTATTCTCACCGGGGGCCGGCGGCTGTGGCCAGCTGCCCCCGCCCCCCTGATTCCTGCTCTGTAGAGTGTGCCCCAGTGTTTGAACGGGTGGCTGAGTGTCTCTGCTGAGTCGGGCCCGGCCAGCGTGGCTCACTTACTATTCTCACCGGGGGCCGGCGGCTGTGGCCAGCTGCCCCCGCCCCCCTGATTCCTGCTCTGTAGAGTGTGCCCAGTGTTTGAACGGGTGGCTGAGTCTCTGTGCTGAGTCGGGCCCGGCCAGCGTGGCTCACTTACTATTCTCACCGGGGCCGGCGGCTGTGGCCAGCTGCCCCCCCCCCTGATTCCTGCTCTGTAGAGTGTGCCCCAGTGTTTGAACGGGTGGCTGAGTCTCTGTGCTGAGTCGGGCCCGGCCAGCGTGGCTCACTTACTATTCTCACCGGGGGCCGGCGGCTGTGGCCAGCTGCCCCCGCCCCCTGATTCCTGCTCTGTAGAGTGTGCCCCAGTGTTTGAACGGGTGGCTGAGTCTCTGTGCTGAGTCGGGCCCGGCCAGCGTGGCTCACTTACTATTCTCACCGGGGGCCGGCGGCTGTGGCCAGCTGCCCCGCCCCCCTGATTCCTGCTCTGTAGAGTGTGCCCAGTGTTTGAACGGGTGGCTGAGTCTCTGTGCTGAGTCGGGCCCGGCCAGCGTGGCTCACTTACTATTCTCACCGGGGGCCGGCGGCTGTGGCCAGCTGCCCCCGCCCCCTGATTCCTGCTCTGTAGAGTGTGCCCCAGTGTTTGAACGGGTGGCTGAGTGTCTGTGCTGAGTCGGGCCCGGCCAGCGTGGCTCACTTACTATTCTCACCGGGGGCCGGCGGCTGTGGCCAGCTGCCCCCGCCCCCCTGATTCCTGCTCTGTAGAGTGTGCCCCAGTGTTTGAACGGGTGGCTGAGTCTCTGGCTGAGTCGGGCCCGGCCAGCGTGGCTCACTTACTATTCTCACCGGGGGCCGGCGGCTGTGGCCAGCTGCCCCCGCCCCCCTGATTCCTGCTCTGTAGAGTGTGCCCCAGTGTTTGAACGGGTGGCTGAGTCTCTGTGCTGAGTCGGGCCCGGCCAGCGTGGCTCACTTACTATTCTCACCGGGGGCCGGCGGCTGTGGCCAGCTGCCCCCGCCCCCTGATTCCTGCTCTGTAGAGTGTGCCCCAGTGTTTGAACGGGTGGCTGAGTCTCTGTGCTGAGTCGGGCCCGGCCCCAGCGGCTCACTTACTATTCTCACCGGGGGCCGGCGGCTGTGGCCAGCTGCCCCGCCCCCCTGATTCCTGCTCTGTAGAGTGTGCCCCAGTGTTTGAACGGGTGGCTGAGTCTCTGTGCTGAGTCGGGCCCGGCCAGCGTGGCTCACTTACTATTCTCACCGGGGGCCGGGGCTGTGGCCAGCTGCCCCGCCCCCCTGATTCCTGCTCTGTAGAGTGTGCCCCAGTGTTTGAACGGGTGGCTGAGTCTCTGTGCTGAGTCGGGCCCGGCCAGCGTGGCTCACTTACTATTCTCACCGGGGGCCGGCGGCTGTGGCCAGCTGCCCCCGCCCCCCTGATTCCTGCTCTGTAGAGTGTGCCCCAGTGTTTGAACGGGTGGCTGAGTGTCTGTGCTGAGTCGGGCCCGGCCAGCGTGGCTCACTTACTATTCTCACCGGGGGCCGGCGGCTGTGGCCAGCTGCCCCCGCCCCCCTGATTCCTGCTCTGTAGAGTGTGCCCCAGTGTTTGAACGGGTGGCTGAGTCTCTGTGCTGAGTCGGGCCGGCCAGCGTGGCTCACTTACTATTCTCACCGGGGGCCGGCGGCTGTGGCCAGCTGCCCCGCCCCCCTGATTCCTGCTCTGTAGAGTGTGCCCCAGTGTTTGAACGGGTGGCTGAGTGTCTGTGCTGAGTCGGGCCCGGCCAGCGTGGCTCACTTACTATTCTCACCGGGGGCCGGCGGCTGTGGCCAGCTGCCCCCGCCCCCCTGATTCCTGCTCTGTAGAGTGTGCCCCAGTGTTTGAACGGGTGGCTGAGTGTCTGTGCTGAGTCGGGCCCGGCCAGCGTGGCTCACTTACTATTCTCACCGGGGGCCGGCGGCTGTGGCCAGCTGCCCCGCCCCCCTGATTCCTGCTCTGTAGAGTGTGCCCCAGTGTTTGAACGGGTGGCTGAGTCTCTCTGCTGAGTCGGGCCCGGCCAGCGTGGCTCACTTACTATTCTCACCGGGGGCCGGCGGCTGTGGCCAGCTGCCCCCGCCCCCTGATTCCTGCTCTGTAGAGTGTGCCCCAGTGTTTGAACGGGTGCGAGTGGTCTCTGCTGAGTCGGGCCCGGCCAGCGTGGCTCACTTACTATTCTCACCGGGGGCCGGCGGCTGTGGCCAGCTGCCCCCGCCCCCCTGATTCCTGCTCTGTAGAGTGTGCCCCAGTGTTGAACGGGTGGCTGAGTCTCTGTCTGCTGAGTCGGGCCGGCCAGCGTGGCTCACTTACTATTCTCACCGGGGGCCGGCGGCTGTGGCCAGCTGCCCCCGCCCCCCTGATTCCTGCTCTGTAGAGTGTGCCCAGTGTTTGAACGGGTGGCTGAGTCTCTGTGCTGAGTCGGGCCCGGCCAGCGTGGCTCACTTACTATTCTCACCGGGGGCCGGCGGCTGTGGCCAGCTGCCCCCGCCCCCCTGATTCCTGCTCTGTAGAGTGTGCCCCAGTGTTTGAACGGGTGGCTGAGTTCTGTGCTGAGTCGGGCCCGGCCAGCGTGGCTCACTTACTATTCTCACCGGGGGCCGGCGGCTGTGGCCAGCTGCCCCCGCCCCCCTGATTCCTGCTCTGTAGAGTGTGCCCCAGTGTTTGAACGGGTGGCTGAGTGTCTCTGTGCTGAGTCGGGCCGGCCAGCGTGGCTCACTTACTATTCTCACCGGGGGCCGGCGGCTGTGGCCAGCTGCCCCCGCCCCCTGATTCCTGCTCTGTAGAGTGTGCCCCAGTGTTTGAACGGGTGGCTGAGTCTCTGCTGAGTCGGGCCCGGCCAGCGTGGCTCACTTACTATTCTCACCGGGGGCCGGCGGCTGTGGCCAGCTGCCCCCGCCCCCCTGATTCCTGCTCTGTAGAGTGTGCCCCAGTGTTTGAACGGGTGGCTGAGTCTCTGTGCTGAGTCGGGCCCGGCCAGCGTGGCTCACTTACTATTCTCACCGGGGGCCGGCGGCTGTGGCCAGCTGCCCCCGCCCCCTGATTCCTGCTCTGTAGAGTGTGCCCAGTGTTTGAACGGGTGGCTGAGTCTCTGCTGAGTCGGGCCCGGCCAGCGTGGCTCACTTACTATTCTCACCGGGGGCCGGCGGCTGTGGCCAGCTGCCCCCGCCCCCCTGATTCCTGCTCTGTAGAGTGTGCCCCAGTGTTTGAACGGGTGGCTGAGTCTCTGCTGAGTCGGGCCCGGCCAGCGTGGCTCACTTACTATTCTCACCGGGGGCCGGCGGCTGTGGCCAGCTGCCCCGCCCCCTGATTCCTGCTCTGTAGAGTGTGCCCCAGTGTTTGAACGGGTGGCTGAGTGTCTCTGCTGAGTCGGGCCCGGCCAGCGTGGCTCACTTACTATTCTCACCGGGGGCCGGCGGCTGTGGCCAGCTGCCCCCGCCCCCTGATTCCTGCTCTGTAGAGTGTGCCCCAGTGTTTGAACGGGTGGCTGAGTCTCTGCTGAGTCGGGCCCGGCCAGCGTGGCTCACTTACTATTCTCACCGGGGGCCGGCGGCTGTGGCCAGCTGCCCCCGCCCCCTGATTCCTGCTCTGTAGAGTGTGCCCCAGTGTTTGAACGGGTGGCTGAGTCTCTGCTGAGTCGGGCCCGGCCAGCGTGGCTCACTTACTATTCTCACCGGGGCCGGCGGCTGTGGCCAGCTGCCCCCGCCCCCTGATTCCTGCTCTGTAGAGTGTGCCCCAGTGTTTGAACGGGTGGCTGAGTGTCTCTGTGCTGAGTCGGGCCCGGCCAGCGTGGCTCACTTACTATTCTCACCGGGGGCGGCGGCTGTGGCCAGCTGCCCCCGCCCCCTGATTCCTGCTCTGTAGAGTGTGCCCCAGTGTTTGAACGGGTGGCTGAGTCTCTGCTGAGTCGGGCCCGGCCAGCGTGGCTCACTTACTATTCTCACCGGGGGCCGGCGGCTGTGGCCAGCTGCCCCCGCCCCCTGATTCCTGCTCTGTAGAGTGTGCCCCAGTGTTTGAACGGGTGGCTGAGTGTCTCTGCTGAGTCGGGCCCGGCCAGCGTGGCTCACTTACTATTCTCACCGGGGGCCGGCGGCTGTGGCCAGCTGCCCCGCCCCCCTGATTCCTGCTCTGTAGAGTGTGCCCCAGTGTTTGAACGGGTGGCTGAGTGTCTCTGCTGAGTCGGGCCCGGCCAGCGTGGCTCACTTACTATTCTCACCGGGGGCGGCGGCTGTGGCCAGCTGCCCCCGCCCCCTGATTCCTGCTCTGTAGAGTGTGCCCCAGTGTTTGAACGGGTGGCTGAGTCTCTGTGCTGAGTCGGGCCCGGCCAGCGTGGCTCACTTACTATTCTCACCGGGGGCCGGCGGCTGTGGCCAGCTGCCCCCCCCCCTGATTCCTGCTCTGTAGAGTGTGCCCCAGTGTTTGAACGGGTGGCTGAGTCTCTTGCTGAGTCGGCCCGGCCAGCGTGGCTCACTTACTATTCTCACCGGGGGCCGGCGGCTGTGGCCAGCTGCCCCCGCCCCCCTGATTCCTGCTCTGTAGAGTGTGCCCCAGTGTTTGAACGGGTGGCTGAGTCTCTGCTGAGTCGGGCCCGGCCAGCGTGGCTCACTTACTATTCTCACCGGGGGCCGGCGGCTGTGGCCAGCTGCCCCGCCCCCCTGATTCCTGCTCTGTAGAGTGTGCCCCAGTGTTGAACGGGTGGCTGAGTCTCTGCTGAGTCGGGCCCGGCCAGCGTGGCTCACTTACTATTCTCACCGGGGGCCGGCGGCTGTGGCCAGCTGCCCCGCCCCCTGATTCCTGCTCTGTAGAGTGTGCCCCAGTGTTTGAACGGGTGGCTGAGTCTCTGTGCTGAGTCGGGCCCGGCCAGCGTGGCTCACTTACTATTCTCACGGGGGGCCGGCGGCTGTGGCCAGCTGCCCCGCCCCCTGATTCCTGCTCTGTAGAGTGTGCCCCAGTGTTTGAACGGGTGGCTGAGTCTCTGTGCTGAGTCGGGCCGGCCAGCGTGGCTCACTTACTATTCTCACCGGGGGCCGGCGGCTGTGGCCAGCTGCCCCGCCCCCCTGATTCCTGCTCTGTAGAGTGTGCCCCAGTGTTTGAACGGGTGGCTGAGTCTCTCTGCTGAGTCGGGCCGGCCAGCGTGGCTCACTTACTATTCTCACCGGGGGCCGGCGGCTGTGGCCAGCTGCCCCCGCCCCCCTGATTCCTGCTCTGTAGAGTGTGCCCCAGTGTTTGAACGGGTGGCTGAGTGTCTCTGCTGAGTCGGGCCCGGCCAGCGTGGCTCACTTACTATTCTCACCGGGGGCCGGCGGCTGTGGCCAGCTGCCCCCGCCCCCCTGATTCCTGCTCTGTAGAGTGTGCCAGTGTTTGAACGGGTGGCTGAGTCTCTGTGCTGAGTCGGGCCCGGCCAGCGTGGCTCACTTACTATTCTCACGGGGGCCGGCGGCTGTGGCCAGCTGCCCCCGCCCCTGATTTCCTGCTCTGTAGAGTGTGCCCCAGTGTTTGAACGGGTGGCTGAGTGTCTCTGCTGAGTCGGGCCCGGCCAGCGTGGCTCACTTACTATTCTCACCGGGGGCGGCGGCTGTGGCCAGCTGCCCCCGCCCCCCTGATTCCTGCTCTGTAGAGTGTGCCCCAGTGTTTGAACGGGTGGCTGAGTCTCTGTGCTGAGTCGGGCCCGGCCAGCGTGCTCACTTACTATTCTCACCGGGGGCCGGCGGCTGTGGCCAGCTGCCCCGCCCCCTGATTCCTGCTCTGTAGAGTGTGCCCCAGTGTTTGAACGGGTGGCTGAGTCTCTGCTGAGTCGGGCCCGGCCAGCGTGGCTCACTTACTATTCTCACCGGGGGCCGGCGGCTGTGGCCAGCTGCCCCCGCCCCTGATTCCTGCTCTGTAGAGTGTGCCCCAGTGTTTGAACGGGTGGCTGAGTGTCTGTGCTGAGTCGGGCCGGCCAGCGTGGCTCACTTACTATTCTCACCGGGGGCCGGCGGCTGTGGCCAGCTGCCCCCGCCCCCCTGATTCCTGCTCTGTAGAGTGTGCCCCAGTGTTTGAACGGGTGGCTGAGTCTCTGTGCTGAGTCGGGCCCGGCCAGCGTGGCTCACTTACTATTCTCACCGGGGGCCGGCGGCTGTGGCCAGCTGCCCCCGCCCCCCTGATTCCTGCTCTGTAGAGTGTGCCCCAGTGTTTGAACGGGTGGCTGAGTCTCTGTGCTGAGTCGGGCCCGGCCAGCGTGGCTCACTTACTATTCTCACCGGGGGCCGGCGGCTGTGGCCAGCTGCCCCGCCCCCCTGATTCCTGCTCTGTAGAGTGTGCCCCAGTGTTTGAACGGGTGGCTGAGTCTCTGTGCTGAGTCGGGCCCGGCCAGCGTGGCTCACTTACTATTCTCACCGGGGGCCGGCGGCTGTGGCCAGCTGCCCCCGCCCCCCTGATTCCTGCTCTGTAGAGTGTGCCCCAGTGTTTGAACGGGTGGCTGAGTCTCTCTGCTGAGTCGGGCCCGGCCAGCGTGGCTCACTTACTATTCTCACCGGGGGCCGGCGGCTGTGGCCAGCTGCCCCCGCCCCCCTGATTCCTGCTCTGTAGAGTGTGCCCAGTGTTTGAACGGTGGCTGAGTCTCTGTGCTGAGTCGGGCCCGGCCAGCGTGGCTCACTTACTATTCTCACCGGGGGCGGCGGCTGTGGCCAGCTGCCCCGCCCCCCTGATTCCTGCTCTGTAGAGTGTGCCCCAGTGTTTGAACGGGTGGCTGAGTCTCTGTGCTGAGTCGGGCCCGGCCAGCGTGGCTCACTTACTATTCTCAACGGGCCGGCGGCTGTGGCCAGCTGCCCCCGCCCCCTGATTCCTGCTCTGTAGAGTGTGCCCCAGTGTTTGAACGGGTGGCTGAGTCTCTGTGCTGAGTCGGGCCGGCCAGCGTGGCTCACTTACTATTCTCACCGGGGGCCGGCGGCTGTGGCCAGCTGCCCCCGCCCCCCTGATTCCTGCTCTGTAGAGTGTGCCCCAGTGTTTGAACGGGTGGCTGAGTGTCTGTGCTGAGTCGGGCCGGCCAGCGTGGCTCACTTACTATTCTCACCGGGGGCCGGCGGCTGTGGCCAGCTGCCCCCGCCCCCTGATTCCTGCTCTGTAGAGTGTGCCCCAGTGTTTGAACGGGTGGCTGAGTGTCTCTGCTGAGTCGGGCCCGGCCAGCGTGGCTCACTTACTATTCTCACCGGGGGCCGGCGGCTGTGGCCAGCTGCCCCCGCCCCCTGATTCCTGCTCTGTAGAGTGTGCCCCAGTGTTTGAACGGGTGGCTGAGGTCTCTGCTGAGTCGGGCCCGGCCAGCGTGGCTCACTTACTATTCTCACCGGGGGCCGGCGGCTGTGGCCAGCTGCCCCCGCCCCCTGATTCCTGCTCTGTAGAGTGTGCCCCAGTGTTTGAACGGGTGGCTGAGTCTCTGTGCTGAGTCGGGCCCGGCCAGCGTGGCTCACTTACTATTCTCACCGGGGGCCGGCGGCTGTGGCCAGCTGCCCCCGCCCCCCTGATTCCTGCTCTGTAGAGTGTGCCCCAGTGTTTGAACGGGTGGCTGAGTCTCTGCTGAGTCGGGCCCGGCCAGCGTGGCTCACTACTATTCTCACGGGGCCGGCGGCTGTGGCCAGCTGCCCCCGCCCCTGATTCCTGCTCTGTAGAGTGTGCCCCAGTGTTTGAACGGGTGGCTGAGTCTCTGTGCTGAGTCGGGCCCGGCCAGCGTGGCTCACTTACTATTCTCACCGGGGGCCGGCGGCTGTGGCCAGCTGCCCCGCCCCCCCTGATTCCTGCTCTGTAGAGTGTGCCCCAGTGTTTGAACGGGTGGCTGAGTCTCTCTGCTGAGTCGGGCCCGGCCAGCGTGGCTCACTTACTATTCTCACCGGGGGCCGGCGGCTGTGGCCAGCTGCCCCCGCCCCCTGATTCCTGCTCTGTAGAGTGTGCCCAGTGTTTGAACGGGTGGCTGAGTCTCTGTGCTGAGTCGGGCCCGGCCAGCGTGGCTCACTTACTATTCTCACCGGGGGCCGGCGGCTGTGGCCAGCTGCCCCCGCCCCCTGATTCCTGCTCTGTAGAGTGTGCCCCAGTGTTTGAACGGGTGGCTGAGTCTCTGTGCTGAGTCGGGCCCGGCCAGCGTGGCTCACTTACTATTCTCACCGGGGGCCGGCGGCTGTGGCCAGCTGCCCGCCCCCCTGATTCCTGCTCTGTAGAGTGTGCCCCAGTGTTTGAACGGGTGGCTGAGTTCTGTGCTGAGTCGGCCCGGCCAGCGTGGCTCACTTACTATTCTCACCGGGGGCGGCGGCTGTGGCCAGCTGCCCCCGCCCCCTGATTCCTGCTCTGTAGAGTGTGCCCCAGTGTTTGAACGGGTGGCTGAGTCTCTGTGCTGAGTCGGGCCGGCCAGCGTGGCTCACTTACTATTCTCACCGGGGCCGGCGGCTGTGGCCAGCTGCCCCCGCCCCCCTGATTCCTGCTCTGTAGAGTGTGCCCCAGTGTTTGAACGGGTGGCTGAGTGTCTGTGCTGAGTCGGGCCCGGCCAGCGTGGCTCACTTACTATTCTCACCGGGGGCCGGCGGCTGTGGCCAGCTGCCCCCCCCCTGATTCCTGCTCTGTAGAGTGTGCCCCAGTGTTTGAACGGGGTGCTGAGTCTCTGTGCTGAGTCGGGCCCGGCCAGCGTGGCTCACTTACTATTCTCACCGGGGGCCGGCGGCTGTGGCCAGCTGCCCCGCCCCCCTGATTCCTGCTCTGTAGAGTGTGCCCCAGTGTTTGAACGGGTGGCTGAGTCTCTGTGCTGAGTCGGGCCCGGCCAGCGTGGCTCACTTACTATTCTCACCGGGGGCCGGCGGCTGTGGCCAGCTGCCCCCGCCCCCCTGATTCCTGCTCTGTAGAGTGTGCCCCAGTGTTTGAACGGGTGGCTGAGTTCTCTGCTGAGTCGGGCCCGGCCAGCGTGGCTCACTTACTATTCTCACGGGGGCCGGCGGCTGTGGCCAGCTGCCCCGCCCCCTGATTCCTGCTCTGTAGAGTGTTGCCCAGTGTTTGAACGGGTGGCTGAGTCTCTGTGCTGAGTCGGGCCCGGCCAGCGTGGCTCACTACTATTCTCACCGGGGGCCGGCGCTGGGCCAGTCTTCTTCTTCTTCATCTTGTACACATTTACGATTGAATCAGCTAAATCTTTATTTACACTGTCCATTATAATACATCAATGTCCAGCACCCTCCCTTCAACATCCGTGTCGTACACTAACTTCAAAATAAAACGAGGGGACGTCTCTCTCGGTTGAAACGGGGAAAACGATCACGCTTCGGACTGTAGATATTCCGTATATTCTTGTGCAAAAATAAATGAGAAACAAAATAAAATCGATACTGAATTAGCAAAACAACCTAATGAAGCCACAGATACCAAATACGCCACGTTTACCAATGTAGTAAGCCGCGCAAGCTGAAACTGCAGAAGAGGAGCGGCTCGGGGACGCCGGCGTCCCCGCGGAGTTGAAGAGGTTAAAGAACCCTTAACTCAGACTTTGCATCTGGGCCCAGTCTAAATACAGTTTTGTCCAGCACAGCAGCTTAATCTCCATGTCCTGACCAGTGACACAGACCTGAGCGTTCAGAGCCTGCTGATTTACAATGAGTAACAGGTCATTTTCATTCTTATCTAAACAAATGTGTGTGTGTGTGTGTGTGTGTGTGTGTGTGTGTGTGTGTCTGTGTGTCTGTGTTGAGATACAACGCGACGCTGCTGAGCTCACAGACACCTTCACGTCCTCGCAGCAGCTCACAGACATGTCGGCAGCCTGTGGATTCTTGTGGTCGTTCAGGTGTGTGTGGCAGCAGGAGTCAGCACAGGTGAGACCTCTGCACTTGTTAGGAGCTCTGACTCAGAAACAGAACAGAAACAGGTTTAATCTGCAGCACTTTGATGAAGAATGATACTGTATCTGCTTCACTGAGCTCTGCCAGGATCCATGAAACAGTAAGAGCCTTATTAGGGTGTTTATTAAGGTGAATGTAAAACATGACCAGAGATATTGATTATCATCAGGTTACATTAACAGCTGTTTGTTGTGCACTTTGTTTCAGACTGGAGTGTTGGACAGATTCCTCTCAGCTCTGATGTCAGGAACAGGTGAGACGCTCAGACACAGATCTACTGTGTGAACATGGTTCAGTGGCTTCAGACAGATACAACCTTGAGATGCAGTGTCATCAAGATAAAACACATGCAGAGGGAATGTGGTCAAACTGGTCCAGATTAGGATCCTCTGAGCCGTCCAACATCGTGGGCAGTGGAACGACATGGGAAACAGCTGTTAAACATTCAGGATGTTAAATTGTCATTGTGAGCATATGGAGGAGATTCGGATTAATTCTGACTTGAAAGCAAGAATTCAGTATGTCAGACTGATCACAAGGCACAAAAAACTGTATTCAAATAAAATGCCGCAATTTGCCTGTTTTTGTACATCATTTATAAACTACTACATGTCCTTTGATCGGAGGTGGCAACTCCAGCTCCAATGTGAGTTACAGTGAGCTACATAAGGAAAAATGTTAATCAGTTCTATGTGATTCATTTAGCTGATTATGAATAAAATCAAACTCCTATTTTGAAAGGAAAAAAAAAAAGTAGGTAAGATGCCGTTCGTGTGTACAGCACATGCTTGCAGTAGAGTATAGATAAATAAGAGACATAATAAAAGTGTGACTCGTCACTGTTGGACTGGAGCAGATCATGGTATAATCCTCCCCTGGTGAAACACTGTAGTGTTCAGTCAGTGTTGATCCACTGGCTCATTCCTCTCTCCTGTCTCATCTGTTTCAGGATCCATCTCCAGATGACATCACCGAGCTTCCACCCTCCTCGCTGATGCTGGAGATGCTGAAAAGGGTCAAGATGATCCTTGCAGAGACACCAGGTCTAAACAGTTGAGTGCAGTCAGAGATAGTGTAGGTCTGTGGTTCAATGCCTTGGGTCTGTGAATCAGACTGGTTGTGTTAGAGGCACTGGTCTCACCGAGGAGGTCTTTCCAGCTCGTTTGAGTTACTCATATGGATTTGGATTCAGCCATGATGATACAGATGAGACAGAAATGATGTCCACCCACGAGACAATAGTTATTATGGAAGAGGACCCTGCTGTGACTGAGACAGCTACATACTTGTATGAGCGGCATCCCAAGGTATCAACTCTGCTGAAGTACCAGAAGGGGCGTTGCATCATCTCAGGGGAGGGGGTCCTCTCTGCTAGAAGTCATGATGTATTGCTGGTTGGTCACGGCAGGACAGATACCAATGGGAAAGTCCAGCTGGGTGGACGTGGCCCAGAGGAACTGGTCAGACTGTGTGACCTTAAAGCTGAACACATCTCTGGTCCACTCGGCACCATCAGCCTCATCGGTTGCAACCTTGGAAATGACCCTAACTTCATGCAGCGGCTGCTTCGAGGTCTCCGGTCTGTCGGTGTGGAGACGAAGCTGCTGCTATACTTTCCTTCCTGTCCGTGAGCTCTGATGGACAGATAATGACCAGAACTGATGGAGTCTGGACGTCCATGACCACAGCAGAAGAGTCACCGCAGAACTGGACCAATCAGGGGGCCTTCTCACCAAAGTGGAGCTTGGCTGTGCAGGACAGGAAGTCCCTGGTTATCAAGGAAATGTTTTGTACCTTCAGACACTGGAGTGGCCAAGTCACCCACAAATGTTTGTTCCAATGCTGCTGCGTAAAAGTACCTGTCTATAGACTGCTGGAGGCTGGACCTGGAGCCTGTTTTTTGAAGAGAACGAAAGAAGACGCGCTCCTGATTACATCCCATTTCACGGCCAGCAGGAGTTGAACCCAGTTTGGCTCACAGAACCAGGACCAAGTGGAGACAACATTGCCTTCAAGCATATTGTTAACATTCAGGATCTACTGGTGGAGATACGATACAATGCTAGAGAGGAGGTTTCATCTGACCTTACTATGTTCTCAATGACTGCATCTATAAAATCCACAAGACGAATCTTAGTGTAAGTCTGGCAGGGAAGTTCATGACCACTGCCAACCAAGATGAGGTTGAACAGTTTCGTCACAGTTTCATCCAGCAGCAGGGCGAGGCCTCCATGCAGGAACTGAGCGAGGGCCTCAAAGCGTCTAAGTTCATTGACTTCTGTCGTCAGACCTTCCAGTACCAGGAGTGCAATTACAACTGTGAGAGATGGGGACGCTACTTCATGACCTCCGTCTTTTCAGCATCTGTGCGTAACTTCAGAATCTTCTCGCTTTTTCTCATGAGCACCATCGGATGTGAAGTAGGCCGCTCGCGTGGCACTGACAGCCCCCTGTGCACGGCCTTTGTCGATGACCACCCAATGTCCGGTGAGCAACCCTGGCCTGATCACCTGCAGCGAGGATTTTACGGCTGCACCGTCACCAACTATGAAATGGCTACACAGGACAGACAGATGTGGTTAGATCATGTTGTTGGAAGGAAAACGCCCTGTACATCAAATCAAAGCAGATAATGAACGCAGTCGACCATGACGAGCAAACAGAGCTCGACATCTTTGGGAAGGTCAAAGTCATGAATAAGTACGTGTTCTCATCCTATCTTGAATACTTTCGAGGGACACCTGAGGGAAAGAAACTCAAGAGAGGATGTACTCCTTCTCCACATGAGGACCCATGATGTTGGTGTCATGAGAGGCACCGTGTGTTTTGCCTTATGCTGATTTAACCCTGCAGTCAAATCCTGCCTTGTCCACTCCACTGCTTCATCATCTTGATAACTCCCTAAATAAAAGCAATAAAACATAAGTCTTAATAACCAAATAAAAGCTTAAACAATGAAACATGTAGTGTTGGTGATTTCTTTGTGTTTATTACATCATTTTATGGTGTCACAAAGGACAGAATACAGAGAATTACAAAATATAAATACATAGAAAATGCAGAATCACTGAGGATGAAGCATCACTAGTAAAAACATATAAAGGGACTATATAAAGCACACAGTTGTTTGTTTCCAGAAAAAAAAGATTAAAATCCAAACTATAATGTGAGTTTTGTTGCTGATGAATGTAAGAAGATGGAGATGCTCTGCACTGATGAGAGAGAAGAAATCCTGCAGTTGGTCAGTTTTGAAGGCACATATCACTTTGTATCATTACAACACATACACTGCATTACTGGATACAAACTATAGGCTTTTGCATTGAAGTGGTTAACTAGTGAGATGACCTCTGATATGAAAACATGGATGCCCTGACAGCCTGCTCTTGTTGCCTTTTCTAAACAGATGACTGCTGTTGTACTGTATCACACCCTGTGTGGGCGTTCATCCTGCTGATGCAAACTAAACTAAATGAGAAAAAAAAACAATGAGACCAAATCAGAGAAAATATTATTGGATAGTGACTCTGACTGTAATCAAGTCCAGCGACCGTCAGCACCAGTTAAATTCAGGCAAACAGACCAACACTGTGAGACCTGGAGTCTTCCATGCACATTCACATTCACCCTTCAGACCTCCTCTCAGCTCACAGCTGATGTATGAAAATTCACTGGATACCATGGGGCTTGAAGAGCAGAGGGCGACAGACCAAAATCAGGGTGTTTTTAACTATTACAAGAGAAGAGCAACTCATCCACACGTGCAACCTGTTGCATAAGATAACTTCATTCATGATCAGCAGATGTTGGGAACAGATGTGAAATGGTTCTGAGTACAAGGGTGATTGGAGAATTTTAATTGATCAAACTGTAGTTTGACTATGAGAAGTGAAGTTTAACTGGTGCAGAGGATGCTGGACAGATGAGACAGCAGCATTTACACCTGTAATGTTTCAGTCCTAAATGTGGGGAGCAGCTGGCTGTATTCTGTCCGACACCTGGATAAGGAGAGTGATGTACATACTGCCACCCTGTCTGGGTGGAAACTCAGAGCTCGCTGATGTCTTGGGCTGAGAGCCTGCTCTTCACAGGACCATGCAGCTGCACGGGGAGCTCGTGTTGCTGCTGAGGAGGCTGTGCTGCGTGGTGGCTAGTGACTGGATCAAGTTCCAGAAATGCTTGAAAGAGATGCCCTCGCCGTCGCCTACACCCATCTTCCTCATGATCTCTCCCAGTCCCTGTTCTGAGCCGACCCCCTGGAGGAACACAACACATGGGAAATGATTAGGTTGTTCTGCAGTAATGGAGTCACTCCAGTTCCTGTTGTCAGGGCATTATGACACAGTATCTGTCAAAGGTAGAGAGGAACACAGTGATGCTACTGAAAAGAGGATGAAGATAAACACAGACCACTATCACAACAAAGAGCAGCGTGACCTTTGACCCCTATATAATCTACATGTACAGGAATGTTATCGAATGCAGAAACACCAAATCCATATCTCTAGACTTCGCAGGTTGTCTCTAGTAAACTGAAAACTATTTATGTATATGTACAGAGAGATGTATATTAACACCACTTCTTTGTCATAATTCACTCTATTCCTCACTCACTCCTTCATATACTGGGTCACGTTGCATACTCCACTGAGCCAAGTTCATAATTGTGTGAGCATTATGTTGTGTGACTCTGCTGCTGCTTCTCGTCAGCATGTTTCTGACTGTCTCGGTGTGTTGAAATCTGCTGCCACACCCATGTGCTGCTGTTAACAGGGGTGATGCATATGGAGGCACTTTTACCTTGACCAGGTTCGGCAGCTGGGAGGACAGAAGACCTTTGAATTCATCTGTCTTCAGCGTTGGACTATTGTCAGCTGAAGCAGAGTGGAACTGGGTGACCAGTGTGTTAAGGGCCTTCTCCAGGTCTGAGTACTGGGAGAGGACAAGGAAGGTGAGGGAAGAAAGACAAGAGGAAACACATGGTCAGACCTACATATAAAACACTTTTATCTCTAAAGGGCTTTGCTGTTGGCTTTTTCCCCTGAAGCACTGCCTCAGCTATTGGCCAATGAGCAGGGAAATACTTTATAATCATAATTTATATTTAATTACTGCCTTCAAAAACAACCCATGTGAGCATTTGCTCATTTGCTGCCTCTACCTCTGGTCAGCAGGTTATCAGCTGACTCTCGTTTTCAGAGAAACAGCTGTAAAAATACACTCTGCTCTACCTGCTGAGCAACAAACTGCTCTCCGACATAATCGGAAAGCAGTTTTCTGCTCACAGCAGAGCAAGCACGGTGGTACTGGTATTCAAATAAAACAGACAGATATTTTCCTCAGGAGCCGGTGGAGACTATAAGGACTTTGTTTACGGCTAACATAGACACAGCTAATAAGATGGAGGGGTTTGCTCAAAACATAAACTAACAGAATACAACAATGTTACTTCAAAAGACAAAGCTGAGTTCAGAGTCATTCAGCTGCAGGCTGTGAAACCAATGGCAGGTGAGCACTGTTTGAATAAGGTGTGAATGTTTGATTATTTGTTTGTCAATCCCCTCTTTAGTTTATGGGAGCAACATTCGTTTACTTGTCCACAGATGATCTACCTTTCACCATTTAGCCCTGGGCCTTTACAAATCCAGACCTGACATTACAGTCTATGACAAGGTCCTTTTAGAAACTGATGTCGTGCTATATTTTGTGGATCACAAAATGGATCCAAATGGAGTTTGTGGTCCATTGTTTCAGACCTTTAAGTGATCACTGAAGTGGTCAGATAACTAAAGTTTGCTGAGAACAGATCAGACTTTATTGGCTGACGACGACCATGAGATAAGATCAAAAGATCTGGTGGGACTGGTTTTATTTTACTGTTGATTAGTTGTACAGTAGTTCAGGACAGGACAAGTCATCATGAACCTGTCAGCAAACAGATGCATATCCAAACTTCCAGCTGTTAAAGGTCAATGTGGTGATTTATGAGTGCTATTGATGTCTTTTAGCTCTGTGTTTGGTCTCCACCACCAGCTCCAGAGGGAAATATCTGGATCGTATGCTAAATGCTCTGTTGATGAGATGAGACTGCGACTTTAAAAAACTTAAAATGAAATGTGCCGTAGAGCTGAGCTTCAGACTAAAGCACAGTGCAGAGCAGCAGAGGTGGTCACACAGTCATTGGACAGGACAACAGCCTGTTCATTCAAAACACAGCTACGTTCAACATGAACTTGTCATGAACAAATGAATAAATGAATGAAACTCCATTGACCAGAGTCCTACTGTCCTGTTTGCAGTACTCTTCTCATACCAAAGCCCCCTAGTGGCCAACACTCTGACAACAACCACAGAGATAGACGACTTTTCTGAGAAGCCTTCCTGTGACATCAACATCTGGCCTGTTCACAGAAAGCCGTGCCCTTGTGGTGAAAAAAGTAAAACAACCATTCGGCTCTCCAGCAAAACTGCCGCATTTCAGGTTTGATTGCAAAACTCGGAGTAACAGTCCTTCACGCGTGTGGATTAGGACAGCTTTACCTAGAAACACACTCCAGTCTCACTAGTTATTCAATACATGTGGACCAACTGCTTTGTCAAAAACCACACCCTCTCTGACTGATGCACCACAAGCCGCTGCAGGCCCTCCTCACCTCCACTACAACACTCCCACAGGGAGCAGACCGAGTCCTGACTGCAGACGAAGCAAAGTTACACCTCATTATACAGTTACAAACAGATCATGTTGTTTCTGAAACACCGAGGGACCACACAAACACTTGGAGACTTGTTTTGAACGTGTAATACCGATTCCACCTTTATTACAATCGTGGAGATTTGGTTTCAGGGTAAACGGTTCAAGTCACAGCCCAGCAGGCTACCACACCCTGATCCGGCTCTCTGGTCTGAACCTCCAGAGTCTGATCCTGCACTGTCCCACAAAAGGGGGTGGTGGTGGGGGACTGCATGTCATCTGTGGTGGCAGGCTGCTCGGGGGCCTTGTTGGTTTCTGCAAGGCTGATGTGGACTGGTCCTGTGAGGACAGAGTCCGGATCGAATGGGGATCAGAGGTGGCAGTGACAGACCCCTGTTACAGTAGCAGCCCTGTCATCCGGACTGAACAAAGTCTAAGCCTGAAGACGAAACCAGAAATGCCCTGAAATGACTAAGACAGCAGTGTGTACACCAGCACACACACACACACACACACACACACACACACAGGGCCCTCACAAAGGCCTGGGGGCCTGGAGCCACTGGCCATTTATTACAGCCACATTAATTATTCAATTCATCAGTGCTGTGACAGTGTGATCCTCTGACAGGTCCTTGGCGGGCTCAGGCAGGGACAGCAGACCTGTAAAGGTGTGTCGGGGCGGATTGCCACAGTTACTGGCTCTCAGGGAGGGGCCGCTGGCAGCAGCAGCCCTCACCGACCTCAGCGCGGCGGCTACGGGCCACAAACAGCTCCCGCGTCTGGCCGAGGCAACCACCCGCGGTTCACCGGGACCCCTCCGGGTCCGGGGTCCACCTCAGAAACGGCCTCCTTTCGGCGAAACACCCCACAAAACCAACTCATTCCGCTCTCCGTGGACAGTCGAGGAAGTTGTTCGGTCTGAGGCTGGATCCCTCCGCAGAGGAAAAAAAAAAAAAAAAAAAAAACTTTTTCCCCCCAGAAAAAAACTTGATGAGACTTTTTTTGGTTTGTTTTTTAAACATGCGTCGTTAAGTGAAGCCAGATCCGGGTTCAGTCCGGTTCTGTAAAAGACCAGTGTGCAGATCAGTCTTACCTGAGGCATGTTGTCGACGACAGTTGGGAGTGTGTAAGTTTTCTTCCTGCGTGTCTTCTCTGCTGCTGCTGTTGTGTGTCAGTGGAGCAGCGCCTCTGTCACCAGCTGGCACAGCTCCTGGATCCTCCCACAGCCCGGAGCCCACAGCCAGGAACCAGGAACCAGCAGCAGCAGCAGCAGCAGCAGCTCAGAGCCGAGGCTGCAGCACGACCCAGCCCCACTGCAAACACCACCACTGCCTCACATCCACAAACAATCACATGCACGCACACACACATATATAGGTACATATAGAAATGTGATAAGGTGGTTTTTGCAGCACCTTGCTGCCTCCACTCATGCACTGCAGGTTCTACACGTATTAAGACACATTAGATATTAACATATGCAAACTGTGGCTGTTGATCAGCTGACAACTTAGTGATCCAGCTCCAGGATCCGGATCACTTGTGTGTGTTAAACTGTATGCAGAGTTTGGATCCCTGTCTGCTCACATTCAGCAGACAACTCATTCCACATCTGGAAGCCTTTAGTAAAAGTTGGACACTGTTGTTTTACGCAATAACTGCCTGCAAGTTCAGGCTGGTATTCCACTTTTTCCCCCTCCAGACTATCACTGGGTTAACCTCTTCACCACCACCAGGACTGCTCCATCTGCATGAACCGCACCGGGTCTCATCATGTGAGACTCTCAGACAGTTTTGGGGAGGAGGGGGGTGACAGCCCTGAAGTTGTGTTTGTGGAGTTTCTGAGTAAAAAGGAGTGAAACAGGCACGGCCACATTCTTTGTACAGGGAGGGAGGTGGTTGGGGGTTGGGAGTTGGGGGGCTCCAGTCTTACAGAAAAGAGGAGCACTTCTTCCAAGGCTGGGTTAGATAGATACTAACAGATCTGGGTAAGGGTGTGTCCACCCCCCACCCCCCCGACCCCTCTTCTCCTCTAGGATCATGACTATGTGAGTAGGAGGGGCCGATGCCACACCCAATCAAAGAAGCCACAGTGAATTGTTTCAGTATGAGACCATCATCCTCTCCCACTGTTTCATCCTTGTAGTGTTGCTGCGTTTCAGCTGGCCCCAGATGCTTTGCATTAATACACACACACACACACACACACACACACACACTCATGAAACATTAACACACACGGACACATTCAAACAGTCAGTAAACATTCCTCTGATGTTACACACTGTTCCATACAAGTCTCTGCACATGGATCGAACAACAGCTCACTTCAGTCTGGGAACCTTCAGAAACGGGTTGGGTGTGTTTCTGAGTGTGTGTGTGATCTGTATTGTTAACACCCACATCTCCACTTTATAACTGTACCTATCTTTTTTCATCTCAGCGTTGCCCAAGCCCAACCCGGGATACCTCTGCTGCTGACATCACTGTGACATCACCAGCTTGCCGTCCAGCCTCTCCAAAGGCAAACAACTTCTGTGACAGCGAGTCGGACGAAACTGGAGCAAACCCACTGAACCTGTCCAAACCGAAAAGGATGATTTTTTTTTTTTTAAATGAAAACTAAGTGTTTAACCTCGTCAGCGTCCATATGATGCTTTTATGTAATTCAAGACACATGATGGGTGAAATACTCAGTGTGCGTCTGCAGATTCACACAGTCAGGTCTCAGATTAGTGTCGTTTATTTCTTAAAAAAAAACAAAAAAAACTGCGAGCACATGACTTTACAAAGCAAAAAAACAGACAAACAAACCAAAAGATCGACAGGACGTCCACAGGCGTCCTCAGATGGATGTTGAAACTGCTCAGTGACACACAGGCCCTGATTTCCTGACACACACACACAAAAGTGACTCATCTCAGTTGGGTTGATAAAACATGACTAATTTAAAGGCTCATTCCTGTCGAGGTCCAGGGGCGACACAGGGAAAGTAATAAAACATGTTTCCTTTGTTTCCTATCTTAAAAGGAACTGTGAGAAGATTTTATAAATGAATCTATAAATACGAAAATGTAAAAATAACTTTACAGAAACAGCATAAATACATGAATAAATATCAGGCTGATCAGATTATTCATTCAGCTTCTGAGAAGTCTTTTATTGATGGTTCAACAACTGCTACAAGTTATTATTACTTTTCCTGGGAAGCCCCTGGTTCTCCGTACATTTAGGTGTTCTCCGTATTTTTCAAAAAACAAACAGAGACCTACTGAAGACACAAAAAAACATACAGTTTATTCCCTCGAACAGCTTCTCACAGTCGATTTATAAAAGTGTAGCAAACTGGGCATTTGATGAGAACTATTTCCAGCGGCGGATTGATCCGCATGTGGCGAGGATCTGGAACAGCCGGCCGTTGTGTGTGTGTGTGTGTGGGACTGGGTCAAGATAAACTACAGTGTGTGTGTGTGTGTGTGTGTGTGTGTGTGAGTCAGACAGACACATGGCGCACTTCAGAGGAGGAGACTGTTCACTGCTGGTTTGGCTCTGCACGCACTTATTACCCAGGAAATAAGTGACTAAGCACCGAGCTCATCTCTGTGGCTCCACAACAACATGGACTCTGAGGTGGAGTCGTAATCTCAGAGGCCGGGCCTAACTGCGCTCGGCCGGCGGCGACGACTCAGCCACCGAACCCCGACTGGTGAGAAATCGTCGTGGTCAGTTTATGTATTCGGTGCTGAGCTGGAGGTGAAAGCCCTCCAGGTGTTCTTTCAGTTTCTCCCTCACATCCTCTCTGTTGACCACAGGCTGCTGCTCGTGGTCGTGGTCGTCGTCGCAGGCCAGACCCCTGCTGAGCTCCCTCAGGTCTCCTCTCAGATCTAGCTCTGACACTAAGATGGTCTGAGCCTCGTCAACGACCCCCTCCATCCGGAGGAAGCCTGGTGACGACTCCGCCTCAGCAGAGACGGGCACCAGAATGACCTGTCCCTCAGCACCGTCCTGGATCCAGAACAGCTGCTGCTGCTGCAGGTCCAGGTGATGCTCCTGAGCCACGGCGTCAGACCCGCCCTCACAAGAGTCCGACACCTGTAAACTATCACACAGGGACGCTGCTGCGGGGACCACGTGATGGAGATGTGGGGCCTGGAGCAGGACTTGGGACTGTGCAACATCTGAGTCACTGTTCTCTATGTCTTTTTCCAGTGGTTGTTCCGGCCGGACTCGCTGTGAGTCTTTGGTCTGTGCACCTGTGTCAGTCCCCTCTGAGTCCTCCTGCTCTGTGGGGCGGACATCTTTGTCAGTCTTTGAGGTCAGTCTGCGTGTGACCTGACCGACCTGGACCTGCCCTCTCCCGCAGTAGAAGCAGTATCCCTTCTCCTCCTCAGACCAGCCCAGCTCCATGTTGTCCACACATCTGTCCTCAAACAGCCCTGCGTCCTCACATTTAGCTTCGCTCTCACTCTCCTCCTGGTTTGATCCTCCTCTTCCTCGTCTCCTCTCCCCCCCTGGCACCCAGCTCCCTTTGCTCTTGCAGCCGTCCTGTGACACAAGCAGAGTGTGCTTCAGCCGTTTGTCACGCAGCCTCAGCACGGTGTTCCGCAGCCGGTTCTCCCTCCGCCTGGCGGCGTGAAGCTGTCGTAAGGCCTTCTCCAGGCAGTCGATGGCCTGATCGTAACGCCTCCTCCACAGCAGCGGGCAGAGCTGAGCGTAGCTGTGCTCCTTCGACAGGTAGAAGCCCGGAGGAGGCGGCAGACGCCTCATGTACTGCGATGGGGAGAGGGGACGAGCTGGTGGTGGTGGTGAAGCAGCGGGTTCTCCCTGCGAGAGCGGCTCCAGCTCAGACGGCTCTTGGGATGATTTGTTTTCATGAGTGTCCTCCTCCGATGCCGCCGCTGACCTCTGACCTGTGGGCTCCTCTGACGTCTGATCCTGACCTGCTTCCTGCTCAGTGGGCTTCTGGTCGCCCGAGCGAAGTCTCTTCCTGCAGGAAACGTGACAAACACTCAGTTCCATTCGTTCTTCCTTCCACACACAGATGGTCAAACAACAGAGTTTTCAGCCGACATGACGTACGCGATGAACTGCACCCTGTGTGTTGTTGCACCAGAACTGTCAGTCAGTGGTATAATGGAGCTAATCAATCAATCAAACCTAATAATAAGTGTGTTATTCTGCTGGTGCTCTGATGGTGTGTGATGAGCTCGTCGTCCTGGTGCTGTGTCAAAAAAAAAAAAAAAAAGTCACTGCTCAAGTTTTGTTTCTATGGCAACATTATCATAGCAGCACAGGGATCCATTCCCACTTTCTTTGTTGTAAATAAATCATAAAACAGCCGACACAAGCCTGTCTCCCATTTTATTTGTTACCACGGTGACGAGGCCCGCCCCTTTTGACAGGCTGCCGAAACATTAGAAAGGTTGGAGTAAAACAGACAATGTTCCCTGCCTCCTGAGTGGGCGTGGCCATGATTGTTTGTTCAATCAGTAATCACAGCCACACTGCAAACACTAAGTAATCACAACACAAGATACTGTGGTGTTATTATGACTAGATACACTTTGAATTAGTCTTTGCAGCTTGTTTATGTCTGATAAAAGTCAGCGCAACAGTCAGTCTTTGTTTTCAGAGTTACATTATATAAATGATAACACTCAGACACAAAGAGAGAGGTCTCATGTAAAACTCTTGACTCTCTTGACTCGACTGAAAAATGACATTTATATGATATTTATTTCAGTGACTATGGGGCAGAATAATCCTAATCTGTGATCATGTTCACTTCCCTCTTGCTGGCCTCCTGAAGGAGAGGTGGAGCAACTGTCAACACAGGTTAGGTCTCAAGCATATGTGCATGTACAGATGTATGTATCAGCTGAAAATGAGCAGAAAATGAATGGCGAGTGAGTGTTTACCTGACAGGTCGGCCGTCCTGTCTCTGTGGTGTCCCCGCTCGCTTGGATTTGGTTGTTGAGGAGGAATCAAACACCGTGGGAAATGCATCTTCCTTCAATCTCCTGATGCCACTGTGAAACAGCCAAAAACACTTCTTGGATCTTTGGCACCAGAGCGAGATACAGAAAGCGCCGACGTGCGATGTGTTGAGTGCACCGACCTGCAGCTCGTCAGCTCGAAGCTCTCTGGTGTGAAGTGTTTGGAGCAGAAGTAGACAAAGTCTGTCTGAGGGTCCCACGAGTCTGGGCGATGGGAGTTGGTGATCCACAGGTTCCTCCGGGCGGCTACCTTTGGTAATCTGACCAAGACAATGACTGATCATTATTGATCCAGACTTTATCGTCACATTATTAACAGTAAGTTACACCCAGACACTTTCATTAATTCAACACATTTCACTCCAGGTGGAAGAACAATGTGCTGCTGAACATGTGAGAGTTACGATGGAAGTTACACAACTCTTATGTATTAATCAAAACCATCAAGAAAGAAAAAATGTATGTTTCCTCTGATCTGTTGGATGGGACCCACTGCGCCACCTGCTGTTAATGTGTGGTGTGGTTTGTCTCTAGTTAACTCTGGATGTGGCTGAGCTACTGAACAACTGTGAAGCCAACAGGAAAGGTTCATGTTACCAGCTCTCACTGTGTGGAGCCCCCAGACACACACAACGTAAGTTTTTATTGTGAAACTGAATCCAGAAATAACAATTATACATTTCATAATATTAGAAATAAAGTGTTTGGGCTCCGTCATTGTTATGCTATTGTAACATATACTGATCTTTCTGAGGTAATGAGGTCATATTAGTGATGACTGTATAATTTTATGTTGTGGACTGATGCTCTCTCTCCTACATGTGTGAAATCTCACTTGTGAAAAGTGACGCCAGCTTTCCGAGTCTCACGGTTGTCTCTAGATTTGCAGCCTCCAGCTGAGCAGTGTCTTGGCATCTGAAAGAGACAGAGAGAGACTATCGTGACCACTTTATTAGGTACTGCAGCAGAAACATGACAGGCCTTTACAGTGCTTTACAGTGAAGTTTACAATGGCCGCTTCTTTCTGAAGCGATAATTCGACTGTATACTTGATTTCACTGGAGTCCACTGACCCCTTTCCAATGTTCATGTTGTTGTCCTCAACCTTCAGGACACTGCGCAAACAGGAAGTGATATTACACAACAACAGACCCTATCATTTTAGACACTTTCCTATGATATATTAACCTGTCAAACCATATCGCTGCAAAAGAAGAAGTGCTCACGAGATTAGGCCTTTGCACGTCTTCAGAGCCCTTGTTGTCCTACAGTGTCTTTAAGACTATAAGGATCTCTGTGCGTACGGGGGAAACAGACAGAGTCTGTTAATAGATTAATTCTCCAATAAAAACAGTCAAACTTTATTGATAGTTCATATTGATTTAATCTGAATCCTTTACTGAACTGCTGGTGGGACAATACAAGCCAAGTGAGGACTCCTGTCTAGGCTCTTTGAGACTGTGACGGTCATTTGTCCCGATATTGACTAAATGGTTCATCTACTGTATTTATCATGTTCATCAATGACGTTAGGAAGCCACCAGATGACCCTGATCAAATAATAATGCTGTTCAAATACATGTATCTCATATTGATTTGATCAACACCCGTCCTCGTTGTACTTCTGCTGTGTCGCCGCTCGGTGTCGCTGCTGCCCTCTGTACAGCTGCACCTTTAACTCCTGTACTAAAGTTAAGGTGGACGTTTTACAGCGTCCTTAAATACCCAGTGCACGGCGTGGTGCGTTCAGGGAGCCGGAGAGAGAGAGCGGCTCGGAAACAGACCGGACGTCACTAAGTGTAGTTGTGGTGAACTTTACACGAGAGTCGATGAGGAGACCGTTAACCGTTGAAGTGACGGAGCTTCAAACAAAATGTCAACAACGTCCGTCACGACGTTTTCCCTGCTGCTAACGTTACCACGTCTGTCCGCTCACGTCACGTGCTGATCCGGTGCCAGCGTTACACAGACAACGATGATTTACGAGCATTAAAAAAAAACATTATTATTCCTACACTGCAACTTCGACCTCACGAAGATGGCTAATTTTTCTTCACCCACCTTCTTCCTCCTTTCCTCTTCCCCCTCCTCCTCTCTTCTTCTTCGTCTTCTTCTACTACTTCCTTCGTCTTCTTCTTCTTTGGGGTTTACTGGAACGTGACAATGAATTGGCGCATTACCGCCACCAGCTGGTGTAGGTTGGGAAGCGGTGCAATATTTACAACGTAAAAGACAACTCTTTTCAACGAATAAAGTAAATATATTTAATTACAAATGTTTATTTAAAGTAATTTATTAAAGAAATGTATTAAAATATTATACTTTGGAAACCAGTTTCTTTTCTTTATTTAACTCAGCACACGTCAGTGCAGCCTTTACATTATACTATTGGTTCACATGAAAGGTATGGCAGGCTTAAATTTTAGGCTTTGAAAAAAACATATGTTTTTTTTTAGCTTAATATTTAGTATTGTGGTATGCTATGCTATGCTATGCTATGCTATGGTGTACCTGCTTACCTCATATCTCATGTATTCAAGTAATAGCGGCCTATCGGGGTCAACAAAGTCAGGTGTTGGGGAACCAGGACAACCTCATGAGAAGTGGGCCAGGTGACCAAAAACAAGCCATTTCTGGACAAGAGAGTGCAGAATAAAGACCTAACTGGGGGCAACTTCACCAGTAACCCCAGTGAGAGAGGTTACATGCAGGGGGGAGGGGGTGTCATCTGAGAGCTCTGTCTGTCTCCAGAAGGACCAAGGCAGATAGTGTGCAGAACCATAAAGCTCCCAGGCCTCTGGTAGACGGCCAGAGATTGAAGGAGAGCACTAAGAACCACAGATGAGTTGGTAAAAATGCGCCTGAGAAACACTGTTGTTGACTCAGTCCCAGTATTAAACTTCTCATGAACAAGGTTTCTTGAGGATTCAGACAGTTTCAAACACTGACCTTCAAACCTGGTTTATTGACACTGACAGAAATCAACTTATGTGATTTGTCATTCATCTTTATTCTAATGTCTGCGTCTGTGTTTGGGAGGAGGACTGTTAGAGGCATTGTTGAAAGAAAAGAAAGAAAGAAAAGTCCATTGTTGGGAATAAATTAATTTGAATGTAAATGAATGAATGAATTAAATTTTCAGTAACCAGACTCGACCCCACCCTGTGGGGGTCTGTCCCGGACTGGCTGTAACCAGCTGCTTGTTCAGCCTTGTGTCTGGGACTGTGTCTGCCAGCGGCCACGGTCAATGGAGGAAAGCCTCTTCAGTCTGATGACTGTCTGTCTGGGTCTGGACCCCCTCCCCACCCCCACCACCACACCACCACCCTCTCCCAGTCTGACCGCCGTCCGCCATTGTCACCAGCCCCCTCCCCCGCGGATCACAGGCAGGAGGAGGCGGAGGACGGGGGAGGAGGCGGGCTCCAAGTCCGACAACACACAGACACACACACACACACACCAGCAATCTGCTGCTCAGCTGACGGAGCCGTGGGGCAGTGACGGGGACACCACAGTCAGCTACGTGCGGTGAGGACGGTCCATGAACCACACGGAGCTCCGGGGTCGTGATGTAGGCTGTGTGCTCGGGCTGGGCGCTGACAGGCTGTGGGACCGGTCGTTCCTCTCCGCCCCTCGGCAGCAGCCGGCTGGCCGCTCGGCTCTCCGGCGTCCCGGTGCTCCCTGCCCGTCGGAGAACACAGCAGTCCCGGGAAGATCCAGCAACACAAGGGCCAATGGTTTTTACTCTTGGAGCTGCGCCAGACCCCAGAACCAGGGCATGGATATATGTAAGTGAAACAACTGCATGCATTTCAGGCCGAGGTTTAGACGGCTGATAGAGTGGTGGTGGTGGTGATGGAGGTTGGATGCTGCTCATGGCTCCAACTTCAGACTTCAGTGGTTTATAGTGCAGCGGGTTTGAGACCAGGGTCTGGGGGGTGAACAGCAGCTGAGAGTGGGGACGCTGTGCTGCGGCAGGGACTTGGATTGTGTGTATGTGTGTGTGTGTGTGTGTGTGTGTGTGTGTGTGTGTACAGGCCGGTTGATGAGGCGGCCACCCTCCCCCACATCCTCCTTCCCCCCCTGGCAGACTGTTGTCAGACAGCCTAGTCCCTGCAGCATAAAGACAGTCTGGAGACCAGTCAAACACACGGTGACATTTAAGGCTGCAGGAGGTTTGAGGTTGTGTGTTTTAAATGTGAGTTACTGACTAAAACACAGACAAGTAAGCCAAGTTTTCAGGCTGCTGCTGCTGCTGCTCCTGTCCCGATGGTGATGCTGCACCTTTGTCAGCTGATGACGGGGCCCGTGACAGATGTGTGTTAACTTTCAGTGTGAGACGGGTGAACAGTACCTGGATCAGTCAGCCGAGCTCCACCAAGACAGTCGTCTTTCTGCATTTCATCGGGACCCAGAGACAGAAGACTCTGTCTGGGGCTCTGTGTGTTTGTTATGGTCAGGTCACATGATGATGTCAGAGGACAGGTGCATTTATACATTCTCACCTTTTAGTTTAAACTAGTAAGAGGGTGAACGTGCTTACTTTGTAACTACATCCTGAAGGCATCATTAATGGACAAACCAGAACAAGCGCAGTACCAGAAACCCACAGGAACCACTGGTATTAGCGTTAGTCTGAATCCCAGCACCGTCTCTTAACAGCCCCCTCATTGTTTCAGTGTGTAGTGTGGATGTATGGAGGAGGTTGGTGTTCCCAAACACCTCATTCAGTGGGTTTCAGGCCTTTTTCCTGAAGCTGCAGAGAGTAAGAGCCCTGCTACAGTGTGTTTCCTGCCTCGTGTTTTCGGTTTAGTCAGAGTGCAGTGATCAGTATTCAGGGTCCACCTGCTCTCAGACTTGGGTGGGTCCTGTATGTGAACAGGTTTTGACTGGCGCTGCTGTACCTGCAGCAAAAGAACCAGAGATGGATTGTTGTGTTTGTTGCTGACTCACCTTCACTCACTGCTTTGTCTTCATGACCAGAGAAGGAGCTCAGGGGGGGTCGTCTGTGAAGGGCTGATGAGATGACTAAATGAAACACACACACACACACACACACACACACACACATTGGGTTTATTAGCAATGCACCAGACTCCTCATTATAGCCGGCTGCACTCCCGGCTTGCTCCTCCCCGGGGTCAAAGGTGAAAGGTGAAGGCCTGCCAGTCGCTGTGTCTGAGCCTTTGTCTCCTCTCTTTGTTCACACAGTGGCTGTCAAACATGTCTCAGTGCTGCTGCTGCTGCTGCAGATGAAACAAAACCAGACATGTATTTGTCATGTGAGGAAACAGTCAGTCCGAGCCGTAACATTAAGGCTGCGAATATGTTTTTATATTTAGATTCCTATTTTCAGGTGTGTAGGATTCAACACATTATCAGTACAGTTAGATTTTGTAACAACTCTCTGAAAAATCAGCTTTGTACGGTGGCTGACGAGGGCAAAACATGTCCATTAGGAGACATGAGCCCATCTGCAAATTCAGATCCGATACAGATTCAAAAATGCAAGAAAATACAAAACAAATACACAAATAGAAACGTGCTGCAAATGAAAAGAAGTGCGGCAGGAAGCCAAAATGCAATGATGCAACGAAAAACAGACGAACCTTTAAAAAAAAAAAAAAAAAAAAACACTGCATATCCTGACAACACACCAGAAGTGCTCCAGAGCTCTAGGAGGAGCTGTGGAAGCAGAACACCCATCGACTGTATATAAGCTAATGCTAATGTTTTTGCACTTTTATTGGCCTTAACATAAACCACAACCAAAGAATAAAGTAGTAAACAAACCTTTTTACAGCCCTTTTTTTTTTTTTAAAGTCACTCCTTCCTTCTGGCCTCTGGGTTAAAGCTCAGGCTTATGCTCAAAGGCTTGGAGCATTGTTGTTGTGTATTTTTCTGTTGCATTTGTTTCATGTGTTTTTGTTTCTGCACCATCGTGTGTTTCCTGTTCACATATTTGTTTTGTCTTCTTCCCGCAGCGTGTGTCTGTTCTCATGCTTGTTGAGCTTTGTTTTGTAGCGTTGACTTCACTTGAGCAGACGTTTCTGAAGAAAGACTGTGGACTTCACACCAGTCTCCGACAGTAGCAGTGTGTGCGTGTGTGTGGTTTAAATTAATCAGATGTGAAATATCAGGAGGAGGCTGACTGTGGTGGGTGGATGAACGTGACACAGGAGAGCAGTGTTCGATTCCCTGAGTGAAAGTGTTTTAGCATTTTGTGTTGTTTCTTTTCACCATGACAACAGCGATTGTGTGATTGTGTCGAGGAAGTGCTGATTTTAACTTGAATCTTGATCTTTTCTGAAACCTAACCAAGTCATGACTGTCATCGCAGTAACCATGGCGACAAATGCAGGTACACTGCTTTTTTATCAGAGGGTTGAAAAAGGCGGCCTGTGTAGTAGCTCAGGTTGAAGGACAGGCCAGAAGAGCTGTGTGTGTATATATGTGTGTGTGTGTGTTATGCGGCGGCAGCGCTCTCCTGTATGAACGTTGTGTGTGTGTGTGTGTGTGTGTGTGTCGCTGTGGAAAGTTGACAGTGAGGTGTAGCAGCATAATGGATCTGTGGAAATCCTCACACTTGATCTGCTCTGTGTGTGTGTGTTAGCTAGCTCTCCTCCACTGATGCTACGCTACACACACACACACACACACACACTGTCAACCTCTGACCTCTTTCGACTGCTCTGTAAATGTGGCTGAAACATTGCATTTACTGTAAAACAGATATTTGTGTTTTCACAATCGCTGAGCACTTTATTAGGAACAGGTGCTTATTCATGTAACAGCCCATAAGCTCCTGTAGATCCAGGTGAGGAGCTTGATGGGGATATTTACAGTGTTGCAACAGCAACATGAAACTCTGGACAGATATAATATCAGTTGTGTTGTGTATGTGTTTGGGTGAAGAAACTGAGATGTGAATGTCACAGTCTGAGTATTGCTGTTGACCATGTTCATCCCTTCATGGCCTCAGGTTGTCATCTTCTAATGGTGATCATGCTCTGAAGTCGTCTCAAACCCTCCTCAACATCTGGTGGATCTATGATTTGAAAAATGAAGCCGATCAGCATTGATATATATTGAGTGATTGATGAAGACCTGGGCACACTAACGTTCCTCTAATGTTACTCATGTGCGTGTGTGTTTCTCTCTGTGTGTCTGCAGCTGAACTGGAGTTTGTTCAGATAATAATAATCCTCCTGGTGATGACCCTCATGGTAGTCCTGATCATCTGCCTGCTCAGCCACTACTGGCTGCCGGCCCTGGCCTTCCTCAGCAGGCTCGGCCACACCCAGAGAGACCAGGCCACACAACTGGTAGGTGACGCAACGAGAGAGGCTCAGATTACTGGGAGGAAGACGGATACCAAATACCAGAGACCAGAAACCTCATATTAATTGGACATTAATTTGATAACACTGTATATATATCTATCAGTATCTATGCAGTGAATCTGAGTGTTATTTTTCCATGTTGGTGGGAAATAAAAAGAGAATCCATCTCTCCACTGATTGGCTCAAACTGCAGTGGTTTAGACCAAATCAGCATCCTTCAAGGAAGCAGTGACTGTTCGGATTTTCATAATTGTGACTAATGAACAAATTTTCCAAACGCAGACAAAAGTCATCTATCAAAATGCAAACTCTCCATGAAGCTGAATCCTGATTAATTATGTCTCTATCTCTCTCTTTAGGATGGCGCTGCGTGGCCCGACAGTGTGTTGGCTCAACAGAGAAATGCTGAGGTGAGTAACATCTGTTGTGTGTCAGATAAACATCAAACTTTAACAGATATTGTAATTACAACTACAGTGACTTTAAACGCTCTGGAAATGTAAAAAACATAACATGTCAGAGGGGAAGAGCAGCAGTACACTGAGCTACAGCCCCGACATAAGTTATAAAAACACACAGTCACCAAATGATGCATCTCGCACTGCGGCTCAGCAGCTGTGTGATCAGGTGACCACAGTCTCTGAATAGAAAAACAAACTCATCTGACAGTGTCGAAGGAGTCAATCACCCTTTTTTTTAGAGAGTTAACTCACTTAAAGGAAACCAGCTTATTTCCACGAAAGGTTTAAAAACGGTGAAAAATTCCTAGAGCAGACGCTTCTGAAGAAAGTCTGTGACAGTAGCTGTGTGTGTGCGTGTGCGCGTGTGTGGTTTAAATTAATCAGACGTGAAATATCAGGAGGAGGCTGTGGTGGGTGGATGAATATGACACAGGGGAACAGTGTTCGATCCCCTTGTGTGAAAGTAGCATTTTTACGTTGTTTCTTTTAATCATGACAACAGCAACGATGATTGGGTAATGATGAGGAAGTAACTTGAATCCTGGTCTTTTACGAAACCTAACCAAGTCATGACTGTCATTACGGTAACCAAATTCATCACAGTTACTAAACCTGGTCAGACTAAACATCTGGTGTTTCCACGGTTACATAACATGAAGCCAGTAACCACCACTTCCTGACCAGAAGAAGATCAGATCATTATCAAAGTGTTTCACGTCTTTTAGCACCTGATCATTTGACGGCTCACACACTCTGTGTTGGTGTCAGTCAGTCCAGCTGTGGTGGTTCTGTCTGTTCTGTGCTGTGAGGGTCTGGCTCCCCCTGCTGGACCAGAGGAGAACATACATCTGTGGTCCTGAACCCTCATAACCTTAACAGTAGTTCCTTACTCGTTAAAAACATCTGTGATTTCCTGGACAAGTGAAGACCATGTGTTGTCAAATGCTCCAACCTCTGTGTGTGTGTTTCTTTCCTCTGTGTGTGTGTGTGTGTTCAGGTGATGCATGGTCATCTAAGCAGCAGCCTGCCTCCCTTCATGCAGCAGCAGCGGCTGTGTCGCCTCCAGCCCACCTACCCTTACCTGCCGCAGGAGCTCATCAACCTCCCCCGCTCATCTGCCTGTCAGATGGGGAGGAGCTACTACCTTACAAGGGTCCCTGCAGATTGCAGCTCCGCCCCCTGGAGCAGCAGCTGGAGCTGAGCCGAGCGGCGGTGCGCGCTCCGCCCAACCGGACCGTCTTTGACAGAGACCTCATAGATATTTATACACACAACAAGAGCCCACGGGCCCCCAGCAGTAACAGTGGACTCAATGCTGCCAGGGCCATGATGGAGGACCCCCCACCCTCCTACAGCACGGTGATGGGGGACTACACCGGCTCCACAGACCAGTACAGCCAGTATAGCAATAATGCACCACCCACAGAGGACAGGTCGGGACCTGAGACAACAGCTGAGGCATCCAGTGACTTAAAGAGCTGACAGAGGACAGAGGCCGTCTGTCCACCTGTTCCCCCTCCCTCCACCTGGACTCTGCGGGAACAGGTTTTATCTCATGTTAAACCTGAAAGAGTTTTATTAAAGTCTCTGTTTGGTCTATTTTTGTATGTTTTACACTTCTGATGCAGACACTGTGGACACTGAGAGCAGGTGAAGTCGTGGACCAGGTCTGTGGACAAACAGCTGGTCGGACCCCAGAAACCAGAGCTGTGATTGATCATCTGAAGTCTTATATATGTCCACAAATGTGTAGTTGCACTAAGCTGGAAAGTAGTCAGTGAAGGATCCTGGGTCAGGTTCAGGATTCAGACGACCCAGGATGGAGTTTCTGGTTTTCTCTGATGTCACTGTGAAGGTGGAATTATGGGAAAGTGAGTGAACTGACCTGTTTAGCTGAGTCTGACCTGAGTTCACCTGAGTTTACATCTAAATATACAGGATTATTATTCTATTATTATTTGGTTAATGAGTTTGAAATCATTTTCCAGCTGTTTATTGATCAGTGATTTTCATCATTGATCTGTTTGGTTAATTCATGGTCCTTACAATTACTCATTATCAAACTTAACTATTGATTAACTGGTAAGTTTTCTCTGTATCACACACACATGTTCAGGTGTAAATATTCTGTTCCACATTATTTACATGTGTTAATTTGTTAACTAGTTTGCTCTAGTTAACCAGCAGTGAAACAGGAGACTTGTGTGTCAGTCACAGTGAACGACAGTCTCTCTCTCTCTCTGTGCTCTCACTCTTTGTCTGTTGAGATGTGCTTGATATTTATTTGTATTTATTCGATGTTGGAGGATGAAGCCTGTAGTAACTGTACCAGCCTGGGACCTGATCTCCATTTGTCTGCCTCCCTCTCCTGTCACCGGCCCCCAAGAGGTCGGGTCACGACAGGTCACATGACCCTGCTTCCTGCTGCTGTCAGTTTTACTGCGTCACCTTTTTTTTTTTTTAAACTGTTGTTTCAGGACAAAAACATGTGGACAAACAACAACAGCTGCTTACAGGACTCATGAGTATGAGCTGACGTTTTCCTGTCTGATGGCGACAGTCACAGGAAACCACTTGCACTTATAAAAAAGAAAAAAAAAAAAAGCCCCGCCTCCATCGTGCCTCTTCCAATGGTGCTTGTCCAGCAGTCTGACTCTGTACAGTGCTGTCCTGTATATATATACCTTCATATATTATGCACATGTGCTCCTCCCACAGAGGAGACTGTTAATGCTGTCAACATTAAAGTGAATGCATCAGAGCGTCTGGTGTCTTCTGTACAGGAAACTTGGTGAGTGTTCAGGCCCAAGCTGGAGCCATCAGCCGAGAACCCGGTTCCACCTCATGAAATGTGGACTAACAGCTCTTTGATAATGTCCTCATCACATGATGTTTATGCATTAAGGATGATAAATCTAAATGTCCCATGATGCAACAGTAACTTTGATTTGGATCAATGTTTCCATCCTCTTTAATATTAGTTTATATATTAATATTAAATCTAGCATTCAGCAGATCAATCAACATTGAATCAAATGATGGGATCTTCTCTTCATCTGCTGATATCTACAGAATATGTCATGAGCAGTGAAAACAAAGGTAACTATGGCTCTGTCTGTTTATTCAATGTGCCCACTTACTCGTTACTTTAAATATGTTTACTCAAGCTATTCTCCCTCTAATACAAAATTAAAAAAAAGTATATTACGATGATTTTACAGATCATTTACTACAGTCAAAACCTAGTGTGCTCTCAAGCCTCCGGAGCTACAGCTGCAGGTAATTATGCTACACCTGTGAACCAACGCTAATAAACAGAAGAAGAAGAGTTTGTTATTGGGTCAAGCCCGAGACAGGAGGCTGGAAGAACAAAACTTTAACTTGGAAAATAACTAGATGAATCTCAGCAGGGAAGTCATCTCTTTATCTCTTTATATTTTCACACCTTAATGTTTTATACAATCAGTTTTCACGCATCTTGAGGCTGTTTAGCTACTGCTAGCATACACGGCTAATGTTAACATCAACATCTGTGGATTTACTTAGGAACAAACAACACTGTGCCCAAATCCTGATCTTATTTTAGAAAATAAAATGTTTAAAGCCCGTTAAACAAAAAAAAAAAGGGCCAAACTCAGATTACTTTAAGAGACAGTGCCAAGTAGGTTCATGTTCGCCATGTTAGTTTAGCATGTAGCATGCTAACATGCTAATTGTTTACACTCAACAGGAGTAAGTGGCATGATAATCTGACTACAGTGTTTTTTGTGTGTGCGTGCGTGCGTGCGTGCGCATTTCCTCTGATTCAGTGTGTCAACGTTGAGCCTTTATGACGCTGTGTTGAAACATTTCCTTCTTTAATGCTGCAGTCTTTCCTGTGGAAACACACACACTCGCACACACACGCAGTGTTGACTTTAATTTCAAGCACAAACACTGGCTGAACTGAGCTCACCTGTGAGTTCACCTGCCTGACACAGAGGCAGGTGTTACGGTCTGAGACAAACCGTCCGGTGACATGAACCTTTACTACATGTTCTGTAAATGACTTTCTATTAGGATGTAGCAAAGAGCAAATAATAGTCCATACCAGGCATTCAGACAGCTCAACACTGTGTGTGTGTGTGTGTGTGTGTGTGTGTGAGGGGGCGGTGATGATTCAGAAGTCAGATTTCTCACAGGAACAGCCTCTTCACTAGAAGCAGAAGCACATTGCAGTTGGCCGGTGAGGACAGATTTCTAGTTGTGGTCTGACGGAGCCACACAGACACAGCGTTCAGACCTTGATGCTGGATGTTTTTGTTTTTTACTCCCTGACTTGCTGCTGGCTGCTTCTGTTTTTTTTTTTTTGTTGTTTTTTATCTGTCACCGTGAGAAGACTCAGCTGCCTCAATAATGTCCAGAGTGACCAATCTGTCCAAACTGCGTCAGGAGAGGATGAGGGAGATCAACCTGCGGGTGAGTTGGCCTCAAACGTACAACCTCCACCCACCGACCACTGATTTGAGGTTCACTCGCTTACTCGCTCGCTCACTCTCTCGCTTGCTGTCAGGCCGCACCAGCTGTATTGTTTCACTTCCTGTGTCTCTTTCTGCCACTTCCCCACTCTCTCTGTCACTGTGTGTCAGTCAAAGCTGCAGCGTGACACGGGGGCCGCTCGCTCTCTTCTGCAGGAGCCCAGGCCCCTCACTCACTCACTCACTCACTCACTCACTCACTCCGAGGGCCCTGAAAGGGTGAAGCCTCCAGGATGATGCCGCGTGTATCTGTAAATGTAGGTGGTGAGAGTGTGTGTGTCTGTGTGTATATATATATATATATATGTGTGTGTGTGTTTGTACACAGTGTGCTCTACAGTGCTGGGTATTTGAGAATAGCAACTGTTGCCATAGAAATGGCAGTGGGGGTGTGTGTGTGTGTGATATTACTGCCTTCTTTGAGACTGTTGTCGGCCTCAAAAATGTTTCTAGTGTTCGCTCGTTAGGATTATGTAATCTGCTGGATTTCATTTACATTTCAAACGATCTGCTGTATCACTTCTCCACCCTCTGCTCGACCAGACCCTCCTCCACCCTCACGGTTTTTCCCACAAACGTATTTAACACAGAGTACGGATGTGAGCTCCAACCATTGTGTAGTGCAGCTTTAGAAAAAGGTTCATGGGTGAAGGAAGTGATCAGCACTTGACCTCTGACCTCTGAGAGCAAACGGTGTTCACCTTTTGTTGCCTTGTGCAAAACAAAAGTGAGAGAGGAGGGGTTCTGACAGTTTAGAAACGAGGGTGTGGTTGTTGTGTGAAGCGAAGGAAACACCTTTAGCTTTCTTGGTTAACCTCTGTATCGGCTTCCTGTGAACCATGTCACTTAACAACAGCCCACTTTTACACTTTCTTTTATGAATTTTATGCTCAGTTGGGCTCATTTGCATGTGAATATATATGTGTCCGGTCAGATTTGACCTGCTTTGGACAAAACATGAAATGAAAACAGTGATGAGCAAAGTGCAAAACAGAAAAAAAGATCCTTTGCAGCTGCAAAAGAGATTTTACAGCGATAAAAAAAAAAAAAAAATCAGCAGTTTCCATGGAGACAGGTTGTTTGCTGGCATTGGCTTGTGGTACCTGGTGTCACTTTTGGGAGGCAGATTAACTGTTATCTCATCCTCATGTGGATGTGAAACACCTCGACTGCACCTGACGACGAGCTGGAGAGTGGGATGTGTTTGTTTTCTGACGTCAGTCATGTTGCGGTACCTTCAGGTTTTATTTCCCCCCATTGTTTAACTGACTGATTCATTAGTATCAGACTGAGGTAAGGGGGAAACGGACATACCTGAGTGAACATTTAAGGACACTTTAAGGAGAAGATGTTGTTCTGAACAGATGGAAACCTGAACCGAAGGTAAAGATGAGATGTGGACTGTGCTGAGCTGAACATGGTGAAGACTGCACCTGGATTTTTGCACACGGAAAACACCTGAGGTTGTCTTGAACTTCCTCTGACCTCTGAACATGCTGAGTTAAACCTGAAGGAGCTCTCAGGAACCGTCTGCTATAGGACCTGGAAACGCCCGTCAAAAATGGCCGTTGTTACTTTTACAGATCTTCGCTGTAAGTCGCTGCACAGATGGGTTTGCTCAGTCATGGAGGAGTAAAGGCCTGAGGAGCTGCTGCTCAGTTTTAACTGCAGGATACATCGACTGGTGAGCAAACATTAAAAATAGTCCAGTTTATTACAGCGGCTCCAGCCAGAGTCTCCTCCTCTATGCAGAGGAAGAGTCATCGTCGACCGTCCATGACCACAGACCTCACACACACAGACACACACACACACACCTGGTGGATGTTCAGTCTGTGATGAGATGAACGAGTGTGTGCCAGGGCTGTCAGACACACAGCCTCTGTTTGACGTCTGTATTTAAACTTTTCTCTCTCCCGGTGTCGGTACACGTGTGTCAGCGATATGTCGGTCAGGATGGCTAAACTTAAATTACCCAGGGTACCGTGCTGCCCCTGAGGAGTTGATGTGGGTTAATGAACCACGTCAGTCCCAGCTCCGGCTTCCAGTTGTCCTCAAATCTCACACACAGGAGTGGAGCTAGACTGACCACCTCAGGCCTGGTGCTCGGCTGTGGTGGTGGGGGGGTCAGTGACGTAGAGAGGGCTGGGTCTCCATCAGGTGACATCAGATGGAGATGAACGGGCACCATGCTGTCTCTCCTCTGTCCTAATCCTCGGTCCTGTGACTTATTCCTTCTGTCCTTTGTCCTGAGGTTTCAAGAGCTAACCTGATTACTGGTGTTGTGGATGGCATGGTGGTGCAGTGTGACGCCTCATAGCGAGAAGGGTCTGTGTTCGATTCCCCCTTTATAGGTGGAGTTTGCATGTTCTCCTCTGTGCTTGCATAGTTGTCTATATCCCGAAGACCTGCGCAATATGTCGACTGGAGACTCTTCATTGCTGAACAGCTGAGCAGAAACAGAGTTCAACTGTCAACAGCAGGTGGCGCCACAACAGCCTCCCTGAGTTTCAATACAAGTGCTGGATAGCAGCAGCAACATCAACAACATTATTCCATATTAACAACCTGGTTTCACTTCACAATAAAACATTTACATTTTTATTGGGTCATTGATTTGGATTTTAAAACCCTGTAAATTATAAGTTATAACACGGTGGATACAGGCTCACTATTTGGCAAGGCCCAGTTAATGCTCACTCTTCAATGTTACTTATGAGTCACTACTAATTATAGCCTTCCTGTAAAGTGTGAAACACGTCATCATTTATAAATGACGACTCTACTGTTAGAGCTGTAGGTAAGTAAAGTGAGTCGCAAGCATCAACTTGATCTTGACAAATAGTGAGCGTGTGTCAATGTGTGAAATCTGACTGTGTTATAACTTGTTGATAATCGCATATTTATGATTTATAAAGTTTTAACAATGACTTAATCTAACATACGAACGCCATGAGAAGCGAGAGGCTGCAGGAATCTGTCCTCTCCCACTTCTGCTTTTACTTTTTATTGTGATCTTGTGATCATCACGAGAGCTTCTCCTTTTCTGAGGGGCAGCTGGTGAGAAACAGCACAAACATCACAGAGTGAGGAGGAGGTCTGGGTTTTTACTGACCGTCAACATGAGGCAGAACAACAGCAGTCACACCAACAACAGTCACTAGGTTTAACAGCCAAATGTCAAATGATGCTGATACCGGTGTGACTTTGTTCGGTGAGGACCATCACATACAGCTGATGTGGTTCTGTCTCCATGTTTTTCTCTGTTTCCTCTGCTTCCTTCTTAATGCTACAAGAAGAGGGTTTATCTTTTAACACTTTCACATTCATGGCCATTAATATGAAGAGGCTGCACAGGAGCGATCCAGTTCTCTTCTGTGACCCAAACTTTTGGCCTTAATGTACCAAAATGACAAATTTGAGAAGTTTTCAGTCTGGCTTCAGGGCTTTACATAGCTCAGGCCCTGCCCTCCTACAGCTCACCAATGACCTCCTTTAAGCAGCCACCAGAGAGAGCGAGAGAGAGAGAGAGGGCACTGTTTATTTCTTTTAGACCTGCGTGCAGCCTTTTTCAGTGTAGAGTAACATAAAATAGACTGAAGTGAAGTGACAGTGCTTCAATCTTCAGAAAACCTGATTAGGACTCTTTAAATGTTTATTAATAGACAGGAGCTCAGTCAGGAGCGACATTATTAAATCTTACTATGTTGTTATTGATGATATAATGGAAACAACTACATCACAGTGTTTTTATTTTTGTTGTTGTTTATTTATTGATTATTATTAGAAATGCGTCTCAAGTGTTTCCAGATGTGCATGCAGCTGGGTCGAGGTGCAGTGACAACCCACTCTCAGTCGTAGGCAGCACAGAGCCAGATGTAAACATCCTGACGAACCAGTTCCTCTTCTTGCTCGTCCTCCGGTTCACCTCCTCCACCCTCTGCGCCCGCTCCTGCTCCTTGCTCTGCAGGAGTTGTTGCACCTCCCGCTCTTTGGTCTCCAGCTGCACCTGGAGCTTCATCACCTTGTGACGTAGCTCTTTCAGTGTGTCCTCATTGGCCTCCCACACTTCAGACATGATGGTTTCTGATATTTTCTTCAGCTCGCTCACGCTGATCCAGATCATGTCCTCCTTCTCCGTTGCCTCTTCAAGAGGAGCCTCCTTGTTTCTAGCTGCCTCCTCCTCCTCTTCTTTGTGGTCCTTCTTCTCCTCCTTTAGCTGGTCCCACAGACCCCAGAGATCCACCTCATCCACTTGAGGCTGTATGGCTCCTTCCATCATCGTCTGCTGCTGCTGCAGTTGTTTACGGGTCTGCTCGAGCTTGCAGGTGAGGTCCCTGTTGATAGCTGCCTGCACACTCAGCTTGGTGGCGGAGGTCTTGCGGACCTCCCTCAGCTGATGAAGGAGATGCTGGTTGTCGTCTTGCATCACTCTAACAACTCGTCTGGCCTCGTCGTTGCCTTGATGGACCTGGGTTTTGAGGTCCTTGATGATTTTCATGCTGGTGTGAAGGCTGCTGGCCGTCTCTCTCTGCTCCTTCCTGGCCCGATGCAGCTTCTCCTTCAGAGAAGTCACCTCCTCTCTGAGGTCGAAGGGTTCCCACGGGTTTTTCCCATGAAGCCGGTCGAGAACACCGCTCAGGGTGTTGATTCTGGTTTTCAACGTGGCCCTTTGACTCGGGACGGACTCCATATGCAGCCTGGTCCAGGTGGACTGAAGGTTTCGTCTGATGGACATCTCCAAGTTGTCCATGTAGACCTTGACGTGAGCCTCCTGGCTCATGGTGTCGTCAGTGAGGTCACACAGCGGACTGAAGTTGTAAATGTGTCCGGAGAGTGAGCGGAATGTGTCTTGTCTCAGAATCTTGACAACATCATAAGTAGTTGTTTGTGATGTCATCCTGGTCTCAAAAGAATGCTCCTCAGTTACCACGGGAACGGCAAATGCAACTTCAGAGTATTCTTTGATGATACTATAGAGTAATAATCAATGTAAATAGTAATAATTAGGTGATGACAGTAGAGATAAAGACTCTCTGACTATCCGACCTGTCCAAGATGGCTGCATCTTACCTGGCCATTATTTTTTTGTTAAACTCACTCTTCTTCGTAAAATGTTTTTATTCATAATTATGGTAGATTTAAGGTTTATAACCTTCACATATATACAGTTAATACAAACACTTGTAGAACGACAGATGGTGAAAAACACAGGCTGGGTCAGAGGTTCAGTCCTCTCCAGTGCAGCAGCTCACTGTTGTACTATAATGATCATGATGTTATTTATACTCTGTTCGTGTAATGTTGGAATTCAAACTTTATTCAGACGCTGAATGGCGGTAGTGATATATTGTGAAGATATTGTTGCCATAGAAACAAAACCCACATGCAGCACTTTCTCTCCTCAGAAATCTCTAGGCTGCTTTTTATTTTTTAAATTTTTTAATTAATTATTATTATTTCTTCTTTAACAGAACTGTGGCTCCAGATGAATCCAGGTCCAGCTCATTGCTGCTGAGACACTGAGACAAAAATGGGATAAAAATAGTGTCAGTTCTGTCTCGTATGGTTCCCTGGGTGAGCGTATATAACACTGGACATGTAAAACATCCCGCACAGAGCAGAACAGAATGATTACACTGTTGGATATATTAAAGCATATTGATTGTTTCTCCAGCTCCATCATATAACTACTGTTGCTTTTGCTTTGTTGGTCAGAGCACTTTCAGAGCAGAGCAAAATCAGTATTGATATGGTCCAGAGTTGAAGAGCACATGCCCCTGAGTGTGTTCAGGTCAGATTTGGAGACGCTGATATGAAGAAGCTGAGTGATGAGCAGCTGTGAAAACATCTGTTTCAGACACTTTACAGAACTGTGCAAAGAAAAAATGTGATACCAATCTTCAATGTGTTGTTGTTGTTAATGGTTCAACAAAGTTCCTGATTGTCGCTGAACACAGGCTCATGTCTCATAATCTGAAGTGTCTGTGTGATGTCACTGCAGTCGACATCCATCCCTCCACCTCTGCTGCAGCTCATCCACTCTCTCACATGCTGTTTCTTTCTTTTCCAGAATAAAGAGAGAGAGCGCATGAGGGAGCGGGAGAAGGCAGCACGGGAGAGGGAGGCCCGTTACAGCAACGGTCACCTCTTCACCTCCCTGACGGTGTCGGGAACGACTCTGTGCACGGCGTGCAACAAGAGCATCACGGCCAAGGAGGCCCTGAGCTGCCCCAGTCAGTGCCACCGCCGCCGCTCTGCAGCTGCACTCACAGACAGAAAACACTGTCCGCTGCTGCTGGTGCATGTGTGTCTCACTCTTTACTGTCTTTATTTTTCCCAGCATGCAATGTCACCATCCACAACCGCTGCAGAGACACACTGCCAAACTGTGCCAAAATGAAGCAGAGGGTAAGACACACACACACACACATGGGACACCCACACCAACCACAGGCTGATTATTGATTTTAGATACATAATGTTGAATAATGTGACACACACCGGAGGATCTGGAAAAGAGACCTTGAGTTGTTGAACCATTGGATGGATGAAAGTGTGACCTGCTGTTTTATGTCTGGTGTATCGCAGCAGCAGAAGACAGTCCTACTGAGGAACAACTCATCCCTGCAGAACGTCTCACTGCGCACAAAAAGTGAGAACGAGCCAACACACACTTAATACATTCAAACTCTGCTGCTCCTCTTCATCATTGTTCTCCTCCTCCTCCTCCCTCATCATCTCTTTTCACCTGCAGCTGCAGGAATGCGTGAACGTCCGACTTCGGCCATCTACCCGTCCGACAGCTTCCGACAGTCTCTGCTGGGGTCCCGCCGTGGTCGCTCCGGCCTCTCGCTGTCCAAGAGCGTGTCCACCAACAACATCTCAGGGTGAGATGAGCCTCACCACACCACACTCAGCTTGTTTGGGGAAAAGGGAGGCAACATAAAACCAGGGGTATTAATTAACAAAGTTAATTAATGTGTGAAACCGGGGAAAAACCCCAAAGGAAACAGGACAAGTGGATGCTGTTTCAAACCAAGAACTGAATCCATTGTCTCTCTCTCTCTAGGACCCTGAATGACGACTCCCCCCTGGGGCTGCGTAGGATCCTGTCCCAGTCCACAGACTCCCTGAGCTTCAGGAACAGAGCCGTGTCAATGGAGTCTCTGAACGACGACGGTACCAGAGCTTTTCACACTGTCAAACACCACAGAGGAGTTCAGAGCCACCTCTGACCTTTACCCTCAACCATCCAGCTTTCATTTTTAGGCTGGGGATGTTTAAAACCTGAGCTGCTCTTACTTCAGACAGATGAATGAGTGAATGAACTCTGTAAATTAAAGTAAAAAGAAAATCAGTATTTTGTGAGTAGACTTCCCAGCATGCACTGCTTGACAATTTCAACACAACAGACTGACACGGTTTTTATGGCAATCAAGCAGCTCAGCTGTCAATCAAACCTGTTCCCCACCCCCTCACAGGACAGGAAAACATTAACAACTTTAACATGACTTAAATGATTCTTCGACCTGCTGACCCTGGTTATGCAGCTGTACAAATGAATTCCCAGTGTGATCCCTCTTGTTGGTGGTTCTCTGTGGTCCAGGCGATGTTTACTACACATCAGTGCTGGAGGAGATTGAGCTGGAGGGCCAGGACTTTAAGGCGGACTCGTGGAGCATGGCCGTGGACTGCAGCTACCTGCAGACGCATCGCAAGAATGTCATAAAGAGGCAGGACGTTATATATGGTGAGAGGGGCATCGTCAAGTGTCTGGAAGATAAACAGATGACAGTTCAGGGCAGCTCAACTCATCACGTGTGTGTGTGTGTGTGTCAGAGCTGATTCAGACGGAGCTGCACCACATGCGGACTCTCCACATCATGGAGAGGGTGTTTCGGCAGGGCATGCTGGAGGAGCTGCAGATGGAGCTCAGCACCGTTCACGCCATGTTCCCCTGCCTGGACCAGCTGATCCGGATACACTCGCACTTCCTGACGCAGCTGCTGCTGCGGCGCAACAGCAGCCTGCAGCCTGGGTCCAGCTGCAACTTCACCATCCACCAGCTGGGAGACATACTGCTGGAGCAGGTGACTGTCGAGCTGCACTAACAGTCACACACAGAGGTTGAATGCTTATTTACAAAACCTCTTCTCCTCCAACCGTGTGTGTTTGTGTGTGTCAGTTCTCAGGCCAGTGTGCAGATGACATGAGGAAGACCTACGCTGAGTTCTGCAGCCGTCACTTAAAGGCAGTAAAGCTGTACAAAGAGCTGCTGTCCAGAGACAAGAGGTTCCAGTGCTTCATCCGGGTGAGTGTGTAAACAGGTAGTCACCTCTATCAGCTGTGTCTGATGAGAGTTTTAAAGACCTCCTCCACTCAAAAGCGGCTGTTGGAAACCTTGTTAAAGTCAATGAGATGCCATTTATTTATTATGAATGATGAACCGCACAGGTGTAATCATTCTACAGGTTTAATACAACCTTAGAAGTGATAGTTGAGGTTATTTCATGTGGGGTTGTTATCTGTGTGTGTCTGTCTCTGCTTAGCGGGTGACTCGAGGACCCCTGCTGCGTTGCCATGGTGTTCAGGAGTGCATCTTGTTGGTGACTCAGCGGATCTCCAAATATCCCGTCCTCGTTCAGCGCATTCTGGACAACACCATCGGTGAGCACACTCGTCATCATCAGCCCACTTCCTGTTAAACAGTGATGTAGAAAAAAAAACATGTTTGTTTATCCAGATCCAGTTCTACAGTATCAAATCTGTCAGATTCAGCAGACTCAGTCACTGAGGGACTGTGACTGTGTTTGAATCAGTCTGCTGTCGTATATAATGGTCTGGTTGTTGTTTGTTTCTCTTCCAGATGATGATGAGGAGGCCGCTTGTCTGGCCCAGGCTCACACCATGGTCAGAGAGCTGCTCAGTTCAATAGACCAACAGGTACTGGACATCTGTCTGAGCAGCCCCGACCCTCAGAGTCACTGAAGCTCAGTCCTTCAGCCTGAGCTGAGTCAGGCTTTTGTATTAGAGACTATTAGAAGTTGCTTTATTTTTTAAAAAGTGTAAACAGGTCTGGCTTTAAGAGCAGCCAGTCCACTGAAACAGCCCTGTAGTCTGCGATCACCTCCTTGGTCCCAATGATACTCTCACACATCTGTCTTTGTGCTGGTCGGCAGATGGAGGAACTGGAAAAATCTCATCGGATGCAGGAGATCCAGGCCAAGCTGGACCCCCGGGCTGAGGCTAGAGTGAGGGACGGGGGACTCTTCAGGCCTGGAGAGCTGCTCCGCCGGAGACTTGTCCACGAAGGGACCCTCTTCTGGAAAACCCCAGGTTCCCGGCTCAAAGGTACATAAGACTGTGGCTACATTAGACTGTGTGTATGATCAGTAAATGGCCACACTGTTTTTGGCAAACAGTGACCTAAGTTGTTACGTCGTTAAACAACAAACTAGATGTGGTCAAGGCTTTTTGCTGTGTGATGTGTTGAGAACTGGCAAAAAAGAGATTTTGGGGTCAGACAGACCTTGACCTCTGACCTTTGACCATCAAAATCTTATCAGTTTGTCCCTGAGTGACTATTTCCTCCTAATCCTATCTGTTGTTTATTTGTGTGTGTGTGTGTGTGTGTGTGTGTGTGTGTGTAGATATCCATGTCTTACTGATGACAGACATCCTGGTGTTTCTGCAGGAGAAAGACCAGAGGTACATCTTCCCCAGTCTGGTAAGAACAAGTTCACAGATGACTGATATTTGTTCAGGACAGCTGGAAAACATCTGTCGTTCTCTCACCTTTCATTGTAATAACAAACAATCCACCTGTGTGTGTGTGTGTGGTCCAGGACAAGTCTCCAGTCCTGTCCCTCCAGAACCTGATAGTGAGGGACATAGCCAATCAGGAACGAGGCATGTTCCTCATCAGCGACTCGTCTCCACCTGAGATGTATGAGTTCCACGCTGCCTCCAAGGAGGACAAGAACATCTGGATACGCCACATCCAGCGCACCGTCAGCAAGTAGGCAAACACACACACACACACACACACACACACACAGGGACCTGAGTGTCAGTGTTACTGATGTGTAAACACAATGTTTGTATTGTTGTTAAAAATCAGTGTCTGTGCCTTGGTGTGTTCAGGTGCCCTTCGAGAGAGGAGTTTCCCCTCATAGAGAGTGAACACAGGGCCCATCAGAGGAGGCTCAAAGGTCAGGACACATCACATCACTTGTTCTTGTAGTGCTCTTTTTTTTTTTTGCCTTTGTCTTAAATCAGACGATTGGTTGAATAACTCTCGCCCTCTCCCAGCCGACCTCCAGCACAAGGACCGGGAGATGCTGGAGCTCCTGCAGGAGAGGGTGACTCTGTTCTGTGAGCTGGCAGAGGTCACCTGTGGTCAGGAGGGCCTGCAGCCTCCCATCACTCGGTACCTCTTCAGGGCAGATACCCCCCAGGCCCCGCGAGCTGAGAAACTCCTGCTGGATGCCACGGCTGAAGGTAACAAACTGAGGTTCTGTCTTAATGATCCAAACTGCAAAGTATGACACCATGGGCATCAGAATGCATTCAAGCTGTATCTGCAGCTTGTTTGATGACCAACATTTGCATGACGGGAACATGACGACTGTGTGGGTCTGAAACTAGCAAAGACCCTTCTGTTGTTATTCTGTTACGTCAAATGGTTGTCAGTTGTTGTGTGTTTTACATGCAGCCGTGAACCCTAATTTATCTGTCTCTCTGTGTCCACAGTGGACAGACTGAGTGAGCTCCTCCTGGGCTCCAGTGTGGACATCCCACTGCTGTGTCATCACAACCACATGGAGTTGGACACCAGTGAGTCCCTGCACATCCAGCAACAGTAACCATCCAGTAGAACACATAGGAACACAGTAGAAACATGTAGAGTCAGTGGATCATCAATAAATGTGGAGGTGGAGCGAGGAGGAGTCAGGAGATCAAGTTGAAACTTACATGTTGATAACACACAACCACACCTCCTCTGTGTCTGATCAACTGCAGTAACAATAATGTTGTCTGATGCTCTGATGTCATCATGCTCAGGTCATCAGGATCTGCTGGTCAATGGAGCTCATGATGTCTGTATGGCAAAGGTGAGCTGGAGAAGAAGAGAGGTTACATGATACATGATGATGTCACACTCTCTGATTGTGTTGTTCTAATAGATGTCACTGTCATCGTCATCATCATGCTCCTCTTGTCTGTTTTTGTCTCCTGCAGGACTGCATGAGGAATCAGGACAAACCTTCATCCATAGTAAGTCAGAGGATGAAGGTTTGTGTGTGTGTGTGTGTGTGTGTGTGTGTGTGTGTGTGTGTGTGTGCATGGGAGTAAAACATGTGCTGCTTGTGTTTAACAGGAGATCTGTCAGAGGCTGGTGAATCTCAGTGTTTACCTTCATGCTCTCCAGGTGAGTGGATCTTTGTTTTCTCATTCACACTGTGTTAAAGGTGATGACTGGATGATGACATGTGGTTATGGGCGGAGTTTACCTGTCATCGCCACAGACACTTGGTTTTTATTTATTTATTTTCTGACCTGAATTCTCTGTCATGTCCTGAAGGGCGCCGTCATCAAACAAGACTCCATCTTGGAGCTGCTGCTGCAGGACGCCATGATGCCAGCTGCAGGGGGAGTGTGGCGCCCCCACTGGCGAGATGGTGGAAACCGTGAGGCCAGTGTGGGGTCGACCATCGGGGAGCTAGCTCTCCTACAGAGGCAGCACAGCCTGCTGCAGGAGGAGCTGCTGAGGCTGCGGGACGCCGAGAGCCGCTTCAAGGACAGCGAGAGGGCGCGGGCCAAGCTGGAGAAACAGGTCCGACATATGAAGGTGTGCGGTGGGAGCGCACCTGGCTCCCAGCAGCTGGGGGAGCAGGAACCTCAGGTAAGAACATCTGCAACTGCTCAGCATTATGGAGCCACATCCAGACTTTCAGTCCCCGGTGAGGAAAGTGTTCATGGTGCCTTTTTCCTCTCATCGTTGTTGCAGCCTGCATCTCTGCAACCAGGAAGTGATGACACCCCCCGGACCAGGCAGGAGCATGTCCACCAATCAGACGGTCTACAGGACGGCAGCGATCTGGAGGTAGACGTGACATCAGACGATGACGATGGGACGGCGTCAGAAAGCTCCAAAGGTCAGCACAGGATCACAGGAGGAGGCGGATCCATGATTTAATTTTTATGCCTTCACTTATAACGAGAGGGAGAACATTTCTTCAGACCTTCATCAGGTTCTCAGGAGATAATATTCAGATTTTTCAGATTTTGCTGCCAACACTTCCTGGACTGACTCTGGATCTGTTTCCTGTCTTTCAGACCTTCAGGACATCCCAGAGGAGATCTGAGCCTCGTCCTCTGCTGATCAGCTGTAACTGTAACTTTACTGTAACCTGATTGACTCCAACGATGTCCTCATATTTATTAAGCTGCTTTGCTTTTGGCTTGTGACAGTGAGCTGTTTTTATTCTTCAGTTTGGATTTCTCTTATTTAATGTCATCATTGGACTGGAAACAGCTAGATGACGTGAGTCTAATAGAAGTGAGGGTGAGACCGGACGAACATTAGGACCGATGGTCAAGGCTCCTATAGTCTCATAGTCTCCTCAGACTCCACATGCAGCAGCAACAGTGGCTTTAAAATGTATTTTTTCATGTCTGTGACACACAGAAACTACATTGGAAGTGCTACAATGTGAATCTGACATCAACAGTCCACTTTTGCTGCCAAAGACAAAAATATCCAATGAATCTGGTCCAAAAATATTAGTGTAGTTTGATCAGTACAGTATTCATTCCAACAAACAAACAAACAAACTGTAACCTGATAAACAGCAGGGTTACTGACACTCACATCACAGACAGGTCCGATCCCACTGTCCACACTCAGGCTTTGAGACGATTACCCACTAAGTCCATGAGGGCTTATCGCTGTCTCACTGTGTCCTCAAACATGTTGGCCATTTTCTGTACATCTGCATTTTCTGCCCACATTACCTAAAGATCATTATTAAACCTTGGGGTTACCATGGTTACATTAAGATATATATATAAAAAAATTGAATAAGGTAGAGGACACATTATCTGTTCAAAATCTGCTTTTATCAGACCTGATTACTATTATTTTTTTTAAAGTCCCAAACCCGGATGCATCATGTTTTGGCATCGTCAAGGTAACAGATTCCTCTCTATACCAGTCTGAGCCGCTGCACCCTCTCACACTCAATCTCTGACCTGGTGACGTCAGTGAAGTCTCTAAGTCTTCAGGACTTAGGCCTCATGGGGAATACTGGGATTGAACTGGGGCTCCACCAGACTTCCTGTCTCTCCATTAGAGACTCAGAGTCCACGTCCCTGTTGCACTAAGTGGAAGTCAGTCATGGTCCTCATAACTAGATGTAGGCGTCATCATAGCAGCCTGAACATGTAGAGCAGACATTTTTAGAATATTTTAGTTTCCATTTGAATGACTGAGAGTCTTCAATCAGTCCTCCACCTGTCTGCTTTAACCAGCTCAGAGGTCAGAGGTCAGTGCCTTCCCAAAACCATTAGACATGACTGTTGCAGATGTGTGGTCTGCCACTGCTGTGGTTGAAGTAGGTGAAGTGTTTTAGAGTAGATAAGGTGACATTGTCTAACCTCCGCCCCTCCAGGTGAACACACTTCCTGTAACGACACATACCTGCTGCTGGAACTGATGCATGGCTCTTATTTATCTTCTGCGTAATGATCAACAAGTAACAAGTGCAGGTAGAAGCAGGCAGGTCTACTGTGCTGAACATAGACACGATGTGATTTTATTTGGAAAGGTCCTGTCCATTAATATTTTAGGGAACGGCCTTTCGTAAAAGTATGAATAAAATAATCCTCAACATATGTGCTTTTATTCTCGTCAGTTTTTATGCACTAGAAGGATCTTCTGCTGACGTTATGGACATAAATAATAATTATAATTTTAAAAAAGGTATTGATCCTGCTTTTCACAAACATCAACTTGTTCAAGTGTGTTAGTGCCAACCATGCATGGGAAACTATTAAAGGGGTAACACATGGCCAGTAGAGGGCAGTGTTGAACATTGACCTCAGTTGTTCACACCTGTAGTTGTCACTGAACTAGATGAGCAACGAAGCAATGAAATGAACTTGAACCTGAACAGACAGACATACGTCCTCATGCAAGCGCGTCCAGCATCTCAGAAGCAATAGCAAACTCACATTTTTGTAGTCAATCAGTTCATTTTCTGAGGTTTTGCATGTTTTTCAACTGGACTTCAAGATCTGTGAAGCCCTCTGACAGCTGCAATACAAACACGCTTTGAGCTTTATTGTGTTTTTATCCATTGAATGTCAGATCTATCTATCTATCTATCTATCTATCTATCTATCTATCTATCTATCTATCTATGCTTTACAGTGGAGTTCGGTGGTTTGATTTATTCAGGTGTTAGTGTGGCCTGTGAACTGGCCTGATGCTACATGTCCTGCTCTCTGACATGAATGTATTTTAGTTTTTGGTTTATTTTTAGCGTCGGTGGCGTCAGAGCCAGATAATGATGACATGTATGAGATAGTGTGAGCAGCAGTATCAGGGTCTGATGTGTGCAGCAGATGCAACAGGTCGGTGAGTGACAGTGTTAAGGCCTGAACTAAAACAGGGACTGTACTTTTGCACAACCTTTTGTCAATCATGTGGACTGTATGTAAGATAAATTAAAGTTGTAATACAGAGTGCGTCGTGTGTCGTGTTGTGTGATTTCATACTGAGCCAGAAAATGGCTGTGCTGGTCACGTGTTAGAATGAGGATGCTGAGGTACTTCCTGGTGTTACATGGACCGAGCTACTATACAAACCTCAGAGACATGACTCATATAGAAAGAGATGGACCCTTTAGACCAGATCCTAGATGTCTGGACTGAGACATGGACAGAGACAATGGTCCAAAACAGAGACACCTGGGTCCTGAAAACAGAGGACAAGTAGGAGATCAGAGATCAGAGGGTTACAGAGATGCAGCATGTTTACAGGCAAACAAAGACATCACAGCGACTACAGCGAAATAATGTGGACCCAAAAGATGAGTTTTAAATCTGGATAGAAAGGCCTGGAGGCGGTTCTGCAGCCTACTGATGCCCTCTACATCTAAAACAGCACATAAGACCATGTAGGCCTTTCGAAGACGCCAGTAGCTGATGGGGGGAGGTACAAGGTGGTGCAGTAATCTTACAGTTTAATTCAATTGAAGCTGCAGCTGTAAACTGTGGTTCTCAACCTAAGGACTGGGGCCCACTGGTAGGCCTTGGAGATATTGCAAGTGAGCCAACAAATCAGTTACAGAGGGTTTAGTTGTCTCGTTGTGATCAGCCATTGACGGCCTGACCACAGCATGCACTACTTTGCCATCCACAAATGATCTCTGCCCTGTCAAACAAAATATAAAAGCTGAGTGTCTTCTGCTGTGATCAGCCTGTTAAAAGAAAAGGTCAGCGTCCACCCTGTGAATCCGCAGGCACACAAACTGATATCGACTTCTCATTGAGGGTTGGTTCACAAACAGAGTCACACACTTCTCCAGTGCTCCTGCTTCTTCCTTCTCATCATGTTCATGTCTGTGTGTGTGTGATCTGTGTGAATAGCTGCAGACACACAATCTTATTCTAATCCTCTAGACAATGTCAGCCAAAAGATGTTTATTAATAACCCAACTGGGGCCTATGGAGGGGGTGGGGTGGGGTGGGGTGGCGGGGGATAACTGACATGGTCAACCCGCCGGCTCAGTACACCATCTATCCCAGGAGAAATCCAATTATAGGCACTGGAAGCCAGGTGATGGAATAGGGTTACAGGACAGGCATTCCTGCCCAGTGTCAGTTTGTATTGTGCTCTATCTCCCAACCTCTCACCCCCATCACCAGGACAGTGTGTAAAGAATCAGTGCAACCATGAGTCCAAACCAAGTCCCTTTTAGACAACATCATGAAATGACCATATCAATTCCAGTTGTGAGGAACATTAAACCTGCCGTATCTTGTAGCTGAAGTGTCTGACATTATGGAGAAGGCCCAACATCCCAACAGATGAACACCCACTCACCCAAGATGCTGTCATCCATCTATTTCAAATGTAACCTAAGCAAAACCTCTTCCTCTTGGGTCCTTAACAAACAAGATCTTTATCTCCAGTACCATCTCAGCTGAGGTGTGGACAGGTGTGTTGACAACTTCAAACTGTTCTGGAGACCCCCAGAAGAGGTGTCCTCATGTCAGTGTCCGACCCTGATGGCCGGAGGCAATTTATTCTACTCAATCTGTAGCTTCTCCCCCTGATCCCGACTGTCCTCCTCCGTCACCTGACCTCATCTTCTCCTCCAGCGTCATCGGTCCGGTGGTTGTCAGGAGTGTCTACTGCCAGCTCTCTAGGCAAACTCTCATCTTTATCAACAGACTCTTCTCTCTCATCAATATTCATAACTGGATCGTGCCTTAACTTTGGTGATTAACAGTATCTTAAAGCCCTTAAGGACAGTTTGTCTGTATCTTTGCATGTGATGCTCAAACAATAACAGATGTTTATAACTTTATGTGACGAGTCTGACAATTTCACTGAGAATCAACTCATCAGTTTCGATCAGTGAGTCATTTACAGTATTTGTGTTGGCGAGAACAACAGTAGTGTCACAAACCCTACTCTCCAGCAGAGATGGACCGACTCCTGTGGAACAGTGAAAAAGACAAAAATATCCCACGAGCTCAGCAGAGATGAGGCTTCAGCATCACGTCACCGGTCGCTTTGGTTTCATGACTGGCAGTTAGCATCATGCTACCATTCAGAGCACTTGTATCCAGAACAACAAGCACTGTATGAGCTCTGTGGGACAAAAGCGTTGTCCCTTCCTGAGTTATTGATATTTGAAACAATCCCTGACACATCAATTTTACTTATATACATGAATATGTAGTATAATAACTGCCCACTAAAGAGTGTCAGGACTCATCCAGTCCTGCTGCATCTGCTTTGTCTTTCATATGATTTCAAAAATAATGGCATCAGTGCACAATCACATGCATTTTCTTTAGTTAAGGACCTGATGGTGATGATGAGGTGATATGATATGATTAAATAACATCTGTTTTGTCACCACTGTTGTGATAGGAGATATTGTCTTCTCCTATTAACAGTTATGGTGCTTTCATGTCTGACACTGTGAATTAAATGGTGGCGGAGGGACAGCGGGTCACTTAATGGCAGCAGCAGCTGTTGCTGGACTGCAGGGTGGCCATAACAAAAAAGCTGAATTAAATATGGCAACCTTTAACAACATGCTTATTTAAAGAGTTGAAGAGTGATGATATTCAGAGGAACCGAGTGCCCAGGAAACTTTCTGAAGCCACAGTGATAGGCACTGATATTAATACCTGTGACGAACAATGACAAAAACATCTTTTCTCATGTCGTCTTCATTCATCCTCATCTCAGTTCATATCAGTTACATTGATCCCATGTGGGGTAATATGAGATATCTTTGTCTCCTCTTCACTTTAGAACAACATCACAGCAGATAAAATGAAGGAAATCTGAGAAACTATGTCTCTAATTGTGGAAACCTGCAGGTCCACTTTGGATCTGCACTGTGGCTGTGAGGGCAGAGGAGGGTGCGGTGGTGTGGGCAGGTTTAGGGGCTTAAGAGTGGGAGTGTCTCCTCATCTGTCATATAAATGGTCTGGCTCTATCTCTGTCAGAGTTTGGTGTCTCCACCAGTTTGCCGGGCTCTCTCCTGCACCCGCTCATCTTCTCCTCTCTTCTCCGAAGCACATTACAACCTCAGCCAAAATGGAGGCCATCAAGAAGAAGATGCTTATGTTGAAGCTGGACAAGGAGAATGCACTGGAGCAGGCTGAACGGGCTGAAGGGGACAAGGTTGGAGCTGAGGAACGAAGCAAGCAGGTGGGAAAAAAAACCCAAAGGCAGGTATTTCATTAACAGCCTCATCCACACGGTGAGCGACAAAAGGCATTCAGGAGATACAAGGAGGTGGTTTTAGCCTTTGGAGAAGCTCCTGTGATGATGAGAGCATTTAAAACAACATGATTACAGTATTTTTTTGTTCCCAGTTTTCATTCTTCTCGTGGTCAGAGATCTGACCTGGCTGGTCTCCAACACCATCTTCAGACAGACTATGGACAATGACAAATACTTCTCCAGAGGCCTCAAACTAAGACCAGGACCTGGTCTGTACCTGTGTCTCGAAGAACCAAACCGACTGATTCCAACTACGCTGCCAAGTTTGAGACTCAACAGAGACTGGGAGTATTTTCTACTGTATCTTCCCATTGGGCGTCTACCTGCAGCACATAAGCCTATATACCATTCAGATCTGTCAGTGGAGAGGAAAATGACTTACTTTAAAAATAATAACATGTGTTTAATCTACTTATTGGTCAACAACAAACTGAACCCCTCTTCCCAAAAACCTGAAGCTTTCGTGGGGTCAAATCTGAATTAAATCAATATCAAATCATATATTATTCCACAGGTAAAACCCCTTAAATGGACCATATGACCTGAACAACTGGATTAGTAACGATAAATACCTGAGTATCTGTAGCTAATGACGAGTTCGTAACTACCTGTGACACAATGGTGTCTTCATAATGAGTTGGTTTTTTTGGTTCTGAATAGAAATTGGTTTAAGGATTGCCGAAAACCAAATTAGCTCCAAATTGATCGGTTTTTCATTTTTTGATTCTGCCACCAAAGAGGTTTTTTTTTTTCCTGATTTCGGCTTTAAGACCAGTAACTCTGCCTGGACCAGAAGATCCGACCCTCTGGATTTCAGGGGCGTCTCTTGAAATGGCGCCCCTATGATGGTGGTTGATCTGGACTTTGCTTGTCCCTGAATAGAGCAGTGTCATCACTATGGCTACTATACTAACTGCAATGGCTTGGTTAGGTTTAGGAAAAGGTTGTGATTGGGGTGAAGATAAGTAGGCTACTCCTTCAAGACGATCTTTGTTGTCGTGGTTGTGACAGGGTCAAGGTTAGCTTTAGCATAGTTACCTCTGTCAAATGGTCGTGGATGATAGAAACAATCTGAACAGGTTGTTTATGATCCACTCATCCACCACAACCTCGACTTTATCTCTCTTTATTCTACGTCACCTAACTTTTCCCTTGGCTCCTGTCATAATTACTACGTCTGCTTGTCTTTGCCTAGCAACAAAATGGGTAAAAATAACCAGCTGCACAGACGACCAATGGGCTTCTTTCTTACAGGAGGATGGTCAGCATTAATGTGCAGGACCTGAAACCTGGTTTGAACCTGTCCCAGCTCAAATCCCCTGTCAGGTGTCAGATCATGCCCAAAATATTCTCCCTGGTTTACACTGATTGATTGGTGCTGAGAGTGGTATTGATTAGTGGTAATGTTCCTGTTCGACAAAAACTCAGCCACCTGATTATCCTCAAAGTAAAAAGTGAAACATCACATTGACATAAGAGTTGAAACACACTCTGACTCAGTTTCCTCCATTTCTCTGGATCATCTGAGATGTTTCTACAGCTTGACTGGAGTCCACCTGCAAACTCAACTGATTGGACATGCACCTTTCTGTACCAGGTCTCAGGGCTGATGATGCAGATCAGAGACCATGAGGAAGAGGGAACTGGCTGCAAAGATCAGAGACAGGCTATTGTAGAGGGTCAAAGCATTGATCCAGCATTGAGGGCTCCTGAGAAGAAGACTGGTCTCCATGATTCTGGCATAAGGACATCTGGGACAACCGGGACTATTCTACAGGTTGACCAGGACGTTGAAATAAAGAGAGGGGATGAAGAACCTGGTGGTCACTCTGAGCTCCAGAAACCCTTCCAGAAGGACAACAACCATCTCTGCTGATCTGGTCTTTATGTCCAGATGTGTCCAGATGAAGCCTCTCCTTTGGGACACTTTGTAAAGAAGCAACTAAAGGAGGTCTGAGACTGAAAGGAACCAGACTTTCTAGTCTGATGAGACCAGGGCTGACCTTTCTCAGTGTCTCAGTGTCAGAGTCACATCTGGAGGAAGCCAGACTCCACCCGCCATCTGATCAACACCATCGCAATGGTGAAGCACGGTGGAGGCAACATCAGACTGTGGGGTGATTGGGAGACTGGACAGAGACCTGGTCAGAGCTCAGGACCTCAGACTTCTAGCCATGATAGTGCAACATCTGGAGAGACCAGCAAATGTCGGGCCACTGATGTCCCCATTGACAGAGAAGAACGACAGAAGATCACTTGTTCTTCAACAAAGTCCTGAGTAAAATGTCTGAATACTTATGTCAGTGTGATATTTCACTTTTTCCTTTGGAATATACACCAGACTGTCCGTCGATGTTGTCTGCTGCCAAATTATGTTCATTAAAAGCATGTATTAGGTATATAAGCAGGTTCTCTGATGCCAATTGTGTTAACTTTGTGTTTGACCTCTCACACCACCAGCATGAAGACGAACTTCTGCAAATGCAGAAGAAGCTGAAGGGGACGGAGGACGAGCTCGACAAATACTCTGAGGCCCTGAAGGACGCTCAGGAGAAGCTGGAGGTGGCCGATAAAAAGGCTGCTGACGTGAGTAATACAGTCACCTCACAGAAATCAAACACTACACTTGACATGCATTCAGCATGATTTATAAGAGCTGCTGCTGCACGCGGGGGCCCTCTGAACCATACTGGTGGGACAGTGTGAGTCTTGGATCGGGCTCTGATAAAAGCTGTGATAATGCCACTGTAAACCAACCCTGGCTGATTCACTGCTTCTCCCTTACATTCCATTCTCGTCGTGCCCGGCGTGGACTCCACAGCTGTCGCGGGGATTCAGAGCCCTATTTTGGCCGTGATGTCAGCCACTCAACCTTGACTGTGAGCTTAACAATGGTCCAAGTCCATTTTAGGTGCATCATCCATTCCTCCTGGGTCGCCTCCTTCTTCTTTCTTTAGGAGAGAGACACCATGGATTTTACCATCGCAGTCTGTGTAGTTCATGGCCGTCACAACATTTTAATTTCGTCCACGACGTTAAAGCTGCTCCTGCGCACGAGCAATCCAGAAATATAGTATACAACATGCGTTTTTCTTTAACATACTTCATATCTCCATATCACCCACCAGACTGAGAGAAGCACACTGCGGCCTGTTTCCTCTTTCTCTTATCTTGTTTCACTCTCACTCAACTTGAGTCACTGCTGAAGAATTTATTTCAGCACCTACATATAGAAAGAACAGCTGTGGACACACGCCATTGTTTTGCCTCTAGAGAACGCCTGGAACAAAATACCCATGAAGCACAAATGCTGTCAGGGTTTATGTCCAGCGACAAACACTCGTTTATCCACTCAATCCTGCATCACAGCTACACACACGCACACACATGCATGCAGGCCGACGCAGATAATGAAGCATAAGGGACAGTGTGATGTGCTGGTCCTCAGAGGGTCATCTGCAGCCACAGTTAATTTGTTTGGAGAACACATCGCCTTTGACACTGCTCTCAGAATAAGTACGTAATTGATGTTAGTGTTACTGGCAGAAGATCTGAAGGGAATCTGGCAGAGCAGCAAGCAGCACACGGGTCATGACTACAGTTAGTGTCTTCATGAGGCCAGAGCCGTTTTTTTCTGGTCACAATTTCAAAGTTAGCACACTGAACAAGTCAGACCTCATTAATTTGTGAACGCCACATGCAAAGAGCAAATCCACAACAGCACCATCTACTGGCTCAATGAATATACTCAATTCAATTCAGTTCAGCCATCACAGGCTATTTGTGGAGCCAGTTCCAGCTGAAATAGGTGTCATTTAGAGTCACCAATTAACTGAATGTGCAGGTCTTTGGACTGGTGGAGGAAGCTGGAGTATAGTCAACTCCACACAGAAAGGCCCCATGCTCAGGGTGGATGCTGTCTGCACTCACTCTAAAGAGTGTATGACAACAGTAGAAAAATAAATTAGGCAGGTTATGACGTCCTTTTCCGAATCGCCACATTAGCACTTGCAGATAAAGTCAGGTAGAAATAGTTTGTGGGCTGAACCCTGGTTTGTCTGAATCAGTTCCTGTTCCTGTCTGTGCTCAGGCTGAGGCAGAGGTGGCTTCTCTGAACAGACGTATCCAGCTGGTGGAGGAGGAGCTGGACCGAGCTCAGGAGAGACTGGCAACGGCTCTGCAGAAGCTGGAGGAGGCAGAGAAGGCTGCAGACGAGAGCGAGAGGTGACGTCTTCCTGCAGGAACTGTTTCCTGTCAGGTGCATCCTCCCTCTGCATGATAAGACAACAAGAGGGGTCAGAGTTTCACTTTTGCACCTGCTTCTGCACACCTTGGCAAGCTGAAGGTGGTCAGAGGATCTACCTGTTGGATCCTTCATCGTCCAACCTACTAGATTCATTAAGCACCAGTAATAATCATATGGCAGCAAACAACACTGACAGAGAGCATTAAGTTTCAGCTCAGGTCATCAGCTAAAAGCACAGTTTCCAGACCCTTTCAGAAAACAGTTGTAGATGATTCCAGAAACATGAATATCGTCATTGACGATTTCTTAAAAAAGGGCTGATCAAGGACCTGGGTATACTACTGGTATTGTGTGGCCTGACTCCAAACAGTGTGCATGAAATAAGCGATGGTCTCTGTGTGCAGAGGGATGAAGGTGATTGAGAACAGGGCACTGAAGGATGAGGAGAAGATGGAGCTCCAGGAGATCCAGCTGAAGGAGGCTAAACACATCGCAGAAGAGGCCGACCGCAAGTACGAGGAGGTGAGTTCCTTTTGACCAGTCTGCAGTGTCACAACTGTCTCCAGAGACCTCTGATCTGCCAACCTGATTATATATGTTGTATGATGTATTTGTCCAGGTGGCCCGTAAGCTCGTGATCGTAGAGGGAGAGCTGGAGCGTACAGAGGAGAGGGCGGAGCTGGCTGAGGCGTGAGTACCTATTCAGGTCATCATGACTCATGAATGTTGAATGAACCTTTAATGATGAGGCCTTTTCTTTGCATTTGACCTGATGTGACCGTGTGATGATATCAGAGGTGATAAAACACTGATCCGCTTCACAGAGGGAGAGGTTTCTGTTGTTGTTCAGCTCCCGCTCTCAGTAAACAGTGCAACACAGTGTTGCAGTCAGGAGGACATACCTCTGTCACAAGAGCACCTCCTACTGGTTGAAGTGTGCACCTTCTCAGCAGTTGAGTCCATTAGCTGCTATCCTGCTTACCCAGAGAGGCTGGAGCCAAGGCCAGCTGACACTGGGCAAGGTCCAGTCTATCACAGGGCCAACATAGAGAGGCAAACTGCCTAGGGGAAAACAAAGACAATAACGGTAACCAAAAAACTAGTTAGTTTCCTGTGTTACTGTGTGGTGGGTGATGACAGAGCTCTTGATTTCATGGTGGTAAACATGTACAGACAACATGATGCAACATGAAAACCGACCTTTGTCACCACACTGTATCAAGGATATCAGTCTGTCACTTGGTCTTTAATCTGCTCACAGTTCTTCCTGTTCTCTCCTTCTTTGTGTGACATGATATTAAACCAGCAAATGCGCTGAACTGGAGGAGGAGCTGAAGAACGTCACCAATAACCTGAAGTCTCTGGAGGCGCAGGCTGAGAAGGTAAGGGCCATCCTGGTGGGAGAGAAATTACCACAGGAGTCTGCTGAGTGAGCGACAGAGAGATCATTGTGGGGATACAGATGGCAACAGCTTCAGACACTAAACAGACTATTCTAGTCCTGAATGCGTCACCTCTACAGTCGAGGGTCCGGTGGCTCCCTCTGCAATGTAGCGTTATGACTGTAGAAGGTCTGCACTTGATTGATGTAGCTTGTGTAAATATATCTTTATACAGAACAGGTGCTGCCCCTCAGCTGTGTATGGACACCTGCAGTGAACAGTAACTCAATGTACATATATGTGTTTAGACTCTATTGTGGTGCACCTGAAGAATCAGAGTCGCATATTTAAACAGCCCTAAGTGTTTAACTTTGGTAACGTCCATATGATGAGTCAGCACCGTGACCACCTGCGTTTCCACCTTGAACTCCACACGTCACAAACCTGGCGTGGACCGCAATCCGGTTATTCGTTAGAGAGGCTGCAGCAACGTTGATTTGTTTACGTCTTTGAGTCACATGTGGATGTTGTGTCTTGCCACAGTACTCTCAAAAGGAGGACAAGTATGAGGAGGAGATCAAGATCCTCACTGACAAGCTGAAAGAGGTGAGAGAGCAGGACCTTTAAAAACCGGAAAGGCTCAATTTTAGTTTCATTTTCTGATTTTACACAGCTCTTCATATTCTGTCTGATTTGTGTCATCTCAGGCTGAGACTCGAGCTGAGTTTGCTGAGAGGTCTGTAGCCAAGCTGGAGAAGACTATTGATGACCTGGAAGGTACGACTCTGCACCTGTACCTCTCGACACACTCTGCTACAACACAACTGATCCTAATAATAGATTGATTGAAAGTTGCAAGAAAAAAATGATCTGAATTTACATTTTTCTGGTTTTCACAGTTACATACTTGACGCTCTTTGTATGACATGTATTTTGTCTGTTGTTCTCTCCTCGGTCTTTGCTTGGACGAACAGATGAGCTCTATGCACAGAAACTGAAGTACAAAGCCATCAGTGAGGAACTGGACCACGCCCTCAATGACATGACCTCCATGTAAGTACTGATGAATCAATGCCGCTACAGAATACATGGGAACATATAGGAAGGCTCCTTGTCAGTTCAGACTACAGCTTATACCATACCAACATGATGAAAGCCCATTTACTTGAGTCTGGACTGTAGCGGTTTATCAGTGTTTTATGTTTTTTTACACACGGATTAAAACCAGCACCAGCACTGAATAATAGTACAAGCTGCAAGAACTGCTTTTGTGAAGTGGGTAAGATGCTGAAGACTGAGAAGTTCAACTATGACGATCTCTGTCCTTGTCTCCTGTTTCTTGTGTCTGCAGCTAAACGGCCTGAGGCTTCACCGTCCGCTCCGGTTGTGGTTTCAAGACTCAGCCTTTAATGCTTCACCCTCCCCGTCGCCCCCGCCCCCCTCCACTTGTCTGAGCCTGTTGTACTCAGTGTCTCTGGATCTTCACTGTTCTTTGTATGTTTTCTGTCGATGGACGTTTTGATGTCTGATTCCAGTCTTCACTGTTCTTCTGTATCAGTCCTGTACCTGTGTTAAAAAAAAAACAACAGAGGGAAGAAACGCTTCAGTTAATGCATCTGTGTCTGTGGCTGTTTTTCTTGTCCACAGTTCAGTGTTACATGCAGACAGGAACTTGGAACTTGGAACAGGAGGTTTTTGTATTTATTGAGACCCAAAAAATGTGCATTAGCTTTTGAAATACTTGTGCAATTTTATGATTTTCTCAATGAAGATATTCATATACATCCACGTGTCTTCGGTGAAGGTGTGTTGGGAAGTGTCTTGAAAAGAAGAAGACGGTCATGTGCTCTTGAACATACAGGTTACAACTTTTAACTCTCAACAACACTGAAAGTGATGGCAGGTACAGGGACTGCTCGACTCAGACAGCTCTGATATTGATTCATTGTTCACAAGCTCCTCAGGGTGTGGGGGCAACAAGCCCAGTCTCAATAAAACCACTCAGTGTAAAATAAATCACACAGGGCATGGTCTAACTCTAATCAGGATAAAACAGTTCTACGATACATTACAGAAACGATGATAAATGACTACACATGATAATCACCCTGTAAGACAGAATCGTTTCTTTCTCACTCTCACATTCATAAAGGCTAGTAATATTTACACATTTTTTATTTAACACTCACTTGGGGGTTACAAACGTGGCTGGACTTGTTCCTGTGCAAATCCACTTGATATAGCTGCATCATTATCTAGGATGCCATGTAACCGAGCACTAGATATGTAGGACCAGGACATAAACCGACTTGATGATGTGACAATGGGACTCTCACACACTTCACGTGAAGGAGCCTAAGTCATACAGAGTTTATGGTCTGTAAGAGACTGGACTGGAACTCAGCCATTAACATGACGGACCAGGCCGGGGACACAAGGACCCAGTTCCCTTCCACCTCTCAGGCCTGAACCCTGACTGACTTAAACAACATCAGCTGTAAGTGAGTGAGTGTGAGAGCCTGAAAGGGTCCAGATGCTGTGATAGGAATGGGACAGGACCAGGACCAGGGCTGTAGCCAAAGTTTATAAAACAGCAATAATGTTGTACAGATAGATAGATAGATAGATAGATAGATAGATAGATAGATAGATAGATAGATAGATAGATAGATAGACAGACATGGGTGGATAATAATTATAATAAATTAATCATCAATCGTCGTCATCATCATAATAATGTTCTATTATTATTATTATTATTATTATTATTATTATTATTATTATTATTATTATTATTATTATTATAGTAGTAGTAGTAGTGGTTGTGCTCCATGTGTGGTATGTACGGTCGTGACAGTACACACTCTGACCGGCAGGTGGCGGTACGCGCCTCTAAAGCGATTCACCGGGAAACATACAGAAGAAGAAGAAGAAACTTTGTTGGCGACCCGGCATCTGCATCATCACGTCGCTGGGCCGCATGACATGTGTGTGCGGCTGATAAACCTTCTTAGATAGAAAAAGGACAGAAAGTTTCCGCTACGCCGTCGTTTCCACCGTTAAAGTCACAGTTAAAGCGACAAAATGCCCAGGAAGGCGAGGGAAGAGCCGGAGTGGGTGGACGATGAAGAGGCCCCGGCAGCTGGTGAGATGAACGTGACTGTTTGTTGGAGCTAGCAGCTAGCTAAGCAGCGTCACAGCTAACGTTAATCTAACAGCAGTAGCCGCCGGTATAAGGTGTCAGTCGGACTGAAAATCCTCCTGTTCCCACCCTGACCTAACTGTTGACAACGACCTGGGTCTGTCAGTCACTACTTTAACTCTCTGTTCAGTCCGGATCGTCTTCTGATCCATTCCTGTTACATAAAGGAAACAGCCAAAAACTACTGTCACAACTGTTTCCGTTAGTATTAAGGTAAAATCAATAGCTGGATAAATTGATAAAGCCTTACACGTTTTATTTATTATTCACATGGCGTCACGAGGAGGCAGTGAGCATCTCATCTAAAATGATGCGAGTTGACATCTGGTAGATTTCTTACCAGGGATATATCAACACACATTATCATGTTTAGCTGCAGTGTTTATGGTTGAAGTTTGTTTTTAATATAATAATAGATAACCACAGTCACTACTGTTGTGTTCAGTGACATGTTGTAAAGTGTAGGTTCAGTCTCAGTGTTGACATTAAGATCAGGTTCTGGTTTCACTGGCTGACTTTCAGGTGAAAGTGCTGACTGAGGTTAATGTGCTGCAGGGTTGACGTCCCCATTGTGTGAGCAGAGTTGAACCAGCATCTCTTTATATAGCTGCAAGAGAGGTAGAGTGTGTGTTAGACAGTCCAGCTGTGGTGAACTGGTGTATCCAGACACACCAGATGTTCCCCCATGAGGTGTTCACATCTCCTTCTCTCAGCTGTGGATATCGGTGAAGCCAAGACTCAGCCCCGTACCTCCTAGTGATTGTAGGGCTGATCAATTATGGCAAAAACATGAATCATGATTAAAAAATGACTTTTTTTTTAACTCTGTAGTACTGTTCAACAGAAAAATAAACAAATGCATAAATGCATTTAAAAGTTATAGATAAACATGGAGCCAGTATTTTTCAATACAGCCATCATAGTCATTCTTTAACATTTTAAAGAGCCTAGTGTCCAAGCAACGCATCAACCCTGGTTGCAGCTTGTTGATAATAAAGCTAATATTAACCACCACCAGAAAAACAAATAATAACAGCACAGATTTCAAATCAAAGTGTTGCATTGATCCAGCTCGGTGTATGAGCATGGGGATAAAAGAGCGAGCACAGCCTTGAAATAAGTTTTAAAAACATTCACCTGTTTTCTCAACATGCTCTCTGTCAAGAACCGGAGCAAACTGTCACAGGTAACCAACACTGCTGCAAAGATACTAGGTCTTCCCACACCCTGCCTCACTGAACTCATTGTTTCCATAGAACAGACTCCACACACACACACAATGAACATTTAGCTCCACTGCCCTCAGGGCGTAGGTACAGGACCCTGAGGTGCAGGAGGGCCCGCTTCTGGAGAGCCCTGATCCCCTCTGTCGTCACACCCCTCAACAGCAGACCCCCGCTGAGTGCAGTGAGAGCTGCTTATGTGTGAGGGTGGATGGGAAGTGTTGTTTTTGTGTATTGTTTGGTATTGTTGTTGTGTTGCTGTGTCTGTCGCTGTTGTAGATTTTTCTTCTTGTCAGACTGAGGACCGTGTGTGTGCTCCCTCACAACAAGCAGTGACATCACTTCTTGCAGCTTTGTGTGTCCTGCTATTAGACTAAACAGGACCTGGTCTATATGCAAAATCTCAGATCTTCTCAGTTGTTTTATCCTGATAATCTGGTTTTTAAACCCATATTCTGAAATCAAACGACATTAACAGTCCAGTTCTAGGTCCCTGTTTAATTTCTGGTTCAGTGTCATGGTGCAAAGAGCTGACGTCTGTGACCGTACTGTGCATGTATCCCACTGATGTTCACTACCCTTTTCTTCCAGTAGAGAAAACTGTGAAGAAGGGGAAGAAAGATAAAAAGGGGAAGAAGAGTGTGAGTACTTTAACTGCCTGTGATTCATTTGATGAGTTTGTACATCTGTGACACAACATATCTCACTGGATTTTATCGTGTGGATGTTTTTCCCCCCAGTTCTTTGAGGAACTCGCCACAGACAGCAAACCTGAGCCGGTACAAGAGGCGGCTGTTAAAGAGACACAAGGAAAACAGGTAATGTTCACTCCCCGGTTGTACATCCTGACTTCACAGAGCTGGTTTGATCTGCTCCGTGTCAGCTTACCTGGACTATCCTCCCACCGTACAGCCTCAGAAAAAGAAGAAAGACCGGCGGAAAGGAAAAGGTGGAGATGCAAATGAGGACGACGAAGACAACGATGTCATGGAGAAGCTGAAGAAGCTCTCGGTACAAGCAAGTGACGAGGAGGACGAGCCAGGTAGCAGGCACCCAGACTGACACTCAGAGCTCAGTGTCTGTTAATCTGCTCCACGTTGTCTCATTGTTCACTGTGCTTCCTTCCACAGTCATGGCCCCCAGTAAAGGAAACAAGAAGAATAAGGTTTGTTGCTACTATCTGCTCTCCGCTCTGACACACTGCCTCACCTCGACTGACTTTTATGTAAAGATTGATAACTAGATCTTGTCATCCTGAATTACTGGTATGTTTTTGTCTCTGGTGTCTTTCAGGGTGGAAACATCTTTGCAGCTCTCAGCCAGGGCCAGAGTGATGAGGATGAGGATGAGGATGCTGACGAGGAAGAAGAGGATAAACCAGTAAAGAAGGTACAGTATTGTGCTGTGATGTGTTTCACATGCCACAAAACAAAAGCACTGTGTTCACTGAGCTGCTTCTTCTAAAGAACTTTATAAGGCACTCTTTACTCGCTTTCAGACGCCTTTAAGGTTTGTCGAGGTCTTTTTCCTTGAATGCGATCACAGCAGTGATGAACCTACACTGTGTTAAAGCTGTGGGTCTTTGTCTACATGTTTGTGCGTCTTTGGTACAGGAGGTTGAAAAGGACAAGAGAAGAGAAAAATCTAAACCCAAGAAGGTGGGAGCCGGAAAATCTTTTTCCTTTCTATTTCATCTGTTCTCTACATCTTCCATCCAACTCATAAATCCATGTACTAACAAGGCCGTGTGGAGCACAGACTGGTGTTTGTCTCTCATCTCACTCCATCAGTCTTGAGGCTGATTTCAGAGATGTTGCAAACTTTTCAGTGACACATGTGTTTGTAATTATCAGGCTGCATCTGATGAGGAGGAGGAGGAGGAGGAGGAGGAGGAGGAAGAAGAGAAGAAAAGCACAAAGAAGACCAAGAAGGCAGAGCCCAAATCCAAGGTGAGATCCAGTCTTCATGAATCCATAAGTTACATACTTGGATGAAATATGTTGATCTTACTCTAGAGACATTTTTAATTGAAAACAAATGTTCTTCTAGTCACCAGAAAATGATGAGAAGCCCAAGAAGGGAAAGAAAGAGCAACAAAAGGTGAGTGTTTGTTTGTTTTTTGACTTCACTTTCAGCTTCTTGTCAGTAACAGTGATGTGACTGAACTGTGTCTGTGCAGAAAGGAAAACCTGAGCGACCACGCAGCGAGGATGAAGATGAGGAGGGGGACAGTGACCAAGGGGAGATGATGATGGTATGTTTGGTCCTTACACTTCATTCCCTCTCTGTGCTGGATCAATGCATTAACTCCTCTCCTCCTCTGGCTGCAGAGCGCCGAGGATGTCATTGCGGAGCAGGCCAAGCAGCAGGAGGACGACCCGTACGCCAACCTCAGCAAGAAGGAGAAGAAGAAGAAGAAGAAACAGGTAAGAGAGACAGATTGTCTGACCAGCATCTTTCACTGTGCTGACGTGATCGGCATCAGGCTGTGTTGGTTCTCATCCTGGTCTGTGCTGGTGTGTGTCGTTGCAGTTGGAGTACGAGCGTCAGGTGGCCAGTGTTCGTGCTCAGAGCGCCTTGGAGGGAGACTTCTCCATCTCCCAGGCCGAGATGTCGTCCAGACAGGCCATGCTGGAGAACGCCTCTGATATTAAGGTTAGATATACTGATCAGCATCCTCTCAGTGACTTGGTTAAAATCTTCTTCACGGACTGTGTCAGTGAAATCTGCTTTGTGCACTGCAGCTGGAGAGGTTTAGCATCTCTGCTCACGGCAAGGAGCTCTTCGTCAATGCCGACCTTCTGATCGTGGCTGGGAGAAGATACGGTTTGGTTGGACCAAATGGGTGAGTTTTTTTTTTTTTTTTTTTTTATTGTTTTTCAAAGGAAGGAAAAAAGACATAGGGAAAAGTCAGTCACAAAGAACAGTCACATAACATACAGAACATAATACATCTCTGTTTGCAGCAGTAGTACATGGTTATTGTTGAATAATAAGGCAGAGATACTTTAAGAAAAACAAAAGAAAAACATCTAAGACTGGAAAAATCAATGAAAAAAAAAGCCTGGATTTGCTTCTGTTACACACAGGTGAGGCATCAGGATAGGATCTGTGTAGCTTTTCCTCTGCATAATGACCTTTTGTTTTTTGTTGTCATTGAACATGTGACCATGATAATAAGATTGTAGTTTGGTTGTAGGATCATGATGAAGCCAGTGAAAGTGACACACAAATCTTACATGTCCTGTGTGTTGTCGTCTTTCAGCAAAGGAAAGACCACATTACTGAAACACATAGCCAACAGAGCTCTGAGTATTCCCCCCAACATCGACGTGCTGCTGTGCGAGCAGGGTAAGTGACGCTCCGTCGCTTCTGTCTCCATCCATGCGGCTGCAGCCAGCAGATTGTCACGTCAATGTATGTTTACTTTTCTGTCAGAGGTGGTTGCTGATGACACGCCAGCGGTGCAGGCGGTGCTGAAGGCAGACACCCGTCGTCTGAAGCTCCTGGAGGAGGAGAAACAGCTGCAGGCTCGTCTGGAGAAGGGAGAGGACAGTGTGGCCGAGAGGTTGGAGAAGGTGAGTGTGGGTTCGTCATCAGACACCTGTAACCTTTAATTAGGTTGCATGAAGAGGGAGTTGAGTCCGAAGGCAAAGCTGCTGATCTTCATCTTAACCTTCACCTTCTGGTAGTGTTGAAATCTAGATCACCTCCGTTATAACTTTACAACAGAAAAAGACATGTTTACAGCTGTTGTCCTACACACAGACTAAACAGGTAAACAGGTACAAGGCCATGTACTGAGTGCTCCTCCTCCTCCACAGGTCTATGAGGAGCTCAGGGCCATTGGAGCAGCAGCAGCTGAGGCCAAAGCCAGAAGGATCCTGGCTGGTCTGTCTTTCACCCCTGAGATGCAGAACAGACCCACCAAGAGGTTCTCAGGAGGGTGGAGGATGAGAGTCTCCCTGGCCAGGTATGCCACCACCAGACGTCACCATGGACCCAGTCTGACTTTCACCTGTTATAGACTCTCACTGTTCCCATCTGCACACACAGAGCTCTGTTCATGGAGCCCACGCTGCTGATGCTGGACGAGCCCACAAACCACCTGGACCTGAACGCCGTCATCTGGCTCAACAAGTACAAAGATTTTTATTTCATCTAATGCTCATCCATTAACCCTGTCCTGTCTGTGTGTATGTGAATGTGTTACTAACAGGAGACATGTGCTCTTTCTCCTTCTGCTGCTTCCAGCTACCTTCAGGGCTGGAAGAAGACTCTGCTCATAGTCTCTCACGACCAGAGTTTCCTGGATGACGTGTGTACAGACATTATCCACTTAGACAACCAGAAACTCTACTACTACAGAGGGAACTACTGTGAGTATCCACCCAGACCAGATCCTGTTCTCTAGGGGTGTGATGCTGAAAACATAGGTCAGAGAAAAATACAGATCTGAACAGTTTTAATCTCCCAGTGAAAGTTAGTATAAGAGTAAAAATCTAAATCTGTTTGCCAGTTAGCAATAGCGACATCAGCAAGGTTTGCTAACATCATGTCTGAGGGAGCGTTGATGGACTCATTCAGCGTGTTTTCTTTGATTTTTCCTCAAGTGACCTTCAAGAAGATGTACGTGCAGAAACAGAAGGAGCTGCAGAAACAGTACGACAAGCAAGAGAAGAAACTCAAAGAGCTGAAGGCTGGTGGCAAGTCAACCAAACAGGCTGTGAGTATGACACCCACCCCACCCACTATCCCTAACCCTCCAGGGTCCAGGTTCAGATATCTGACTTTAAAGACCTGTCAACAACTTGACCTGAATGATAAAGTGGATCTAATCAACAGCTCTGTCTGAGAGCTGTCATTCCTACTGTACCAGTGCTGTATCTGCTCATGTGTGTTTTCCTCTGAATGTTTCCTCTCAGGAGAAACAGACTAAAGACGCTCTGACGAGGAAGCAGCAGAAAGGCAAGAAGAAGGGAGCCCAGGAGGAGGAGAGCCAGGAGGCCACAGAGCTGCTGAAGAGGCCTAAGGAGTACACCGTCAAGTTCACCTTCCCCAACCCGCCCCCCCTCTCGCCTCCCATCCTGGGACTACACAGTAAGAACATGTGCAGTCAGGGTCAGGGCCTCCATGTGAAGCGTCAATCACAAGCGGCCGCTTCATCTCCCTCCTCCCTCTTCTTCAGTTTCTCTGTATGAATGAACACACTCCTCTTTCTGCTTTCTCTGCACAGGTGTTGACTTCTGTTACGACAGTCAGAAGCCCCTCTTCAAGAACGTGGACTTTGGCATTGACATGGAGTCCAGGAGTAAGTCAAGTGCCTCTGTTGTGCCTGCGGCCTGACACATGTGTGAAATGTCTGTGACATGATCGAAGAGTTGTCTGTATCGTTGATGCTGTTGAGATCACACCGCACCATTGACCTGTCCCACAGTGACCAAATGATGACATCACTGTCCTCTTCCCTCTAGTCTGTATAGTTGGACCCAATGGTGTTGGGAAGAGTACGCTGCTGCTGCTGCTCACTGGGAAGATAAATCCTGTAAGTGTGTGCATTTGTGTTTTTGTATTTATTCCAAAATATCCAGAGGAAAATCTTCTGCATCTCTAATCTGATCAGATCAATCATTCAAATAACTGTGGTGTTCTCGTCCATACTGAAATTTTCATCCATGCATCTGTGTAGGGTTGAGACCTCAACAGAAGCTGACCAGTGTTTTTGTGTTTCAGACTAAAGGGGAAATGAGGAAGAACCATCGTCTGGTGAGAATGATACCATTGCTATAACACTGTCACAGTGAACAGCTGTTGTCAGGATCAGTTCTGCAGTAACAAAACACAACAGCCTGTCAGCACAGGTGGAGGACTGATAATCAAGACTATTGATAACGTAGCAGTGTGTGTATATGGAGTCAGAGATCTGTACTCACACTGATGACACAGCTGCGACGCTTTTCATTCATGTTGATGACAAAACAAGATTTTTCATCATAGCTGATTTTGGATTTAACGTGGAGAATAGAGCTACAAAAAGAACTGGTTTAGACATATAATACAAAATAAATAGGAACAGATTAGGCATGTTTGTTTTTTTTTTTTTTTCAGAAATAAGATGATCAATATAGAAGTGATCAGCTAAAGTGATTATTGTTGCCTAGATGAAACATGAGCGAGCTGTTTATAAAACTGAAGAGACTAGTAAAGACTCACTTCTGTCCACCTGCAGAAAGTGGGCTTCTTCAACCAGCAGTATGCTGATCAGCTCAACATGGAGGAGACGGCCACAGAGTACCTGATGAGGAACTTCAACCTGCCCTACCAGGACGGCAGGAAGTGTCTGGGTCGCTTCGGTCTGGAGAGCCACGCCCACACCATCCAGATCTCCAAACTCTCCGGTAATAACCTGAACCACTGACATTTACTGTTGTCTGTGGTGGAGGAGATGTTTCCTAACACTGAGTCTGGATCTGGTCTCTGACAGGTGGCCAGAAGGCCAGAGTGGTGTTTGCTGAACTGGCGTGTCGTCAGCCTGATGTCCTGATTTTGGTGAGACTTTTATTTTCTAATGTTTGTATGAAAAAAGAACAGGTCCAGTCTGGATGCTACAGTATGATCCAAAAAAAGTTTGGATGCTGCATAAAACCTTAATAAGAACAGAATACAGATCATTTGTAAAACATTTAATTCCCATGTTCTGATTTGTGTCTTTTTGTTAATCTCAATTAAAACTGGCTTTAAATGTTTATAGTAATAATAAATCCTTCACAAAATGATAAAAACAAGAATAAATCAACAAAAAACTGTGGTTTATAGAAACACAAAACCTTCCAAAAGAAGATTAGATCATAACTGAGTCTTTTATCCACACTGTCTTTGTGTCTCACAGGATGAACCCACCAACAATTTGGATATTGAGTCAATCGATGCTCTATCAGAGGCCATCAATGAATACAAAGGAGGTAAGGGGTATAACTGATCTGACTGTGGGTGATCTGCTGCACTTTGACCAGCAGTGGACTCATTGAGCTCTAGTTTAGACCTGCATTGAAAGCTTTACTTCACCATCACTTCTTCAACAGCAAACTCTGCTGCTTTCATGAATAAGACTGATTCAAAAATGTAGCCACTTGAATCCAGATGCGGCTCTCATAGGGTTTCTGATGAGTCTATTACAGGACTGTGGCGACTAATATTAACACACTGTCTTGTTACAGCTGTGATCATTGTGAGTCACGACGCCCGGCTCATCACAGAGACTCAGTGTCAGCTGTGGGTGGTGGAGGACCGCACCATCAACCAGATCGATGGAGACTTTGACGACTACAAGCGGGAGGTTTTGGAGGCCCTGGGAGAGACCATGGTCAACAAGGTCAACCCGTGATCATTCACTCACTCACTCTGAGGACACGTCGCTGTCCTGCTGTGTGTCCCCATCCCATCATGAGCTACCTACACTCCATCTGGACTGGTTGCAGCTGGACAGATACTGGAGTGTTATTCTAATATAAAATGCCCCCACTAATGATCTGTGATCGAAATCTGCAGAAGCCAAACAATAAAATCCATTTTTCATCATGTGGTTTTATTTTGTAATTTTTTTTTTTTTTACATGTGTAACTGTGGGATATGAAAACATGGTGGAAATTCGCAAAGGTCATAGGACAGGAGCAGCTGTGTGTGTGTGAGGGCCTCTTCACTTTAAGTAAGCCTTGTATGTCTTCTTGACTTTAGCGACTTCTTTCTCATCAGGAATCATTTCCCCATACCAGTTATACCAAGTGTCACCAGAGGTTAAGGAGGGGGAGGGTTTTGTGTGTCCCACTGCATCATGGGTGTTGGAGAAGTCTTCTCCTGAAAAGTCCACAAATGGAGTCTGAAAGGGAAGAAAACCTGAGAGAGGATACAAGGTGTTAGTGACGCCTGATCGGTTCGAGGATTGAAACAGAATGAATTCAGATCAGTGAGACTTGCTAATCATCTGTAACAACTATAGTTCTCTGACAGATGTTTTCCTCTCAACATGTCAGAGCTGAACTTTGACCACATGGGCTGCACTACTCTTTTGTAGGATAACTAAATTTAAAGGCAATACTCCTGCACCAAGTGACCATAACAGCAGGTGTTGCTAATTGCTACAGGCTGTTAGTGCCTCAGAGCCTGATCTAGATATTTCAGGTGAGGATAAACTAAATCTGTAGATGACTAAAAATGTGAGTGCACAAAACCTGACCTAACATCAGAAATACAAAATTGTGTGTTTGAATGGTTTTGCTTACTGAGCTTTATTTTTGATCAATTTGATGTAAGCTTTTTGTTAGCAAAAAGCAACTTATTTGCTGCCTCTCGATGGCACAACACTGTCACTTTAACTACAGGTTCCCAGCTGTGATTCATGATGTAATTATCAGGTTCAGTGTTTGTGTTATGTACCGTGATCTCGAGCCGTGTCGATGGCCTCGATGAGCTTCTTCTGCTGTTTCATACACACACCTGGGGACAGAACACGACAACATGAGCCACCTGGTGAGGTGAACAGCTGGAAGACGTAGCCACTTAGATGACTGATATGATGGTGACTTACCAGTCCGAGTGGGATCATACACCAGTCCAGTGCGGGGACTGACGAACTGCTCAAGTAACTTCACATTCTGCAGGAGAAGATATGTGTACATTAAAGACAAAGAGTGATCATGATGCAACAAAAGGCTGCTGTACACTGACCTAGGTTAATTACACAAGACAGACAGCTAATAACTTTTACATTGAATGAGGCAACAGAAAGGTGGCTGAGCTTTACCAATGAGCATTTTGAACACAGCCTTGTCTGCATTAGGTGGGTGATCTGTGAGAGAGCTAAGCTGCTTTGTGCTTTTTATAAATATATAGCTTGTCATGATTCTGTGATGATCCAACCAAATATGCTTCAGGTTTTGCATACAGGTCTGTTCAACGAGCTTGTGAGGTTGGAATATAACAGAAATCTGCAGTGTATTCTGTGTTTATTGTGAAGTGACACCATGAGACTGACTGAGACTACAACCCACCTGATGGTGGATAATAATGTTGGGGTCTCGACATATTGGACAGGGGTTTCCACATATCTTGTCTCCTCTCTGCAGAAACAGACACAATGTTTGTGTTACTTTAAATGACACGTGATGTTTTATAACCACTGTTACGTATCTTTGATGGGTTAAAATATATTTTACAATGCAGGTCTTGCGAGTCTTCTGTGGGGGGATGCTTCCTTTGTGGTTCCTCCTGTAACCTGCCCACACTGAGCTGATCCATACTTGTCTATGTACTCTGTCAGGGGGACAGAAAGATATTAGAAACCCCACGTGAAGGCTGAAGATGAAGCATGGTTTTCCCTAATGTACCTTCACTCTCCAGGTAATCCCAGGGTGCGTCCTTGTAACGGGACAGAGCCTCGGCAGCCTGGGCAGCGCCATCATCCTCGAGTGAAGCCGGTGTGCAGAAAGAGTGGCTTGTAGGTAGAAAGGGAGGAGGGTATGTTCTTCCAGGTAGCCTCCGTAGGCAGGGCTGAAAGCCAAACAAAAGTCAGCATCACACCCCCTGCTGTTCACAACAGCCACCGCATATGCTCCAGTGTCGCGGATGCTAACGTCCAAGTTTACGTTTCTAACCTGTCAGTTTAAAATCACTTCCTCGTCCACATCGTCGCTAAATACTCTGTAAACACCATTCCGCATGCCCGACATCAAATTTTCTCCAACCAAATCTGCACAACAAGCTTGACCATCAAACACACACGCGTTATCAAACTTTAACGGAACTAAGCTGATAATTTGCTAACCGCAACACCGTCCTCTGTCTAGGTTAACTACCATCAGCTTCCAGCGTGCCCTTTGGCCCCAGTATTTAAAACATTTCGTGGGACCCAAACGCACAATAAATTGATAACTGTATTGGAAATTCGTATTGTACAATTAAATGTAATACCTGATACTGTCGTAATGGATGAAGTAAAGGTGATAAACCGCACAACGTCTTCGCGATGTGTCGGATGGAGGCAGCCATGTTTACTACTTCTTCTTCTGCTTCTCCTACCGCACACCAATCACCGCACTACCGCCCTCACAGGCTACCGTTCTTTTGTCATAGTGAGGTTGTATGTGAAAGGTGAAAGAGCAAGCAACGCTGTAGCCAAATAATATGTCATATCTAAATTTAATCATCGAAAAATAACTAATATCCTCCATAAAGCCATATTGTGTCGTGTTTTTTAATCTGAGGGCATACAGAACTATTGAGCTGCAGCTCTCTCTTAGTGGCGCATGTGACCAGACGGCCGTAACTGACAAATCATACGCCATTTTGAAGAAATATTAATGACTGAATTTATTGGTCAAATTTTCCTGTAATCCAAATCTATTATCGAAGTACGTTGTTGTTCTTCGGTGTCTTTCAGATAATGTCGAAACATAACGATTTCAGGGCGAATACAAGGAGAAATTCAAAACAACAGTTTCAGAAATGTGACATGCGCCATTATGTCCTTGTAAGCGTATTGAAGGTCGCCTAACCGCCATTTTGTTTCAACGGATAAACGAAAAAAACGCAGTCCGTGACGTAAAAAACGTCACGCAGTATAAATACTGAAGTCCCTCCCTTCGAGCTCATTCCTGGATTTGGTCAGAGGTAAGTGGAGTCAGAAAGACAGCGAGCGATATTTCAGCGGTTTTAATATGAAATTCCTTTTAAATGTACTCAGAAACCAACAGAGGACATAGACTGAAGGACGGAATTTAACAGTCGAAGTTAAAATTGTGTTTTTGTGTGTTTTGCAGGTATGAAATCGCTTTGCCGAAGACTGAACCGTCGAGGACTTTGAACAACTCTACTCAAAATCATATTTTTTTCTTCAAGTAATGGACATTTGATTTCTATTTTTGCCTCCAGTTTGTTCCTGAAGGAAAGGCTAGCTTTTAGCTACCACAGCCCCACCCATAAGAAGTCTTTCAGTTGATATTAAAACCATGAAGGTTGTCGACATAAACTTTATGAAATAAGAGATATAAGTGCATGAAAGGCACACAATAATATACCCGAGACGCTGAGGATCTATAGTATCAATAGTAAGTTGATTTTGAAGTTAAATTGAATCGAAATTCATCAAATGAAAATAGTCGTAGATAATAGGCTAGCTAGCGGTAGCTGGCTAGCAGGCACCGCGAGTTAGCTTGGTTCTTGGCAAACAATTTGAAAATAGTCAACGTTATAGTATGAGCTCACACAGGAAAGTGGACGGAGGCACAATGCTCCGTTTCTTTGTGTGTGAGACGGGATGGACGAATTGTATAAATAAACCTAAATATAGCCAGTAAATTCGCAAAAAATAACCATAAGCAATCTATTCATAAAGATTGCCGTGGGCATAGATCATGAAATCGGACTTTTTGCCTGCCAGATCTGTTTTGTAGGGGCTGCTCCACGGAACAAACACCCACCGCAATCTACACATAAAGATTGCATTAGTTTGAGGATTGTGGACATATTTTATGAAGCACTGTGTGTTGAAATGTTGATAATTATAGCACAGGGACTTCCCGAAAGCCCGCACCATGTACTCGGCAATCTGTGGATAAAGATTGCAGGATGACTCAAGCGAAGTGGTCTTTCGAAGCACAAACAGTCGGGATTGTCAAATATGGTGGACTAGTTGTCGTTTGCTTTTCGTCCTCGGACAGCTCCGGGGGCAAACAGTGTTTTCCTCGAAGCAACATTTGGGACTTTTTTGTTTTTATTTTTTTTAATTTTTTTTTACTTCTCAAAACGTAGATGCAGAATAAGTAAAGACTGGTGTCGATCGCATTGTCTGACTGCCACACGCGCCGATTCGCTAGATATCCAGCCGCTGGTCGCCTTGTTTTTCTATCAACCAGAATGGTCTTTGCTATGAAAGCCATTGTTGTTCGTGTAGAGTTTGGTTTTTGCCGTCGTCGAAGTGGTTAATAGAGGGAGGGCTCTGATTAGCAGTCAGCCTCCAGCGCCCTCCCCTTTGTCGGGCAGCTTAGCCGCAGGAGCAGGCCTGTACTCAGCTATGACAGATGTCAGGTTAAGCGCCAGCCTTTTATAGGCTGCGTGAGCTGCTCTTATATAAGCGAGGGCGTTTTACACTGTTATTTGATTCAATCTGTGTCTCTTTGATGTAAATACCTTGGTGTCGTATTTGTAGTCAGCTCCATTGTTGCGCAACCGTTATAAAAAATGAGTAATTTTTTTTTTTTTTTTTTTTTTTTTTTTTTTAATAAGAGGCTTGGTCATTGAGTAGAGTCAGGTTGTTTTTGCCATGATCTACCAGTGATATGTAATAACACCACACTGTGACTGTGCACAAATAATCTTCTTTCCCCCCCACTGAACCAGGAACCAGGGCATGTTTAATACTGATTTTGTGTATATGTGTAACAACTGTGACATTTGCAGGAGTTGTGTTATTTGCAGTGTTGTGGAGGTCTGAGACTATATAAAACTTCTACTACAACAGTTATGCGGGTAAGACTTAACTGATTCCTCACATCATGACTTTTCCGGTGGATTGATTTCCACCAGCATTGATGACTCTGTACATGAATTGATAAATTGGCACAGAAGCTGTTTCATTATAAAACTCATGAACATGGATAAAAGAGTGCATGCTTATATGGTTAAACCAAACAGGTATAAAATTAGTTATTTTGAAGATTATTCACAAGACCTTTTTGTTATCTCAATTTAAAATAATAGTAAAGTAAGACTAATGACCCCCATTAAGGCCAGATGACCTACTGTTTTTGTTTGGGTCACATTAGACAGTTCAATAGATATGTGGTCTTTGAATTAAACCCAGCGATTTCTTATCAGTCAGATCAATGTGTAACATTTCAGGCCAATATTATGTCATGTTGCACTAACAGTTGTCTTAATTAGTGTTATTTCTGTGTTGTGTAACCACAGACAGTAGTGCCAGTGTGTAAACATAAACTAGCCTGTAGGGGGCAGCAAGTGTCCTGGCCTGTACCCTGTGGCTGCCACAGCTGACAGTGATATCATAAACACCACTGTGACCCAATGCAGAGATACCTTCAGTCACATGTACAGGTCACAGATAGTTATTTAACAAACTAATTTCAAATGTTTTCAAGCATTTCATACGTCATACAGTAACCAATCAAGTTTTGATTTATATTTTGACTTTGTACCATCCATACTTTCACCATGTACCATGTTAATGATAAGAGATCTTTAGAGGTTATTGAGTGTTTTTGTTTGTTTGTTTTATCTCTTGTCTGAGTGAATGACAGTGGTAGAAGTGTGCTATCAAAATGTTGATTAGTAATAATCATTAATATATTAAGAAAAGGAATATTAGTAACATACTGAAGAAATTCTCTCTTTGGCTGTGAAATACCCTTTGACCTTTGACCTTGTTTTGGTTTTGATACCTAGTTATAAAAAATAAGTTAATGCATAATGAATACACATTGATTGTAAACAATAACACACAGTTAAAGAGAGTTTTTCCATTCTCCTTTTTGTGTTTAGGGAAATAACAAAATAAAGTAAAGAGATAAGTAAATAAAAAAAGTGAACTTATAGTGAATGTTTTAACGTTTTGTTAATCAATTTCATAAATATGCAATTTTTTGTTTTTGTTTGTTTACATTACTGCTGCCTCCTTAGTCATAGCCTGAGCTAATATATACAGCACTGCTTCACACACACACACACACACACACACACATGAAAATGAACATACCATAACATTATATGTCCTTTCCTGCAAGTAAGCCTCCCTGAGATGAGACAGTCCAGCACTGATGACTTAAATCCCGTGTCCCTCCCTCATCCCTGTTGAACTGGTTTCTGTTTGTCCCCATTAAACAATCCACAAACATCTCAGCTATGAGGCAGCACTGAAGCCATCGTTCACTGTGGCTGTTTGACTGCCACAGCAACCGGGTGCTGTGTAGCTGAAGGAAAGCTGCTGCCTGTGTGTGTAGGAAGTTATGTGACCATGTGGGATCATCAGTCTAGATAGTTGTTTTCCCTCTTGGCTTAGTATCAAAATAGCTTCCTGGATAGTGGGTCAGCATGGTCTCCTGCTGAAGCAGGAGCTTAAGTTTTGCAGCTTGATGAATGTGCTGCTGCTCAGGACCCTCGGTGGATCTGATGAGACCTTGTTGGCCGGCTCTGGTGTTGATGCCCTGGTTCTGGTATTGTGTGTCAGTTTGGTGGAGCCTCGTGTTGATGGATGGTTCACAGTGGGATCTGGGTGTTGCTTGGCGGTGAGGTCAGAGTGCTGTGCCCCTGTTGGCCACATGCACTTTTAGATTTTTTTGTGAGTTTGATATGAACCAACTGTTGAACCCCGAGGGGATTTTTATTGGAGCGGTTGAGTTTTACATGGGTGGAAACCTGGACTGCGGAGCTCCCTTTTCTGGTCGGCAGGCAAAAAGTCCTCAATAAACAGCCCTTTGATATATTTGATCAAAAGACAAAAGTTTGTCTGTACATGCCAGAACATGTCATACACCTGCATCCTATTGCCTTTGTGTATTAATGGTTTGAAATGAAATGTGTGTTTCAGATAATGGCAGGCGGGCCGGTGGACCCCAGGGAGATTTTGAAGGGTGTCGAGGCCCTGCTGGGGAAGGATGGAGAGCTGCGCAGCCTGGAGGGAGTCCCAAAAGTGTTCAGGTGAGGAGCTGAGATGAACTATTGAACTCAACCACTCACTCATGACCTGTGCACTCCATGATATCTTAATAATCTCTGCCCTTTTTTTTTTTCAATGCAGCCTGATGAAAGCTTCTACCAAGATGGTCAGCAGGTGTATGTACCTGAACATCCTGCTGCAAACAAAATCCCATGACGTTCTTAACCGGTAAGCTCTTCTTTCACTTTGCATATTGATATTTTGCAAGTATTTTGCAAGCAAATTAAGTACAAACACATTTAGAAGAAGTTAGAAAAATGTCCCACTGTTTCAATATCTGTTTTTTTGGTCGATAATTTGCTGCTTTGTACAAAATACATGAAATGATCAAATCCCAGAAACATCCATATAAGTTTGTTTGTCCACAGTTTCACATGATTTTTGGGTGTTACCTCAAAGTTTATTCAAAGAAAAGAATACTAAAGACATTTCTATTGTTTTGTATTGTGTCATTAAATATAACATTTAAAATCAGTTTGAATTGAACCAAATTATAATCAGTTTCTTTTCTTACTCTTCTGCTCTTGTAACTGATGATGTCAGTTGGCTGTTAAAGATGCATCAGACAGTTATACAGTGCTGCTGCTGAAACACTGCAGTAAATGTGAATTAATCCATGAAGCCTAGAAACTAATTAGTAAGTAATACGTGATTTTAAGGTCATGTGAACAAGACAGAAACAGAAAAACACCACAGCAGCTCCTCAGGTCTGATCTTCTGAGTTCATATTACTAGGTGTTCATGTCTGTTGCTCTGTCGGTGTCCTCAGTGACCCCCTTAGTACTTCATTGCAGGGCCGCTTCATTAAAAATCCATTGTTCTGTCCCTCATTAGGTTTATCAGAGTCGGTGGCTATAGGCTGCTCAACTCCTGGCTCACGTACTCTAAGACCACCAACAACACCCCTCTGCTGCAGCTCATCCTGCTCACGCTGCAGAAGCTGCCTCTCAAAGTGGACCACCTCAAACAGGTACCGTGTGTTTGTCTGACTGAAATCACTTCCAGGATGTTAAAACAGGGAACTATTGCAATTAAACCTGCTTTTTATTTTCTCCCAGAACAACACGGCCAAGCTGGTGAAGCAGCTGAGCAAGAGCGCTGAGACTGAAGGTCAGTTCGCTTGTACAGAATCAAAACTACTTTGACTCAGACTGTTGTGTGTGTCCCACTGACATGTCCTGTGTTTTCAGATCTGAGGAAGTTGGCCTCTGTGCTCGTAGACGGCTGGATGGCCACCATCCGCTCCCAGAGTGTCTCGGGCAGCAGCAACTCTCCTGCTGGTATGGACCCAACATTTCACTTTTTGTTTTAAATATTGGCTCTTCTGGAAAAGGGTTGTAACACACTCTGTATTTATCTATCTTCCAGATAAGAAAAAGAAGAAAGAGGAGAGCAAGGTGCCACTACGGGATGTGAAGGAGAAGAGTGGAGATGAGGAGAAGAAGAAGGAGAAGCCTAAAGCCCACGCACCCAGCCACGCTAAGATTCGTTCCATAGGTAAAATCCACATGTGAAGCAGAGATGTGTTTGGCTCTGAAATGTTGTCTGTCACAAAAGTCCTGTGAGAAATAACCCATACACTTTGTGTTTTGTAGGACTGGAGATGGATACTCCCAACCCAGCTCCAGCCAAGAAGGCACCCACCGCCCCACAGCTGGGTGACAAGTACAACATCAAGCCCCCAGTCCTGAAGAGACCCAGGTACTGTAACACACACACACACACACTTCACTGTCTCTGAGAACACAGCACCGTCTTGTGGTGTATTTTTGCAGTTCATTCACTGCTGCCCTCAAGTGGCTGATGATGGTAACAACATGTTTTGTTTTTTTTTCTCAACAGCTCGGGACCATCAGACGCTCCACCTCTGGAGAAAAAATACAAACCCCTGAACACCCCCTCAAACTCTGCCAAAGAGATCAAAGTCAAGATCATTCCAGCCCAACGTGAGTTCAGTCACATCTCGTGTTGTTCATTTGAGTTTTTTATTGATTTAGCAGCCATGGTGTTGACATTTGCCTCTGGTCCTCACTGCAGCCATGGAGTGCACCGGGTTCCTAGATGCCCTGAACTCTGCTCCAGTCCCCGGGATCAAGATCAAGAAGAAGAAGCCCGCTCCTAATGCTCCAACAAATACCAAGGCTGTGTCCCCCACGTCCAACAAGGTACTGACTGATATCATTCATTGGGTTAAAAAATGGCCGCTGTCGGCCTCAGACATCAGCAGATTTAAAACTGATGTCCGCTCCAGCTGTGACATCATTTCTGTCAGTTGATATTATCTTTGTTTTCTACTCATCACTTTTACATGTTGTTGAACCAGTGTTCTCACTTTGTTTTCTCCTGTGTTCACAGCCCAGTCCGTTTGACAGCAAACCCTCTGCGTATTCATCATCTTCAGCGAAGCCATCATCTCCAGAAACCGCTGCCTCCGCCACTCCCACCGATGAAAACCAGGAGCCGGAGCAGCCCGGGACCCCCGTGCCCTCTGAGGATCCTGAGGCCGCTGATAACGGTGAGTGCTAGAGTTCCAAGAGCTTCTTAAACACTGCGCTACTTTGAGTTTGATTAAGAGTGAGAGGGTCCACATGTGTTTTAACATTTGTCTTTTGTGGTCCACAGGTGAGAAACCAAACGCTCTGGCAGAACCACGAGGAGACGAAGAAACCCTAACCAAGAAGGGCAAGAAGAAGAAGACGGTTCACTGGGCTGAGGAGGAGCAACTCAAACACTACTTTTACTTTGACCTGGACGAGACAGAGAGAGGTAAGACTGGTCCTGGATACACAGGCTGTAAATCATATGTAGACATTTGAATGACCGTATTAATGGTTTAATCACCCTCAATTCACAGTCAACGTCAACAAGATCAAGGACTTTGGTGAGGCAGCTAAACGAGAACTGATGATGGACAGGCAGACGTTCGAGATGGCCCGACGGCTTTCCCATGACACCATGGAAGAAAGGGTTCCCTGGACCCCCCCAAGGCCCTTGACCCTGGCTGGCAGCCTGGTGACCCCTGGAGCCAACAGCACAGAGAAACTGACCCAGAGGGATCGTGAGATGGGTATCCTGCAGGAGATCTTCCTCAGCAAAGAGAGGTAAGGAGTCAGAGCTGTGATGTCTGTCTGACGGTCTGATGTAACGCTGTCCTGCGGCGTGTGTTTAACATCTTCCCTCCTTTCTTGTCACTAGTGTGCCTGACAGTCCACATGAACCAGACCCAGAGCCTTATGAACCCATGCCTCCTCGTCTCATCCCTCTCGATGAGGTTAGTACAGACACACAAACTCTCTCACACACATTCTCAGTGCCCTTCCTCTTCCTCTAAACACTGTGTATCCCTGTGTGTAATGGCCTGCCTGCTAAACTGTCACCCCCTCCTCCTGCCACAGGACTCCTCCATGCTGGACGACAGCTATGCGGAGCCCATGGACACCACCGCTGCACCGGGCTCTGCCATGGCCCAGAACGAGAGCTCCAAACTGCCACCGGTCCTGGCCAACCTCATGGTCAACCTGAGCAACAGCTCCCGCAGCCCACAAGCCACGAACACGGTCAGCAACCCTGTGGCTCCTTCTGTCAACGTGCAGGAGCTGCTCTCATCCATCATGGTAAATATTCAGTTGAATGTTTTCTGTTGCTGGTTTCAGTTTGTAGTCATGATATGTAGCTGATAACAGCTGTCCGTCCTCAGGGTGCTTCTGGGAACCAGTCAACCGAGGACTTGATCAAGCAGCCGGACTTTTCTGACAAGATTAAGCAGCTGCTGGGCTCCCTGCAGCAGACCCAGAACCAGAACCAGGGTGGACCTCCACCAGGTAAGCTGATGATGTCAGTGACGTCCACCTGACCAGGTTCTTGTGGTCCACATTGTTTTAAACTTCTTTCTCTCTCTCTCTAGTCAACCAGGGTTTACTGGGCCACGGACCAGGCATGAACAATATGAACAACATGAACAACATGAACATGCACATGCAGATGCCCATGAACGGTGGCTACCCACCCAACAACCCACCCGGCGGTCCCCGCTTCAACCACCCTCCGCCCCCCCACAACCACGGACCACCTTTCAACGGCGGCGGAGGCCCACGCATGATGGGACCACCACCGGGCCAGGGCAGAGGGAGACGGCAACTACTGGGGAGACGACTCCATGAGAGGAGGGCCCCACAGAGGGGGTCACTTCCACAGAGGAGGCCGGGGCAGAGGAGGGGGAGGAGACCCAGGCTTCAGAGGCCGGGGACGAGGAGGACCCAGAGGAGGACACAACAACATGAACGGTACAAGACACTCACCATGAATTCTTGTGTATACTGTATGTATTTGTGTGTGTGCGGTGATTGTGACGCTGTTGTGTTTCCTCCTGTCAGACATGTCCAAGAGGCCTGTGTGTCGACACTTCATGATGAAGGGAAGCTGCAGGTACGAGAGCAACTGTGCTTTCTATCACCCCGGTGTAAATGGACCACCACTGCCCCCCAACCACCCTGCCAACAACCAACACAACCAGCACCCACAGCACGGACATTAGACGACTCTGGACCCAACTGTGTTGAACTACTGACCTCTGAACGAGCCGTTCTCCGATCAAACCCCGCAGGGTGTTGTCAAAGATCCGGAAATTGTGACTGACAGACTCGAGTCATTCTGCAGGCGACTGCCTCACCTGAGAGATAACAAAACACAGAGGAGAAGTGACGTGGCAGCGTCACTGAGGGGACTGTGTTTTTATTGTGATCATTTTAAATTGTGAGACTGAAACAAGCCACCACACCTGACCACTATGTATCTGCTCTGTCACTCTCCACACCACAAACATGGTCGACCAAGTGGAGCTCTCCTCCCTGTCCTCCTCCTTCCACCAGACTGACTTTCCTTCTTATTGTGGCTGATGTGTTCCTACATGTGGTGTTGCTTTTGTATTCCCTTAAGTTAAATTACCTCATTGGTCAGTTTGCCCAGAAGAGTTTTCTGTTTTTACATGAATCTTAAATGTGTGGAAAAGAAAATGTAGGAAGCACTTTATGAAGATAAATTTAGCCACACTTTAGGAAGCGGGGGACAGAAGAACTGCGTGGTATTAAATTTCTAAAACTTTATTTCACCCAGGCCTGAGAAAGATTTAGAAATCAACTCCGAGCTGAGCTGACAAGGAAGCTGTTGCTTGTTTTCTTCTCTTGCAGCAGCTGCTGGTATTGAATGTGAAGAGACTGTACATTGTGTGTCAGCTTCCTGTGAGTGCGGTCAGACTGTTGGCTTCATGCATGTGCGGCACAACAATCGTGAGCATCGAACGTGCCATGGTGCTGTCAGAAGAGCAGCGTCTCCCTGAGCCCAGAGCTGCTGCCTGCCTCTGTACCTCCACCTGAACCTACTGTCAGAGTCAGAGAGACGATAATGAACTGTTCTGTGGTCAGTTATACTGAACGTTTTCTGTGAAAACGATGACCCTCGTGTCTCTTGTGGGACTGTTAGAATGTCATGTTTTTTGTTGCTCTCCACCCTTCCTATATTTTTTGGATCATATTTTCAGTTGAAATCTTTTGTACACAGTGTATTAAATAAATGCTCAAATATAAATGTTGCTGTGTGGGTGTGTGTTAAAGCTGGCTACCTAACAACAAGCAGTGTGGATTAAGTCAAAACGTCTTCAAAGAATAATTACAGAGGATTTGACACAAGGCAAACAACTATAATATACAGTAAAATCAATGCTTTCCATCAGGTGTTCACATTAACCCCAGTGAGATGAGAGATGCAGGTGTAGATTCAACTTAGTTTGACTTATTTACTCACTTGTGCTTGTTTGAGTCAACTCCACAGAACTACAAAAGTAACTAAAACCAAAAAAATAAAGAAAATTAGATGTGAAAAAATGTTTCCATGATCTAAAATAAGAAGAAAAACATGGCCTTATATAAACAGAATCTAACTGTAACTGTGTTGTGTGATTATTAAACTAAAATAAACCAAAGTTTAAGAACGAAAATGACCACGGTTTTGATCTCTGTTTGTTTCTTATGGATGTCTGACGGAGCAGTGTCTCACAGCTGAATGGCTCTCAGTGTACAAACATGTGTGAATTTACACAAAATGATGTTATGTTGAAGGTTGATTGCATTTCTTTTTGTCTGTCTCTATTTTGTTTGTTTAGGTGCATTTTCATATTTGTCATCTTACCTTAGGTGAATTTACAGATAGGTATGAGCAGAGGCTGAGCCCAAGGCCGGCTTTCACCGGCTCCCTCAGGGGGGCAGGCCATGGCCGCCCCCTGTCCCCTTGAGAGAGCCTGATACAGTCACATACATATCTGTAAATCACATAACATAGATTGAACCGAGGACATTTAGATCTTTAGTCTCCCAGCTGAGCTACTTCGGTATGAAAGCTGTACATACACAAGTGCCACACATGAAAACCTTGTGTTGTTCAGTGAGCACATTAATTAGAGAGTGGATATTTACAAAGCACCTGGTTCGGCCTGCGATTTACAGGAAACAGTAGTTCATGCTTCTCTCACTGGAGTCTTTGTTGTATCCACAGAACAAGGCCTAACATGTAACAGTGATCTACTGTAGGTGAACTGACAGTATGTTTTTATACTTATGAAAACAATGCACAGTTTCCTGCCGAAACCCGGGATCGAACCAGGGACCTTTAGATCTTCAGTCTAACGCTCTCCCAACTGAGCTATTTCGGCATGAAAGTGTTTATATGGAGGCCTGGAGAGCCAAAAATGGAAACTTTCAGGCAGGGCCTTGCTGGTACTACTGGGCCCCCTGAAAAATACTGAAGTGGGCCCCATATGTATTATCAGCGTCCCTCGGGGAGAGCACTGAGGCTGTGGTGCCTTGCGCTCGGCCACACATGTTATTACACAGTCATAACACAGTAATTAACCAGGAATTGTCTAAAACATGACAATAACATGATAAATAAACTGATAATCATATGGATTGTTTCCTATGAAAACACTTTACTGCTTTCTGCCGAAACCCGGGATCGAACCAGGGACCTTTAGATCTTCAGTCTAACGCTCTCCCAACTGAGCTATTTCGGCATGAAAGCCATTCATATGGAGGCCCTGAAGAGCCAGAAATTGAAAAATTTAGGTAAAATTTTCATAAAACAGCAGAGTTGGAGAGCAGATAAGGCACTTGACTCTGCCTGAGATTTCTCTGTAGTATTTTCTAATCCCTGCCTCTCCTGCTGGAGCCTTTGTTATATCCACAGAACAAGGGGGAACCAGGTAACAGTGATCTACTGTAGGAGAACCATCAGGGTATTGTCTTAGGAAAACACAACACAGTCTCCTGCCGAAACCCGGGATTGAACCAGGGACCTTTAGATCTTCAGTCTAACGCTCTCCCAACTGAGCTATTTCGGCACAAGGTCTGTTCATATGGAGGCTCTGGAGAGCCAAAAATTGAAACCATCAGGTACATTTTCACATTGCACAGGAGTTTGAGAGTGGATATCAACAAAGTGACTGGTTTCACTGTTAGAAACAATTGCTTTAGGCTGTGGACAGTCCTCATATGTCAGAAAGTGATTGAAGCACAGTTCCTGCTGGATACTGACAGATTTACAAGTTAGGTCATTATGCACTGCCTGATGATGAAACAACACTGCTGCGATCCAGGCCTGAAGCAGGGACATGCTTAGGGAAAGGCTGTGGAATTAGTTCACACAATGTGTACGTTGGCATTTCCCAGCTTTATCTTAACTGCTGCATTGTGCTTCACTTTTGAACCATATAGTTACATCCTACTCGAGTAGTGTGTACGTAAGTGTGTGAGTGTGTCAGATCCGTGTTATCAGGGCAGGGCTGAGTGCAGCTGGAGAATGTGAAGTGTTAAAAGGAGCGGCCTTTCACCCTGCCCTTTAGTTCAAATATTGACTGTGGTGCTGTGACAACACACAGTGAGGGAGAAAGGGAGACGTAGTAAAAGTTGGCATTGAGTTAAGGACACCTCAGCACTGACCAGCTCCCACATCCTGGTTATGAAGCAGCATCACCAAAACACTGCATCGAAACGTCATGAGAGGGCAACAGGACACAAGACTGAGGCTTCACCAGGAAACAAATGAGGAATAAAACTGCATCACCAGGAGCATATTACACATCCAGACAGGCTGTCATCTTAAATCCCACTAACTCACAGTCTTTATCAGCAGACAAGGACAAAGAGTTCAGTGGACTAAGAATGAAGTCCCAGTCACATGGTGACAATGTCCGTCCACTGACCTCCTTATTGGATGTTGGTTCAGAACATTTCACCTCAGGGTGTGTTGCCCCGGTGTCCATGTGAAGGTTAACTATGTATTGCAAATAGAAAAAACACTAAAGTTAACATTAAAGCATTGAACTCAGCTTCCTCCTCCAAGCTCTGATCCCATCACAAAGTCCACAGACAGGATCACAGTGGTCGTTTCCTGACTGGCAACACTAATACACAACAGGGAGGGTCCAGCACCTGGCAGAGTGGTCTTCAACACCAGGGAGGCCAAGGAGCTCACAGTGTAGAAATACAGAGGCCCTGAGGACATGTGGACATTGATGGTTAGGAAGTGGAGTGTGTCTCTAGTTTGAAGTTTCTGGGCGTAGAGGACTTCTCCTGATCAGGAAGATGCAGCAGCAGCAATTGCGCATCCTGAGGAAACCAACAATTAGCACAGCTGGAAATCTGAGCTGATGTCAGTACAAATGCAGTGGTGCATAAATGTTAGTATGTCATTAATAGACCAGTGTGTCAATTAAAGTTACAAATGTGGGGCTGAAAACTGTCTCCTTTTTGTTCATGTCTTATATGGACTGTCATTGCTGGAAAGTCATTGTGAATTAAAGCTGACTCACCGCAGCCACACTCTTTGACCTCCTTCCGTCTGGAAAGTTGTTCATGCAGCAGTTTCTCTGCTGAACTGAACTACACCAGCACCAGTCTGTATCCATCTCTGTTTAAGTCCTTCTTCACCTGTATATGTGTATTTACACCCCAGTAAACATTATATAGCCCACTCTGTTCTTCATGTTCACACTGACAACATGTAAGGTCAGTTTCAACAGGTGGTTGCCCACTCAGTGTAAATGTGGACACTTCAAGAAGTTTCTCTTTCTTTCTTTCTTTCATTTGTTTGTTTGTTCATTCATTCATTCGTTCTTTCTTTCTTTCTTTCTTTCTTTCTGTCACATGGTCCAGCTGCTGCTGCTTCCTCATACCTGATCCCATGTATCTGATCAATAAAAGTCTTAGTAATTTCACAAATGTCAGGTCAAATTATTATTATTTTACCAGAAAAGGTTGTTACATGTGTTATAGGTTTCATTGAAACACAAAACTGGAGGCGTACATCATATATAAACCTGCAACACGTACAAAATCAAAGCTCTTATTAAAGCTCTTTATTAATTCCTGTGTAAACAACTTTGTGGAAAATGCTGCACAGATGCAGCTTTTAAACTCTTGTGCAGGTAAAGAAAAAAAAAGAAGGAGCAGCTGTGTGCTGATGGTAAGAAGAGGAGAGGCAGCAGTATGTGTGAGTGTGCCTGGTGCAGGAGCAGGAGCTGCAGTCAAAGGACTGATTCAGTCCCTGAGGCCCAGACCAGGCAGAGGCTGAACAAAGCCCCATTGATGCAGCCTGAGCCCCCCTGCTGCAGGACACAGGAGGAGACTGTTGAGATGCCTCCAGATAAAACCCAAACCGAGGAGGAGGGGGAGGAGGAGGAGGAGGAGGGGGACCCCTCCCAGCCTGCACTCGTTCATATCCGTTAACGATCATTAGATATTATGGTAAACTTTAGAGGCGTGTTTATAACGCAGCTACACAAGTCCAACCCAGAGAAAACAGGATGTCACCTGCTCCAGCCTCTGGATCCGCCTCTGGGCTGAGTGCTGACGGCTCATCCACGCTCCAACTCCATGACTGAACCGGTGTGTTGACTTAGTAGGAAAGGCGCCTGCACCTGCACTTCAGAGAGCCAATCACAGAAAGACTAATCATCATCCAGCCTCCGGTCGTGTTCCTCACTTTTATGCTGACCTGTCCTTGGATCAGAGCCAATCATCCCGTATCACAGGTATCACACCTGAGCGCCCCCCCCCCCCACACCACCCGGGTCCATGCTTCTCTATCACAGTCCAGCTACAGGATTAAACCCACTGTGATGTGAACATGAGCGCAAATGTATTGGTTTTCAGATTGATTTAAGTTGATAGCTATTGGCAGAAACACGTGTGATAACAACGCATTGATCATTTGTTTCTACGTAACGTCAAATGTTTACTCTCGTGATGTCGCACCTGGACATCCAGGGACACGCACACAGCAAACAAAAAAACACCAATTTGACCAGTTTCTCCAGGTGAGTTTGGTTCGCAAACAAAATCCTGGTAGAAGATGGCGCGAGGAGAGGGAGGGGGAGAGGGGGCGGGGCCACGGGGAGGGGTGGCAGGTGCTTAAATACTGGACAGGACTGGACAGGTGAGAGTGGAGGTAGAGCTCATACTGGAACTTCCAATACACATTCTCACCTGAGCAGACCTGAACAGGTAAGACACAGCTAGAGCCTGTCCTCTTCACAGGCTGCTGAAATCTCCATCTTTACCAGAGGAAGGTCATTCAGGTTATAGTGAACCTGACTGGTTGTTTAAGTTATCTTAAAAAGAAGAAAGTTGGTCTTTAAGGAACTCAAAGTAAAGAGTCTTCAGTTTTTTGGACGTGACTGAACTTCAGCTTCAGTCTGCGTCTGCTGGACTCATTCACACCTCAGATTCAGATGTTGTTACTTCTCTGATTTTCTTTCATAGTAACAGTTATGTTTGTCTCAAATGTACATGTGGTGTGGTTTTGTGAATCGACTCTTTACCTGTTAGTCCAGGCGGTAATGCAGGTCCTGGGTGTCCTGCGGGCTCAGGGGTTTAAGGTGCACGGTTACAGTCCAGATGTGCACTGTGTCATATATCCAGGTGTCACATTAAATCAGTTGAACAGCTCTGTTGTGGGAGCCACCAGAGGTCGCAGCTCTGCATCGTTTCCTGAGCTCATGTTTCTTAATCTCATCATCAAACAGTTTGCACATTTCAGCTTTAGTGATTTTGGTCCTCTTGCATTTTGTCTGATCCTCATGATCAAGAAAGCCTGTGAAGATGATCAAAGCTGTGGTGTCCTTACTCCTGGTCCTGGTGGCCGTGTCCTCCACCGTTGGGAAATACATACCAAAGACTGGCAAGAGGATCCCTCAGACTCTGTCTCGAGGTCAGTGAGGATCACCTGAACCTCTCCTTATGACTGAGAGTTATTGCTTTGTAATGAACACTGCAGATGAAGCAGGGTCTGTCACTGAGCTGTGAGTGTCCATGTCTGTCCAGGTTGGGGTGATCAGCTGATCTGGGCTCAGACCTACGAGGAGGGTCTCTACTGGTCCAGGTCAAGGTAGGGAAACAGTTCTAACTCTGAATCTGACCCTCGCTGAAGCTGATGACTGAATCTAAGTGAAGCTGATGTGTGTTTCAGGAACAAGCCTCTGATGGTCCTGTTCCACCTGGAGGACTGCCCACACAGCCAGGGTGAGTATTATCTGACTTACTCACTTACTCACGCAGCGATCGAAGAGCCAAACTTGTTTGAAGAGCAAGCAGCAGTGTGTTTGTTCAGATGTGACGTCACCTCTCATATCCTGGTACAGTTCTGAACCAGGCGCCGGTCTTAGATGTAGAACTAAAAACCTGTTTCTCCTGCAGCATTGAAGAAGGTCATCTCTGAAAGCAACGAGATCCAGAAAATTCTTGATGAGGACTTCATCGTCCTCAACCTTGTGGTAGGTTACAGGACACCTTAAAGCTCATGCAAGCCTAGTTTAAAATTACAAATCCAAAACCAAGAGTCTATTTCTCGTCATTCAGCTTTGTTGTGTCCACGTAGGTCCTCATTTCTCTTCTCTTTTCTTGCCCACAGTATGAAACCACAGACAAACATCTGTCTCCTGATGGACAGTACGTTCCCAGGATCATCTTTGTTGGTAAGAGCTAACTCCTAACCCCCTAATGCTCAGAGCTGGCCATGGGGCTTTTATTTTGAAGTGACCTCTGACCTTTGATATGACAGTTGTTTAGTCGTTTGTATCCTGTCATACCAGTGAGTATTTACTGTGTGTCAACATCACCTCTGTTATTTTATTGTTGTTTAATTTCCCTCCAGGACACTGGTGAAGTGTCAGTATAGTTTTAGTGTATGCTAATGGTGTGTGTCAGTCAGTCAATAAAGACACGACACTGTTGTAGCAGAGGTAGCCAGTGGACGAGGAAGTACTCACAACAATACTACAACTTAAAATACTTAAAGTAAAGTGCATCACAAAGTATAATGAAGAAATTCAAGTGGTGTAGTTTAATGAATAATGCTGCATCACCACACCAATCACTTCGAGCCAGTGTATAACAGATGAATGAGTCACATGATCATGAGCTCCAACCTCACCTTTGACCTCTGCTGTCTCCACAGACCCCACAATGACAGTGAGGGCTGATGTCACTGGTCGCTATGCCAACCGCATGTACGCCTATGAACCAAGTGACCTCAAACTCTGTAAGTACTGTAGCTAGGACATGGTGAGTTCACACTGATCCATGTCACGGGGCTGATCGACTCTTCCTCTTCCTCAGTGATCACCAACATGCAGAAGGCGAAGAAGCTCCTGAAGTCTGAGCTGTGAACACGAGGACAAGACGTAGGCTCCACCAGAGACCTGATCCAGAGTCAGTGACACCACAGATACCATCTAGACGCGGTCACTGCAGTTTACATAAAGAAAACTACGCACTGGAAAGCTTCCTCCCTTCACCCACACATGAAAAGTCTCCTCCTTGTGTTTTTCCTCACCTTTATTGTTATTACTGTTCATCCAGACTGTCTTTTGAATAAATATTGAACTGTTCCCTCAGGTTGGAGCCTCTGCCTTTTTTATTTTACAAACAGGAAAGTAGAAAATTCAGTCATACAAAGACACAGTTAGTGCTACTATCATGAAAAGAGTGAGAGGTGTAAGGCAGGAGTCTGTAATCCTTCGGTCAGGCCTGCAGCACATGTTAGCTTCCTGCAGGATTACCAGTTTAGCTAAATGTTTGCTAATCATTACACAACCAATAACTGAACATGCAGGTGTTATTAGATCTAACCCATATACTAACACACTCTTTTATTCTCTGGTACTGACTCAGCCTGATTGCTATGTAGTGGTACAGTCTCCAAACAGCTGTAATACTGAGACGTTGGACAATTTGACTTTCTACCTCAGCTTCACATTAGGTGTCAGCTTAATGGTGCATAAAGCAACAACTAGGAGATAGACTGAATATATATATATATCATACTGCATATAATACAACTGGTATCATATAAATGGAGTTGGGTCTGAAGGTGGTCGGGCCCTCATACTTCAAATCCAGCTGTCGCCAAGCTAAAGGTGGACTCAAATTCACCATCCACTTCTGGATCAACTGTTCCATGTCTGGATGAAGTAAGTCACAGGTTTCTGGGACGTCCTGTTGTCCATGTGGGGGCAGCAGAGTGAGCTGTAACTCCAGTACCTCAACATATCATCTTATCTGTTCGGAAGCAGTTTCCTGAGCTCATTTTCTCCACCGGCTCCTGAGGGACATGTCCGGCTCTTTAGCTCCGTAACACTCCACTGTGTCCACCAGCTGCTCTCTGACTGTGTCTGCAGGTAGAGGACAGTGGAGGTTTTTACAGCTAATTCCCTGTAGGCTGTCTCATTTACATAAAGAATATGCAAATTGATGTGAGCCAGTGTTGTATGTTGGTTCACTCTGAACACACTGATAGTTGCAGCTTTAAAGACATTTCTTTTATCTCTGACTCTCACACCAGCAGAAACACTGCACTGCACATATTTATCTTTCTTGTGGTGCAGTGAACTCACCACTTCCTGCAGAAAGAGAGGTGAAAAACAGAAGGAAGCAACCTGCCAGACCACAATGAGGGTACTTGTCCTTCAAGCTTCACTTGTCCAGTTTGCTCAAATGCAGTGCATTCTGGGACCCATGCCAGGCAGCTCACAATAAGTTTGTTGTTCATCTCGTCACATGATCAGTTCAGTAAATGATTGTCAACCAGGTTTATTCCCTAAGTGATCCACAATTCATCAGATTTATATGAACTAACATAGCTTCACAAGCACAGGTCTATTCATGGAGCACACTGTGTAATCAGTGTGTATGTGTGGGTTTGTGTGTTTGACATCCTGGATGGGTGGGTTCACACAGCCGGTGCTGAAAACGTTTTCCTGTTGCTGGGTTACTGACCCTCAGTTCAGGCTATTGTCCCACGGCCTGGTCAGGATTTCAGCTGCCATCTTCTTCTCTGGGAGAATCAAAAAAGGATAAAGAAACCTGAGACCCACATGGATTCATGCAGCCTGGCCTGATAAGGTGATGACAGAGGAGGGGAGGAGGGGAACTAACGTCCACTCAGCTGCTGTGGAAAGTGTTGTTTGAAGCCTGTAGCTGTGATCTCTTCAAACGGCTGGATTTGTACAGTGACAAGTTAAAACATTATATTGTTTTGGCTGTTTTAAGAAAACAACTTGTAGGAAGATTTTTTTTTCATTTGGTCCTGAACACCTGATGATTTTTGAGGAAGGAGAGAAGTTGGAGAAGCAGATTCCTTTTTCTTCCAGTAGTGTGTTTTATTGTGTTTTACAGTACAAAGGCTCAGACAGGTGCCTCACAAAGTCATCATACAGCAGCTTAGAGTCATGCAAAAGGCCACAAACACAACACACAGCCAGGTGTGACACACACACACACGCACGCACGCACACAGAGTAAAAACAGTTGCAGGTCATCACCTGTGTCCTTCATTCTCTCACACAGTGGTTGACATTATTGCATTCAGTGGGTTCGACTAAAACAAATCCAACAAACACACAAACAAAACAAACCAACAAACAAAGAGTGCACATGGTCAAAATCAGGCAGACTGCATAAATACTTCTGGAATATACAGCAGACTGCTGTGGACTATGTAGTGTCCTAACCATGTGTGTGAGTGTCTCATGCTGAAGGCCACATGTGCCACTGTTGTGTCACAAACAGAACACACTTCACTCTTAAAAACTGCACACCTCACATAATAACAGCACGGCTGCAGCAGGAAGTGGAAACACGCAGGTCGGTCTCATATTTACAGGTAAAGCCCAGAGAAAAGTCCACAGAGTTGGAGAGGGGACAGATTGGGACAAGTGCTTCAGAAGGACAGGTGGGGGCCGTCTCACAGGAAAGCACTGGGGTTCGCCCGAGGGTCTTTCTGGTTCCTGTAGCGATACGTGAGCCACACCCCCAGAATCTGACAGACGGACACAGCAACAGAAAGCACCGACATCAGTCACACCTTAAGAATCTGTGATCTCACATATACATAACTTTAAACCTTAACCGCAGACTCTCTGGTTATTGGACCCTCTCTACCTCCTGAGCTGTTCCTTATAACTGCTCCAACAATAGCTACTACTAATGATGCTACTGTGGTCTGATCCTAGTGACTAACCCTCAGCAGTGTTGCAGCTGTGACTCACCTCAGTGAAGCTGAAAAAGAGTCCAATCCCTCCAACAAAGCGCAAAACTTTTCCAGCATGTTCCTGGATCTTATTTGCACAGGGCATACAGGAGTGGTTGGGGAAACACACCTGCAGGAGGAGAAGAGAGACACAATACATTGTTGAAATGAAACAGGGAGCAGGGAAACCTGTCACGACCCTGCATGGATTCACACTCACAGCGTCACAGGTGCCGTTGTAGTCCACCTGTCTGAAACCACAGCAGTTGATGCTCTTCTCCACGTCCCTCTGAGTGCTCGGAGAGTTAGTCCAGCCAACCTCCAGCAGATGATCCTGCAGTGCATGCATTAACATTTGACAACGTTCTCACACTGGGTATGTCTCCGACACAACTGGAAACAACTCGCAATAATTCTAGTTATGTATGAATTTACTCTGAAATATTAAAAAGCATAATCAATGCATTTCATGTCATTTGGGTCATAGTCTAGTTTTTAAGTTCAAGTTCAATGACCTTTGAGCCAGAGAGATTATGTGACACTAAAGACCTAAAGTTGTTACTCTGTCAGTTTATTTATTGATATATTGATCTCCTATGACCCAGAATACCTTACAGCACTTCTGTGACAACACCATAAAACATTAAGGCTGCTGACATGAATATTATCTGCATGTGATGTCTGAGGATAAATTTGACTTTTAACATCCTCACTCAACACATGTTGATACATAAGGGCAATAAACAATTCGGGGGGGGGGGCACAGTTACATTTCCTCCAAACACAACAAGATGGCCGTCACTGTTGGAGTGGAGGTGTTGGACTTACCTGCTGCTCTTTGTTGCTGGCCAGGCAGGCGCTGGACACAGAGAACTGCACGACGAACACCATGAACAAGATGATCATGTACTGAGCTTCGCTGTCAAGGAACAACAACAGATACACACACACCCAGTCCCGCCTGTGCAGAGCTGATTGCAGAGTGAAACATGATGCTGCTCATGCATACATGAATGGAAAATGGATTTTCCAAAACACTGTATCTCGTGTGTGTTGTGTAGCTAGATGCAGGTCAGGATGTCCAGGTCTGTTCACTTTGTGATCCAAATGAATATAATCTGGGTCATCGTGATCAGCTCTAAGGTCATAGGTCACAGCAGGTTGCGGGTATGTTTTTAAAGAAATGTACCATGTACTGTGATCAAGAAACTACAAATCATCGTCCAATTTGAGATGCTATAAGTGGATATAAGATGATTTTCAAAGTTTGAATGTATACCTACCAGCACCTTTAAAGCTTTTCTGTCTGCCTTCAGTTTCACAGTTCATACATCTATATCTGTAAACTTGTGTCTGATCTACTTTATCTATTTCTATCAACTGTCTGATGCATTCAAACTGTAGATTTCAGCTCTTAACCTCCAAATTAATTCAAAGCCAGATGAATAATGTGGTCTAGTGAATGACGCTGGATAAAATGTGGAGATTTATTGACTCTTTTCTTCAGCCTCTTCAGTCTCTATTAATAAAAAGCACTTTAATGCCACACATTACATCACACTGCTCTTTATTTAACTGTTGCCATGGATCAGTGCTCCATTGATAATGGCTTTTTATATTCCTCATGCACGTGGTTTAACTCAGAGTGAACTTAGAGGCGACTTAGCTGTTCTGGAAAAGAAAACTCATCCCAGGGTTCATCAGCTTATAGAGACTGAGGCCTGTTTTTTTTTTATTCTAAGGTGAGCTACCTTCCTCCTCACTCTGGTTATGTGCAGAAAAATGAATTTAATATGGGTATGCATGATGGTCTTCTCACCTTAGAGAGCTAAAATCATCATTTTAGGGAATGAATTGCTCCTGTAAGAGTCTTTTTGCTGCGATTTCATAGTCTTTGTTCCCTGTAAATGCTGATGCACTGTCATTTTTTCAGGGAAATAATGTAAAAGAAGAAACGCTTAAGGATACGAAGAAGAGCAGGACCTGGTGATGCTTCATGGCCCCGATGAGGCCGGCCAGGGCCACAAAGAAGAGGAAGACTCCGACACCGATCACACCGCCTACCACCTGGAAGCTGGAGACCAGACCGAACCATTTCCCCCATGCTGCGATGCCAATCATCAACAGACTGACCATCTGCAGGACAGGACACACACACACACACACACTGAACACATGTACTACGTGTAGCCTCAGTAAAAAACATCTTATCAGATTTTGTGACTCTAATCTTCTGTTATAAAGTCTGAGCTTCGCTGTGACGTCTTGGGACAGCTGTGTGGACATTGACCAGCCATGGGTGAGACATGCAGGAGCAGGTGAGTGTGTGTTCACCGGCTGCAGCTGTTTAACACTGTACATACAGCACGCTGTGTAAACCACAAAGCAGGAGTCACACTGGAGACTGACTCATATTCTTCATTATACAGTAAAAATGTCTCCTCTAGTATACACGTGTACCATGGATGTGATGACATCATCAGACAAGTCCCCTCCACACCAATAGAAAACATTATGTCGGCTGTAGGGTAGACTAGGCTCAGTGGTGCTCCTTTAACCTGACTGAAGGGTCTGTATCCAGGCTCTGAGAGGAGGGCCCTGCCGAGGTCACATAAACACCTGTAATCAGCGGTGATAAGCGCTATCAGAGGCGGACACGTCGTCCTCGGCTATGGCGTTAAAAAGCTCCCACAGACTCTTTGTCTCAGGCCTGTCTACAACCAGCATCTCCACCGCAGCACAGACATCGCTGACCGCACCACCGTCTGTAACAGCTGTCCATATGGTGCGAGGTGATACTCACAACATAGAGGATGTTGAGCGCGCATAGGGAGTGTTTGGAGCAGGTGAATCCGGCGCAGCCCATCCTGCTCAGCGTAGTCACTCAGCCCGAGAGAAGGTGAACGATGTCGGCTCCAAACACAAACACGACCCCCCGATACAAGAGACGGTCGCTAAGCAGCGGTAACAGCAGCAGCAGCAGCGGCAGCGGTGGCAGCGGCAGGTCTAACCTGGACTGAGCCCAGCGTCATGCGTCAAACACACGCAGTTACGCAAGCGGTGCGGCGGAAGTTAGATGTCCGTCAAAATTAAAGCACGCAGTTTGTCACTTCCGCAGTGCAGTCTATTTGGGGGGGGTTGGAGGGAGGGAATTGGGGGTGGGTTACTATAATGCGGCCTAAGACTTAGATGACCTAAATATGTAAATTTAACTGCAACATTTAAACAAACAAACATTCAATAACCGGATAAACAACTAGGCTACAGGAGTTCAAAATCACAAATGAACATTTTACCTTCTTCACCTCCAGATTTGATTTGATCGCAACACAATTGCAAAAAAAAACAAAAAAGAGTCTGGCTGAATACATCTCATATTCTTATCAAAGCAACACTCTTCTTTGTGTGAGGAGATATATAGTTTTTTTTTTCTTTTGGCTTGAGGAAAAGAAAGTATCTTGGTATGAATATGTCATTAGAAATAAAAGGTCAAAATGTTGTTGATGCTAGCACTAATTTCAATAATCATCTGTGCTCCTAGAGCTGATGAATCTGTGATAATCTATAATGAACAGCACATGGTAAATTATTAGTGTTCATACTTTTATTTTGAAAGTAACATCCGGTGTTAGAATGGTTGTTTCCTTTATCTTGCTTCTTGCTCGGTGTATGTAGGACCGCGAGGGACGGGCTCCAGGGGACCGGGCCTGCCTGCTGATTGGCTGCTGAGGCCTCCTGTTGTTCCAGAAAGAATCCGGACCAGTCAGACTCCTGGTCCACCTGACCCGGACCAGTCCAGTCCAGTCCAGTTCACAGGAAGATGCTGTTTGTCTGCTGCTAATGATCCTGTCTCATGTTACACTTCATTGATTATTCATCAGACCTGAGGAGAGAGAGCAGTCCTCTCTGGGTCACACCTGTCTGCCATCATCCATGAGCACTTCTAAGCAGCAATCAGCCCATTTCTGCCAATGTTGTTTAAAAACAAATACAGGTTTCAGTTAATCTACAGGTGCTTTCATCCTCCAAATGCAAGTCTGCATCACAAAGTTGAAATTTCTGAGCATGAACTTTGAGAGTGTCATGGTAGGAAGTGACACGATATGATTTTTTTCTTGTGGGTGTAGGAGCTGTCAACCTGTCTGTGTGTGGAGAGTCAGAGCACTGGGTACTGGCACTTATTGAGGATTAGGAGACTTGGGGTTCAAGTAACCACAGCAACACTCATTGCATCATCTGTGATGGGTTTACAAAGAGGGAAAAGCACACGTACATATAAAACCAGTTTATTCATAAAAAGATGAGAGCATTGCTGAGTCAAATACACAAAAAGTGTTTTTGTTAAACTCTAAAACACGTGTTACATCTACTGCAGAGGTCACACTGTTCATTGGTGGACAGTGTCACAGATGGAGTGGGTGCTGAAGACTTCCCGGTTCCTCTGACGGTGCTCGGCTGCTTCAGGAGTGGGTCTGTGGATGTTGAGGATGGAGGAGCTCCACCTCAAGCTCAGTCAGGAGCTACTCTACAGGTTCACAAGCTGCTGCTGCACAGTCAGGACTCAGGAGGCAGACTACAGGAAGCGCTCCCTCAGCCCTCCTCTCCTTCTGACTCGGACTCTGTGGACATGAAGAGGAGAACATGTGAGTTGACGGCTACACCTGCTGGTCACCCTGACAATTACAGCTACTGACTGTCAAAATAAGAGCATGTGGCTGAGAGGAGAGCAAGAAACAAAGGAAGTGGTGTGGTTATTGCCTTCTTCAGCGTTCTGGAGCCACTCCACAAACTTCTTCATCTGCTCTAAGAAGACACTCTTCCCTTTAGCGGCATGGGCGTCTTTGTACCACTTCAAGATGGCCTCCTCACTCAGGACATCAGCTGAGATTAAGAGAGGAAACCAAGCGTCAGCGTAGATAAAACAACACATCTGTGTACAAAACAGCTGGACAGGAGGAGACATACGGGCTGAGTGCACAAGAGAGTGTGTGAGGTGCCGACCTTTGTAGAAGAGCACCACAATCTTGGAGAAGGACTTCATGAAGTGGATGTTGTCGTAGCAGTACTCTTGGATCTTCAACAGCAGCACCAGCTCGGACTGACCCTGAGTGCTGAACACTGCCAGCAAAGGAGCGTAGTGCTGAACGAAAACACACACACACACATACACACCTGAACACCTGTAGACAGCTGCAATATCAAAGCTAACAGTGATTCAGACAACCAAAACTAATGTCAGCAGAACTTAAAGTGAAAGGACAGCTGGAGACAGTTCAGAGAGGACAATCATCTCCTGTATGTGTGTCACTGTGCTGTGTTGTGATCATGTGTGTGTGTGTGTGTGTGACCTACTTTGAGGTGTTTGAGTGCCTGCTCTGTGACCAGCTCCTCCTTCTTGTTCCACTCCACAGCGTTCATCAGGCACGTCCACAACAAGCCAATCACTGCCTGCTCCTGCAGCTCATTCCTCTTCATCTCCTCCTTCACGTACACCACCATCTGAACACACACACACACACACACATATTGGCTTGGTGTGCTATCTTCTGATGCTAATAGCACTGATGGTACCCATTGTATTTACCTCTCTGATGGGACACTGCTGTGACAGACGCTCCTGCAGCTCCCTCTGCAGCTCTTTGCGAGTTCCCAGGCTCTGCTGCACATGCAGGAAGTCAGACAGCTCCTTGAGCCCGGCTTCATTGAAGTACTTTGAAAAATGCTCCACGTTCTGTTTACTGGCTGGAAACAGCTCCTAAAGTGATCGACAAAAAAACACACACGCAATCAAAACATCAAACAGCTCAGACCAAACAGCTCAGACCACTACACACACACACACACACACACTTAGAAAGTTGTTCCCTCCACCAGCCAACTAGGTTACATGGTGACATAACGGTGGTGACCTTTGACCTTATTGGATAAAAGATGTCATTCCTTCATTTTGGTGTTGTGTGGTCAGGATGCCAGTCAGCATGGTAAGTTGGGACCTTGACCTTTGACCTTTGACCACCAAAATCTAATCAGTTCATCTTGGAGTCCGAGCGAATGTTTGTCAAAGAACCGAAGAAGATCAGTCGAGGCGTTACTGAGATGTTATGTCAGTGAGACTGGGCTGAGTGTGGGGTTAGGTTTAGGTTTAGGTTTACACCTGAAAACAACATGCCTCCAGCTCTGGCCTTTACCAGCACAGAGGTGTATAAACACCTTGGTGGGGGTCAGACATCAAGAATATGGAAGCCTTTTCTGTTGAAGAAGCTAATTGAGAGAGACCCCAGTGTACTGAGGGAGAAACTACACCACACCGAAAACACACACTGACTCGCTGAGACCACTGTAGAGAAACACAGTGAGTAATGCTAAACTGAAGCAGCTGTTGAGCCTTGGATTTTTCTTACCAGAAGTCTTTTATCCAGGTTTGCCTTCCTCAGAGCAGAGGTTACTGAGTTGGCATCTTTCTCTGCGATCCATGCTTTGAACATCTTCACAGCAAACAGCGCAGAGATCCCTGTAAAAGCAAAGCCAAAAGTAAAAAGTTCATATAAAGCTTTGTCAACCCGTCCCAAAAAACTTTGTTGTGTCCTCCACTCATACCTTCTTTGACCACACTCTCAGTGAAGAGGCTGTTGATGATGGGAGGTGGTAGTATGTTGTTGGCCAGCAGGATACCGGTCAGCATGGCCAGCTTGGTCTGCTCCGACTCACTGAAGGCCTTCAGGAAGAGCAGCAGCTACACAGGAGCAGAGAGATGGCAGACAGTGAGTACTGTAATCATGAAAATCAATGTCCTGGTAGCCCAGTTGGATGGATAACTGCAGTACAAGCTGAACGTGCCATTAAGTGACCTCTGTAGAGAATACAGACTGATACAGACCTTTTTGATCTCCTCCTCAAAGGCCTTCTCCAGATATTTGTATCGTCTGATGAGCTTATTGAAAACCTGCAGTCACATGATGTTTGGATAAAATGTTAACAAAACCCCATCCTCCTTCTTCGTTGGTGGGCACAGTGAGTGTGAAGGGGAGTGTGGGTGCACCTGAGCATATAGACGTAGAGCGGCATGGCTTTCCTCCGTGGTGAACACACAGTGCACTGTCACCTTGGTCTTGTCGCCCTCATCAATTCGAGTTCCTCCAGGAGCTGAGGAAGACAATGGGGTGTTTAGAGTTGACTTATGTCATATCAGTCATGTCCAGTATTTGTTGCACTAAAAGAGGGAGTCATGAGGGATGTCCTTAAACCACCAAGTGAAACATTAAATGAATGCACACAAAATCAAATGCTGTCAGACCGTGTCACGTGTTTTTAATCTGGACAGAAAGAGGTAAATGCAACTTTTTTTTTCAGGCCACACTGGGATTTAAAAGGCCAGTCCAGAGGGGATCAATGACCGGGTGAAAGCAGAGGTGAGGTCTCTCGGTCCCGGACCCGAAGCTGCGAAGCAAGGTAATGGGACTGCGTTACAGCAAAAGGTAGGCGAATACATTACTGTGAGTCCGTTACTTGTGTAAGGCGTTACTCCCAACACTGGTTGCTGATAAGTTTGTTAATGAATCTCATAGCAGTAAAAACGTCGCTGTTACCTGTGGGAAAATGCGCTAACATCATGCTAGCATCATGATGCTAGCATGATGTTAGCATGTGCTGACAAGTGTCACAACTTCAGTGCTACTGACGGAAACACGCCGATCTATGAACTAATGAAACAAACAACCGGTAAAACATTTCCTTATCTTTCAGGTTGTTTAGCACGTCAAAGATGAAAAAGCACAGCTAAAGATGAAAGCCAGGAGCCGGTTGGTGTCACACGCCTCAGGTGAAAAATCCAAACAGCAAAACAAATGTAAACAAAAACAAAACAGCGCGTGCGTGCCAGAAGGGTGGGGGAGGGGTCGATCACACGGCCAATCAAAAAACGGCTACACGTCACAGTCTTCTGACATCACTGGTAGAGCAAAACTCCACTTGTGACGTCAGAAGACGTCACACTCATTGTTCCTTTGATTTTTCCTTTGTTCTACACCCATGTTCCCTTGAAATCAAACTCCAGTTCGACTCATTCTGCCCGAGCCTTTGAAGCAAGCAGCATTTCCCAGATTGCCTGAAGTTGACGACTATTTATTTGTGGATTTTGAAGAGACAGAGAAGATTCAAGTGAAAGATCAAGAACCAAGAACTCTAAAGACAACAGCTGAAGCCGCTGCCATGGACCAGCAAATTCCCACTGCACCAGCAAGACCCTCATTGTCTGGTGCTGATGGATTGACATCTGAGACAGAAAACAAACAACATGCAGTACTTGTCACAACTGTTGTTGTGACACTCTTGACCAAAAACGGTGTTGCAGACATCTGGACAAGAGAGGTGCTGATCACCAACACCAAACGTCTGGTCCAACAAACACTGCAGGGACTCAGTCTGAGAAAGACCTACAACCCAGACATGAAAGCCATCAAGAAGATCAGCAAAGGTGTCATCAAGGACCTGAAGAAGACGTTTGGTGGGAATCTCAAACTCAGATCTGCGTTCCTGTCCGAGCAGCCCGAGCTGGAAGAGGTCATCGTGAAACATTTGCAGGCCCACGTCAGAGACCACTCTGCTGGCGCTGTGGATGACAAACTGACATGGAGTGTGTTCTTGAACATAATACCACACGTCACCTTCACCCTCATTCTGATTATTCTGGCCATTATCTTTGTGTAAACTTCTATCTTTCTTTTTAATTTTTAATTTTTAATTTTAATTTCTTATTTCTTTCTTTATCTTTTTTAATTCTTTTTTCTTTCTTACTTTTTCTCTTTTAATTCTTTTATTTCTCTTTTAATTCTTTCTTTTTATTTTTAATTTTTTAATTTTAAGTTTTTCTTTCTTTATTTTTCTTTTTTATTTCTTTCTTTATCTTTTTTAATTCTTATTTTCTTTCTTTCTTTTTCTTTTTTAATTCTTTTATTTCTTTTTTAATTCTTTCTTTTTATTTTTAATTTTAATTTTTTCTTTCTTTATTTTTCTTTTTTATTTCTTTCTTTATCTTTTTTAATCTTATTTTCTTTCTTTTTCTTTTTTAATTCTTTTATTTCTTTTTTATTTTACTTTCTTAACTTCTATCTATCTATTAAATGAATAATAAACAAATTAATCATATTTTTGACTTCTGTGAGAACTTATTCTAATCTATGATTAAATGTATAAAGGACGATAAGACGTGTGATCTAATACTGTTTTTCATGTGGAATATTCATTAAACACTATGTGTCCAATTTATTCACAGTCTTAACCTGTAAAGATCATTTGAACACATTCAGATGCAGTGAAGTAACGTGTGTTTAAATACAAGCTTCTTACATTTGGACCAAAATAAACTTAAGTAACTTTACAACTGGCAGCACCTCTGCTTCCTGGTTCATTCAAATGTGACGAGCACATAGTGCTTTTCTCACTATCACCCCGATTACACCTGGCATTAACGTGTGTTTTCAGTGATGGGATTGCAATCGGATGGTGCTTGACCACTTGAACATACAGGTGTAAACGCACCCAAGATGCATTGAGGACGGACTGTGATCCAATTGGCCAAACCACCTCTGGAGGTGGTCAGGGACGCACTCTGACCATATTCTACACAAGTGTAAAGTAATGCATCCTGCATCCAGATACAACTACGCAGCTACCATTTTCTTCCTTTATACATTTTATACATATATATTTATTTTCACTTTTTAAATTTCTTTTAAAAATGTTGTGGACACTGGAGACGCATGTTAATGCCAGGTGTAAATGCTATCTGGTCAAACTGTCTCCAGATACAACCTGGACACTGGAGATGCATGTTAGTGCCAGGTGTAAACAGGGCCTCTGACAGGTCAAAATGTCAACATTACAGTTTTTCTCAGCTGCTTTGGTGCATTTCTCTGATCAGAAGTAGAGTTCTCCTAACTATTAGTTCAATCTCCACAACATTTACTCATTTGTGCACATCATAGTAGCAGTTTCTCATTCCTTTGAACAAACTGCAAATGCTTGTGGACATATATCAATTGCTTTCATACAATTCTCTGCTGGGGCGGGTAATCAACTAACTTCTCTGTGTTATTAACTTTCATTTAAGGCAGAGAGTAAAACCTTTAACTGTAATTGGTTTAACAGAGAGTGAGCTGCAGAACACGCACGCGCCATACTACAGTCAGATTAAGATCAGTCTAAGGTTACAAGGTTGCACAGGTGACAGTAGGTCTTTCCTTTCACCTGCAGGTAGGTGTGTGATTTCTACCCAACACTGTGAGGGAGGGTCTCCACACTACCACAGGTCTTCGAGCTCCATGTGGTCTCCAGAGATGCACCAAGATTTCCTAGATTTGTCAATGAGTGAATGCACTTGTACTTTGTGTAGCTGATGGCTAATTCACAGACACAAATGTGCAATGACCACCTCAGTGACCGAGCTGAAGGCTTGAGTTCTTTGGTGCTTAGTGAGGAGATCTCTTTGATTAGTGGGCATTACTGTGCTAAGCTGACAAAGCCAGCAATGAGCTCTCTGTCCTTGTCTGTGGAAACAATGCGGCCGTGGACTGAACGGTGAAGAGCGCGTGGAGTGTGGTTGACAACACTGACCACTGTCCCTCCCTGTCAGTGCAGAACCTGAACTCAACATCTCCCTTTTTAATTTGACATGTTTGGGACCAGTCCTTCAACCTGAACATCCCCCTACTATCATAAGAGTAGCTGCTGTCAATGGCCACTTAAGGCTGGTCCACCCTCATGTTAACAGCAGAAATAAACATGTTTACAGCCCGGCATAAAAAATACATACCAAAAAAACAGTTGTGGTCTAGGGAGGTGATAACAGGTGATAAACCTCAGCCAGTCTGGACTCACCGAGCATGCTCCCTGCGATGAGGATGTCGAACAGTGTGTCGGCATAGCGTCTGTAGTCCAGCCGTGATCCTGTCGTGTCCAGAAACTTGGCTACAGCCTCCAGGTCACCACCTGCTTCATTAAGGCCCGCAACAATCGTGTCTCGGAAAACTGTCGGCTCAAACTTCTCCTTTTCATCTATAGGACAGAGGGTCACGTGATCAAGTTCAGGTTTTAGATCCAATTAAGTACCAACACTGAGCAACTGCCAACAACATCATCAATCATTACATCACTCAAAGAAACTCAGGTAAATACAATGGAAACTCCAAACAGTACACGGCGAACATATATTTATTGTATTTACACGGTATCTCGCTTCTTAATAGACTGAGTTCTGTGACTTCATTTACTAGCAATTCAGTAACTTAGTGATTTAATTGACAAATACGGTAGTTCACATTTTTTAGGACTATACTGGTTCTGGTACCTAATCTGAAACTACTGGCATACAGAGGAGGTACCTCTAGTTCTTTGTTTGTGTTCAGCTGCTGCTCTGACGCAGTGCAGTTTGCTTCCTTACCAAGTGTACTGTGTGTGTGTGTGTGTGTGCTGTTTGCACTGTGTGTACAGTACTACACTGGCATCATGATCAGGGTATATTTAGACATTTATCTGCTGATTCTTTCCTGTCACCCAGAGCTGAAAGCTAGTGGAGAGCTAAGCTGCTCAACTTAATCCACTAAGGATCTAATCAGATATTTAATCATTCAATTGTGATTTTGCCAATTTCAGACACCTTTCAGTTTCAGTTTCTATATCTGCTTTAAAGTGTCCAGTAAAAACCTTGACGCCTTAGCTCATTGACAAGATGGACTTGAAGTGGCTTTGTTGTCAGTTCTGAAACACAGGGATCAAAAGATACCCGGCCTTTGCAGAGAAAGTCCTGCTCTGGTCCTGGTCTCTGTGACTTCTCGCTGTGTTTGAGTGTTAGGACCTGGTCACATTAGCATGTAGCTGATAACGCTGATAACGTGTCAGTCAGAGCAACGTCTGGAATATTTTCCGCCTGCTCTCAGGACTGTGCAGGAGTTTGCAGTTCGACCGTGCTTTATGCACTGACATCGGTGTCAGGGAAGGGAAAACACCAAAACATGGTGTGTGTTTGTTTTCTGCTGGATGAATTCAAACATCATACTGTTCAATGTGCATAGAAACACACACACACACACACACACACAGTGTTCAACACAAACACACAAATCTGGTACTCACCCCTTTTCCTGGTCTTAAACCTCTGACCTGTGAGCACTGGCTTCTGCTGCTTACCGGTATTCATACAAGTCCTGTAAGACACACACAGGTCCTGACAGGTGAACACTGAACCGACCAGTGAGTGTGATCATGAGTTGTGCATCGTGTACTGGACTCATGTCACATGACAGTGACGGTAGCTTGAAGCTTGTTGCTCCACAGTGGCTGGTGCCAAACTGGCCTGAGCTCTCTGCTCTTGGCCTCCTGTTTTTCAAACGAACACAAAGCAGCTGCTCTGACATGTGATTTATTTATTTATTTATAGGTCAAAGGTCACGCAGTTACTGTAGTGCAGATGACCGAATGCAAGGTTTGTCATTCTGGAGCTTTTCATATATGAAAATTTCAACTTTCAGAAGCCGACACTTTCCAAGATGGCCACCATTTCCAGTGATTCCTTTGTTTTTGACAACGAGGATGTCAAATTCACAATATTACTTTACATAATCAAAACTATTTTGTCACTGCTAAGGTTTTTGGCCTGTCGCTTGTATCCTGATTAACTTTTTACAGGTTTCACTACTGCTACATTGTTAATCAATGAAAACTGTGGGTGACTTTGCTAAAGAATGACGTATCCTCACCCCATCAACCATTTTGGAAACTGGGCAAAGACAACAGAAGATGATCTGGTTCTGCTTGTGGCCATCTTGTTTTGATCCGATAACATGTTTCATTTAGGAAGATTTGTGCCACTTTTAGTATCATATCCACATTTGAAAGATCTTCCTAAAACATGCAGATATCGGCTGTGCTACTGGTTCGGTGTCTAAATTTAAGTTATGCAAAGAGTGAACATGCCAGATGCTGTCGGCTGTGGCCTGAGAGGAGAACAGGCAAGTAGGAGCAAACTTTGATTTACGATGCAGAATTAACATTAACATGTGAAATCAAAGCACAGCTGAGTGAGTTAACAAACGACAGACTACTACTGTAACAACAGGTTAATTCAGCAGCGGTAACCGCAGCAGGAGTTCTGTCTCTCAGAACAGGTCTAATCCAGCTCAGTCCTGTCAGGACAAAAACCTTCACACCACAGAGGTGGAAAAACAAAAACAAGAGTTTGTGTAACTCAAACATGTCCAGCCTGAAGTCTCACCTCCCACAGCTTCTACATTACTGATCAGACTACTGTGGCCTGTACTCTTTAAACTATTTCAGTATGTTTAAGATGAATCACCAATGGCAATGATGGAAAGTTGTATAAAACTCAAGACAGAGCAGCTCTAAGCCAGTACCTGCTTTGATATCTTTTCCAGTATCCTGTGTTGAAAACCCTCTGTCTACCTCAGCAGCTCTTCCTCTGAGGATAGTGGTTGAAATAAGGTGGAAAGTGCTTACCAGCGGTGAGGTCCTTGTGCTGCCTGTAAGTGTGTTGGGCTGAGTTGACTGTCTGAGTGTCAGTCTGCCTGTTAACCTTGTGCTCTGCTCTATATATAGTGGGCTCATCCCTGCAGAGTAAACCTGCCTCTGACCGTTGGGCACAGGACACGTGTCATATTACTCAGCGCGAGTCCGACTCATTCTCTCCCACACCAGTCGCTCACTGCCATTGACACTGACACACTATAGAAACACAGGGTATGTTGGTAGTATGTCGGTGTCTGAGTGTGTTTCAGAGACACATGCTGCAGGCCGAGTGTTTACAGAGAAGGTGGGAGAGCTGCTGGGTTCAGGCTGCAGAGCCACTGGCTGGGTCAGGGATTACTGCACTTTCTAATCCACAGCATCAATCCCTGTTGTTGCTCAGGGGCAGACTGTGGCAGACTGTGGGCCACTTCACTGCCATCACACACACATATACACACACACACACACACACAGACTGTGTGAACTTGATGCAGAGGCTCCATAGAAACTCTGGTATAGACTATAGACTATCTATCTATCTGAGTTGCCGTGATTTGTTTCTCCTGTGTATGGTCTATCACACTTTCAAAATAAAAGAACTTTATTAAACTGACTAAAAGTTCAATCCTTCAAAATAAGAGTACCTCAAAATGGAGTCAAATGTTCAATATTTGTCAATATTTGTCTCACTTTGTCTAACTATTCTAACTCATAAGACTTTACATAGGGGGAGTAGTTTGAACGCTGTCAAAAACAGAAACAATTCATATAACACACGATACAATAGACAAATAGAGCTCTCAAGTAAATGTTACTGTCCACCTGTGCAGGTGTGTGAGCTGTGGAGCTACAGGTGGTCTTACCTGAGGGTTGCAGTAGTCCGTGTATCTGGTGGAGCACACTCTGCTGTCTGAAGTGAGTTGAGCTTCAAGCTGCAGGTCAACGGGCAGGACAAGACCCAATACTTCTGTGCGGGGGGTCTGATCCCTGACTCAAACCTCTAACTCACCAGAGAGCAACTGGTCAGAGATGCACATAAACACTTTATCTGAAAACTCAGTCAAGTGACATTCAACATCAGTGTTAGATCTCTTTGTTTTCACTCAACACACTGCAGGTGTCCCCCCCCCTTGGTTTGTGCAGTGGTACCTTCCAAGAATGGCCCAACTCTGTGAAGTGCTACTAGTTGTGTCTGGAGCTGTTCAGTCCACATGTGAAGCGAAACTGTCAGCAGACACATCAGAGCTGACCAGAGAGGATGGCTGCACCTCAGAGAGGAGACCTGTCGGCATCCGAGAGGAAGATCCTGCAAGTTATTGCTGCTGGTAAGAACCGCTCTGTTTCCACATCATACTACTCTCTGATTTCTACATTTATTGTAAACACTGTCTCCACTTTTATTATACAAGAGTCTGGGGAACAAATGTTTTGGCAGAGTGAAAAGTGATGATGCATTTGAGTCACAGCACAAGAAACTGTCCAGACATTAGCATTGTAACTTATAAAGATGAGTTTTTGTCATGTTTAAATGATATAATCATCATCATTGCATGTCTGGTTTAACTGTTGATACTGATACTGTTTCAACATGTATGAAGTGTTTCCTAATGGCTGTGAGGGAATATTTGGGGAATATTTGGATTTTTCTTCATTTCTTATCAGAAAATCTCAAACCAAACTATTCAGAAATTGCAGACCAATAAGATAAATGATAATAATGATAAGGCAGAGGTGTAAGAATGAACTGAGCTTCTCTGATGTGTCTGGGTTGTTTGCAGGTGATGTGCAGGAGGCTGCTCAGCTGCTTGCGAGCAAAGAAGTACGAGTCAACTGCTTGGATGAGGTACAAGAACATTTTCTACTGTTTCTACTGTTTCCAAAGTTATCAATACATTTTCAGGCTCAACTATCTGCTGTATGTTTAAAATAACTCCATCTGATCCGTGTATTTAAAGGAACAGTGCAGACAAATAATCACTGCAGCTTATTTCTAACCGTAACAAGGGGGAGTCCTGTTTTATATCTCTAGATATCCTCACTGATCCCTAATTAACTCTCATTTATGTGTAAATATGATTTTCAAGAACATCTTTTTAGTCTTCTAGCACTTTTCTTACTTGTCTGTGTAGGCCCACAAACCCAGAGTTGAGAACCAAATCTATGGGATTTAACAGGTGGCTCATGTTATAAAAAAAAATGACACCACTGAAGATGACCTAGCTCCCCCGCTCCACCCATAATGCAGCAGTTATGTCACCTTAACATATGTTATCCATTGTGATGGAGACATATGGAGACGACTCTTGAGAGGCCGGCGCAAGCCCTCTCAAACGCTGTGTGATAATAGCCTCACACCACTACATGTAGCCCACAGAGTCCTTCACGGCCCCCGTCTGTCAGATTCAGGTGTGGTGTGTGGACAGTCAGAGTCTCACATCCCTCCACCCACAGCACAGACACGAAGCAAATGTCCACTGTGTGTGTGTGTGTGTGTTGTAAACCTCTTAGGACCTCTTAGAATAGCAGTTACATTATTTATGGTATTTATATCCTTTAGACCAGACTTGTTTTTTTCACCAGGGTTGTCCCACCTCTGTCTCCAGGTTCTTCAGAGCACATAGACTAACTCATCATGTGATGTTGTCTGTTTGCTTTGTTGTTCAAGTATGGCATGACTCCACTGATGCATGCAGCATATAAAGGCAAGGCAGATATGTGTCGCTTGCTGCTGCAGCATGGGGCCGATGTGAATTGCAACCAACATGAATATGGCTACACTGCTCTCATGTTTGCCAGCCTGTCAGGTACATGTGTGTGTGTGTTATTTGGTTTTGCCATCATAGGCTTTGATTAAGCTCCATTTTACTTTAAGTAAGTCATTGTTGGTGAGATTATGTGTTGTGCTCCTGATTATCAAACCACTGATTCCCCCCTCCCCCAGGGAAGACGGACATTACCTCCATGATGCTGGATGCAGGAGCAGAAACAGATCTGGTGAACTCTGTGGGTCGTACTGCTGCTCAAATGGCCGCCTTTGTTGGTGAGACTTTACTGTTAGTAACTGTATCTAACGATTGTGGCTGCTCACATTTCAACCACTTTGTTCTCCCTCTAAGGCCAGCACGACTGTGTAACAGTGATCAATAACTTCTTCTCGCGGGCAAGGCTCGAGTACTATACCAGACCACAGGGAATGGAAAGAGAGCCCAGGCTGCCCCCAGGACTAGCAGGGCCTTTGCACAAGATCATCATGACCACAAACCTCAACCCAGTCAAGGTGAGGCAGTGAATGGCATCATGGAAACATGTTTATTCCTCATTGACCTACAAAACCAACATAACAATCACATATCCAAACAGAATAAGAGTAGCATGGCGGTGATGTGCAGTAGACTAAAGCCTGAATTTGCAGACAGGCTTCGAACGCCCAGTGCCCTTTGAATTCCATACAGGTCCATGTGATCTGTGCTGGCTGCACTTCAGTCCACGGCTCTCTCTGTCGCAACCTTCATCTAAATATATCGACTGGGAGAGTCAGTCAGATAAATTTGACAACACATGCATGTCAAAATATGACACAGGGTTACAGCAGGAAGCAGTGTGTGCACAACATGGCGTGAATATAGTACTTTTGTGCACATGAAGATCCTAAAGAACAAACACTCAGTACAGACTTTATATTTAATGTTAATATTCATAGTCTCTGGATCCTTACAGTGATTTTACTGATCTCCTGACCGGCTCCATGGATGGCATTGTTGGCTGTGTGGTTGACTCTGATCTGTACTATAAATAATTCAACAGTGATTGGATGGATTGACCTTAAATAATGCTCCCCTGAGGATAATTCCCACCGACCTCTGATGGTACTCTCTTACTTTTCCGCCAGCTCCTCCATGAGGTTTACATGTTTGGTAACCCTTTTCTTTTACAGGCCGTCAATTGTGTTGTAACTATGGACGTGGGAGTCTACAATTGCAGCCAAACTTTTAATGGTGATTACAGGAGGTTTGTGTTTGGTCCTCAATTGGTACATTTGCTCACAGTCTTTATCCAACAGAGGATGGAGATGTTTGCATTCTTTTATTTGGCATCTGCTGGGCTTCTTTCCAGAGAATGAGGGATTAGTGTCAGGTTTCTGTCACTATAAGCCTCAGTGTAGGTAATGCAGTGTTAACAAAACATGATGCATACGCTATGAATAATGTAGAATGAGAAGGAATAACTTAGGGATATACTTTATGTACTCTCTCCTTCCTGTCCCTGTCATTGTCCTGAGAACAACTCTGCCCAGAAATGTTTGTCTAACCAGGTCTCCGATCTGTCAGATAGTCATGCTCGTCAAGGAGAACCCGGTCCTGGTGGATGTGGAGGCTCTGGAGAAGTGTTACCAGGTGATGGACCTGCTGTGTGAGCAGTGTGTGAAGCAGCAAGACATGAACGAGGTGCTGGCCATGAAGATGCACTACATCAGCTGTGTGCTGCAGAAATGCCTGGCCTTCCTACAGAAACAAGATGACAAGCTCGATGCACTTGTCAAGAGGTGAATCTGTCCTCTGAATATATACTGTCTTCATTTGTTCATGCTTTATCATATTGTAGATCTGATTTCTCCCATGAGTCTTCATGCTGAACTGACTGGACAGAGTTTAGAAAGACTGTTTATATCAGGTCCTGCAGTTCGCCTGTAGGTCAAGACAAAGACCATGAAGTCCAATGAACTCTCTGTAGAGCAGGAACAGGCCTTGAACCAGAGCTCTTCTAGGGCTGGTGTCTAGATAAACTGAGGGACCATGGGAGGAGGGCCTGGGTCAGGGTAGGGTTTCCAGAAGTCTTTTGCAGACATGGAGAAGCTGCTGGAAGGACTAACATCTTAGAACCTGAACAGAGTCCAGAAGATGTGAGACTGGACCTGTTCAACCTTTCAGCTCTGCAATGACCTGAAGCACAAAGACAACACTGCAGAACTGTTCAGACCAGTCTCTTACTCTTACTAACCTGAAGATGACAGGTCACAGACACTTCCTGTGCAGTCTGAGTCCGTGGATGTGACTGAGTTAAAGCTGTTACTGGTGCTGACGCTGGTCCTACAGAGAACTGGTTTAAAAGCCTGAGACTTTTGTAGATGGAAAATTCTAACTGAAATATTGATGGCATGCATTATAGAGTATATATACACGCATGAATAATATGACATCACTGCTTTCTGTCGTGTTTGACCTGCTTTGACGCTGCTGGGGTCCAGCCTGCTGAGGGGGAGGGACAGTGATGGTTTCCCACAGTACCAGGAGAAGTTCATTCGAGACTGCATCAGGAAGTTTCCATACTGTGAGGCCACATTGCTTCAGCAGCTGGTGAGGAGCATTGCACCGGTAGAGATTGTAAGTGAAGAACTGAAGCACAGTGAATGAAATATCATGTTTAGCTAAAGGCCTCAAGAGTAAAGGAGGGAGACTAATGTTGGCATGGGGGCTTGTAGTAGCTGACTGTGAAGTGGGAAGATTTAATCACTGTTGATGCATCACTGTTGATGTGACTGATATAACTATAAACACTATGGCACCTTTTTTTTTTCGACAGGGCAATGACCCAACAGCGTTCTCTGTGCTGACCCAGGCGCTGACAGGTCAGATGGCGTTTGTTGATGCTGACTATTGCGCTACATGTGGGGAAAGGGGAGCAGACAAGAGGTGCTCCCTCTGTAAAGCAGTAAGTCAAAGTCTTTCAGATGAGTCCTGTCCTGACAGTCGTACACGTTCTCCCTGTTTTCTTCATGTTCTCTTTGTCTTCAAGGTGACATACTGCAGCTTGACCTGCCAGAGGCTCCACTGGTTCACCCACAAAAAGATGTGCCGATCTCTGCAGGAGCAGAACGCCGACCTGGAGAAGGACACTCCGAGGCTGAAGGAACTGAAAGGTGCTCATGTCTTACCTGTCCTTTACAGATACACACACTGTTCACCTGTAGGTCATGGAGTCTGGTCTGAGGGAAACACCCAAGGAGGCCTGGGTGAAAACAACAAGCATGCTGTAATTGTTACTGCCTCTGTGAGTGATGTGGGACAAAAAAAAAGCTGGTGCTGACGAGAGATCTTGATCATAGTCTTAGTTATTTGATGTGATGCAGCTCAGCAGCAAGACAGTGAAGGCTGGAGCTAACACCCTACGGTGGACTTTAGGCCTGCGCCCTCTAGTGTTCAGCAGAGATAATTACTGTGTGTGTGCTCTGTGCTAGATGATGAAAGCGACCTGGTGCTGGAGACGGCCAACTTCCTGCAGGAGCTGTGCATGCGGGCAGAGGAGAAGGTGGCTGCAGCTGGAGGCTGCCCTGCGGAGTTGCTTGCCTGTCCCTCCACCTCCACCAAGGCACCGTCCTGCACCCAAGACTGAGGCAGGACCACCGGCCGAGGACCACGGATCACTCTGACTCACCTGTTTTTGTGAATTTTCACAAAGGTTTCACACGAAGAGGTACAGATGGGCAGAAACCATGTTGGCAGGATACTTCCTGTTTGTATATATCGCAGCAAGCCACATGGTCTTAGATCAACATAAGCTGCTCCTGGTCACAGCTGCTACAAGTAAAGTATTGTAAAGTATAAGCTGATGCCAGCAAGTATTCTGGCTCGTTTGATAAGTGAATAGTCTAGTACTAGTTTTTCCTTAAAGAAACAACCCCTCACTGCTGTTACAGAGGCCGTATGTAGTAAAGTTGATAATTGATAATTGTAGAGTATTATAATGGGGTTGACCTCTTCCTTTCCTCGTGTTGTTACATGTAAGTGTTTAGGCAGATATCTGGAAACATGGTGAATGAATGCAGAGGTAATGTTGGTCGTAGATCAAAACAAAATATCGCTTAAAGAGCAGCTGTATAAGTTTGAGTGCATTTCGACAGACTGAGGGGAAGAGGATGAGAAAGTCCTCCATCCTCCATCCAGCTCAGTGTAGCAACGTAGTAAAATGATCAAAATCCCAAATTACAGCGACGCCAAGGACTCATTTATTAGATTCTTGTGTTCAGAGGTCAAAAGGTCAAGGTCACTGGGACCTCACAAAACCCAATAAAGCGTTATGTCCTCCATTGTCTATACTGCTTATCTCTGCAGCATCTTGGATGGGGGGTGCAGGCTGTCCCAGCCGACACAAGGTCAAAGGCGGGGTACACCCAGGACATATAGAAACGACAATACACACACACTCACATCCAACCTCTGTACCACACTGACATACACCAGTTGCACAAGCAGGTGGCAGTGTCCTCCTTCTCCTCTTCTTTCCCTCCCTCCTCCTTCCTGCTCAAACACTGAATCCCAGACTCACGGGTTTCAACCCAGTTACTGACCCTGCTCCTCTTTTGGAAAAATCATGAAAACATTTCTCTTGGTTGGAGAAAAGTTGAAGGTCTTATTTACATAGATAGATAGATAGATGCCCATCATCATGATGTGTTCATGATCCTTCATCAGCATCAAGGCAGATGATCTACAGCACCTTTCAACAGAATTACATTATTGTTTCCTATTCCAAACAGTTGTTATACATCCACTCAAACTGAGATGTAAAACTCAATCTGTGAGAGTTTCTCTCTGCTGAACTGACAGCCTGAAGACAAACAATGGGGTAACCAGGATAAAAAAGAGGCCTCTCCTCAGCCTCACTTTCTCACACACGGTGAACGTCCTTCGGCGATGCTTCGTTTTCTATGGAGCTCTGTCTTCCTGACGCCATTGTTCTCCGTTTCCCATGGGAGCTTGCTGACCCCTGTCACTACGCTCATATAGGCACAAGCAGCAAGCACGGCTGCTGTCACGCTCGCAGCTCGAGCCCCGTCCTCCTGTTTCTGCCCTATTATCCCCTCTCCCCCTCATCTGCGTGTCAAACTCACTCTGGACCGGCTGTGAGGCATAAAAGCTTGATCTCAAATTTCCGGTTTCTGAGATGTAAAAATTAGCAAATGCTCTGTGGGATCAAATAACTTTGATAGTCTTCTTACAAGCCCCTGGGTTCTGTTGTCCACGGCCTCCCCTCATCCATAACCTCCAGCTGGATGATGTGATGTGACAAACACAGCTTTTTGGGGGGTAATTGGAGATCATTTTGAGGGACATGGGGAGGGAAAATGGGGAAAACACACACACACACACACACACACACACATCACCTCTATGTAATAATAATGGCATGAACTGGACAGTTTTGGAGTGGATTTATTTTCAGTGGTATCAAAGGGGAGACAAGGAGAGTTGGAGGAAAGTCATTGTCAGAGAGTCCTGGGAAAGGCGTGTAAGAGGACACCTCGGGTCTTAGGGGCAAAGTTTCGGCAGGATAAAGGTGGAGAGGAGGCTTTGTCTGGCTACTGTATGATTTGGATAATGGACATATACATACATCATGAAGGTGAGCTCATCCACACGGCTTCGGCTGCAGGAGGCTTGGTGAAAAACCTTCATCCAGAGCATGAAACCATTTAAACTCTTAGTTCAGACAATGTGTGAAATAAATGTAATTTTATTTGCAAATAGAAATCAAGTGTTTTTTTTATGCTTTGAGGTATCGTTTCTACCCTGAATGTTATCTGCTGCAGGATGCTTCATTGGCTATACTGTAGGTTCCCATGTGGACAGTGACAAAATTGACCCGAAATAATAAATAAAAACCAGCCCTGTAGCATTAGCATTAGCATTAGCATTAGACTTTACATTAATTTGAAACATCTGAAGCTGAAGAATGAGGCCAATGCTTAAGTGCTCAAATCTGCAGTTCCTGTAATGACCACTAGAGGGTGGCTCCACCAGCCCCCATAGACTCCCTTGTTTAAAATTCCAACTGTACAGCAGAAAGAAACGTGTTTAGAGCCTGGTCTTGAAACATCTACATCTAATTTTCTCCTTCATGATGACAGTTTTCATAAGTCACCTGTTTACATTTAAGATGTATATAATTGGGGGTGTGGCCTCTTTGTGATGGGTGGGTGACCGTATGTTTGACGTCTCTGAAGGACACACCAGTAATCTATGTTTGTGAGCCAAGATGTGATGAGTTTCTGCATCAACAGAGCAGCAGCATCAGTTTGACAAATATCATGGAAGAAAGTTGAATTGTTAAACTTGTTGACTATCAGATCCGTGCTGTGCAAATGCACATGTTGGACGAGTTTCTTCTTGTCTCTTCTCATATTATAGAACAAGAGAGATTTTACATGCAGGTCCCACACAGCACCTGTTGTGAGTTATCAGTGCTCTGAGCTCTGACATCTTGCAGCATGTTGGTGCTAATGCAAGTTTCCAGCAGGATGAGATCATCAAGGAAGCTACAAGGCTATCAAATGCTCCTGGACCACTCTGTGTTGACACCTTATACCAGATGAGGAACAAACAGCACAGCTTTTATGTCCTGCTGTCTGCAGGGGTTGTCTGTGCGTTACAAAAAGATGGCCTCGTGGATAGGAAACCCTGTCTCCTTAATGTGGACCCTAATGGACCATCTTAAAGTTACCGTCACCAGCTCTTTCTCCTGACTTCCCTCTCAACCACCAGTGATGTAATGCTGAAAACACATCTCACTCTCTCTATGAGAATAGCACAAAACACACAACTGCTCCGTGGTGTTTCTTGTATCCACTGCCAGTTGATTTTCTCCCATTACAGTAGTTCCCCACGTTCATTATAGCTGCAGCTCAGAGTCACGCCCCCTGTATTCAATGGCCCTGAGAGCTCAACGTACATGCAAAAGACACAAACAGACACTCCAGATTCAGAAAACAACAACAAGACAACAACAAGAACTCCCAAGCACACTCTTGTTCAGTGTTTCTTAGCCGAAGAAGTAATGAATACCACAACACCCACACTTTGAGAATCACTGCTGTATGGCAAAGTTGTCTTTTCTCTTCATGTGTAAGGATGTGAACACGCAGACTGGTTGAGGTGATCATGCTTTTTGTGCTCCTTTCCTTTTGTGGTCTGCACTTCCCTCCCTGATGCTTTGACAGATCGAACAGCTTTAGAAGTGGATCTGGCACGTGATCCCTGTGTGGCTGTGAAACACAGTGTGTCTTTGTGTGGCGACGGTTTTCTCAGCGTTGTGGCTACGAGGGCATCCTTCACTTACTCTCTGCCTGAATGAGGAACAGGTGTGTCTGCAGCACGGAGATTAAACTCTCTTTGACGGTCTGAGGCTATTGACTGCAGAACACACATGTAGACAGACATCCAGCAGCAGCACCTTTCACAGCTCCAGGCCTCGGGACACACAACAAAATGGACCTTTGTATGATTCTATTTTGGTCTTTTTCTCAGCATGTTTGCGGAAGATGAATTTCTGCAGCTTTTGATGTGGCTCCCGCCCTCTCTTTGATGTACACAACATCAGAAACCTGCCCACCAATTTGATTCATAACGTAGGGAAAGAGGAAGATTAACACTTAAGGTTGCAGGCCTTTGTCAGCTATGATGTGGCTGTGAGGCAGCGGCATTATCTCATGATTAATTGCTGCTTGTTCTGGTCTGGATGTGACCACATGGCTTCCTGACACCCAGCAGTGTCCCCGCCTGCGCCGTGAGCCTCCTATTCAGCCATGTGTGAACTCTGCAGGCAGGGAGCGAGTGCGTGTTGTGTTCAAAGACCGACAGTGTAATGTTTAGCGTCAGCTACCAGAGTTTTGCAGGATGTGGACTCTGCTTGGATAATGTATTGTAAGCCGGTGGTTAAGAGAAGAGACGCATCAATAGACATGTAATTACAGCTTGCAGCAGATGGCTCAGTACAGAGTGTGATGTCTGTGACCCTCCGATCAAAGGTCCACACCCACTCACACAACATGACTCACAAAGGCAGGAAGTGCCAAGACCACAGCTAATATACATCAAGATGGACTGAACTCTTGGAGAACGTGTCAAGTCTTGGCGACCAAATGCAGAACATGTGTTGATATTTTTACAAGCGACTAAAGACCTTTCTTTTCAGTCTCACTTTTAATTGGAATCTCACTTATTAATTATTTGACTTATTGATTTATTGTTGTCATATTTTTATTATTTATTAATGTTTTACTTATTTTATTACTATTGTTTATCTCTTACCCTTACCTCACTTTACTCATCACGTGACATCATGATTTAGACAATTCCTGTGTTATATCTGTGTAAAAACGCACGTGACTGAGCCCAAGGCACCACGGCCTCAGTGCTCTCCGAGGGAGGCTGGTGCAGCCGCAATAAAAACCCTTCACCCTTTGCACTCTCGCAGACCGCTCGCAGATTTGAACCCCATCCTGACATAACCCAAAGCACTAACCAGCTGAATGTTTGGAAAGTAAAACATACTTCATAAATATGTCATGTTTGGTGGCTCTGTTTTGATGCTGACGCAGCATGAGTATGAGTATTAGTCATGGTTTTATGGAGAATTGACACGAGTCATAGACAGATTCAGCTACTGGTGGTTGTTGTGGCCCCCACTGGGCTGTGGGCCCCGAGAATTGTCCTCATCTTTTCCCCTGTACAACGGCCCTGGTCACATCCACTCATTTGCCAGAGGAGCAGGGGATCAAACCACTGTCCTTCAACGCGTGGACAGTCCTTGAGAGCTGGGGGAGAGGGGAAACAAGATGAAAGAAATACATAAATAAGAAGTATGAAAGTAGAAAGTCGTCCATGTTTTCTTTGATTGTAACCACAAAAAAGACACTAAAGGTTTCTTCTTAAGGATCAGCATTTCAAATAGACCACAGCAGAGGAGGAACACATGGACCTTTAAACCATCAGGTGAAAGTATAACTTCTGTGATAAGCCCTGATCTGACAGAATAAATCAGCTGCAAGTGTCAGTAAGAGTCTGTGTGGAAACCCCCAGCAGTCAGGGAGACTCTGATTGTGTGATCAGAAAGTTTCCCTCAGCTGTGCGGAGGTTGTTTTTTAGTGTTCAGTTATGTCCCACATCATGTCATTTATAAACAGTGCAACTTCAGCTAAATACAAACCAGTTTTTGCCTGTAGGTGGATTGGTAGAAGTAGGTATTCATGCCATAAATCATTGCATCTGCCCTGAGATTTTAATGGAACAAGTGATTAACCAGCGTTTGGTGATGGGACAAAAGTGATGCAAGAATATAATGATGGTCTAAATAACCATGATGTTGTGTTCGACTTGGTAACTTGCAGGCTGCTACTAATATTAATGTCCTTTTTGGTGTGTCTGAGCTGCTGCTGCCATGTCCTGAAAACTTTGGTCAGTGTTCAGGACATGGTGTTGTGTATTGATAAGTATACCAGCTCTCTTGTGCCGTGTTCGTGTGACTTTCCTCTGTGTTGAAGAAGAATGGCAGTCACTGTGACTCTTGAGGTTGTTGGACTAAAACGTCTGTGGTCATCGAGTCCTTGCTGTCACATTTGACAACAACGATCTTTGTATTCGACTTCTTCGCTTTGCAAAGTACAATCCAACATATGATCAGTGCATTATATATGTATACATTTGAGTGTGTGTGTGTGTTTCGTAACTAAAGAGCCCCAGGGCCCCTCCTGAGAGCCTGCACAGGTGCCCATTAGGCTTCAGTTTGAGAGAGTGGCTACTTCCACTGATCAACAAGTGTGTGTGTTTTGTGTCGCTGTGGTTAGCCTGTTAGCCTGTTAGCCGTTTTTCTTTATTCACCTGAGAAAAAGCCGTAACATGTTTTTGATCAACGCTCCCGTTGACCCCTCGGTGCACCTACAGGATACTATTGACAAAGAGACATCAATCCTTTTTTCCTCTGGGGGAACACAAGTTCAACATCCTGTTGTCAACCAGCGCAGGTGATTCTATTCACCGGCTGCCTCAGCCCACAGCTTTCAGAGGGAAAACATGAAGGGATACATGAGACAATAAAGCGTCTTAACATGTTGCCGCAGCTGGAACAAGCCCCACTAGCCTGGAGGTAAAGGTATCCCCTTCATAATAACACAAAGTAAAGAAAGCTTCAGCACTGACTAATGCCTCTGTTGTTCAGGAGTTCCTGTTTGCAGTGAGCCTGTCTGGCGTGCCTGCAGCCTTATGTCAGATACACACACGCATGTCTCATTAGATGTTTATTTCAGACATTGACAGAAATATTTATAATAATGAAAAAAAAACCACACAACTTCAGCTGGTACAAAAATAAATTACATAGCATTCACTCTGAAACCCATAACCCTTCCCACATGCTGTAGATCCACACTACAGGCTATAACGCTAAACTCTATTCTACATTACGTAACTCTAACTTCACATTTGAAACTTTTACATCATGATTTGCATGTTTGCATCCACAGTCTGCTGAGCCTTTGACTTTCTGTTCTCTAGTATTTGTACCAGGGAAACTATCGCTGTTGCAGCTTATTCGCAAATAGGACGTGTTTTCTTTTCTAACACAAGGAAATGTTGAGTTAAGTTGTAAGTAGAATATCTGACTTGCACACCAACACCACAAAGCTCAAATCTACAGCAGCTCGTGAAAAGGCTCACGTCCTCCAGCTTGGATTAAAAACCTTGAGCTCCATTCGACATTGTAGAAAAATATATGTCCCAGCAAACTTTCTTTTTTAAACATCCTCCCTGACACTTCCTCATCCACCGTTCACATCTGTGTAATATCAACATCATTTCTGAGAGTCATGTTGGAAATATTCACCATATTAATGATCAAATCTGGGACCTCTGATATTTAAACTGATACTGTTCACGAATCAGAAAGTTGAGCTGCGTCACTTTGCTGTAAAATGATGAACATAATAACTTCTCCTGATTCCAGTCTCCCATTGGACTGGTCTGACATAGTTCATCCACGGCCTGCTCCTAAACACTGGCCAACCTGCACATTTGGTGTGACCCCCCCCCCCCCCCAGCTGCACTCAGTTCGGTTGGTTTTTTTTTCCACCACCATCTTTTACTAAAGTCTAACGTTTGATCTTTATGGGTCTGTGAAGCAGCTCTCTTCAATCATTTGACTTTTCCTCTCTCTCTTGTCCTTACCAAGACACTGAGTCGCTTCATGTCATCGGCTTTGTCAACATTTTCAGTTAGCATGTGGGTTGCCTAGCTTAGCATAAAGGCAGGAAGTGGAAAAAAGTGTAGAACTCACTAACCAAGATGTTTCGTGTTTGTTATTTGTTTGCACAGATTGAACAAACAAGGCTTAACAAGGTGTATTTGTGGACCCCAGGCGGAGCCAGGCTAGCTGTTTCCCCTTTCATACAGTCTTTATGCTAAGTTAGGCTAAACATGACCTGACTCCAAGTCAGTAGTTAGAATCTGATTCAGGATTATTCACTGTTTCTGGTCTGGCTCTTAAATATTTGCACACTATAATAATTCATCCATAAACATCATGATGTCCTCATCAGGCTCCTGCTGCAGCTGCAGGGGTTTTAGTTGTCAGACTGCCTCCCGCCTCTCTCCTCCTGCTGTCCAGGCCTCCTCACGTTTTTTCTCTGTTTGCCACTCTGGGCAGATGTGTCCTTGTTTCCTGAGTCATTCTGCTCTCTGGAGTAGCGCTTGCACTTGCAGGAGGTCACCACGGTTATCTTGTAGGTCCTGGAGCTTCCGTCCTGGCACTGCAGACGGATCCTCTGGGTCCTGGTCCGGTCAATGATGCAGCGCCACTCCTGTGCGTCGCGACGGCTCCAGTACCGCGTGGTGTGACCACCGCCGCCGATCCAGTTGGGCAGCAAGTGGGCCGGCAGACACTCCCCAGCACACACCAGCTCCTTGATGGGGTTGACACTGGTGCACTGGCCATCAGAGATATACTTTGTGGACCTCAGCTCCCTGCAGCCCATCTGGCTCTGGTCTGCACCTGAGACAAAAAACTGCATTATATATCTGTATACACACACACACACACTCTGACTGGACACCTTTACCATGATGTCAGCTGCAGTAACAGGATCTTAAAGTCTGGTTAGTCAGTTAGTATGGAGACTTAAGGAACCTGACCTTTGAACCAACACAACACATAAGGAGCCACATAACAGAGAGGACAAAGGAACCATAATAAAACCAGAGACATGCCTCTGTGTATGGACAGTGGACTCGGCTGATATCTGGGGTATCAGACTCACAGACTTGTATAGATCTCATCTGACATCAGGACATAAGAGAATTCCCATGGTACTTATGAAAATCCACCTGCTGAAAGAGTGACGTCACCTCTTGTACATCACAACATCTACACCACAGGTAAATCTACCTTGTGTGCGTCATGCGTCACCGTTTGGACTCACCGTTGCGCACAGGATCAGCCGGCCGCCTCCCGCCGTTCCTCGCCTGGTTCGTGTCGTCACTGGCCGGCTCATCCTGGGTGTCCTGGACCGGCTGAGTATCGAGTGACTCGGTGGCGTCGTTGTGAACAGCTGAGCTGCTCCTGCTCAGCAGCAGCAGGAGCGCAACGAGCTGGAGTCCGCTGGCACGACGGAGCATGCTTCACCTGGCTGATCTGAGAGCTGCTGTCCGTGACAGTGTCACACCTGATGAATGACGAACCCGCTGCAGCATCCGGGGTTTATATAGGCCGCGAAGCCTCAGCGACGCACGAGGACTTTATGAATGAACCAGACACGCCCACTTGAACAGCAGCCCGCGCTTCGTGTGTCAGATTGATCTCCTCTATAAAAAGTCATCAACCGCTGCTGTTTATTATGTGATGACATCAGCCGACGTCACAGTCAACACTTAGGCCTAAATCTTCATCATCAGTGTCTAAATCTCGATTTTATTTTGAAATATAACAAGTGGTTGATAAAGAGAACAAAAACAAACATCAGCTTCCTTCCCTCTTATGATCCAGTAATGAAATGGTGAGTGTCCAGGTTATCAATAAAACAACTGACTTTTGATAAAGTGACCTCTTCACAATCACATCAGTGAAGACTTTGCAGCACATGCACTGAGTCTAAGAACTGTTAGCATCAATGTGACAGCAGAAAAGCAAGGGACATGTTTCATCACAAAGTCTGTCAAGATGATATCAGCTGCCTTAAAGCTAACCCTGAAGTTAAAAACTTTACAATCTGGATTCAAGCTTCCTCAAGGCCCAATCTGAGGACATCAGTGGGAAGCAACCAAAATATGATCACTCACACCTACAAGGTGGACCTGACCTGGATGGAGATGCAGCTTGAATGGGACTTATACCTTGGTTAAGATGAAACTGAACGCAGCTCCACAGTATCCTCGCTCACTCACTTGGGATATGGAGACATTTCTGTTCAGCTTGTCTTTACTTATTATTATTATTACTCAGGAGCTGCTTGTGATGGTGCAAGAGATCAGACAAGATTGTTTTTACATATGTGAGAGACATAAATTATACAAAACACACATCAAGACTTAAGTAAAGAAACTGATTCAACACTGCCCTCTATCACTGTTAGAAGAAACAGCACGGGCCAGTGCAGGTTTATGGTTACCAGAGTAACCAGCATAATGCATGACCAGCATTAGATACTGTGTTTTGGTGCTGATATGCTGCTCACCAGGATACAGTGATACTGCTGACCACAGGACGCTGGTGATTGGATATTAGTGACCAGCATGAGATGCTATTTGTTCATCGACTTGTTTTACAGTGTCAGGTAAAAGAGCCTTGACAAAGATATAATATGAAAGATATAATCTCATCACTTCAGTGTGTTGTCTCAACCAGCAGAGGGCAGCAGTTCACACTGATTGACTCCATTTTGACCTCTGACAGTCGGTGGTGACAGAGAGGAGTTCATCAAAAACGGTGATAAACAAGTTGATTTTAAATTCCTTTCACTCAACAGGAACTAGACATGAATTTGTTGTTAATTTTGAGCTCTTCACCACGTTTAATCAACATCTAATGGTGTCTGAACTTTGAATATTTCATCATTGGAAATACCATGATGAAAAAGATGATAAGTCAAGTCCATAGAAAATGACTGATGTTATAAAAGTGAAGAACAAGAATCTGTTTCTACTTTAATGTTGCTGCCATGAAATAATCTTTGCCACCAGTTTGTCACTTTTCTTCCTCCTTGAAAACCTCCCACTCAGAGGAAAACCACACAACATCATCTGTGAGCCAAGGGGGCTGATGGGAGCTGTGAGGAGCCGTTACAAACCACGTGGCCTCGTCTCAGCTCACAGCTCGTCCTCGTTTGTCCTCGGCTGCATCACAGCTCCACTTCTCCCCAGGTTCAGCAGAGGAAACACCACAGCACAAGATGCTTCTCCTCCCAGCTGCTGCTCTGTGCTGTCTGTGTTCAGGTGAGTGTTTCCACACAACCAGGAGCCAACACACTCAACTTGTCACCAACACTCACACACTCACCTTCATCTACCTGTCTGTGGCTCTACAGCACTGGTTACCATGGCAGCAGACCTGCTGATTCAGGACCAGTTGTCACTGACCAGGAGAGTTGATGAAAGTGTCTCATTCAGCTGTGGACGAACTGACCGGTGTGATGATGATGACATATTCTGGTACCAGAAGAAAGAGAAGGAAACATTCAGAGTGATTCTTTATATTAATAGACGTAGTGGCACCATATCCAAAGGTTACGGCCATCCTCAGGAAGCTGATTTTACATCTGTTAATAAAGAGACCGGCTGGGAGTTGGAGATAAAGAAAGTTAAACGTGATCATTCAGCCTCCTACTACTGCTCCTGTTATAAGAGTGGTGCCCCACAGTGAGAAATGATCCGTGCAGCCTGAACAAAAACCTCCAGATGAACACAAGTCAAACAGTGGTAGTGACAGGAAGAGAGCAGTCAACCACAGACCACGTTCACATGTTTCACCTGCAGCTCAGACGCCTTTTCAAGACTTTTCTACGATATTGATTCATGTTTTCATCAGATATTTCAGCAGCTTTCCTGTTGTTCCCCACAGTGACGACAAAGAAGAAACACAGAAGCTCAACAACAAAACAAGACCAAGAGAAAACAAGAAAAACTACTAAAACAATAAGAGGTCTGGAGCTCTCCGGATGTTTGAGCAGAAACCAAAGGATTGGACAAAGTGAAATGTGACCTGATGGTGGCGCCAGATGAAAATCCAGAGGTTGACCAAAGTGAGCAGGCTTCATCCTGAGGGGAACATGAAGGTCTGAACCAGTTTCAATGGGAATATTTGTTGAGATATTGGAGTGTGAAGAAAAAGGAAAAAGAAGCAGAGACCATGTCATGTTGATATGAACATTAGAGAAACACATGATGGAGCTGAAATATGATCCTGGTTCATAATGTGTCACCTCAGCTGACACATTCAGCAGCACACAGGTTTTTGTATTAGTCTTTCTCACTGTGGGAGCAGGCGAGGGCTACTTCAGCTTTGGCTCTGGGACTAAACTGTATGTGAGAGGTAAGAACAAACTTTTATTTTCCTTCAGTTGTTTTATTGAAGAAGTTGAAAATGTGTTTGAATCTGAATTTTCACAGAAATATTGATTCTAACAAAAACAAACAACTTGAGGAGAAATGAACAAATGTGTTGAAAATGTCACATGTTATAATGAAACATATTGGATTCTATTTAAAAATGAAGAAAGTGGATTAAATGTAATTAATAGAAGGAGTTTTAATTCTTCTGTGAATATAATGTACGTTGATCCAGACGTCTATAATGATGTGACCTTAATTAACAGCACAGTTGATTTGTAACATGTTAAAACTCTTCATCTCATCAATACAACAACGTTTTATATCACAGAGAATGAAACTCAATTTTACTGTTGTTTTAACGTCAAATAAAATGTGGTCGTAAAATAAATGGCGTCATGTGAAATCAGTCAATATTGATCAATACTTCTCTATTAATATAAATATTTCTGTCTGTTTTTTATCTACATTTATTTGGGTTTAAATATTTGAATCATATGAAAATGACCAATGTTTTATAGCCAATATTGATCTAATATAAAATAACAAAACATGAAATGTTTGGTTAATTCTGTATATTCTTTATCTGTCACAATTTAGACATAATCAATATATTGATCTGTTAGAACGACACATTGAAAACATTGTAAATATATGAAAAAATACATGAAGACTTCTTTAATATTTTATTACAAATGTTGTCAGAAAATATCAATTTAAACAGGTTGATTTTATATTAAGGACAAAACTCTGTAATATTATTTCTATATTGATCTGTTTCTTTGATGCTGTTTGTTTTTTCTATCATCAAACCTAAAACTAAATCAATATGTGGTGTAATGTGATGACATCATATCATACAGACAATTTAAATAATAGAAAGGTTTTAAAATCTGTTTCCATCTCTGTCTTTCTTGAAGTTGACTCCTCTCTGATGAAACAGTCGACACATCCATGATACATGATGTGTAAATGATGCAGCACAGTAACTCTATGTACAGGTGAAGCCAGTGTATGTGTGGACCTCTGTGCTGTATTGATGAGGAGTTGAGTGATCAGAGTCCATGTATTTTCCAGGATCAGACTGAAAGCAGTGCAGTGCTGGAAGCTGCTGTTGACTGTGTCAATGTGTGTCTGTGCTGCTTGTTGTTGCTGCTGCTGTCAAACTTCAGATGAGCCGGTGGTGAAGCCGGTGGTGGAGCCCGTGGTGAGCGTGTACCCAGCAGCAGCCAGAGCCCACCTGGAGGGGAAGAGCGCCCCTGCTGTGTGTGGCCTCAGCCATGTTTCCTCCTCTGGTCCAATTCTCCTGGAAAAAACAGAAGGAGGGTGGTCCTCTGGAGGAGCTTTCCTCTGATGATGGAGAGCAGCTGGTGCTCACAGAGTCGGGACACTCCGCCGCCATCTTGCTGATCGACCAGCCACAGGACGCCACGTATAAATACCGCTGCTCCGTGAAGCATGAGTCGGGCCCAACACTTCAAGGTGATGAAGGCTTGGTGACTGTGTTGAGCAGTGATTCAGCTTCATGTGGAGACTCTGTGACAGAGAGCAGAGCAGCAGAGCTCACACATTTCTCACTACAACTCCAAACTCACACTCCTTTTCTGTTTCAGAGGTTCCAGCTCCAGCAGCTCCCTGTCCTCCAGAGAGAGCATCGGCACGCCTGGCAGCTCTGCACCAAGCTGACTGTAAGATCACCTGCTGCCTCTCTGCAGGGACAGCTCCACTGCTCTGCTGCACTTAGGGCCCAATATCAGTGTGTTGACTTTCTGCTCATCACTGAGGGACTCAAACATACACTCCCTGATTGTGTTAGAGTGTCCAACAGCACAACAAAGCCCAGTCACAGAGCTGTCACTGCACCATCTGACTAACAACACCTGTCGGAGGCACTATACTCAGTGTCTCCACTCATTCATATTTCTATATGTGAAGAATGAATCTAATGAGTGTGTGAGGTCAAAGGTCACAGAAACAAAACGAGTGAGTCCAAACTGTGTGTTTTTATATGAGTGATTCTGCAGTGATTTGAATTGTCAGGAACACTTGACAGAAGAAGGTGATGAAGGCTTGGTGACTGTGTTGAGCACTGACTGATTTCTTGTCGACTCCTTTTCTGTTGCAGTGCTTCCCCTGGATCCTCTCCAGCCTCAGTGCAGGGTGAAGCTGCTCTGTCTGCTCTACACAGTGCTGATAGTCAAGAGTCTGCTGTACTGCTGTGGACTCTCTCTGATGATGAGCCTCACACACAAGGGACCATCACGTGCTGACTGACTGTTTTCTGCTCCACTTTACTCTGCATCACATGTCATCACTTCATCTCATTTATCTCTTTCATGACAAATTCAAGTCTAATGTGTCTCTTTATTCACACCTCAGAAAATTATTACATCCAACGTGTCATATGTCAAACACACATATTTGCATTTGTTAATTTAAACTCTTTACATTATTGTTCTTTAGATAGATATCAATATCAGTATTATACTCATATATCAATTTGCTGAATCATGAATTTTCTGGTAAATTTTCCATTGTTTATTGTTTGTTTTACTTTCTTATGTTTCTTTTTAATATTTTCTGCAGAGTGCGGCTGTTTGCCAAATTCATTCACTGTAAAATTCTCAATATATCAATAAATGTCTGCTTCTTATAAACATCTTTGTTTTTATTGAATCAAATTTAGTTTTGATATCAAATACTTAGAAACAGACTCAGTTATATTGATCAGATTTATTGACACTTGCAGCTCATTCAAAGATGCAGGTCCAGTCACACATCCAACACTGTGTTACTGTTGTTAAAAACAAAAAAAAAAAAGAAAACAGCATTTTCCATTTATCCTAACAGGCTGTGTGGGAGCACACAGGGAAGCAGTGGAGGAGATTAAAAACCAGTGTAGTCTGATTTATTTCATGTCTGATGTTGTAAAACTGACTCTACTGGTTAAGTAGTCCATGTTGTGTGTTTTAATCATTAAACTGAAACATGAACCATCTTTATCAACGTTTACAGTACGGACGTTCAACTCTACGCCGATGAAACTGTTGTTTACACACACAAATAAAACAACAAATTTCATAATTAGAAACATGAAATCATTTATGAGCCATTTGAAATGTACAAATCAATAAGTAACATTATTTATAAACCACTCAAAATGGAGACAAATGTAAACTCAGTATTTACAAGAAACTGAAAGTGTGTGTAACGTTACACAGACAATACAACAACATTAATGATGTTTTAAAGATCATGAAGTGAGTTCATCGAAATATTCATAAGTTTACATCTGACATGTTTCACTCTGTTGAAAATGACACAATTACTGTAAATTTACTTCAGTAATTAAACAAGTGTAGAAATTGAAAGTTGTCTTTGATCAACTTCTAGACACGTCACATTAGAAAACTCTCATTTGTGTCCTGCTGGAGGCTCCTGACAAACAACCTGTAGCAGTTGTGTAGGAGCACTTTGTTGGCAGGGTTCAAATGTAAAGTGACCATCGGCTGCTAAAACTCCAAACCCCATAAAGACGTGTGCTGGACCAGACCTCCAGGTGGGTGGTGTTTGTGGGTCTGTGAGCTCAGATGAACTGTGTGTGGGTGGAGGGCTCAGTGGAAACAAGTGTCACTGAAAGACAAACCACAGAGATCAGTGTGTAGAGCAGCAGATGTAAATCTGTTCTCACTAGTTATTAGACTGAAAAACTGCTGCGAAACTATCAACACTTCCTTTCCCGCAGCAGACAAACCGTGTGGCTTTCTGCTCTGCAGCCTCCACAACGTGAGCTGTGGCTTTTCACGTCAACAACACAACAACAGCTACAAACACACACTGTGTTATGCTCATATTTAACTTTGTACATGTTTCAAATCACTTGTGAATAATTTTTATTTCCAACTTCACCTGAATGTGAATTAAATCACCTACTGTTTTATTTGTGTGTGTAAAAATCGCTGTCATCAGCACTGACTGAGAATGTGTTAGAGATGTTTAAAAGTCACATTAAAGCTCCTCAATCTGCTCGGGTCCCATTTTATTATATGACACTAATTGGACCAGTGTTTTTAGTCTGTAGAGAGTTCACAAGAGACAAACTACAAACTGAAGTCTCAGAGTGTGGAGAATCAAAGTGGACATTTTGACTGAGGTGTTGGTGGACACACTTATTATGATGTTAAAGTAGGAAAGAGTCACAGACAAAGACAACAAAGTAGAAAGTGTCTTTATAATTTAAACACTAAATTATTTAACTTAAGATTAAAAAAATATATATGTATGTATAAAAAGATTTGTTTTGACTGAGTCGACACACAAATCCAAAAATTGTAGACATAAAATTCAAAGTGACACATTTCTAAACTCATTAAATGAAGCTCTGCACCAGAAATATGTGGTGTAATAGAAATGATCGATAAGTGTTTTTTTCTGATGATTTATTGAAATGCAGAATAAAAATCAATGAAAAAGAAGAATAAAAACCAAGATCACTTTGTATTGTAATAAAACAACAAAACTGAAAGAATCTGATAAAAAAATATTGAGAATGAAGAGAAAAAAAATGTAATAAAAAACGTAATATCTACCAAACAGCTAAACTTTCTGTTGTTACACATGTCATGAGTAAAAGTGGAAATTATAAAACACAACATCATAACACAAGACAACAAATGCAAATTTAATAAGTAAAAACACACATGTATATATGTGTTCAACCCCTTAAAGTCTTAGGGCCCAGCATGTATCAGAAGCAATGGCACCCACAGGCCAGTGGGTTTAAGGGGTTAATTTTTAGGCTATAATCTGGAAATAAAGAGACACATTAGACTTGAATTTGTGGTGAAAGAGATAAATGTGAAGAAGTGATGAGATGTGATGCAGAGTAAAGTGGAGCAGAAAACAGTCAGTCAGCACGTGACGGTCCCTTGTGTGTGAGGCTCATCATCAGAGAGAGTCCACAGCAGTACAGCAGACTCTTGACTATCAGCACTGTGTAGAGCAGACAGAGCAGCTTCACCCTGCACTGAGGCTGGAGAGGATCCAGGGGAAGCACTGCAACAGAAAAGGAGTCAACAAGAAATCAGTCAGTGCTCTGCTGCTCTGCTCTCTGTCACAGAGTCTCCACATGAAGCTGAATCACTGCTCAACACAGTCACCAAGCCTTCATCACCTTCTTCTGTCAAGTGTTGCTGACAATTCAAATCACTGCAGGATAACTCATATAAAAACACACAGTTTGGACTCACTCCTTTTGTTCCTGTGACCTTTGACCTCACACACTCATTAGATTCATTCTTCACATACAGAAATATGAATCAGGTGATCTTACAGTCAGCTTGGTGCAGAGCTGCCAGGCGTGCCGATGCTCTCTCTGGAGGACAGGGAGCTGCTGGAGCTGGAACCTCTGAAACAGAAAAGGAGTGTGAGTTTGGAGTTGTAGTGAGAAATGTGTGAGCTCTGCTGCTCTGCTCTCTGTCACAGAGTCTCCACATGAAGCTGAATCACTGCTCAACACAGTCACCAAGCCTTCATCACCTTGAAGTGTTTGGGCCTCCACTGGGCCCCACTCGTGCTTCACGGAGCAGCGGTATTTATACGTGGCGTCCTGTGGCTGGTCGATCAACAAGATGGCGGCGGAGTGTCCCGACTCTCTGAGCACCAGCTGCTCTTCATCAGCAGGGGAAAACTCCTTCAGAGGAATCTCCACCTTCTGTTTTTTCCAGGAGAACTGGACCAGAGGAGGAAACATGGCTGAGGCCACACACAGCAGGGAGCTCTTCCCCTCCAGGTGGGCTCTGGCTGCTGCTGGGTACACGCTCACCACGGGCTTCACCACCGGCTCATCTGAAGTTTGACAGCAGCAGCAACAACAAGCAGCACAGACACACATTGACACAGTCAACAGCAGCTTCCAGCACTGCACTGCTTTCAGTCTGATCCTGGAAAATACATGGACTCTGATCACTCAACTCCTCATCAATACAGCACAGAGGTCCACACATACACTGGCTTCACCTGTACATAGAGTTACTGTGCTGCATCATTTACACATCATGTATCATGGACGTGTCGACTGTTTCATCAGAGAGGAGTCAACTTCAAGAAAGACAGAGATGGAAACAGATTTTAAAACCTTTCTATTATTTAAATTGTCTGTATGATATGATGTCATCACATTACATCACATATTGATTTAGTTTTAGGTTTGATGATAGAAAAAACAAACAGCATCAAAGAAACAGATCAATATAGAAATAATATTACAGATTTTTGTCCTTAATATAAAATCAACCTGTTTAAATTGATATTTTCTGACAACATTTGTAATAAAATATTAAAGAAGTCTTCATGTATTTTTTCATATATTTACAATGTTTTCAATGTGTCGTTCTAACAGATCAATATATTGATTCATGTCTAAATTGTGACAGATAAAGAATATACAGAATTAACCAAACATTTCATGTTTTGTTATTTTATATTAGATCAATATTGGCTATAAAACATTGGTCATTTTCATATGATTCAAATATTTAAACCCAATAAATGTAGATAAAAAACAGACAGAAATATTTATATTAATAGAGAAGTATTGATCAATATTGACTGATTTCACATGACGCCATTTATTTACGACCACATTTTATTTGACGTTAAAACAACAGTAAAATTGAGTTTCATTCTCTGTGATATAAAATGTTGTCGTATTGATGAGATGAAGAGTTTTAACATGTTACAAATCAACTGTGCTGTTAATTAAGGTCACATCATTATAGACGTCTGGATCAACGTACATTATATTCACAGAAGAATTAAAACTCCTTCTATTAATTACATTTAATCCACTTTCTTCATTTTTAAATAGAATCCAATATGTTTCATTATAACATGTGACATTTTCAACACATTTGTTCATTTCTCCTCAAGTTGTTTGTTTTTGTTAGAATCAATATTTCTGTGAAAATTCAGATTCAAACACATTTTCAACTTCTTCAATAAAACAACTGAAGGAAAATAAAAGTTTGTTCTTACCTGTCACATACAGTTTAGTCCCAGAGCCAAAGCTGAAGTAGCCCTCGCCTGCTCCCACAGTGAGAAAGACTAATACAAAAACCTGTGTGCTGCTGAATGTGTCAGCTGAGGTGACACATTATGAACCAGGATCATATTTCAGCTCCATCATGTGTTTCTCTAATGTTCATATCAACATGACATGGTCTCTGCTTGTTTTTCCTTTTTCTTCACACTCAAATATCTCAACAAATATTCCCATTGAAACTGGTTCAGACCTTCATGTTCCCCTCAGGATGAAGCCTGCTCACTTTGGTCAACCTCTGCATTTTCATCTGGCGCCACCATCAGGTCACATTTCACTTTGTCCAATCCTTTGGTTTCTGCTCAAACATCCGGAGAGCTCCAGACCTCTTATTGTTTTAGTAGTTTTTCTTGTTTTCTCTTGGTCTTGTTTTGTTGTTGAGCTTCTGTGTTTCTTCTTTGTCGTCACTGTGGGGAACAAGAGGAAAGCTGCTGAAATATCTGATGAAAACATGAATCAATATCATAGAAAAGTCTTGAAAAGGCGTCTGAGCTGCAGGTGAAACATGTGAACGTGGTCTGTGGTTGACTGCTCTCTTCCTGTCACTACCACTGTTTGACTTGTGTTCATCTGGAGGTTTTTGTTCAGGCTGCACGGATCATTTCTCACTGTGGGGGATCTGTCTTCCAACAGGAGCAGTAGTAGGAGGCTGAATGATCGAGTTTAACTTTCTTTATCTCCAACTCCCAGCCTTTCTGTGTATTAACAGATGTGAAATCATCTACCTGAGGATGGCCGTAACCTGGGTCTATTTTGCCATCATCCCTGTTAATATCAAGAATCACTGTGAATGTTTCCGTCTCTTTCTTCTGGTACCAGAATGTGTAAGAGCTCCTACACTGGTCAGTTCCTTCACAGCTGAATGAGACACTTTCACCAACTCTCCTGGTCAATGATAACTGGTCCTGAATCAGCATCTCTGCTGCCATAGTAACCAGCGCTGTAGAGACACAGACAGGTAGATGAAGGTGAGTGTGTGAGTGTTTGTGACAGGTTGAGCGTGCTGGCTCCTGATTGTGTGGAAACACTCACCTGAACACAGACAGCACAGAGCAGCAGCTGGGAGGAGAAGCATCTTGTGCTGTGGTGTTTCCTCTGCTGAACCTGGGGAGAAGTGGAGCTGTGATGCAGCCGAGGACAAACCAGGACGAGCTGTGAGCTGAGACGAGGCCACGTGGTTTGTAACGGCTCCTCACAGCTCCCATCAGCCCCCTTGGCCCACAGATGATGCTGTGTGGTTTTCCTCTGAGTGGGAGGTTTTCAAGGAGGAAGAAAAGTGACAAACTGGTGACAATGATTATTTCATGGCAGCAACATTAAAGTAGAAACAGCTTCTTGTTCTTCACTTCAACAAAATCACATTCACATTTCAAATAAAGTTCTGCTTTGAATCATGAGTGTGTAAAGACGAAGCCAGAGGACGGTCCTGTGAAGTGTCCCACTGAATCCACATGTCCCTCCTCTGGACCTGCAGACTGGCCTTTTGTCTGGACCAGTGTCCATGGTCATTGTGTCAAATCCATCCCACAAACACAGTGAGAGGAGTCGTTGACTGATGTGGCTCCTGTCTACGACTGTGAAGAGATGATTTTCTGTGACCAGAACACACAGTCAGTCTTCAGTCTTCAAACAGCTGTTCAAGGTGAAAATGATCCAGCTGCTCAGAGTCACAGATTGTGTCTGGGACGTACTGTGATGAAAGAAAAGCTCAGCAGCAGCCAGGAGATCACACGTCCTCAGAAACAGAGTCAACAATAGAAAGAGAAATCCTGTTCAAAGTGGTGGACACTGACTCTGACACTGATCACACGCTCCTTAAAGGAACAGTCTGTCACTTTGTCTGCTTTGTTTTCTCTCTGTGTTTCTCCATTTAAACAAGATTGAACAATATTGTTTCAGTGAAAACAAGAAAATCAGCTGATGTTTGTCTTTATGTCTCAATTGAAAAGAACAACAACAACAAATTCACGTCTAGTTTGTTTTGGGTGAAAGTTTTTGATGAGCTCCTCTCTCTGTTGTCACCGACTGTCAGGAGTCAAACCTTCACACTGCTGCCCTCTGCTGGTTGAGACAACACACTGCTTGGTCTCCACACACTTCCTGTCTCCTTCACTTGTACACTGTATTTCTGACAGTTGTATATTGTTTATTATTGTTGATGTGAATCACACACAGGAGAAAAAAACTGTCTGTAGATGTCCATTGTATAAACATGCTGATGACACGGAGCTGGTTGGTCTTTTGTCGCCAGGGTAACACAGTTAATCAGTGGACATGTTGTCACTACAGTGGTGAGCTGACCAAGAGTGGTGAGGACAGTGTCCTGGTTATTGATGACAATAAGACTAAGGAGCTGCTTATTGAGAGACACCACAGCACCTGTCTTTATTTTCCACTGTTTGATCATCGTCCTGTCGATGTGGTGGAGCAGTTCAAGTGTTTAAGGACTTTTTTACAGCTGTAATCCTGCTAAAAAAATCCCTATCCATAAAAACACATAATAAATAATATATAGTTTAAATATGGTCATCTGTGGGTAAAGCTGTTATTAAACGTGTGAAAATAAAAGTTCATGAGGGTTAAAATAGTTTGATAAAAGAGTCGAGTGTAATAAATAAGTTTAAAAAGACACAAAGGTGCATTGTTGAATATGTCTTTTATTTTGAAGAAGCTATTGGGAAAGAGGAAGTAGTGATTGACAAGAAGCGTGATCCTGCTCCTTAATTGGTTGAGGGCTGATTGACAGGGTCAGACAGGAAGAGAGAGCGAGTGAGAAAGTGTGTGTGTGTTTTGTTGTGGGACAAAACCGGACAGGAAGACGAGTCACGACGGAGACGCTTGGCGGCGAGTGTGTAGTTTTCAGTATCTCAGAGACTGTCTGCTCGACACTGTGGAGTTGGATATTGGAGCTGCTCCTGTTTGGTGAACAGCCTGAGAGGTTTCTGCTCGACATCTCTGTTGGAGCTGCGCCATTTTAGCTTAGCGCAGCTCCTGAGCTAATGCAGCGTGTATTATTAGCATCCGCTAACAAAGCGAACGGACTTAGCCGAGAGCAGCTAAACCAGCTCCTGATATCGGCTGTGCCTTGTGGCCTCAACGCGGGAACCGGAGGATTCAGTTTGGCCGCTGCCGGTGTGTGTGACTCGCCATCGTTGGACATGGTCCTGGGCTGCACAGCGAGGCTCCATCACTTTGTCACGTACCTGCTTCCGGTCCACCTGCAGCAGCGCCGTCCATCAGGGACTTGGACCGGGTAAACGGCCGCTCTTTGGAGCCGAGCTCACACTTTTCCTTTTACTGTTCCTGGATCGTTTGGATTAAAACAGTGGATTTCCTCGCACTCAAGCGCCACAATATCAGGCTGTGTGTGTGTGTGTGTGTGTGTGTGTGTGTGTGTGTGTGGGCCCTCTGAGTTGTGTTTGAGTATATTACTGAGAGAGTAACTCAGATCTAAATATTTAGAGGATTTGAACGTATTTTGAGTAACTTGAAGGTACTTTTTGCCACTTAAAGGGGTATTTTGATACTTTAAGAGTATTTTTGTTTATTATTATTGCATATTATTGCTCATTGCTTTTCCTGTGAAATAGGTGAATTTCATTCTTGAAGATTTAAAGGATCTATATATCATTGTTTTATTTTTATTTTCAAACTAAATGTATTCTTTCATTGAGTAAATAATTTACATTTATCTTGCTAAAAACCTGAGTTGGGTGTTTTCATTTCCACTTAGCTGTTTAAAAAAAAGACAGACACTTTGGTTAAAAACAAAATCCAAGCTTATATTAAAAAATGCTTGAAGATTAGGGTTAAACACAATAGATAAAGAGCACTGCCCTCATCCATAGGAAATCTGAGAGGAGTGCTACACAGCAAAAAAAAAAAAAAAAGTTTCTAAATACCAACACCACAGCCGCTGTCAAAAAGGCACATCAGCAGCTCCACCCCCCCACCATCAGAAAACAGCAGGCCTCCCCCTCCCCCTCCTCACCACCTTTCACTGGGCACCACTGAGTCTGTTTTATCCTATGGCCTCACCTCCTGGTTCAGCAGGTACACACTGTGTGTTGACTAAAGCACTTTAACACACTGAGCTCAGGCTGATGTTCCACTGATGTGTCTCATGTTTCATGTTATAGAGTCTGAACTGTGGATTTTTCACCAGTGGAAGAAAATCCTGATAATTCAAGTCCATAGAAACTGACTGATGTTGTTGAAGTGAAGAGAACAAAGTGAAGGGAAGTTGAAGGTTAAAATCACAGCTGAGGGGCTCTGTGGATTTGTACTTTTGTGTTTCCATCACAGCTGTTCAACAACAAGTGACAGTGTTACTTCACCACCAAGCTGAACGTGTTGTTGTGTTTCTGCATCATGGTGACCCACTTTTTTTTTTCTTAATCTGCTGTCACATTAAAATCCAGAGCAAAGAAACCTCCCACTCAGAGGAAAACCACACAACATCATCTGTGGGCCAAGGGGGCTGATGGGAGCTGTGAGGAGCCGTTACAAACCACGTGGCCTCGTCTCAGCTCACAGCTCGTCCTCGTTTGTCCTCGGCTGCATCACAGCTCCACTTCTCCCCAGGTTCAGCAGAGGAAACACCACAGCACAAGATGCTTCTCCTCCCAGCTGCTGCTCTGTGCTGTCTGTGTTCAGGTGAGTGTTTCCACACAACCAGGAGCCAACACACTCAACCTGTCACCAACACTCACACACTCACCTTCATCTACCTGTCTGTGTCTCTACAGCCCTGGTTACCATGGCAGCAGAGCTGCTGATTCAGGACCAGTTATCACTGACCAGGAGAGTTGATGAAAGTGTCTCATTCAGCTGTAAAAGAACTGACCAGTGTAGTAGTGATTACATATTCTGGTACCAGAAGAAAGAGACGGAAACATTCAAAGTGATTTTTCGTATTGATAGACGTAGAGGCACCATATACAAAGGTTACGGCCATCCTCAGGTAGCTGATTTCACATCTGTTAAAAAACAGAACGGCTGGGAGTTGAAGATAAAGAAAGTTAAACTCGATCATTCAGCCTCCTACTACTGCTCCTGTTGGAAGAGTGTTCCCCACAGTGAGAAATGATCCGTGCAGCCTGAACAAAAACCTCCAGATGAACACAAGTCAAACAGTGGTAGTGACAGGAAGAGAGCAGTCAACCACAGACCACGTTCACATGTTTCACCTGCAGCTCAGACGCCTTTTCAAGACTTTTCTATAATTGATTCATGTTTTCATCAGATATTTCAGCAGCTTTCCTGCTGTTCCCCACAGTGACGACAAAGAAGAAACACAGAAGCTCAACGACAAAACAAGACCAAGAGAAAACAAGAAAAACTACTGAAACAATAAGAGGTCTGGAGCTCTCCGGATGTTTGAGCAGAAACCAAAGGATTGGACAAAGTGAAATGTGACCTGATGGTGGCGCCAGATGAAAATGCAGAGGTTGACCAAAGTGAGCAGGCTTCATCCTGAGGGGAACATGAAGGTCTGAACCAGTTTCAATGGGAATATTTGTTGAGATATTTGAGTGTGAAGAAAAAGAAAAAACAAGCAGAGACCATGTCATGTTGATATGAACATTAGAGAAACACATGATGGAGCTGAAATATGATCCTGGTTCATAATGTGTCACCTCAGCTGACACATTCAGCAGCACACAGGTTTTTGTATTAGTCTTTCTCACTGTGGAGGCTGGCAAGGCCTACGAAACCTTTCGCTCAACTGGGACTAAACTGTATGTGAGAGGTAAGAACAAACTTTTATTTTCCTTCAGTTGTTTTATTGAAGAAGTGAAAATGTGTTGAATCTGAATTTTTACAGAAATATTGATTCTAACAAAACAAACAACAACAAACAAAACTGTTCATCTCATCAATACGACAACATTTTATATCACAGAGAATGAAACTCAATTTTACTGTTGTTTTAACGTCAAATAAAATGTGGTCGTAAAATAAATGGCGTCATGTGAAATCAGTCAATATTGATCAATACTTCTCTATTAATATAAATATTTCTGTCTGTTTTTTATCTACATTTATTTGGGTTTAAATATTTGAATCATATGAAAATGACCAATGTTTTATAGCCAATATTGATCTAATATAAAATAACAAAACATGAAATGTTTGGTTAATTCTGTATATTCTTTATCTGTCACAATTTAGACATGAATCAATATATTGATCTGTTAGAACGACACATTGAAAACATTGTAAATATATGAAAAAATACATGAAGACTTCTTTAATATTTTATTACAAATGTTGTCAGAAAATATCAATTTAAACAGGTTGATTTTATATTAAGGACAAAAATCTGTAATATTATTTCTATATTGATCTGTTTCTTTGATGCTGTTTGTTTTTTCTATCATCAAACCTAAAACTAAATCAATATGTGATGTAATGTGATGACATCATATCATACAGACAATTTAAATAATAGAAAGGTTTTAAAATCTGTTTCCATCTCTGTCTTTCTTGAAGTTGACTCCTCTCTGATGAAACAGTCGACACGTCCATGATACATGATGTGTAAATGATGCAGCACAGTAACTCTATGTACAGGTGAAGCCAGTGTATGTGTGGACCTCTGTGCTGTATTGATGAGGAGTTGAGTGATCAGAGTCCATGTATTTTCCAGGATCAGACTGAAAGCAGTGCAGTGCTGGAAGCTGCTGTTGACTGTGTCTGTGTGTCTGTGCTACTTGTTGTTGCTGTCAAACTTCAGATGAGCCGGTGGTGAAGCCCGTGGTGAGCGTGTACCCAGCAGCAGCCAGAGCCCACCTGGAGGGGAAGAGCTCCCTGCTGTGTGTGGCCTCAGCCATGTTTCCTCCTCTGGTCCAGTTCTCCTGGAAAAAACAGAAGGTGGAGATTCCTCTGAAGGAGTTTTCCCCTGCTAATGAAGAGCAGCTGGTGCTCAGAGAGTCGGGACGCTCCGCCGCCATCTTGTTGATCGACCAGCCACAGGACGCCACGTATAAATACCGCTGCTGTGTGAAGCACGAGTCGGGCACAGCGGACGCCCAAACACTTCAAGGTGATGAAGGCTTGGTGACTGTTGAGCAGTGATTCAGCTTCATGTGGAGACTCTGTGACAGAGAGCAGAGCAGCAGAGCTCACACATTTCTCACTACAACTCCAAACTCACACTCCTTTTCTGTTTCAGAGGTTCCAGCTCCAGCAGCTCCCTGTCCTCCAGAGAGAGCATCGGCACGCCTGGCAGCTCTGCACCAAGCTGACTGTAAGATCACCTGCTGCCTCTCTGCAGGGACAGCTCCACTGCTCTGCTGCACTTAGGGCCCAATATCAGTCTGTTGACTTTCTGCTCATCACTGAGGGACTCAAACATACACTCCCTGATTGTGTTAGAGTGTCCAACAGCACAACAAAGCCCAGTCACAGAGCTGTCACTGCACCATCTGACTAACAACACCTGTTGGAGGCACTATACTCAGTGTCTCCACTCATTCATATTTCTATATGTGAAGAATGAATCTAATGAGTGTGTGAGGTCAAAGGTCACAGAAACAAAATTAGTGAGTCCAACTTCAAACTGTGTGTTTTATATGAGTGATCCTGCAGTGATTTGAATTGTCAGCAACACTTGACAGAAGAAGGTGATGAAGGCTTGGTGACTGTGTTGAGCAGTGATTCAGCTTCATGTGGAGACTCTGTGACAGAGAGCAGAGCAGCAGAGCACTGACTGATTTCTTCTCCTTTTCTGTTGCAGTGCTTCCCCTGGATCCTCTCCAGCCTCAGTGCAGGGTGAAGCTGCTCTGTCTGCTCTACACAGTGCTGATAGTCAAGAGCCTGCTGTACTGCTGTGGACTCTCTCTGATGATGAACCTCACACACAAGGGACCGTCACGTGCTGACTGACTGTTTTCTGCTCCACTTTACTCTGCATCACATCTCATCACTTCATCTCATTTATCTCTTTCATCACAAATTCAAGTCTAATCTGTCTCTTTATTCACACCTTAGAAAATTATTACATCCAACGTGTCATATGTCAAACACACATATTTGCATTTGTTAATTTAAACTCTGTACATTATTGTTCTTTAGATAGATTTCAATATTCAGTATTATACTCATATATCAAATTTGCTGAACCATTAATTTTCTGGTAAATATTCCATTGTTTATTGTTTATTTTAGTTTCTTATGTTTCTTTTTAATATTTTCTGCAGAGTGCGGCTGTTTGCCAAATTCATTCACTGTAAAATTCTCAATATATCAATAAATGTCTGCTTCTTATAAACATCTTTGTTTTTATTGAATCAAATTTAGTTTTAATATCAAATAATTAGAAACAGACAAAGTTATATTGATCAGATTTATTGACACTTGCAGCTCATTGAAAGATGCAGGTCCAGTCACACACATCCAACACTGTGTTACTGTTGTTTAAAAAAAAAAAAAGTAAACGTCATTTTTCCATTTATCCTAACAGGCTGTGTGGGAGCACACAGGGAAGCAGTGGAGGAGATTTAACAACCAGTGTAGTCTGATTTATTTCATGTCTGATGTTGTAAAACTGACTCTACTGGTTAAGTAGTCCATGTTGTGTGTTTTTATCATTAAACTGAAACATGAACCATCTTTATCAACGTTTACAGTGCGGATGTTCAACTCTACGCCGATGACACTGTTGTTTACACACACAATAAAACAACAAATATCATAATTAGAAACATGAAATCATTTATGAGCCATTTGAAATGTACAAGTTCAATAAATAACATTAATTATAAACCACTTTAAATGGAGACAAATGTAAACTCAGTATTTACAGGAAACTGAAAGTGTGTGTAACGTTACACAGACAATACAACAACATTTAATGATGTTTTAAAGATCATGAAGTGAGTTCATTCAAATATTCATAAGTTCACATCTGACATGTTTCACTCTGTTGAAAATGACACAATGACTGTAAATTTACTTCAGTAATTAAACAAGTGTAGAAATTGAAAGTTGTCTTTGATCAACTTCTAGAGACGTTACATTAGAAAACTCTCATTTGTGTCCTGCTGGAGGCTCCTGACAAACAACCTGTACCAGTTGTGTAGGAGCACTTTGTTGGCAGTGTTCAAATGTAAAGTGACCTTCGGCTGCTAAAACTCCAAACCCCCATAAGACGTGTGCTGGACGAGACCTCCAGGTGGGTGGTGTTTGTGGGTCTGTGAGCTCAGATGAACTGTGTGTGGGTGGAGGGCTCAGTGGAAACAAGTGTCACTTATAGACAAACCACAGAGATCAGTGTGTAGAGCAGCAGATGTGAATCTATTCTCACTAGTTACTAGAACAGACTGAAAAACTGCTGAGACCCAATCAACACTTCCTTTCCTGCAGCAGACAAACCGTGTGGCTTTCTGCTCTGCAGCCTCGACAACATGAGCTGTGGCTTTTCACGTCAACAACACAACAACAGCTACAAACACACACTGTGTTATGCTCATATTTAACTTTGTACATGTTTCAGATCACTGTGAATAATTTCATATTTCCAGCTTCACTGAATGTGAATTAAACTGTGTTCAAGAGTCATTGTATCTTTGTAATGTTACACAACATTTCAGCTTGTAAAATGTATTTAAGTTTATTTGATTGACTTTAAAGTTGTTTAATATGTTCATATTTAACTTGTACACGTGTCAAATTCCAACTTCACCTGAATGTGAATTAAATCACCTACTGTTTTATTTGTGTGTGTAAAAATCGCTGTCATCAGCACTGACTGAGAAATGTTTAAAGATGTTTAAAAGTCACATTAAAGCTCCTCAATCTGCTCAGGTCCCATTTTATTATCTGACACTAATTGGACCAGTGTTTTTAGTCTGTAGAGAGTTCACAAGAGACAAACTACAAACTGAAGTCTCAGAGTGTGGAGAATCAAAGTGGACATTTTGACTGAGGTGTTGGTGGACACACTTATTATGATGTTAAAGTAGGAAAGAGTCACAGACAAAGACAACAAAGTAGAGAAGTGTCTTTATAATTTAGACACTAAATTATTTAACTTAAGATTTAAAAAAATATATGTATGTATAAAAAGATGTGTTTGACTGACTCGACACACAAATCCAAAAATGTACACACAAAATTCAAAGTGACACATTTCTAAACTCATTAAATGAAGCTCTGCACCAGAAATTGTGGTGTAATAGAAATGATCGATACGTTTTTTTTTCTGATGATTTATTGAAATGCAGAATAAAAATCAATGAAAAAGAAGAACAAAACCAAAATCACTTTGTATTGTAATAAAACAACAAAACTGAAAGAATCTGATAAAAAAAATATATTGAGAATGAAGAGAAAAAAAATGTAATAAAAAACGTAATATCTACCAAACAGCTAAACTTTCTGTTGTTACACATGTCATGAGTAAAAGTGGAAATTATAAAACACAACATCATAACACAAGACGACAAATGCAACTTTAATAAGTAAAAACACACATGTATATATGTGTTCAACCCCTTAAAGTCTTAGGGCCCAGCATGCATCAGAAGCAATGGCACCCACAGGCCAGTGGGTTTTAAGGGGTTAATTTTTTAGGCTATAATCTGGAAATCAAGAGACACATTAGACTTGAATTTGTGATGAAAGAGATAATGTGAAGAAGTGATGAGATGTGATGCAGAGTAAAGTGGAGCAGAAAACAGTCAGTCAGCACGTGACGGTCCCTTGTGTGTGAGGCTCATCATCAGAGAGAGTCCACAGCAGTACAGCAGACTCTTGACTATCAGCACTGTGTAGAGCAGACAGAGCAGCTTCACCCTGCACTGAGGCTGGAGAGGATCCAGGGGAAGCACTGCAACAGAAAAGGAGAAGAAATCAGTCAGTGCTCTGCTGCTCTGCTCTCTGTCACAGAGTCTCCACATGAAGCTGAATCACTGCTCAACACAGTCACCAAGCCTTCATCACCTTCTTCTGTCAAGTGTTGCTGACAATTCAAATCACTGCAGGATCACTCATATAAAAACACACAGTTTGAACTCACTCGTTTTGTTCCTGTGACCTTTGACCTCACAAACTCATTAGAATCATTCTCTCACATATAGAAATATGAATAAGTGGAGACACTGAGTATAGTGCCTCAACAGGTGTTGTTAGTCAGATGGTGCAGTGACAGCTCTGTGACTGCTTGTTGTGCTGTTGGACACTCTAACACAATCAGGGAGTGTATGTTTGAGTCCTCAGTGATGAGCAGAAAGTCAACAGACTGATATTGGGCCCTAAGTGCAGCAGAGCAGTGGAGCTGTCCCTGCAGAGAGGCAGCAGGTGATCTTACAGTCAGTTTGGTGCAGAGCTGCCAGGCGTGCCGATGCTCTCTCTGGAGGACAGGGAGCTGCTGGAGCTGGAACCTCTGAAACAGAAAAGGAGTCTGAGTTTGGAGTTGTAGTGAGAAATGTGTGAGCTCTGCTGCTCTGCTCTCTGTCACAGAGTCTCCACATGAAGCTGAATCACTGCTCAACACAGTCACCAAGCCTTCATCACCTTGAAGTGTTTGGGCCTCCACTGTGCCCCACTCGTGCTTCACGGAGCAGCGGTATTTATACGTGGCGTCCTGTGGCTGGTCGATCAACAAGATGGCGGCGGAGTGTCCCGACTCTGTGAGCACCAGCTGCTCTTCATCAGCAGGGGAAACCTCCTTCAGAGGCCCACCTCCTTCTGTCTTTTCCAGGAGAACTGGACCAGAGGAGGAAACATGGCTGAGGCCACACACAGCAGGGAGCTCTTCCCCTCCAGGTGGGCTCTGGCTGCTGCTGGGTACACGCTCACCACGGGCTCCACCACCAGCTTCACCACCGGCTCATCTGAAGTTTGACAGCAGCAGCAACAACAAGCAGCACAGACACACATTGACACAGTCAACAGCAGCTTCCAGCACTGCACTGCTTTCAGTCTGATCCTGGAAAATACATGGACTCTGATCACTCAACTCCTCATCAATACAGCACAGAGGTCCACACATACACTGGCTTCACCTGTACATAGAGTTACTGTGCTGCATCATTTACACATCATGTATCATGGACGTGTCGACTGTTTCATCAGAGAGGAGTCAACTTCAAGAAAGACAGAGATGGAAACAGATTTTAAAACCTTTCTATTATTTAAATTGTCTGTATGATATGATGTCATCACATTACATCACATATTGATTTAGTTTTAGGTTTGATGATAGAAAAAACAAACAGCATCAAAGAAACAGATCAATATAGAAATAATATTACAGATTTTTGTCCTTAATATAAAATCAACCTGTTTAAATTGATATTTTCTGACAACATTTGTAATAAAATATTAAAGAAGTCTTCATGTATTTTTTCATATATTTACAATGTTTTCAATGTGTCGTTCTAACAGATCAATATATTGATTCATGTCTAAATTGTGACAGATAAAGAATATACAGAATTAACCAAACATTTCATGTTTTGTTATTTTATATTAGATCAATATTGGCTATAAAACATTGGTCATTTTCATATGATTCAAATATTTAAACCCAAATAAATGTAGATAAAAAACAGACAGAAATATTTATATTAATAGAGAAGTATTGATCAATATTGACTGATTTCACATGACGCCATTTATTTTACGACCACATTTATTTGACGTTAAAACAACAGTAAAATTGAGTTTCATTCTCTGTGATATAAAATGTTGTCGTATTGATGAGATGAACAGTTTTAACATGTTACAAATCAACTGTGCTGTTAATTAAGGTCACATCATTATAGACGTCTGGATCAACGTACATTATATTCACAGAAGAATTAAAACTCCTTCTATTAATTACATTTAATCCACTTTCTTCATTTTTAAATAGAATCCAATATGTTTCATTATAACATGTGACATTTTCAACACATTTGTTCATTTCTCCTCAAGTTGTTTGTTTTTGTTAGAATCAATATTTCTGTGAAAATTCAGATTCAAACACATTTTCAACTTCTTCAATAAAACAACTGAAGGAAAATAAAAGTTTGTTCTTACCTGTCACATACAGTTTAGTCCCAGAGCCAAAGGTGAAGTACCCTTGTCTGCTCCCACAGTGAGAAAGACTAATACAAAAACCTGTGTGCTGCTGAATGTGTCAGCTGAGGTGACACATTATGAACCAGGATCATATTTCAGCTCCATCATGTGTTTCTCTAATGTTCATATCAACATGACATGGTCTCTGCTTGTTTTTCCTTTTTCTTCACACTCAAATATCTCAACAAATATTCCCATTGAAACTGGTTCAGACCTTCATGTTCCCCTCAGGATGAAGCCTGCTCACTTTGGTCAACCTCTGCATTTTCATCTGGCGCCACCATCAGGTCACATTTCACTTTGTCCAATCCTTTGGTTTCTGCTCAAACATCCGGAGAGCTCCAGACCTCTTATTGTTTTAGTAGTTTTTCTTGTTTTCTCTTGGTCTTGTTTTGTCGTTGAGCTTCTGTGTTTCTTCTTTGTCGTCACTGTGGGGAACAACAGGAAAGCTGCTGAAATATCTGATGAAAACATGAATCAATATCATAGAAAAGTCTTGAAAAGGCGTCTGAGCTGCAGGTGAAACATGTGAACGTGGTCTGTGGTTGACTGCTCTCTTCCTGTCACTACCACTGTTTGACTTGTGTTCATCTGGAGGTTTTTGTTCAGGCTGCACGGATCATTTCTCACTGTGGGGAATCACTCTTATAACAGGAGCAGTAGTAGGAGGCTGAATGATCGAGTTTAACTTTCTTTATCTCCAACTCACAGCCGTTCTCCTTATTAACAGATGTGAAATCAGCTACCTGAGGATGGCCGTAAACGTGACTCTATGGTGCCATCATTTCTTTAATATAAAGAATCAGTCTGAATGTTTCTCTTTCTTTTTCTGGTACCAGAATACAGATCGTCATCACACTGGTCAGTTCCTCACAGCTGAATGAGACACTTTCACCAACTCTCCTGGTCAATGATAACTGGTCCTGAATCAGCATCTCTGCTGCCATGGTAACCAGGGCTGTAGAGACACAGACAGGTAGATGAAGGTGAGTGTGTGAGTGTTTGTGACAGGTTGAGTGTGTTGGCTCCTGATTGTGTGGAAACACTCACCTGAACACAGACAGCACAGAGCAGCAGCTGGGAGGAGAAGCATCTTGTGCTGTGGTGTTTCCTCTGCTGAACCTGGGGAGAAGTGGAGCTGTGATGCAGCCGAGGACAAACGAGGACGAGCTGTGAGCTGAGACGAGGCCACGTGGTTTGTAACGGCTCCTCACAGCTCCCATCAGCCCCCTTGGCTCACAGATGATGTTGTGTGGTTTTCCTCTGAGTGGGAGGTTTTCAAGGAGGAAGAAAAGTGACAAACTGGTGACAATGATTATTTCATGGCAGCAACATTAAAGTAGAAACAGCTTCTTGTTCTTCACTTCAACAAAATCACATTCACATTTCAAATAAAGTTCTGCTTTGAATCATGAGTGTGTAAAGACGAAGCCAGAGGACGGTCCTGTGAAGTGTCCCACTGAATCCACATGTCCCCCTCTGGACCTGCAGACTGGACTTTTGTCTGGACCAGTGTCCATGGTCATTGTGTCAAATCCATCCCACAAACACAGTGGGAGGAGTCGTCGACTGATGTGGCTCCTGTCTACGACTGTGAAGAGATGATTTTCACCATGTGACCAGAACACACAGTCAGTCTTCAGTCTTCAAACAGCTGTTCAAGGTGAAAATGATCCAGCTGCTCAGAGTCACAGATTGTGTCTGGGACGTACTGTGATGAAAGAAAAGCTCAGCAGCAGCCAGGAGATCACACGTCCTCAGAAACAGAGTCAACAATAGAAAGAGAAATCCTGTTCAAAGTGGTGGAACTGACTCTGACACTGATCACACGCTCCTTAAAGGAACAGTCTGTCACTTTGTCTGCTTTGTTTTCACTCTGTGTTTCTCCATTTAAACAAGATTGAACAATATTGTTTCAGTGAAAACAAGAAAATCAGCTGATGTTTGTCTTTATGTCTCAATTCAAAAGAACAACAACAACAAATCACGTCTAGTTTGTTTTGGGTGAAAGTTTTTGATGAGCTCCTCTCTCTGTTGTCACCGACTGTCAGGAGTCAAACCTTCACACTGCTGCCCTCTGCTGGTTGAGACAACACACTGCTTCGTCTCCACACACTTCCTGTCTCTTCACTTGTACACTGTATTTCTGACAGTTGTATATTGTTTATTATTGTTGATGTGAATCACACACAGGAGAAAAAAACTGTCTGTAGATGTCCATTGTATAAACATGCTGATGACACGGAGCTGGTTGGTCTTTTGTCGCCAGGGTAACACAGTTAATCAGTGGACATGTTGTCACTACAGTGGTGAGCTGACCAAGAGTGGTGAGGACAGTGTCCTGGTTATTGATGACAATAGACTAAGGAGCTGCTTATTGGGAGACACCACAGCACCTGTCTTTATTTTCCACTGTTTGATCATCGTCCTGTCGATGTGGTGGAGCAGTTCAAGTGTTTAAGGACTTTTTTACAGCTGTAACCCTGCTAAAAAAATCCCTATCCATAAAAATACATAATAAATAATATATAGTTTAAATATGGTCATCTGTGGGTAAAGCTGTTATTAAACGTGTGAAAATAAAAGTTCATGAGGGTTAAAATAGTTTGATAAAAGAGTCGAGTGTAATAAATAAGTTTAAAAAGACACAAAGGTGCATTGTTGAATATGTCTTTTATTTTGAAGAAGCTATTGGGGAAAGAGGAAGTAGTGATTGACAAGAAGCGTGATCCTGCTCCTTAATTGGTTGAGGGCTGATTGACAGGGTCAGACAGGAAGAGAGAGCGAGTGAGAAAGTGTGTGTGTGTTTTGTTGTGGGACAAAACCGGACAGGAAGACGAGTCACGACGGAGACGCTTGGCGGCGAGTGTGTAGTTTTCAGTATCTCAGAGACTGTCTGCTCGACACTGTGGAGTTGGATATTGGAGCTGCTCCTGTTTGGTGAACAGCCTGAGAGGTTTCTGCTCGACATCTCTGTTGGAGCTGCGCCATTTTAGCTTAGCGCAGCTCCTGAGCTAATGCAGCGTGTATTATTAGCATCCGCTAACAAAGCGAACGGACTTAGCCGAGAGCAGCTAAACCAGCTCCTGATATCGGCTGTGCCTTGTGGTCTCAACGCGGGAACCGGAGGGTTCAGTTTGGCCGCTGCCGGTGTGTGTGACTCGCCATCGTTGGACATGGTCCTGGGCTGCACAGCGAGGCTCCATCACTTTGTCACGTACCTGCTTCCGGTCCACCTGCAGCAGCGCCGTCCATCAGGGACTTGGACCGGGTAAACGGCCGCTCTTTGGAGCCGAGCTCACACTTTTCCTTTTACTGTTCCTGGATCGTTTGGATTAAAACAGTGGATTTCCTCGCACTCAAGCGCCACAATATCAGGCCTGCAACCGTGTGTGTGGTTTGTGCCTGTGTGTGTGTGTGTGTGTGTGTGTGTGTGTGTGGGCCCACTGAGTTGTGTTTGAGTATATTACTGAGAGAGTAACTCAGATCTAAATATTTAGAGGATTTGAAGGTATTTTGAGTAACTTGAAGGTACTTTTTGCCACTTAAAGGGGTATTTTGATACTTTAAGAGTATTTTTGTTTATTATTATTGCATATTATTGCTCATTGCTTTTCCTGTGAAACAGGTGAATTTCATTTTTGAAGATTTAAAGGATCTATATATCATTGTTTTATTTTTTATTTTAAAACTAAATGTATTCTTTCATTGAGTAAATAATTTACATTTATCTTGCTAAAAACCTGAGTTGGGTGTTTTCATTTCCACTTAGCTGTTTAAAAAAAAGACAGACACTTTGGTTAAAAACAAAATCCAAGCTTATATTAAAAAATACTTGAAGATTAGGGTTAAACACAATAGATAAAGAGCACTGCCCTCATCCATAGGAAATCTGAGAGGAGTGCTACACAGCAAAAAAAAAAAAAAGTTTCTAAATACCAACACCACAGCTGCTGTCAAAAAGGCACATCAGCAGCTCCATCCCCCACCATCAGAAAACAGCAGGCCTCCCCCTCCCCCTCCTCACCACCTTTCACTGGGCACCACTGAGTCTGTTTTATCCTATGGCCTCACCTCCTGGTTCAGCAGGTACACACTGTGTGTTGACTAAAGCACTTTAACACACTGAGCTCAGGCTGATGTTCCACTGATGTGTCTCATGTTTCATGTTATAGAGTCTGAACTGTGGATATTTCACCAGTGGAAGAAAATCCTGATAATTCAAGTCCATAGAAACTGACTGATGTTGTTGAAGTGAAGTGAACAAAGTGAAGGGAAGTTGAAGGTTAAAATCACAGCTGAGGGCTCTGTGGATTTGTACTTTTGTGTTTCCATCACAGCTGTTCAACAACAAGTGACAGTGTTACTTCACCACCAAGCTGAACGTGTTGTTGTGTTTCTGCATCATGGTGACCCACTTTTTTTTTTTTTTAATCTGCTGTCACATTAAAATCCAGAGCAAAGAAACCTCCCACTCAGAGGAAAACCACACAACATCATCTGTGGGCCAAGGGGGCTGATGGGAGCTGTGAGGAGCCGTTACAAACCACGTGGCCTCGTCTCAGCTCACAGCTCGTCCTGGTTTGTCCTCGGCTGCATCACAGCTCCACTTCTCCCCAGGTTCAGCAGAGGAAACACCACAGCACAAGATGCTTCTCCTCCCAGCTGCTGCTCTGTGCTGTCTGTGTTCAGGTGAGTGTTTCCACACAATCAGGAGCCAACACACTCAACCTGTCACAACACTCACACACTCACCTTCATCTACCTGTCTGTGTCTCTACAGCACTGGTTACCATGGCAGCAGAGATGCTGATTCAGGACCAGTTATCATTGACCAGGAGAGTTGTGAAAGTGTCTCATTCAGCTGTGAAGGAACTGACCAGTGTAGTAACTCTTACATATTCTGGTACCAGAAGAAAGAGAAGGAAACATTCACAGTGATTCTTGATATTAATAGAAATGATGGCAAATAGACCCAAGTTACGGCCATCCTCAGGTAGCTGATTTCACATCTGTTAATAAAGAGAACGGCTGGGAGTTGGAGATAAAGAAAGTTAAACGTGATCATTCAGCCTCCTACTACTGCTCCTGTTGGAAGAGTGTTCCCCACAGTGAGAAATGATCCGTGCAGCCTGAACAAAAACCTCCAGATGAACACAAGTCAAACAGTGGTAGTGACAGGAAGAGAGCAGTCAACCACAGACCACGTTCACATGTTTCACCTGCAGCTCAGACGCCTTTTCAAGACTTTTCTATGATATTGATTCATGTTTTCATCAGATATTTCAGCAGCTTTCCTGTTGTTCCCCACAGTGACGACAAAGAAAAAACACAGAAGCTCAACGACAAAACAAGACCAAGAGAAAACAAGAAAAACTACTAAAACAATAAGAGGTCTGGAGCTCTCCGGATGTTTGAGCAGAAACCAAAGGATTGGACAAAGTGAAATGTGACCTGATGGTGGCGCCAGATGAAAATCAGAGGTTGACCAAAGTGAGCAGGCTTCATCCTGAGGGGAACATGAAGGTCTGAACCAGTTTCAATGGGAATATTTGTTGAGATATTTGAGTGTGAAGAAAAAGGAAAAAGAAGCAGAGACCATGTCATGTTGATATGAACATTAGAGAAACACATGATGGAGCTGAAATATGATCCTGGTTCATAATGTGTCACCTCAGCTGACACATTCAGCAGCACACAGGTTTTGTATTAGTCTTTCTCACTGTGGGAGGCTGGCAAGGGCTACCCCACTTTGGCTCTGGGACTAAACTGTATGTGACAGGTAAGAACAAACTTTTATTTTCCTTCAGTTGTTTTATTGAAGAAGTTGAAAATGTGTTTGAATCTGAATTTTCACAGAAATATTGATTCTAACAAAAACAAACAACTTGAGGAGAAATGAACAAATGTGTTGAAAATGTCACATGTTATAATGAAACATATTGGATTCTATTAAAAATGAAGAAAGTGGATTAAATGTAATTAATAGAAGGAGTTTTAATTCTTCTGTGAATATAATGTACGTTGATCCAGACGTCTATAATGATGTGACCTTAATTAACAGCACAGTTGATTTGTAACATGTTAAAACTGTTCATCTCATCAATACGACAACATTTTATATCACAGAGAATGAAACTCAATTTTACTGTTGTTTTAACGTCAAATAAAATGTGGTCGTAAAATAAATGGCGTCATGTGAAATCAGTCAATATTGATCAATACTTCTCTATTAATATGAATATTTCTGTCTGTTTTTTATCTACATTTATTTGGGTTTAAATATTTGAATCATATGAAAATGACCAATGTTTTATAGCCAATATTGATCTAATATAAAATAACAAAACATGAAATGTTTGGTTCATTCTGTATATTCTTTATCTGACACAATTTAGACACTGAATCAATATATTGATCTGTTAGAACGACACATTGAAAACATTGTAAATATATGAAAAAATACATGAAGACTTCTTTAATATTTTATTACAAATGTTGTCAGAAAATATCAGTTTAAACAGGTTGATTTTATATTAAGGACAAAAATCTGTAATATTATTTCTTATTGATCTGTTTCTTTGATGCTGTTGTTTTTTCTATCATCAAACCTAAAACTAAATCAATATGTGATGTAATGTGATGACATCATATCATACAGACAATTTAAATAATAGAAAGGTTTTAAAATCTGTTTCCATCTCTGTCTTTCTTGAAGTTGACTCCTCTCTGATGAAACAGTCAACACGTCCATGATACATGATGTGTAAATGATGCAGCACAGTAACTCTATGTACAGGTGAAGCCAGTGTATGTGTGGACCTCTGTGCTGTATTGATGAGGAGTTGAGTGATCAGAGTCCATGTATTTTCCAGGATCAGACTGAAAGCAGTGCAGTGCTGGAAGCTGCTGTTGACTGTGTCAATGTGTGTCTGTGCTGTTGTTGCTGCTGCTGTCAAACTTCAGATGAGCCGGTGGTGAAGCCCGTGGTGAGCGTGTACCCAGCAGCAGCCAGAGCCCACCTGGAGGGGAAGAGCTCCCTGCTGTGTGTGGCCTCAGCCATGTCTCCTCCTCTGGTCCAGTTCTCCTGGAAAAAGACAGAAGGATGATGGTCCTCTGAAGGGGTTTACACCTAGGGACCAGCTGGTGCTCACAGAGTCGGGACGCTCCGCCGCCATCTTGTTGATCAACCAGCCACAGGACGCCACGTATAAATACCGCTGCTCCGTGAAGCACGAGTGGGCCCAGTGGAGGCCCAAACACTTCAAGGTGATGAAGGCTTGGTGACTGTGTTGAGCAGTGATTCAGCTTCATGTGGAGACTCTGTGACAGAGAGCAGAGCAGCAGAGCTCACACATTTCTCACTACAACTCCAAACTCACACTCCTTTTCTGTTTCAGAGGTTCCAGCTCCAGCAGCTCCCTGTCCTCCAGAGAGAGCATCGGCACGCCTGGCAGCTCTGCACCAAGCTGACTGTAAGATCACCTGCTGCCTCTCTGCAGGGACAGCTCCACTGCTCTGCTGCACTTAGGGCCAATATCAGTCTGTTGACTTTCTGCTCATCACTGAGGGACTCAAACATACACTCCCTGATTGTGTTAGAGTGTCCAACAGCACAACAAAGCCCAGTCACAGAGCTGTCACTGCACCATCTGACTAACAACACCTGTTGGCGGCACTATACTCAGTGTCTCCACTCATTCATATTTCTATATGTGAAGAATGAATCTAATGAATGTGTGAGGTCAAAGGTCACAGGAACAAAACGAGTGAGTCCAACTCAAACTGTGTGTTTTTATGAGTGATCCTGCAGTGATTTGAATTGTCAGCAACACTTGACAGAAGAAGGTGATGAAGGCTTGGTGACTGTGTTGAGCACTGATGATTTCTTGTTGACTCCTTTTCTGTTGCAGTGCTTCCCTGGATCCTCTCCAGCCTCAGTGCAGGGTGAAGCTGCTCTGTCTGCTCTACACAGTGCTGATAGTCAAGAGTCTGCTGTACTGCTGTGGACTCTCTCTGATGATGAGCCTCACACACAAGGGACCGTCACGTGCTGACTGACTGTTTTCTGCTCCACTTTACTCTGCATCACATCTCATCACTTCTTCACATTTATCTCTTTCACCACAAATTCAAGTCTAATCTGTCTCTTTATTCACACCTCAGAAAATTATTACATCCAACGTGTCATATGTCAAACACACATATTTGCATTTGTTAAATTTAACCTCTTTACATTATTGTTCTTTAGATAGATATCAATATTCAGTATTATACTCATATATCAAATTTGCTGAATCATGAATTTTCTGGTAAATATTCCATTGTTTATTGTTTGTTTTAGTTTCTTATGTTTCTTTTTAATATTTTCTTCAGAGTGCGGCTGTTTGCCAAATTCATTCACTGTAAAATTCTCAATATATCAATAAATGTCTGCTTCTTATAAACATCTTTGTTTTTATTGAATCAAATTTAGTGTTAATATCAAATACTTAGAAACAGACTCAGTTATATTGATCAGATTTATAGACACTTGCAGCTCATTCAAAGATGCAGGTCCAGTCACACACATCCAACACTGTGTTACTGTTGTTAAAAAAAAAAAAAAGTAAACAACATTTTTCCATTTATCCTAACAGGCTGTGTGGGAGCACACAGGGAAGCAGTGGAGGAGATTTAACAACCAGTGTAGTCTGATTTATTTCATGTCTGATGTTGTAAAACTGACTCTACTGGTTAAGTAGTCCATGTTGTGTGTTTTACCATTAAACTGAAACATGAACCATTCATTATCAACGTTTACAGTGCGGACGTTCAACTCTACGCTGATGAAACTGTTGTTTACACACACAAATAAAACACAAATTTCATGAGTAGAAACATGAAATCATTTATGAGCCATTTGAAATGTACAAGTTCAATAAGTAACATTTTTTATAAACCACTTTAAATGGAGACAAATGTAAACTCAGTATTTACAGGAAACTGAAAGTGTGTGTAACGTTACACAGACAATACAACGACATTTAATGATGTTTTAAAGATCATGAAGTGAGTTCATTCAAATATTCATAAGTTTACATCTGACATGTTTCACTCTGTTGAAAATGACACAATTACTGTAAATTTACTTCAGTAACTAAACAAGTGTAGAAATTGAAAGTTGTCTTTGATCAACTTCTAGAGACGTCACATCAGAAAACTCTCATTCGTGTCCTGCTGGAGGCTCCTGACAAACAACCTGTAGCAGTTGTGTAGGAGCACTTTGTTGGCAGGGTTCAAATGTAAAGTGACCTTCGGCTGCTAAACTCCAAACCCCCATGAAGACGTGTGCTGGACCAGACCTCCAGGTGGGTGGTGTTTGTGGTCTGTGAGCTCAGATGAACTGTGTGTGGGTGGAAGGTTCAGTGGAAACAAGTGTCACTTATAGACAAACCACAGAGATCAGTGTGTAGAGCAGCAGATGTGAATCTATTCTCACTAGTTATTAAACTGAAAAACTGCTGCGAACCAATCAACACTTCATTTCCTGCAGCAGACGAACCGTGTGGCTTTCTGCTCTGCAGCCTCCACAACGTGAGCTGTGGCTTTTCACATCAACAACACAACAACAGCTACAAACACACACTGTGTTCAAGAGTCATTGTAGGGAGGATCTTTGTAATGTTACACAACTTTAGCAGCTTGTACATAATGTTATTTAAGTTTATTTGTATTGACTTTAAAGTTGTTCAGGAATAATGTCTCATATTTAACTTTGTACACGTTTCAAATCACTTGTGAATAATTTCATATTTCCAACTTCACCTGAATGTGAATTAAATCACCTACTGTTTTATTTGTGTGTGTAAAAATCGCTGTCATCAGCACTGACTGAGAAATGTGTTAAAGATGTTTAAAGGTCACATTAAAGCTCCTCAATCTGCTCAGGTCCATTTAATTATCTGACACTAATTGGACCAGTGTTTTTAGTCTGTAGAGAGTTCACAAGAGACAAACTACAAACTGAAGTCTCAGAGTGTGGAGAATCAAAGTGGACATTTTGACTGAGGTGTTGGTGGACACACTTATTATGATGTTAAAGTAGAAAAGAGTCACAGACAAGACAACAAAGTAGAAAGTGTCTTTATAATTTAGACACTAAATGATTTAACTTAAGATTAAAGAAATATATGTATAAAAAGATTTGTTTTGACTGACTCGACACACAATCCAAAAAATGTAAACACAAATTCAAAGTGACACATTTCTAAACTCATTAAATGAAGCTCTGCACCTGAAATATGTGGTGTAATAGAAATGATTGACATGTTTTTTTTTCTGATGATTTATTGATATGCAGAATAAAAATCAATGAAAAAGACGAATAAAAACCAAAATCACTTTGTATTGTAATAAACAACAAAAACTGAAAGAATCTGATAAAAAAATATATATATTGAGAATGAAGAGAAAAAAAATGTATAAAAAAACGTAATATCTACCAAACAGCTAAACTTTCTGTTGTTACACATGTCATGAGTAAAAGTGGAAATTAACACAACATCATAACACAAGACGACAAATGCAACTTTAATAAGTAAAAATACACATGTATATATGTGTTCGACCCCTTAAAGTCTTAGGGCCCAGCATGCATCAGAAGCAATGGCACCCACAGGCCAGTGGGTTTTAAGGGGTTAAATTTTTAGGCTATAATCTGGAAATAAAAAGACACATTAGACTTGAATTTGTGTTGAAAGAGATAAATGTGAAGAAGTGATGAGATGTGATGCAGAGTAAAGTGGAGCAGAAAACAGTCAGTCAGCACGTGACGGTCCCTTGTGTGTGAGGCTCATCATCAGAGAGAGTCCACAGCAGTACAGCAGACTCTTGACTATCAGCACTGTGTAGAGCAGACAGAGCAGCTTCACCCTGCACTGAGGCTGGAGAGGATCCAGGGGAAGCACTGCAACAGAAAAGGAGAAGAAATCAGTCAGTGCTCTGCTGCTCTGCTCTCTGTCACAGAGTCTCCACATGAAGCTGAATCACTGCTCAACAGTCACCAAGCCTTCATCACCTTCTTCTGTCAAGTGTTGCTGACAATTCAAATCACTGGAGGATCACTCATATAAAAACACACAGTTTGGACTCACTCGTTTTGTTTCTGTGACCTTTGACCTCACACACTCATTAGAGTCATTCTTCACATACAGAAATATGAATCAGGTGATCTTACAGTCAGCTTGGTGCAGAGCTGCCAGGCGTGCGATGCTCTCTCTGGAGGACAGGGAGCTGCTGGAGCTGGAACCTCTGAAACACAAAAGGAGTCTGAGTTTGGAGTTGTAGTGAGAAATGTGTGAGCTCTGCTGCTCTGCTCTCTGTCACAGAGTCTCCACATGAAGCTGTATCACTGCTTGACACAGTCACCAAGCCTTCATCACCTTGAAGTGTTTGGGCCTCCACTGGCCCCACTCGTGCTTCACGGAGCAGCGGTATTTATACGTGGCGTCCTCTGGCTGGTGGATCAGCAAGATGGCGGCAGAGTGTCCCGACTCTGTGAGCACCAGCTGGTCAGTAGGCGTAAACCCCTCCAGAGGACCACCATCCTTCTGTCTTTCCCAGGAGAACTGGACGAGGAGGAACATGGCTGAGGCCACACACAGCAGGGAGCTCTTCCCCTCCAGGTGGGCTCTGGATGCTGCTGGGTACACGCTCACCACGGCTTCACCACCGGCTTCACCACCGACTCATCTGAAGTTTGACAGCAGCAGCAACAACAAGCAGCACAGACACACATTGACACAGTCAACAGCAGCTTCCAGCACTGCACTGCTTTCAGTCTGATCCTGGAAAATACATGGACTCTGATCACTCAACTCCTCATCAATACAGCACAGAGGTCCACACATACACTGGCTTCACCTGTACATAGAGTTACTGTGCTGCATCGTTTACACATCATGTATCATGGACGTGTCGACTGTTTCATCAGAGAGGAGTCAACTTCAAGAAAGACAGAGATGGAAAAAGATTTTAAAACCTTTCTATTATTTAAATTGTCTGTATGATATGATGTCATCACATTACATCACATATTGGTTTAGTTTTAGGTTTGATGATAGAAAAAACAAACAGCATCAAAGAAACAGATCAATATAGAAATAATATTACAGATTTTTGTCCTTAATATAATCAACACCTGTTTAAAATTGATATTTTCTGACAACATTTGTAATAAAATATTAAGAAGTCTTCATGTATTTTTTTCATATGTTTACAATGTTTTCAATGTGTCGTTCTAACAGATCAATATATTGATTCATGTCTAAATTGTGACAGATAAAGAATATACAGAATTAACCAACATTTCATGTTTTGTTATTTTATATTAGATCAATATTGGCTATAAAACATTGGTCATTTTCATATGATTCAAATATTTAAACCCAAATAAATGTAGATAAAAAAACAGACAGAAATATTTATATTAATAGAGAAGTATTGATCAATATTGACTGATTTCACATGACGCCATTTATTTTACGACCACATTGTATTTGACGTTAAAACAACAGTAAAATTGAGTTTCATTCTCTGTGATATAAAATGTTGTCGTATTGATGAGATGAACAGTTTTAACATGTTAAAATCAACTGTGCTGTTAATTAAGGTCACATCATTATAGACGTCTGGATCAACGTACATTATATTCACAGAAGAATTAAAACTCCTTCTATTAATTACATTTAATCCACTTTCTTCATTTTTAAATAGAATCCAATATGTTTCATTATAACATGTGACATTTTCAACACATTTGTTCATTTCTCCTCAAGTTGTTTGTTTTTGTTAGAATCAATATTTCTGTGAAAATTCAGATTCAAACACATTTTCAACTTCTTCAATAAAACACTGAAGGAAAATAAAAGTTTGTTCTTACCTGTCACATACAGTTTAGTCCCAGAGCCAAAGATGAGGTGCCAGCCTCCCACAGTGAGAAAGACTAATACAAAAACCTGTGTGCTGCTGAATGTGTCAGCTGAGGTGACACATTATGAACCAGGATCATATTTCAGCTCCATCATGTGTTTCTCTAATGTTCATATCAACATGACATGGTCTCTGCTTGTTTTTCCTTTTTCTTCACACTCAAATATCTCAACAAATATTCCCATTCAAACTGGTTCAGACCTTCATGTTCCCCTCAGGATGAAGCCTGCTCACTTTGGTCAACCTCTGCATTTTCATCTGGCGCCACCATCAGGTCACATTTCACTTTGTCCAATCCTTTGGTTTCTGCTCAAACATCCGGAGAGCTCCAGACCTCTTATTGTTTTAGTAGTTTTTCTTGTTTTCTCTTGGTCTTGTTTTGTTGTTGAGCTTCTGTGTTTCTTCTTTGTCGTCACTGTGGGAACAACAGGAAAGCTGCTGAAATATCTGATGAAAACATGAATCAATATCATAGAAAAGTCTTGAAAAGGCGTCTGAGCTGCAGGTGAAACATGTGAACGTGGTCTGTGGTTGACTGCTCTCTTCCTGTCACTACCACTGTTTGACTTATGTTCATCTGGAGGTTTTTGTTCAGGCTGCACGGATCATTTCTCACTGTGGGGGATCTTTCTTACCACAGGAGCAGTAGTAGGAGGCTGAATGATCGAGTTTAACTTTCTTTATCTCCAACTCCCAGCCTTTCTGTTTATTAACAGATGTGAAATCAGCTTTCTGAGGATGGCCGTATTCTGAGTATATGTTGCCACTACCTATTAATATCAAGTATCAGTCTGAATGTTTCCGTCTCTTTCTTCTGGTACCAGTATATGTCATCATCATCACACTGGTCAGTTCCTTCACAGCTGAATGAGACACTTTCACCAGCTCTCCTGGTCAATGATAACTGGTCCTGAATCAGCATCTCTGCTGCCATGGTAACCAGTGCTGTAGAGACACAGACAGGTAGATGAAGGTGAGTGTGTGAGTGTTTGTGACAGGTTGAGTGTGTTGGCTCCTGGTTGTGTGGAAACACTCACCTGAACACAGACAGCACAGAGCAGCAGCTGGGAGGAAAGCATCTTGTGCTGTGGTGTTTCCTCTGCTGAACCTGGGAGAAGTGGAGCTGTGATGCAGCCGAGGACAAATGAGGACGAGCTGTGAGCTGAGACGAGGCCACGTGGTTTGTAACGGCTCCTCACAGCCCCCATCAGCCCCCTTGGCCCACAGATGATGTTGTGTGGTTTTCCTCTGAGTGGGAGGTTTCAAGGAGGAAGAAAAGTGACAAACTGGTGACAATGATTATTTCATGGCAGCAACATTAAAGTAGAAACAGCTTCTTGTTCTTCACTTCAACAAAATCACATTCACATTTCAAATAAAGTTCTGCTTTGAATCATGAGCCTGTAAAGACGAAGCCAGAGGACGGTCCTGTGAAGTGTCCCACTGAATCCACATGTCCCCCCTCTGGACCTGCAGACTGACTTTTGTCTGGACCAGTGTCCATGGTCATTGTGTCAAATCCATCACACAAACACAGTGGGAGGAGTCGTCGACTGATGTGGCTCCTGTCTACGACTGTGAAGAGATGATTTTCACCATGTGACCAGAACACACAGTCAGTCTTCAGTCTTCAAACAGCTGTTCACGGTGAAAATGATCCAGCTGCTCAGAGTCACAGATTGTGTCTGGGACGTACTGTGATGAAAGAAAAGCTCAGCAGCAGCCAGGAGATCACACGTCCTCAGAAACAGAGTCAACAATAGAAAGAGAAATCCTGTTCAAAGTGGTGGAATTGATTCTGACACTGATCACACGCTCCTTAAAGGAACAGTCTGTCACTTTGTCTGCTTTGTTTTCACTCTGTGTTTCTCCATTTAACAAGATTGAACAATTTTTTCAGTGAAAACAAGAAAATCAGCTGATGTTTGTCTTTATGTCTCAATTCAAAAGAACAACAACAACAAATTCACGTCTAGTTTGTTTTGGGTGAAAGTTTTTGATGAGCTCCTCTCTCTGTTGTCACCGACTGTCAGGAGTCAAACCTTCACACTGCTGCCCTCTGCTGGTTGAGACAACACACTGCTTCGTCTCCACACAGTTCCTGTCTCCTTCACTTGTACACTGTATTTCTGACAGTTGTATATTGTTTATTATCGTTGATGTGAATCACACACAGGAGAAAAAAAACTGTCTGTAGATGTCCATTGTATAAACATGCTGATGACACGGAGCTGGTTGGTCTTTTGTCGCCAGGGTAACACAGTTAATCAGTGGACATGTTGTCACTACAGTGGTGAGCTGACCAAGAGTGGTGAGGACAGTGTCCTGGTTATTGATGACAATAAGACTAAGGAGCTGCTTATTGGGAGACACCACAGCACCTGTCTTTATTTTCCACTGATTGATCATCGTCCTGTCGATGTGGTGGAGCAGTTCAAGTGTTTAAGGACTTTTTTACAGCTGTACCCTGCTAAAAAATCCCTATCCATAAAATACATAATAAATAATATATAGTTTAAATATGGGCATCTGTGGGTAAAGCTGTTATTACGTGTGAAAATAAAAGTTCATGAGGGTTAAAATAGTTTGATAAAAGAGTCGAGTGTAATAATAAGTTTTAAAAGACACAAAGGTGCATTGTTGAATATGTCTTTTATTTTGAAGAGGCTATTGGGGAAAGAGGAAGTAGTGATTGACAAGAAGCGTGATCCTGCTCCTTAATTGGTTGAGGGCTGATTGACAGGGTCAGACAGGAAGAGAGAGCGAGTGAGAAAGTGTGTGTGTGTGTTTTGTTGTGGGACAAAACCGGACAGGAAGACGAGTCACGACGGAGACGCTTGGCGGCGAGTGTGTAGTTTTCAGTATCTCAGAGACTGTCTGCTCGACACTGTGGAGTTGGATATTGGAGCTGCTCCTGTTTGGTGAACAGCCTGAGAGGTTTCTGCTCGACATCTCTGTTGGAGCTGCGCCATTTTAGCTTAGCGCAGCTCCTGAGCTAATGCAGCGTGTATTATTAGCATCCGCTAACAAAGCGAACGGACTTAGCCGAGAGCAGCTAAACCAGCTCCTGATATCGGCTGTGCCTTGTGGTCTCAACGCGGGAACCGGAGGGTTCAGTTTGGCCGCTGCCGTGTGTGTGACTCGCCATCGTTGGACATGGTCCTGGGCTGCACAGCGAGGCTCCATCACTTTGTCACGTACCTGCTTCCGGTCCACCTGCAGCAGCGCCGTCCATCAGGGACTTGGACCGGTAAACGGCCGCTCTTTGGAGCCGAGCTCACACTTTTCCTTTTACTGTACCTGGATCGTTTGGATTAAAACAGTGGATTTCCTCGCACTCAAGCGCCACAATATCAGGCTGTGTGTGTGTGTGTGTGTGTGTGTGTGTGTGTGTGTGTGTGTGTGGGCCCACTGAGTTGTGTTTGAGTATATTACTGAGAGAGTAACTCAGATCTAAATATTTAGAGGATTTGAAGGTATTTTGAGTAACTTGAAGGTACCTTTAGCCACTTAAAGGGATATTTTGATACTTTAAGAGTATTTTTGTTTATTATTAGTTAGGGTTCTAACCCGAAGGGGTAGAACCCTTCTAAAATCCTACCGGTTTATTATTATTATTATTATTTGTCGTCTGCCGCTTGAGCTCAAATTCCCGTGAGCTGGAATAGGCCAGAAAGCTGAAACTTGGCCCAATGATTGGAAATGATGTGCATCAACTTCTATTAAAATATGAGCCCAGTTGGCCAGATGGTGGCGCTGTAATTAAGGTTTAAAAATTATTTTTTTGGAAGGCCACGCCCCTCACACCGTAAGTCCGATTGACTTGAAATTTGACACACAGGTCCAGCTCAATGTGCTCTACAAAAAAGCCAATGGGACCATTAAAGTCCGCCATGATAGATTTTTTGCTAATTTGCATAATGTGAAAAACAGTAAAATGAATAGAACTTGTGAAAGATTGACTCTATCAACACCAATTTGGTATACAGCCTCAGGGGATGAAATACAAATTTCTATTATAAATGAGCCAGGTCGGATAAAAACATGGCCGCCACGGACCAATGAATCTCCGCGATGGGCGGAGCTTAGAAATGATCGGCCATAACTGCCACACCCATTGCCCTATCGTCACCAATCTTGGTGGGTAGGGTCACAAGGTGACTGGGAAGCTGCCTACCAAAGCGTTTCGAGCTCAGCCCATAGGGGGCGCTATAAATGCCACACATGCATATCTCAAAGACTATTGAACAGAATTTCACCAAATTTGGTATGCATACTCTAGGGGGGACTGTTAACTTATATCTTGAGTGCCATGTTGATTGGTGAAAGTGGGCGTGGCCTGTTGGTCGTTAACTGCTGTTGTTTGGTTTTTTTGAATTTATGATGAGCTGGAAGGACCTAGGGACATGAAAATCGGTACATGGATTATTACTGACATGCAAATGCTTGTCAAAAATTTGACCCCATTCGGCCTAACGGGGGCGCTGTTACATGGCGTGTGAACTTCAAATGGCTCTCCCCGCCCAGATATGAGTGCTATTGACTTGAAATTTTACACACATGTCCTCCTGATGGTCCTCTACAAAAAAGCCTCTGGGACCATTAGGGTGATTATGACGGATTTTTCAATAATTTGCATAATGTGAAAAACAGTAAAATGAATAGAACTTTTGAAAGATTGACTCTATCAACACCAAATTTGGTATACGGCCTCGGGGGATGAAAATACAAATTTCTATTATAAATGAGCCAGATCGGATAAAAAACATGGCCGCCACGGACCAATGAATCTCCGCGATGGGCGGAGCTTATAAATGATCGGCCATAACTCCCACACCCATTGCCCTATCGTCACCAATCTTGGTGGGTAGGGTCACAAGGTGACTGGGAAGCTGCCTACCAAAGCGTTTCGAGCTCAGCCCATAGGGGGCGCTATAAATGCCACACATGCATATCTCAAAGACCGTCGGACAGAATTTCACCACGTTTGGTGTGCTATTGACTTGAAATTTTACACACATGTCCTCCTGATGGTCCTCTACAAAAAAGCCTCTTGCACCATTAGGGTGGATATTAGGGATTTTTTTAATAACTTGCATAATGGGAAAGACAGTATGAATGTGAATATAGGGATTTGATAAAAGCCTTCAGTGACTGGAGTCACCAGAACTGCCTCATGCTGAACACCTCAAAGACAAGGAAATGATCATGGATTTCCGTAGGTCCAAGCCCACTCTTCAGCCAGTCAACACTTGTGGAGTGGACATTGAGGTGGTGACAACCTATAAATATCTAAGTGTTCATCTTGATAACAAGTTGGACTGGTCTGTTAACACAGATGCACTCTACAAAAAAGGGCAGAGGTGCCTCTTTTTCCTTAGAAAGCTTGGATCTCTAAACATCTGTAATAAGATGCTGCAGATGTTCTATCAGTCTGTGGTGGCAAGTGCTTTATTTTATGCTGCAGTCTGCTGGGGAAGTTTAGGAAAAAAGCAGGCAAAGAGGCTGGATAAGCTTGTCAAGAGGCTGGCTCTGTGATGGGAGTAAGATGGACTCTCTGGAGGAGGTGGTGGAGAGATACACAATGAGGATGGTGGAGGCCATACTGAACAACACGGATCATCCACTTCATAACACCTTGATGGATCAAAGAAGCAGCGGTGGTGGACGGCTCCTATCTCTTGGGTGCAGGACAGAAAGATACCGTAGATCTTTCATACCCACAGCCATCAGACTCTTTAATTCTAATGGAAATGGAAGATGAGCTAAAAGACAAATCAATTTCCCTTGGGATCAATAAAGTAATTTCTATTTTATTCTATTCTATTCTATTCTATTTCTATTCTATTCTATTCTATTCATTTGTTGTTTCATCGTTTCATTTCATATTTCATATCATTTCATATTATTGCATTTCATTGTTCTATTCTATTCTATTCTATTCATTTGTTGTTTCATGGTTTCATTTCATATCATTGCATTTCATTGTTCATGAAGAGGATGATCTGAGTTGTTCGGAATGGCCTCCACCAGCGTGTATCTCTCCACAACATCCTCAGTGAGTCCATCAGGGAGACATGACTGAAGCCAAGTGCCTCAGGATGTTTAGTCTGTATCCTAGCAACGACTTCATGGAGAATATCACATGGACTTTGGCAGTAGCCGTTGGTGGGATGTATACAAGTATTGTTTTGATTTGAAAAAATGTCTACTGCCTGAGTCTTCATCTATATCTCCAGCTCCTCATTATTCTTGTTGGGCAGAGAGTTGATATTTTGCATGATGACTGACGGCAGAAAGGACCTTCACTTCATCTCCACTTCCAAGCCTTTAACCTCTGCACCACCAGCATAGCAACCACGAAACACCTCCTCATCCCAGATGGAACAGGGTGTCATCCTCCTGAAGAATCTCCTCTCCCCACAGAAGTATCCATCAGTAGTTGAGAAAAACATACATTGACACAACAAAATAAAGCAAAGGTTGAGTAAAAGCTCACAGCCACTAGACTTTGCTTCTCCCAGTTGAAGCGCATGTTCTGAAAGTATGTGACTACCAAAACATTTTGAACTGGGCCAATATGGGGTGTCACAAATGTGTGACCGAAAACCTGGTTTGGAGATATCTGGCCTGGTAATGGGTGTGTATGGCGTGGAGCCTTTAGGAACGGAGTGGGCGCTGTCGTCGACCGTGGCCGCTCTTGGGTGCAGGACAGAAAGATACTGTAGATCTTTCATACCCACAGCCATCAGACTGTTTAATTCTAATGCAAATGGAAGATGAGCTAAAAGACAAATCAATTTCCCTTTGGGATCAATAAAGTCATTTCTATTCTATTCTATTCTATTTGTAGTGGATGTGATAATAGCCACATATATAGTTTTTTTTTATTAACAGACACCCCCCCTTTTTCATTTGAATATTCGAACCTTTTATTTTTTACATTTTGTAATAACCGTTTGCACCAGCAGAGGGTGCTCCAAGACCAGTGGATCCAAGCATTCTCTGCTCTGCTTGCTCTGCTCTGCTCTGCTTGCTCTGTGCGGGCGCAGACAATAGAGGCGCTTAGCGGAAGCGACAGTAGGTAACGAGGGAACGTGTCCTATGTTTGGATCCACAGGTTGGTAAAGTGTATGGTTGATACAGTTTTGTTAAGTTGAAATGAGTAACAGCATGTGTTAAAGCACTGAAGTTAAGATGAATGCTTTAAGTTGTGAAACACTTACTATATTGTCGTGGTTGGTGATCGGACGTTCACGTCCCCATGAGGTTGGTTGAACAAGAATGTGTGTGTGTGTGCTTGAGAGTACTAGTAGTTGGTACGGTATGTTGTAATGTTGATTATATGGAATGTGAACTTTGAAGAGCGGGCGCAGACGATAAAGGCGCTTAGCGGAAGCAACAGTAGCTAACGAGGGACCGTGTCCTATGTTTGGATCCACAGATTGATTGGTTGCTCAGTCACACCGTAGCTCAGCCGCTCAGTGCCCGCCGCCTGAGCGGTTTATGCTGCCGGCCAGGGACCCCTAGCTCTGGCGCCGGTAACATATTCTATTCATTTGTTGTTTCATCGTTTCATCGTTTCATTTCATATCACAGCCACAAGACTTTGCTTCTCCCAGTTGAAGCGCATGTTCTGAAAGTAACATTTTGAACTCGGCCAATATGGGGTGTCACAAATGTGTGACCGAAAACCCGGTTTGGAGATATCTGGGCCTGGTAATGGGTGTGTATCGCGTGGAGCCTTTAGGAACGGAGCGGGCGCTGTCGTCGACCGTGGCCGGCGAGGGTCGGGGTGGCCGTTTTGGGCCTCAACAGGTTAGAACCCGGGGATTGCCGCTTGCGGCTATATTTATTGCATATTATTGCTCATTGCTTTTCCTGTGAAATAGGTGAATTTCATGTTTGAAGATTTAAAGGACCTATATATCATTGTTTTATTTTTTATTTTAAAACTAAATATATTCTTTCATTGAGAAAATAATTTACATTTATCTTGCTAAAAACCTGAGTTGGGTGTTTTCATTTCCACTTAGCTGTTTTAATAAAAGACAGACACTTTGGTTTAAAACAAAATCCAAGTTTATATTAACCTCTTCAACTCCGCGGGGGACCCCGAGCCGCTCCTCTTCTGCAGTTTCAGCTTGCGCGGGCTTACTACATTGATAAACGTGGCGTATTTGGTATCTGTGGCTTCATTTGGTTGTTTTGCTAATTCAATATCGATTTTATTTTGTTTCTCATTTATTTTTGCACAAGAATATACAGAATATCTACAGTCCGAAACGTGATCGTTTTCCCCGTTTCAACCGAGGGAGACGTTCCCTCGGTTTATTTTGAAGTTAGTGTACGACACGGATGTTGAAGGGAGGGTGCTGGACATTGATGTATTATGATAGGCAGTGTAAATAAAGATTTAGCTGATTCAATCGTAAATGTGTACAAGATGAAGAAGAAGAAGACTCGTAAATATAAGCGCGCGAACATGGCGACATGGCGACCGCGGTGTCCGCGGTCGCCATGTCGAAACACGGAGGAAAGGGTTAGTTATGCCATGCTTTATGGGCATAATTTAATAATTGAACAGTTCAATATTGCAAATTTGTGTGATAGAAAAAATGCATGAGAAAAACACATTTGGTGTCTCAGTATACCATTTGGTTATCATGTGTCCATTTGGACTCTCATCTCCGCCTGGATCTTATCATGAAAAAACATTGCAGAATGGTCAGGGGACCCTCAGCCGCACATGCTCAGTCACACACACACCCATATTAGTCAGCTGGGCGGCTGACCGCTGTGATAGCTACGGGGAGCCGGACCGGACCGCGGAGACTACAGCCAGGCTAACCCAGAACCTCTGGCTGGCCGGGCCGGACTCAGCAGAGACACTCAGCCAGCCGTTCAAACACTGGGGCAGACTGTACAGAGCAGGAATCCGGGGGGCGGGGCAGCTGGCCACAGCCGCCGGCCCCCGGTGAGAATAGTAAGTGAGCCAGGCTGGCCGGGCCGGACTCAGCAGAGACACTCAGCCAGCCGTTCAAACACTGGGGCAGACTGTACAGAGCAGGAATCCGGGGGGCGGGGGCAGCTGGCCACAGCCGCCGGCCCCCGGTGAGAATAGTAAGTGAGCCAGGCTGGCCGGGCCGGACTCAGCAGAGACACTCAGCCAGCCGTTCAAACACTGGGGCAGACTGTACAGAGCAGGAATCCGGGGGCGGGGGCAGCTGGCCACAGCCGCCGGCCCCCGGTGAGAATAGTAAGTGAGCCAGGCTGGCCGGGCCGGACTCAGCAGAGACACTCAGCCAGCCGTTCAAACACTGGGGCAGACTGTACAGAGCAGGAATCCGGGGGGCGGGGGCAGCTGGCCACAGCCGCCGGCCCCCGGTGAGAATAGTAAGTGAGCCAGGCTGGCCGGGCCGGACTCAGCAGAGACACTCAGCCAGCCGTTCAAACACTGGGGCAGACTGTACAGAGCAGGAATCCGGGGGCGGGGGCAGCTGGCCACAGCCGCCGGCCCCCGTGAGAATAGTAAGTGAGCCAGGCTGGCCGGGCCGGACTCAGCAGAGACACTCAGCCAGCCGTTCAAACACTGGGGCAGACTGTACAGAGCAGGAATCCGGGGGGCGGGGCAGCTGGCCACAGCCGCCGGCCCCCGGTGAGAATAGTAAGTGAGCCAGGCTGGCCGGGCCGGACTCAGCAGAGACACTCAGCCAGCCGTTCAAACACTGGGGCAGACTGTACAGAGCAGGAATCCGGGGGGCGGGGGCAGCTGGCCACAGCCGCCGGCCCCCGGTGAGAATAGTAAGTGAGCCAGGCTGGCCGGGCCGGACTCAGCAGAGACACTCAGCCAGCCGTTCAAACACTGGGGCAGACTGTACAGAGCAGGAATCCGGGGGGCGGGGGCAGCTGGCCACAGCCGCCGGCCCCCGGTGAGAATAGTAAGTGAGCCAGGCTGGCCGGGCCGGACTCAGCAGAGACACTCAGCCAGCCGTTCAAACACTGGGGCAGACTGTACAGAGCAGGAATCCGGGGGCGGGGGCAGCTGGCCACAGCCGCCGGCCCCCGGTGAGAATAGTAAGTGAGCCAGGCTGGCCGGGCCGGACTCAGCAGAGACACTCAGCCAGCCGTTCAAACACTGGGGCAGACTGTACAGAGCAGGAATCCGGGGGGCGGGGGCAGCTGGCCACAGCCGCCGGCCCCCGGTGAGAATAGTAAGTGAGCCAGGCTGGCCGGGCCGGACTCAGCAGAGACACTCAGCCAGCCGTTCAAACACTGGGGCAGACTGTACAGAGCAGGAATCCGGGGGGCGGGGGCAGCTGGCCACAGCCGCCGGCCCCCGGTGAGAATAGTAAGTGAGCCAGGCTGGCCGGGCCGGACTCAGCAGAGACACTCAGCCAGCCGTTCAAACACTGGGGCAGACTGTACAGAGCAGGAATCCGGGGGGCGGGGGCAGCTGGCCACAGCCGCCGGCCCCCGGTGAGAATAGTAAGTGAGCCAGGCTGGCCGGGCCGGACTCAGCAGAGACACTCAGCCAGCCGTTCAAACACTGGGGCAGACTGTACAGAGCAGGAATCCGGGGGCGGGGGCAGCTGGCCACAGCCGCCGGCCCCCGGTGAGAATAGTAAGTGAGCCAGGCTGGCCGGGCCGGACTCAGCAGAGACACTCAGCCAGCCGTTCAAACACTGGGGCAGACTGTACAGAGCAGGAATCCGGGGGGCGGGGGCAGCTGGCCACAGCCGCCGGCCCCCGGTGAGAATAGTAAGTGAGCCAGGCTGGCCGGGCCGGACTCAGCAGAGACACTCAGCCAGCCGTTCAAACACTGGGGCAGACTGTACAGAGCAGGAATCCGGGGGGCGGGGCAGCTGGCCACAGCCGCCGGCCCCCGGTGAGAATAGTAAGTGAGCCAGGCTGGCCGGGCCGGACTCAGCAGAGACACTCAGCCAGCCGTTCAAACACTGGGGCAGACTGTACAGAGCAGGAATCCGGGGGGCGGGGGCAGCTGGCCACAGCCGCCGGCCCCCGGTGAGAATAGTAAGTGAGCCAGGCTGGCCGGGCCGGACTCAGCAGAGACACTCAGCCAGCCGTTCAAACACTGGGGCAGACTGTACAGAGCAGGAATCCGGGGGCGGGGGCAGCTGGCCACAGCCGCCGGCCCCCGGTGAGAATAGTAAGTGAGCCAGGCTGGCCGGGCCGGACTCAGCAGAGACACTCAGCCAGCCGTTCAAACACTGGGGCAGACTGTACAGAGCAGGAATCCGGGGGGCGGGGGCAGCTGGCCACAGCCGCCGGCCCCCGGTGAGAATAGTAATGAGCCAGGCTGGCCGGGCCGGACTCAGCAGAGACACTCAGCCAGCCGTTCAAACACTGGGGCAGACTGTACAGAGCAGGAATCCGGGGGGCGGGGGCAGCTGGCCACAGCCGCCGCCCCCCGGTGAGAATAGTAAGTGAGCCAGGCTGGCCGGGCCGGACTCAGCAGAGACACTCAGCCAGCCGTTCAAACACTGGGGCAGACTGTACAGAGCAGGAATCCGGGGGGCGGGGGCAGCTGGCCACAGCCGCCGGCCCCCGGTGAGAATAGTAAGTGAGCCAGGCTGGCCGGCCGGACTCAGCAGAGACACTCAGCCAGCCGTTCAAACACTGGGGCAGACTGTACAGAGCAGGAATCCGGGGGCGGGGGCAGCTGGCCACAGCCGCCGGCCCCCGGTGAGAATAGTAAGTGAGCCAGGCTGGCCGGGCCGGACTCAGCAGAGACACTCAGCCAGCCGTTCAAACACTGGGGCAGACTGTACAGAGCAGGAATCCGGGGGGCGGGGGCAGCTGGCCACAGCCGCCGGCCCCCGGTGAGAATAGTAAGTGAGCCAGGCTGGCCGGGCCGGACTCAGCAGAGACACTCAGCCAGCCGTTCAAACACTGGGGCAGACTGTACAGAGCAGAAATCCGGGGGCGGGGGCAGCTGGCCACAGCCGCCGGCCCCCGGTGAGAATAGTAAGTGAGCCAGGCTGGCCGGGCCGGACTCAGCAGAGACACTCAGCCAGCCGTTCAAACACTGGGGCAGACTGTACAGAGCAGGAATCCGGGGGGCGGGGGCAGCTGGCCACAGCCGCCGGCCCCCGGTGAGAATAGTAAGTGAGCCAGGCTGGCCGGGCCGGACTCAGCAGAGACACTCAGCCAGCCGTTCAAACACTGGGGCAGACTGTACAGAGCAGGAATCCGGGGGCGGGGCAGCTGGCCACAGCCGCCGGCCCCCGGTGAGAATAGTAAGTGAGCCAGGCTGGCCGGGCCGGACTCAGCAGAGACACTCAGCCAGCCGTTCAAACACTGGGGCAGACTGTACAGAGCAGGAATCCGGGGGGCGGGGGCAGCTGGCCACAGCCGCCGGCCCCCGGTGAGAATAGTAAGTGAGCCAGGCTGGCCGGGCCGGACTCAGCAGAGACACTCAGCCAGCCGTTCAAACACTGGGGCAGACTGTACAGAGCAGGAATCCGGGGGGCGGGGGCAGCTGGCCACAGCCGCCGGCCCCCGGTGAGAATAGTAAGTGAGCCAGGCTGGCCGGGCCGGACTCAGCAGAGACACTCAGCCAGCCGTTCAAAACTGGGCAGACTGTACAGAGCAGGAATCCGGGGGGCGGGGCAGCTGGCCACAGCCGCCGGCCCCCGGTGAGAATAGTAAGTGAGCCAGGCTGGCCGGGCCGGACTCAGCAGAGACACTCAGCCAGCCGTTCAAACACTGGGGCAGACTGTACAGAGCAGGAATCCGGGGGGCGGGGCAGCTGGCCACAGCCGCCGGCCCCGGTGAGAATATAGTAAGTGAGCCAGGCTGGCCGGGCCGGACTCAGCAGAGACACTCAGCCAGCCGTTCAAACACTGGGGCAGACTGTACAGAGCAGAATCCGGGGGGCGGGGGCAGCTGGCCACAGCCGCCGGCCCCCGGTGAGAATAGTAAGTGAGCCAGGCTGGCCGGCCGGACTCAGCAGAGACACTCAGCCAGCCGTTCAAACACTGGGGCAGACTGTACAGAGCAGGAATCCGGGGGGCGGGGGCAGCTGGCCACAGCCGCCGCCCCCGGTGAGAATAGTAAGTGAGCCAGGCTGGCCGGGCCGGACTCAGCAGAGACACTCAGCCAGCCGTTCAAACACTGGGGCAGACTGTACAGAGCAGGAATCCGGGGGGCGGGGGCAGCTGGCCACAGCCGCCGCCCCCCGGTGAGAATAGTAAGTGAGCCAGGCTGGCCGGGCCGGACTCAGCAGAGACACTCAGCCAGCCGTTCAAACACTGGGGCAGACTGTACAGAGCAGGAATCCGGGGGGCGGGGGCAGCTGGCACAGCCGCCGGCCCCCGGTGAGAATAGTAAGTGAGCCAGGCTGGCCGGGCCGGACTCAGCAGAGACACTCAGCCAGCCGTTCAAACACTGGGGCAGACTGTACAGAGCAGGAATCCGGGGGGCGGGGGCAGCTGGCCACAGCCGCCGGCCCCCGGTGAGAATAGTAAGTGAGCCAGGCTGGCCGGGCCGGACTCAGCAGAGACACTCAGCCAGCCGTTCAAACACTGGGCAGACTGTACAGGCAGGAATCCGGGGGCGGGGGCAGCTGGCCACAGCCGCCGGCCCCCGGTGAGAATAGTAAGTGAGCCAGGCTGGCCGGGCCGGACTCAGCAGAGACACTCAGCCAGCCGTTCAAACACTGGGGCAGACTGTACAGAGCAGGAATCCGGGGGCGGGGGCAGCTGGCCACAGCCGCCGGCCCCCGGTGAGAATAGTAAGTGAGCCAGGCTGGCCGGGCCGGACTCAGCAGAGACACTCAGCCAGCCGTTCAAACACTGGGGCAGACTGTACAGAGCAGGAATCCGGGGGGCGGGGGCAGCTGGCCACAGCCGCCGCCCCCGGTGAGAATAGTAAGTGAGCCAGGCTGGCCGGGCCGGACTCAGCAGAGACACTCAGCCAGCCGTTCAAACACTGGGGCAGACTGTACAGAGCAGGAATCCGGGGGCGGGGGCAGCTGGCCACAGCCGCCGGCCCCCGGTGAGAATAGTAAGTGAGCCAGGCTGGCCGGGCCGGACTCAGCAGAGACACTCAGCCAGCCGTTCAAACACTGGGGCAGACTGTACAGAGCAGGAATCCGGGGGGCGGGGGCAGCTGGCCACAGCCGCCGGCCCCCGGTGAGAATAGTAAGTGAGCCAGGCTGGCCGGGCCGGACTCAGCAGAGACACTCAGCCAGCCGTTCAAACACTGGGGCAGACTGTACAGAGCAGGAATCCGGGGGGCGGGGGCAGCTGGCCACAGCCGCCGGCCCCCGGTGAGAATAGTAAGTGAGCCAGGCTGGCCGGGCCGGACTCAGCAGAGACACTCAGCCAGCCGTTCAAACACTGGGGCAGACTGTACAGAGCAGGAATCCGGGGGGCGGGGGCAGCTGGCCACAGCCGCCGGCCCCCGGTGAGAATAGTAAGTGAGCCAGGCTGGCCGGGCCGGACTCAGCAGAGACACTCAGCCAGCCGTTCAAACACTGGGGCAGACTGTACAGAGCAGGAATCCGGGGGGCGGGGGCAGCTGGCCACAGCCGCCGCCCCCGGTGAGAATAGTAAGTGAGCCAGGCTGGCCGGGCCGGACTCAGCAGAGACACTCAGCCAGCCGTTCAAACACTGGGGCAGACTGTACAGAGCAGGAATCCGGGGGGCGGGGGCAGCTGGCCACAGCCGCCGGCCCCGGTGAGAATAGTAAGTGAGCCAGGCTGGCCGGGCCGGACTCAGCAGAGACACTCAGCCAGCCGTTCAAACACTGGGGCAGACTGTACAGAGCAGGAATCAGGGGGGCGGGGCAGCTGGCCACAGCCGCCGGCCCCCGGTGAGAATAGTAAGTGAGCCAGGCTGGCCGGGCGGACTCAGCAGAGACACTCAGCCAGCCGTTCAAACACTGGGGCAGACTGTACAGAGCAGGAATCAGGGGGGCGGGGGCAGCTGGCCACAGCCGCCGGCCCCCGGTGAGAATAGTAAGTGAGCCAGGCTGGCCGGGCCGGACTCAGCAGAGACACTCAGCCAGCCGTTCAAACACTGGGGCAGACTGTACAGAGCAGGAATCAGGGGGCGGGGGCAGCTGGCCACAGCCGCCGGCCCCCGGTGAGAATAGTAAGTGAGCCAGGCTGGCCGGGCCGGACTCAGCAGAGACACTCAGCCAGCCGTTCAAACACTGGGGCAGACTGTACAGAGCAGGAATCAGGGGGGCGGGGGCAGCTGGCCACAGCCGCCGGCCCCCGGTGAGAATAGTAAGTGAGCCAGGCTGGCCGGGCCGGACTCAGCAGAGACACTCAGCCAGCCGTTCAAACACTGGGGCAGACTGTACAGAGCAGGAATCAGGGGGGGGGGGGGCAGCTGGCCACAGCCGCCGGCCCCCGGTGAGAATAGTAAGTGAGCCAGGCTGGCCGGGCCGGACTCAGCAGAGACACTCAGCCAGCCGTTCAAACACTGGGGCAGACTGTACAGAGCAGGAATCAGGGGGCGGGGGCAGCTGGCCACAGCCGCCGGCCCCCGTGAGAATAGTAAGTGAGCCAGGCTGGCCGGGCCGGACTCAGCAGAGACACTCAGCCAGCCGTTCAAACACTGGGGCAGACTGTACAGAGCAGGAATCAGGGGGGCGGGGCAGCTGGCCACAGCCGCCGGCCCCCGGTGAGAATAGTAAGTGAGCCAGGCTGGCCGGGCCGGACTCAGCAGAGACACTCAGCCAGCCGTTCAAACACTGGGGCAGACTGTACAGAGCAGGAATCAGGGGGGCGGGGGCAGCTGGCCACAGCCGCCGGCCCCCGGTGAGAATAGTAAGTGAGCCAGGCTGGCCGGGCCGGACTCAGCAGAGACACTCAGCCAGCCGTTCAAACACTGGGGCAGACTGTACAGAGCAGGAATCAGGGGGGCGGGGGCAGCTGGCCACAGCCGCCGGCCCCCGGTGAGAATAGTAAGTGAGCCAGGCTGGCCGGGCCGGACTCAGCAGAGACACTCAGCCAGCCGTTCAAACACTGGGGCAGACTGTACAGAGCAGGAATCAGGGGGGCGGGGCAGCTGGCCACAGCCGCCGCCCCCGGTGAGAATAGTAAGTGAGCCAGGCTGGCCGGGCCGGACTCAGCAGAGACACTCAGCCAGCCGTTCAAACACTGGGGCAGACTGTACAGAGCAGGAATCAGGGGGGCGGGGGCAGCTGGCCACAGCCGCCGGCCCCCGGTGAGAATAGTAAGTGAGCCAGGCTGGCCGGGCCGGACTCAGCAGAGACACTCAGCCAGCCGTTCAAACACTGGGGCAGACTGTACAGAGCAGGAATCAGGGGGGCGGGGGCAGCTGGCCACAGCCGCCGGCCCCCGGTGAGAATAGTAAGTGAGCCAGGCTGGCCGGGCCGGACTCAGCAGAGACACTCAGCCAGCCGTTCAAACACTGGGGCAGACTGTACAGAGCAGGAATCAGGGGGGCGGGGGCAGCTGGCCACAGCCGCCGGCCCCGGTGAGAATAGTAAGTGAGCCAGGCTGGCCGGGCCGGACTCAGCAGAGACACTCAGCCAGCCGTTCAAACACTGGGGCAGACTGTACAGAGCAGGAATCAGGGGGGCGGGGGCAGCTGGCCACAGCCGCCGGCCCCCGGTGAGAATAGTAAGTGAGCCAGGCTGGCCGGGCCGGACTCAGCAGAGACACTCAGCCAGCCGTTCAAACACTGGGGCAGACTGTACAGAGCAGGAATCAGGGGGGCGGGGGCAGCTGGCCACAGCCGCCGCCCCCGGTGAGAATAGTAAGTGAGCCAGGCTGGCCGGGCCGGACTCAGCAGAGACACTCAGCCAGCCGTTCAAACACTGGGGCAGACTGTACAGAGCAGGAATCAGGGGGGCGGGGGCAGCTGGCCACAGCCGCCGGCCCCGGTGAGAATAGTAAGTGAGCCAGGCTGGCCGGGCCGGACTCAGCAGAGACACTCAGCCAGCCGTTCAAACACTGGGGCAGACTGTACAGAGCAGGAATCAGGGGGGCGGGGGCAGCTGGCCACAGCCGCCGGCCCCCGGTGAGAATAGTAAGTGAGCCAGGCTGGCCGGGCCGGACTCAGCAGAGACACTCAGCCAGCCGTTCAAACACTGGGGCAGACTGTACAGAGCAGGAATCAGGGGGGCGGGGCAGCTGGCCACAGCCGCCGGCCCCCGGTGAGAATAGTAAGTGAGCCAGGCTGGCCGGGCCGGACTCAGCAGAGACACTCAGCCAGCCGTTCAAACACTGGGGCAGACTGTACAGAGCAGGAATCAGGGGGGCGGGGGCAGCTGGCCACAGCCGCCGGCCCCCGGTGAGAATAGTAAGTGAGCCAGGCTGGCCGGGCCGACTCAGCAGAGACACTCAGCCAGCCGTTCAAACACTGGGGCAGACTGTACAGAGCAGGAATCAGGGGGGCGGGGGCAGCTGGCCACAGCCGCCGGCCCCCGGTGAGAATAGTAAGTGAGCCAGGCTGGCCGGGCCGGACTCAGCAGAGACACTCAGCCAGCCGTTCAAACACTGGGGCAGACTGTACAGAGCAGGAATCAGGGGGGCGGGGGCAGCTGGCCACAGCCGCCGGCCCCCGGTGAGAATAGTAAGTGAGCCAGGCTGGCCGGGCCGGACTCAGCAGAGACACTCAGCCAGCCGTTCAAACACTGGGGCAGACTGTACAGAGCAGGAATCAGGGGGGGGGGCAGCTGGCCACAGCCGCCGGCCCCCGGTGAGAATAGTAAGTGAGCAGGCTGGCCGGGCCGGACTCAGCAGAGACACTCAGCCAGCCGTTCAAACACTGGGGCAGACTGTACAGAGCAGGAATCAGGGGGGCGGGGGCAGCTGGCCACAGCCGCCGGCCCCCGGTGAGAATAGTAAGTGAGCCAGGCTGGCCGGGCCGGACTCAGCAGAGACACTCAGCCAGCCGTTCAAACACTGGGGCAGACTGTACAGAGCAGGAATCAGGGGGGCGGGGCAGCTGGCCACAGCCGCCGGCCCCCGGTGAGAATAGTAAGTGAGCCAGGCTGGCCGGGCCGGACTCAGCAGAGACACTCAGCCAGCCGTTCAAACACTGGGGCAGACTGTACAGAGCAGGAATCAGGGGGGCGGGGCAGCTGGCCACAGCCGCCGGCCCCCGGTGAGAATAGTAAGTGAGCCAGGCTGGCCGGGCCGGACTCAGCAGAGACACTCAGCCAGCCGTTCAAACACTGGGGCAGACTGTACAGAGCAGGAATCAGGGGGGCGGGGGCAGCTGGCCACAGCCGCCGGCCCCCGGTGAGAATAGTAAGTGAGCCAGGCTGGCCGGGCCGGACTCAGCAGAGACACTCAGCCAGCCGTTCAAACACTGGGGCAGACTGTACAGAGCAGGAATCAGGGGGGCGGGGGCAGCTGGCCACAGCCGCCGGCCCCCGGTGAGAATAGTAAGTGAGCCAGGCTGGCCGGGCCGGACTCAGCAGAGACTACAGCCAGGCTAACCCAGAACCTCGGACAGGGGACCCTCAGCCGCGCATGCTCAGTCACACACACACCCATATTAGTCAGCTGGGCAGCTGACCGCTGTGATAGCTACGGGGAGCCAGACCGGACCGCGGAGACTACAGCCAGGCTAACCCAGAACCTCAGATACTTTGTGCTATCTTCTTCAAATTTGAACCAGGTGTTCACTGATAGTGTGCTTACAGGCCTATACTGTCATTTACCTATATGGATAAAGCCACACAGACCATTTTTTGTTTTTTTTTAATTATTTTTTTTAGGCGGACAGAAAATCTGAATTTTTTGCTCACTTACTGGCCCACTGCTCTGTTCCAGTAATATCTAAAGTGTTTTTGACACTTTCACAAGAAACTCTATAGTGTCCCCTTTCTGGCAAGCCTCATTCATGCATGTAGTCAAATTGGTTCAGAAACTACAGCCATTATAATATGAGGATGGAATTTTAAGCGTTTTTTGCTTCAAAATAGGGTGGGAGTTGAAGAGGTTAAAAAAATACTTGAAGATTAGGGTTAAACACAATAGATAAAGAGCACTGCCCTCATCCATAGGAAATCTGAGAGGAGTGCTACACAGCAAAAAAAAAAAAGTTTTTAAATACCAACACCACAGCCGCTGTCAAAAAGGCACATCAGCAGCTCCATCCCCCCACCATCAGAAAACAGCAGGCCTCCCCCTCCCCTTCCTCACCACCTTTCACTGGGCACCACTGAGTCTGTTTTATCCTATGGCCTCACCTCCTGGTTCAGCAGGTACACACTGTGTGTTGACTAAAGCACTTTAACACACTGAGCTCAGGCTGATGTCCCACTGATGTGTCTCATGTTTCATGTTATAGAGTCTGAACTGTGGATTTTTCACCAGTGGAAGAAAATCCTGATAATTCAAGTCCATAGAAACTGACTGATGTTGTTGAAGTGAAGAGAACAAAGTGAAGGGAAGTTGAAGGTTAAAATCACAGCTGAGGGGCTCTGTGGATTTGTACGTTTGTGTTTCCATCACAGCTGTTCAACAACAAGTGACAGTGTTACTTCACCACCAAGCTGAACGTGTTGTTGTGTTTCTGCATCATGGTGACCCACTTTTTTTTTTTTTTTAATCTGCTGTCACATTAAAATCCAGAGCAAAGAAACCTCCCACTCAGAGGAAAACCACACAACATCATCTGTGGGCCCAGGGGGCTGATGGGAGCTGTGAGGAGCCGTTACAAACCACGTGGCCTCGTCTCAGCTCACAGCTCGTCCTCGTTTGTCCTCGGCTGCATCACAGCTCCACTTCTCCCCAGGTTCAGCAGAGGAAACACCACAGAACAAGATGCTTCTCCTCCCAGCTGCTACTCTGTGCTGTCTGTGTTCAGGTGAGTGTTTCCACACAACAAGGAGCCAACACACTCAACCTGTCACCAACACTCACACACTCACCTTCATCTACCTGTCCGTGTCTCTACAGCGCTGGTTACCATTGCAGCAGAGATGCTGATTCAGGACCAGTTATCATTGACCAGGAGAGTTGATGAAAGTGTCTCATTCAGCTGTGAAGGAACAGACCGGTGTGATAGCTATCCAGTATACTGGTACCAGAAGAAGAGACGGAAACATTCACACTGATTCTCCGTATTGACAGGAATGATGGTTACCTAGAGTCAGATTATGGCCATCCTCAGAAAGCTGATTTCACAGCTGTTAATACACAGAACGGCTGTGAGTTGAAGATAAAGAAAGTTAAACTCAATCATTCAGCCTCCTACTACTGCTCCTGTTATAAGGATGATTCCCCACAGTGAGAAATGATCCGTGCAGCCTGAACAAAAACCTCCAGATGAACACAAGTCAAACAGTGGTAGTGACAGGAAGAGAGCAGTCAACCACAGACCACGTTCACATGTTTCACCTGCAGCTCAGACGCCTTTTCAAGACTTTTCTCTGATATTGATTCATGTTTTCATCAGATATTTCAGCAGGTTTCCTGTTGTTCCCCACAGTGACGACAAAGAAGAAACACAGAGGCTCAACGACAAAACAAGACCAAGAGAAAACAAGAAAAACTACTGAAACAATAAGAGGTCTGAGCTCTCCGGATGTTTGAGCAGAAACCAAAGGATTGGACAAAGTGAAATGTGACCTGATGGTGGCGCCAGATGAAAATCCAGAGGTTGACCAAAGTGAGCAGGCTTCATCCTGAGGGGAACATGAAGGTCTGAACCAGTTTCAATGGGAATATTTGTTGAGATATGTGAGTGTGAAGAAAAAGGAAAAACAAGCAGAGACCATGTCATGTTGATATGAACATTAGAGAAACACATGATGGAGCTGAAATATGATCCTGGTTCATAATGTGTCACCTCAGCTGACACATTCAGCAGCACACAGGTTTTTGTATTAGTCTTTCTCACTGTGGACGCTATTACCACCTCGTCTTTGGCTCAACTGGGACTAAACTGTATGTGAGAGGTAAGAACAAACTTTTATTTTCCTTCAGTTGTTTTATTGAAGAAGTTGAAAATGTGTTTGAATCAGAATTTTCACAGAAATATTGATTCTAACGAAATTGAAAACATTGTAAATATATGAAAAAATACATGAAGACTTCTTTAATATTTTATTACAAATGTTGTCAGAAAATATCAATTTAAACAGGTTGATTTTATATTAAGGACAAAAATCTGTAATATTGTTTCTATATTGATCTGTTTCTTTGATGCTGTTTGTTTTTTTCTATCATCAAACCTAAAACTAAATCAATATATGATGTAATGTGATGACATCATATCACACAGACAATTTAAATAATAGAAAGGTTTTAAAATCTGTTTCCATCTCTGTCTTTCTTGAAGTTGACTCCTCTCTGATGAAACAGTCGACACGTCCATGATACATGATGTGTAAACGATGCAGCACAGTAACTCTATGTACAGGTGAAGCCAGTGTATGTGTGGACCTCTGTGCTGTATTGATGAGGAGTTGAGTGATCAGAGTCCATGTATTTTCCAGGATCAGACTGAAGCAGTGCAGTGCTGGAAGCTGCTGTTGACTGTGTCAATGTGTGTCTGTGCTGCTTGTTGTTGCTGCTGCTGTCAAACTTCAGATGAGCCGGTGGTGAAGCCCGTGGTGAGTGTGTACCCAGCAGCAGCCAGAGCCCACCTGGAGGGGAAGAGCTCCCTGCTGTGTGTGGCTTCAGCCATGTCTCCTCCTCTGGTCCAGTTCTCCTGGAAAAAACAGAAGGAGGGTGGTCCTCTGAAGGAGTTTTCTCCTGCTAATGAAGAGCAGCTGGTGCTCACAGAGTCGGGACGCTCCGCCGCCATCTTGCTGATCAACCAGCCACAGGACGCCACGTATAAATACCGCTGCTCTGTGAAGCACGAGTCGGGCCCAGTGGAGGCCCAAACACTTCAGGTGATGAAGGCTTGGTGACTGTGTTGAGCAGTGATTCAGCTTCATGTGGAGACTCTGTGACAGAGAGCAGAGCAGCAGAGCTCACACATTTCTCACTACAACTCCAAACTCACACTCCTTTTCTGTTTCAGAGGTTCCAGCTCCAGCAGCTTCCAGTCCTCCACAGATAGCATCGGCACGCCTGGCGACTCTGCACCAAGCTGACTGTAAGATCACCTGCTGCCTCTCTGCAGGGACAGCTCCACTGTTCTGCTGCACTTAGGGCCCAATATCAGTCTGTTGACTTTCTGCTCATCACTGAGGGACTCAAACATACACTCCCTGATTGTGTTAGAGTGTCCAACAGCACAACAAAGCTGTCACTGCACCATCTGACTAAGAACACCTGTTGGAGGCACTATACTCAGTGTCTCCACTCATTCATATTTCTATATGTGAAGAATGAATCTAATGAGTGTGTGAGGTCAAAGGTCACAGAACCAAACAAGTGAGTCCAAACTGTGTGTTTTTATATGAGTGATCCTGCAGTGATTTGAATTGTCAGCAACACTTGACAGAAGAAGGTGATGAAGGCTTGGTGACTGTGTTGAGCAGTGATTCAGCTTCATGTGGAGACTCTGTGACAGAGAGCAGAGCAGCAGAGCACTGACTGATTTCTTGTCGACTCCTTTTCTGTTGCAGTGCTTCCCCTGGATCCTCTCCAGCCTCAGTGCAGGGTGAAGCTGCTCTGTCTGCTCTACACAGTGCTGATAGTCAAGAGTCTGCTGTACTGCTGTGGACTCTCTCTGATGATGAGCCTCACACACAAGGGACCGTCACGTGCTGACTGACTGTTTTCTGCTCCACTTTACTCTCCATCACATCTCATCACTTCATCTCATTTATCTCTTTCATGACAAATTCAAGTCTAATCTGTCTCTTTATTCACACCTTAAAAAATTATTACATCCAACGTGTCATATGTCAAACACACATATTTGCATTTGTTAAATTAAACTCTTTACGTTATTGTTCTTTAGATAGATATCAATATTCAGTATTATACTCATATGTCAAATTTGCTGAATCATGAATTTTCTGGTAAATATTCCATTGTTTATTGTTTGTTTTAGTTTCTTATGTTTCTTTTTAATATTTTCTGCAGAGTGCGGCTGTTTGCCAAATTCATTCACTGTAAAATTCTCAATAATCAATAAATGTCTGGTTCTTATAAACATCTTTGTTTTTATTGAATCAAATTTAGTTTTAATATCAAATACTTAGAAACAGACTCAGTTATATTGATCAGATTTATTGACACTTGCAGCTCATTCAAAGATGCAGGTCCAGTCACACACATCCAACACTGTGTTACTGTTTTTTTAAAAAAAAGTAAACAGCATTTTTCTATTTATCCTAACAGGCTGGTGGGAGCACACAGGGAAGCAGTGGAGGAGATTTAACAACCAGTGTAGTCTGATTTATTTCATGTCTGATGTTGTAAAACTGACTCTACTGGTTAAGTAGTCCATGTTGTGTGTTTTTTATCATTAAACTGAAACATGAACCATCTTTATCAACGTTTACAGTGCGGACGTTCAACTCTACGCTGATGACACTGTTGTTTACACACACAATAAAAACAACAAATATCATAATTAGAAACATGAAATCATTTATGAGCCATTTGAAATGTACAAGTTCAATAAGTAACATTATTTATAAACCACTTTAAATGGAGACATATGTAAACTCAGTATTTACAGGAAACTGAAAGTGTGTGTAACGTTACACAGACAATACAACAACATTTAATGATGTTTTAAAGATCATGAAGTGAGTTCATTCAAATATTCATAAGTTCACATCTGACATGTTTCACTCTGTTGAAAATGACACAATGACTGTAAATTTACTTCAGTAATTAAACAAGTGTAGAAATTGAAAGTTGTCTTTGATCAACTTCTAGAGACGTCACATCAGAAAACTCTCATTTGTGTCCTGCTGGAGGCTCCTGACAAACAACCTGTACCAGTTGTGTAGGAGCACTTTGTTGGCAGGGTTCAAATGTAAAGTGACCTTCGGCTGCTAAAACTCCAAACCCCCATGAAGACGTGTGCTGGACGAGACCTCCAGGTGGGTGGTGTTTGTGGGTCTGTGAGCTCAGATGAACTGTGTGTGGGTGGAAGGTTCAGTGGAAACAAGTGTCACTTATAGACAAACCACAGAGATCAGTGTGTAAGCAGCAGATGTGAATCTGTTCTCACTAGTTATTAGACTGAAAACTGCTGCGAACCAATCAACACTTCCTTTCCTGCAGCAGACAAACCGTGTGGCTTTCTGCTCTGCAGCCTCGACAACGTGAGCTGTGGCTTTTCACGTCAACAACACAACAACAGCTACAAACACACACTGTGTTATGCTCATATTTAACTTTGTACATGTTTCAAATCACTTGTGAATAATTTCTTATTTCCAACTTCACCTGAATGTGAATTAATCACCTACTGTTTTATTTGTGTGTGTAAAAATCGCTGTCATCAGCACTGACTGAGAAATGTGTTAGAGATGTTTAAAAGTCACATTAAAGCTCCTCAATCTGCTCAGGTCCCATTTTATTATCTGACACTAATTGGACCAGTGTTTTTAGTCTGTAGAGAGTTCACAAGAGACAAACTACAAACTGAAGTCTCAGAGTGTGGAGAATCAAAGTGGACATTTTGACTGAGGTGTTGGTGGACACACTTATTATGATGTTAAAGTAGGAAAGAGTCACAGACAAAGACAACAAAGTAGAAAGTGTCTTTATAATTTAAACACTAAATTATTTAACTTAGGATTAAAAAATATATATATATAAAAAGATTTGTTTTGACTGACTCGACACACAAATCCAAAAATTGTAGACATAAAATTCAAAGTGACACATTTCTAAACTCACTAAATGAAGCTCTGCACCTGAAGTATGTGGTGTAATAGAAATGATCGATACGTTTTTTTTTCTGATTATTTATTGAAATGCAGATTAAAAATAAATGAAAAAAGAATAAAAACCAAAATCACTTTGTATTGTAATAAAACAACAAAACTGAAAGAATCTGATAAAAAAAAATATATTGAGAATGAAGAGAAAAAAAAATGTAATAAAAAACGTAATATCTACCAAACAGCTAAACTTTCTGTTGTTACACATGTCATGAGTAAAAGTGGAAATAATGAAACACAACATCATAACACAAGACGACAAATGCAACTTTAATAAGTAAAAACACACATGTATATATGTGTTCAACCCCTTAAAGTCTTAAGGCCCATCATGCATCAGAAGCAATGGCACCCACAGGCCAGTGGGTTTTAAGGGGTTAATTTTTAGGCTTTAATCTGGAAATAAAGAGACACAGTAGACTTGAATTTGTGATGAAAGAGATAAATGAGATGAAGTGATGACATGTGATGCAGAGTAAAGTGGAGCAGAAAAGTCAGTCATCAGCACGTGGCGGCCCCTTGTGTGTGAGGCTCATCATCAGAGAGAGTCCACAGCAGTACAGCAGACTCTTGACTATCAGCACTGTGTAGAGCAGACAGAGCAGCTTCACCCTGCACTGAGGCTGGAGAGGATCCAGGGGAAGCACTGCAACAGAAAAGGACAAGAAATCAGTCAGTGCTCTGCTGCTCTGCTCTCTGTCACAGAGTCTCCACATGAAGCTGAATCACTGCTCAACACAGTCACCAAGCCTTCATCACCTTCTTCTGTCAAGTGTTGCTGACAATTCAAATCACTGGAGGATCACTCATATAAAACACACAGTTTAGACTCACTCGTTTTGTTTCTGTGACCTTTGACCTCACACACTCATTAGATTCATTCTTCACATAAAGAAATATGAATCAGGTGATCTTACAGTCAGCTTGGTGCAGAGCTGCCAGGCGTGCTGATACTCTCTCTGGAGGACAGGGAGTTGCTGGAGCTGGAACCTCTGAAACACAAAAGGAGTCTGAGTCTGGAGTTGTAGTGAGAAATGTGTGAGCTCTGCTGCTCTGCTCTCTGTCACAGAGTCTCCACATGAAGCTGAATCACTGCTCAACACGGTCACCAAGCCTTCATCACCTTGAAGTGTTCGGGCCTCCACTGTGCCCCACTCGTGCTTCACGGAGCAGCGATATTTATACGTGGCGTCCTGTGGCTGGTCGATCAACAAGATGGCGGCGGAGCGTCCCGACTCTCTGAGCACCAGCTGGTCCCTAGGTGTAAACTCCTTCAGAGGACCATCATCCTTCTGTCTTTTCAGGAGAACTGGACCAGAGGAGGAGACATGGCTGAGGCCACACACAGCAGGGAGCTCTTCCCCTCCAGGTGGGCTCTGGCTGCTGCTGGGTACACGCTCACCACGGGCTTCACCACCGGCTCATCTGAAGTTTGACAGCAGCAGCAACAACAAGCAGCACAGACACACATTGACACAGTCAACAGCAGCTTCCAGCACTGCACTGCTTTCAGTCTGATCCTGGAAAATACATGGACTCTGATCACTCAACTCCTCATCAATACAGCACAGAGGTCCACACATACACTGGCTTCACCTGTACATAGAGTTACTGTGCTGCATCATTTACACATCATGTATCATGGACGTGTCGACTGTTTCATCAGAGAGGAGTCAACTTCAAGAAAGACAGAGATGGAAACAGATTTTAAAAACCTTTCTATTATTTAAATTGTCTGTATGATATGATGTCATCACATTACATCACATATTGATTTCGTTTTAGGTTTGATGATAGAAAAAACAAACAGCATCAAAGAAACAGATCAATATAGAAACAATATTACAGATTTTTGTCCTTAATATAAAATCAACCTGTTTAAATTGATATTTTCTGACAACATTTGTAATAAAATATTAAAGAAGTCTTCATGTATTTTTTCATATATTTACAGTGTTTTCAACGTTTCGTTGTAACAGATCAATATATTGATTCATGTCTAAATTGTGACAGATAAAGAATATACAGAATGAACCAAACATTTCATGTTTTGTTATTTTATATTAGATCAATATTGGCTATAAAACATTGGTCATTTTCATACGATTCAATATTTAAACCCAAATAAATGTAGATAAAAAACAGACAGAAATATTTATATTAATAGAGAAGTATTGATCAATATTGACTGATTTCACATGTCGCCATTTATTTTACGACCACATTTTATTTGACGTTAAACAACAGTAAAATTGAGTTTCATTCTCTGTGATATAAAATGTTGTCGTATTGATGAGATGAAGAGTTTTAACATGTTACAAATCAACTGTGCTGTTAATTAAGGTCACATCATTATAGAAGTCTGGATCAACGTACATTATATTCACAGAAGAATTAAAACTCCTTCTATTAATTACATTTAATCCACTTTCTTCATTTTTAAATAGAATCCAATATGTTGATTATAACATGTGACATTTTCAACACATTTGTTCATTTCTCCTCAAGTTGTTTGTTTTTGTTAGAATCAATATTTCTGTGAAAATTCTGATTCAAACACATTTTCAACTTCTTCAATAAAACAACTGAAGGAAAATAAAAGTTTGTTCTTACCTGTCACATACAGTTTAGTCCCAGAGCCAAGGGGTAGTACGAGCCTCCCACAGTGAGAAAGACTAATACAAAAACCTGTGTGCTGCTGAATGTGTCAGCTGAGGTGACACATTATGAACCAGGATCATATTCAGCTCCATCATGTGTTTCTCTAATGTTCATATCAACATGACATGGTCTCTGCTTGTTTTTCCTTTTTCTTCACACTCAAATATCTCAACAAATATTCCCATTGAAACTGGTTCAGACCTTCATGTTCCCCTCAGGATGAAGCCTGCTCACTTTGGTCAACCTCTGAACTTTCATCTGGCGCCACCATCAGGTCACATTTCACTTTGTCCAATCCTTTGGTTTCTGCTCAAACATCGGAGAGCTCCAGACCTCTTATTGTTTTAGTAGTTTTTCTTGTTTTCTCTTGGTCTTGTTTTGTCGTTGAGCTTCTGTGTTTCTTCTTTGTCGTCACTGTGGGGAACAAGAGGAAAGCTGCTGAAATATCTGATGAAAACATGAATCAATATCATAGAAAAGTCTTGAAAAGACGTCTGAGCTGCAGGTGAAACATGTGAACGTGGTCTGTGGTTGACTGCTCTCTTCCTGTCACTACCACTGTTTGACTTGTGTTCATCTGGAGGTTTTTGTTCAGGCTGCACGGATCATTTCTCACTGTGGGAATCATACTTATAACAGGAGCAGTAGTAGGAGGCTGAATGATCGTGTTTAACTTTCTTTATCTCCAACTCCCAGCCGTTACCCTTATTAACAGATGTGAAATCAGCTTTCTGAGGATGGCCGTAACCTGACTCTATGGTGCCATCATTTCTTTTATATAAAGAATCAGTCTGAATGTTTCCGTCTCTTTCTTCTGGTACCAGTGTACCTCATCATAGTAACACTGTTCAGTTCCTCCACAGCTGAATGAGACACTTTCACCAACTCTCCTGGTCAATGATAACTGGTCCTGAATCAGCACTTCTGCTGCCATGGTAACCAGGGCTGTAGAGACACAGACAGGTAGATGAAGGTGAGTGTGTGAGTGTTTGTGACAGGTTGAGTGTGTTGGCTCCTGGTTGTGTGAAACACTCACCTGAACACAGACAGCACAGAGCAGCAGCTGGGAGGAGAAGCATCTTGTTCTGTGGTGTTTCCTCTGCTGAACCTGGGGAGAAGTGGAGCTGTGATGCAGCCGAGGACAAACGAGGACGAGCTGTGAGCTGAGACGAGGCCACGTGGTTTGTAACGGCTCCTCACAGCTCCCATCAGCCCCCTTGGCCCACAGATGATGTTGTGTGGTTTTCCTCTGAGTGGGAGGTTTCTTGCTCTGGATTTTAATGTGACAGCAGATTAAAAAAAAAAGTGGGTCACCATGATGCAGAAACACACCAACACATTCAGCTTGGTGGTGAAGTAACACTGTCACTTGTTGTTGAACAGCTGTGATGGAAACACAAAAGTACAAATCCACAGAGCCCCTCAGCTGTGATTTTAACCTTCAACTTCACTTCACTTTGTTCTCTTCACTTCAACAACATCAGTCAGTTTCTATGGACTTGACTTATCAGGATTTTCTTCCACTGGTGAAAAATCCACAGTTCAGACTCTATAACATGAAACATGAGACACATCAGTGGAACATCAGCCTGAGCTCAGCGTGTTAAAGTGCTTTAGTCAACACACAGTGTGTACCTGCTGAACCAGGAGGTGAGGCCATAGGATAAAACAGACTCAGTGGTGCCCAGTGAAAGGTGGTGGTGAGGGGGAGGGGGAGGCCTGCTGTTTTCTGATGGTGGGGGGGTGGAGCTGCTGATGTGCCTTTTTGACAGCGGCTGTGGTGTTGGTATTTAGAAACTTTATTTATTTTTTTTTTTCTGTGTAGCACTCCTCTCAGATTTCCTATGGATGAGGGCAGTGCTCTTTATCTATTGTGTTTAACCCTAATCTTCAAGTATTTTTTTAATATAAGCTTGGATTTTGTTTTAACCAAAGTGTCTGTCTTTTTTTTAAACAGCTAAGTGAGAAATGAAACCCCAACTCAGGTTTTTAGCAAGATAAATGTAAATTATTTACTCAATGAAAGAATACATTTAGTTTTAAAATAAAAAAAATAAAACAATGATATATAGGTCCTTTAAATCTTCCAAAAGAAATTCACCTTTTCACAGGAAAAGCAATGAGCAATAATATGCAATAATAATAAACAAAAATACTCTTAAAGTATCAAAATACCCCTTTAAGTGGCAAAAAGTACCTTCAAGTTACTCAAATATACCTTCAAATACTCTAAATATTTAGATCTGAGTTACTCTCTCAGTAATATACTCAAACACAACTCAGTGGCCCACACACACACACACACACACACACACACACACACACACAGCCTGATATTGTGGCGCTTGAGTGCGAGGAAATCCACTGTTTTAATCCAAACGATCCAGGAACAGTAAAAGGAAAAGTGTGAGCTCGGCTCCAAAGAGCGGCCGTTTACCCGGTCCAAGTCCCTGATGGACGGCGCTGCTGCAGGTGGACCGGAAGCAGGTACGTGACAAAGTGATGGAGCCTCGCTGTGCAGCCCAGGACCATGTCCAACGATGGCGAGTCACACACACCGGCAGCGGCCAAACTGAACCCTCCGGTTCCCGCGTTGAGACCACAAGGCACAGCCGATATCAGGAGCTGGTTTAGCTGCTCTCGGCTAAGTCCGTTCGCTTTGTTAGCGGATGCTAATAATACACGCTGCATTAGCTCAGGAGCTGCGCTAAGCTAAAATGGCGCAGCTCCAACAGAGATGTCGAGCAGAAACCTCTCAGGCTGTTCACCAAACAGGAGCAGCTCCAATATCCAACTCCACAGTGTCGAGCAGACAGTCTCTGAGATACTGAAAACTACACACTCGCCGCCAAGCGTCTCCGTCGTGACTCGTCTTCCTGTCCGTTTTGTCCCACAACAAAACACACACACACACTTTCTCACTCGCTCTCTCTTCCTGTCTGACCCTGTCAATCAGCCCTCAACCAATTAAGGAGCAGGATCACGCTTCTTGTCAATCACTACTTCCTCTTTCCCCAATAGCCTCTTATTTATTACACTCGACTCTTTTATCAAACTATTTTAACCCTCATGAACTATTATTTTCACACGTTTAATACAGCTTTACCCACAGATGATCATATTTAAACTATATATTATTTATTATGTATTTTATGGATAGGGATTTTTTAGCAGGGTTACAGCTGTAAAAAAGTCCTTAAACACTTGAACTGCTCCACCACATCGACAGGACATGATCAAACAGTGGAAAATAAAGACAGGTGCTGTGTGTCTTCCCAATAAGCAGCTCCTTAGTCTCATTGTCATCAATAACCAGGACACTGTCCTCACCACTCTTGGTCAGCTCACCACTGTAGTGACAACATGTCCACTGATTAACTGTGTTACCCTGGCGACAAAAGACCAACCAGCTCCGTGTCATCAGCATGTTTATACAATGGACATCTACAGACAGGTTTTTTTCTCCTGTGTGTGATTCACATCAACAATAATAAACAATATACAACTGTCAGAAATACAGTGTACAAGTGAAGGAGACAGGAAGTGTGTGAGACCAAGCAGTGTGTTGTCTCAACCAGCAGAGGGCAGCAGTGTGAAGGTTTGACTCCTGACAGTCGGTGACAACAGAGAGAGGAGCTCATCAAAAACTTTCACCCAAAACAAACTAGATGTGAATTTGTTGTTGTTGTTGTTCTTTTGAATTGAGACATAAAGACAAACATCAGCTGATTTTCTTGTTTTCACTGAAACAATATTATTCAATCTTGTTTAAATGGAGAAACACAGAGAGAAAACAAAGCAGACAAAGTGACAGACTGTTCCTTTAAGGAGCGTGTGATCAGTGTCAGAGTCAGTTCCACCACTTTGAACAGGATTTCTCTTTCTATTGTTGACTCTGTTTCTGAGGACGTGTGATCTCCTGGCTGCTGCTGAGCTTTTCTTTCATCACAGTACGTCCCAGACACAATCTGTGACTCTGAGCAGCTGGATCATTTTCACCTTGAACAGCTGTTTGAAGACTGACTGTGTGCTCTGGTCACATGGTGAAAATCATCTCTTCACAGTCGTAGACAGGAGCCACATCAGTCGACGACTCCTCCCACTGTGTTTGTGGGATGGATTTGACACAATGACCATGGACACTGGTCAGGACAAAAGTCCAGTCTGCAGGTCCAGAGGAGGGACATGTGGATTCAGTGGGACACTTCACAGGACCGTCCTCTGGCTTCGTCTTTAGTCACTCGTGATTCAAAGCAGAACTTTATTTGAAATGTAAATGGGATTTTGTTGAAGTGAAGAACAAGAATCTGTTTCTACTTTAATGTTGCTGCCATGAAATAATCATTGTCACCAGTTTGTCACTTTTCTTCCTCCTTGAAAACCTCCCACTCAGAGGAAAACCACACAACATCATCTGTGGGCCAAGGGGGCTGATGGGAGCTGTGAGGAGCCGTTACAAACCACGTGGCCTCGTCTCAGCTCACAGCTCGTCCTCGTTTGTCCTCGGCTGCATCACAGCTCCACTTCTCCCCAGGTTCAGCAGAGGAAACACCACAGCACAAGATGCTTCTCCTCCCAGCTGCTGCTCTGTGCTGTCTGTGTTCAGGTGAGTGTTTCCACACAATCAGGAGCCAACACACTCAACCTGTCACCACACTCACACACTCAACTTCATCTACCTGTCTGTGTCTCTACAGCACTGGTTACCATGGCAGCAGAAGTGCTGATTCAGGACCAGTTATCACTGACCAGGAGAGTTGGTGAAAGTGTCTCATTCAGCTGTAAAGGAACTAACCAGTGTAGCACGTCTGATGAATACTGGTACCAGAAGAAGAGAAGGAAACATTCAAAGTGATTCTTTATTTAATATAGTATAGTGGCACCATAAGGTCAGGTTTCGGCCATCCTCAGGAAGCTGATTTCACATCTGTTAAAAACAGAAAGGCTGGGAGTTGGAGATAAAGAAAGTTAAACTCGATCATTCAGCCTCCTACTACTGCTCCTGTTGGAAGAGTGATCCCCCACAGTGAGAAATGATCCGTGCAGCCTGAACAAAAACCTCCAGATGAACACAAGTCAAACAGTGGTAGTGACAGGAAGAGAGCAGTCAACCACAGACCACGTTCACATGTTTCACCTGCAGCTCAGACGCCTTTTCAAGACTTTTCTATGATATTGATTCATGTTTTCATCAGATATTTCAGCAGCTTTCCTGTTGTTCCCCACAGTGACGACAAAGAAGAAACACAGAAGCTCAACGACAAAACAAGACCAAGAGAAAACAAGAAAAACTACTAAAACAATAAGAGGTCTGGAGCTCTCCGGATGTTTGACCAGAAACCAAAGACTGGACAAAGTGAAATGTGACCTGATGGTGGCGCCAGATTAAAATGCAGAGGTTGACCAAAGTGAGCAGGCTTCATCCTGAGGGGAACATGAAGGTGTGAACCAGTTTCAATGGGAATATTTGTTGAGATATTTGAGTGTGAAGAAAAAGAAAAACAAGCAGAGACCATGTCATGTTGATATGAACATTAGAGAACACATGATGGAGCTGAAATATGATCCTGGTTCATAATGTGTCACCTCAGCTGACACATTCAGCAGCACACAGGTTTTTGTATTAGTCTTTCTCACTGTGCATCACCTTTGGCTCTGGGACTAAACTGTATGTGAGAGGTAAGAACAAACTTTTATTTTCCTTCAGTTGTTTTATTGAAGAAGTTGAAAATGTGTTTGCATCTGAATTTTCACAGAAATATTGATTCTAACAAAACAAACAACTTGAGGAGAAATGAACAAATGTGTTGAAAATGTCACATGTTATAATGAAACATATTGGATTCTATTTAAAAATGAAGAAAGTGGATTAAATGTAATTAATAGAAGGAGTTTTAATTCTTCTGTGAATATAATGTACGTTGATCCAGACGTCTATAATGATGTGACCTTAATTACAGCACAGTCGATTTGTAACATGTTAAAACTGTTCATCTCATCAATACGACAACATTTTATATCACAGAGAGTGAAACTCAATTTTACTGTTGTTTTAATGTCAAATAAAATGTGGTCGTAAAATAAATGGCGTCATGTGAAATCAGTCAATATTGATCAATACTTCTCTATTAATATAAATATTTCTGTCTGTTTTTTTATCTACATTTATTTGAGTTTAAATATTTGAATCATATGAAAATGACCAATGTTTTATAGCCAATATTGATCTAATATAAAATAACAAAACATGAAATGTTTGGTTAATTCTGTATATTCTTTATCTGTCACAATTTAGACATGAATCAATATATTGATCTGTTAGAACGACACATTGAAAACATTGTAAATATATGAAAAAATACATGAAGACTTCTTTAATATTTTATTACAAATGTTGTCAGAAAATATCAATTTAAACAGGTTGATTTTATATTAAGGACAAAAATCTGTAATATTATTTCTATATTGATCTGTTTCTTTGATGCTGTTTGTTTTTTCTATCATCAAACCTAAAACTAAATCAATATGTGATGTAATGTGATGACATCATATCATACAGACAATTTAAATAATAGAAAGGTTTTAAAATCTGTTTCCATCTCTGTCTTTCTTGAAGTTGACTCCTCTCTGATGAAACAGTCGACACGTCCATGATACATGATGTGTAAATGATGCAGCACAGTAACTCTATGTACAGGTGAAGCCAGTGTATGTGTGGACCTCTGTGCTGTATTGATGAGGAGTTGAGTGATCAGAGTCCATGTATTTTCCAGGATCAGACTGAAAGCAGTGCAGTGCTGGAAGCTGCTGTTGACTGTGTCAATGTGTGTCTGTGCTGCTTGTTGTTGCTGCTGCTGTCAAACTTCAGACGAGCCGGTGGTGAAGCCCGTGGTGAGCGTGTACCCAGCAGCAGCCAGAGCCCACCTGGAGGGGAAGAGCTCCCTGCTGTGTGTGGCCTCAGCCATGTTTCCTCCTCTGGTCCAGTTCTCCTGGAAAAAACAGAAGGAGGGTGGTCCTCTGGAGGGGGTTTCGTCTGATGATGGAGAGCAGCTGGTGTTCACAGAGTCGGGACACTCCGCCGCCATCTTGTTGATCGACCAGCCAGACGACGCCACGTATAAATACCTCTGCTCCGTGAAGCATGAGTCGAGCACAGTGGAGGCCCAAACACTTCAAGGGTGATGAAGGCTTGGTGACTGTGTCGAGCAGTGATTCAGCTTCATGTGGAGACTCTGTGACAGAGAGCAGAGCAGCAGAGCTCACACATTTCTCACTACAACTCCAAACTCACACTCCTTTTCTGTTTCAGAGGTTCCAGCTCCAGCAGCTCCCTGTCCTCCAGAGAGAGCATCGGCACGCCTGGCAGCTCTGCACCAAGCTGACTGTAAGATCACCTGCTGCCTCTCTGCAGGGACAGCTCCACTGCTCTGCTGCACTTAGGGCCCAATATCAGTCTGTTGACTTTCTGCTCATCACTGAGGGACTCAAACATACACTCCCTGATTGTGTTAGAGTGTCCAACAGCACAACAAAGCCCAGTCAGCAGAGCTGTCACTGCACCATCTGACTAACAACACCTGTTGAAGGCACTATACTCAGTGTCTCCACTCATTCATATATAATGTAAAGAAATGAATCTAATGCGTGTGTGAGGTCAAAGGTCACAGGAGTAAAACGAGTGAGTCCAACCTGTGTGTTTTTTGATATGAGGGATCCTGCAGTTGATTTGAATTGTCAGCAACACTTGACAGAAGAAGGTGATGAAGGCTTGGTGACTGTGTTGAGCACTGACTGATTTCTTGTTGACTCCTTTTCTGTTGCAGTGCTTCCCCTGGATCCTCTCCAGCCTCAGTGCAGGGTGAAGCTGCTCTGTCTGCTCTACACAGTGCTGATAGTCAAGAGCCTGCTTTACTGCTGTGGACTCTCTCTGATGATGAGCCTCACACACAAGGGACCGTCACGTGCTGACTGACTGTTTTCTGCTCCACTTTACTCTGCATCACATGTCATCACTTCATCTCATTTATCTCTTTCATCACAAATTCAAGTCTAATCTGTCTCTTTATTCACACCTTAAAAAATTATTACATCCAACGTGTCATATGTCAAACACACATATTTGCATTTGTTAAATTTAAACTCTTTACATTATTGTTCTTTAGATAGATATCAATATCAGTATTATACTCATATATCAAATTTGCTTAATCATTAATTTTCTGGTAAATTTCCATTGTTTATTGTTTGTTTTAGTTTCTTATGCAGAGTGCGGCTGTTTGCCAAATTCATTCACTGTAAAATTCTCAATATATCAATAAATGTCTGCTTCTTATAAACATCTTTGTTTTTATTGAGTCAAATTTAGTTTTAATATCAAATACTTAGAAACAGACTCAGTTATATTGATCAGATTTATTGACACTTGCAGCTCATTCAAAGATGCAGGTCCAGTCACACACATCCAACACTGTGTTACTGTTTTTAAAAAAAAAAGTAAACAGCATTTTCTATTTATCCTAACAGGCTGTGTGGGAGCACAGGGAAGCAGTGGAGGAGATTTAACAACCAGTGTAGTCTGATTTATTTCATGTCTGATGTTGTAAAACTGACTCTACTGGTTAAGTAGTCCATGTTGTGTGTTTTTATCATTAAACTGAAACATGAACCATCTTTATCAACGTTTACAGTGCGGACGTTCAACTCTACGCTGATGACACTGTTGTTTACACACACAAATAAAACAACAAATATCATAATTAGAAACATGAAATCATTTATGAGCCATTTGAAATGTACAAGTTCAATAAGTAACATTATTTATAAACCACTTTAAATGGAGACAAATGTAAACTCAGTATTTACAGGAAACTGAAAGTGTGTGTAACGTTACACAGACAATACAACAACATTTAATGATGTTTTAAAGATCATGAAGTGAGTTCATTCAAATATTCATAAGTTCACATCTGACATGTTTCACTCTGTTGAAAATGACACAATGACTGTAAATTTACTTCAGTAATTAAACAAGTGTAGAAATTGAAAGTTGTCTTTGATCAACTTCTAGAGACGTCACATCAGAAAACTCTCATTTGTGTCCTGCTGGAGGCTCCTGACAAACAACCTGTACAGTTGTGTAGGAGCACTTTGTTGGCAGGGTTCAAATGTAAAGTGACCTCGGCTGCTAAAACTCCAAACCCCATGAAGACGTGTGCTGGACCAGACCCCAGGTGGGTGGTGTTTGTGGGTCTGTGAGCTCAGATGAACTGTGTGTGGGTGGAAGGTTCAGTGGAAACAAGTGTCACTTATAGACAAACCACAGAGATCAGTGTGTAGAGCAGCAGATATGAATCTGTTCTCACTAGTTATTAGACTGAAAAAACTGCTGCGAAACCAATCAACTCTTCCTTTCCTGCAGCAGACAAACCGTGTGGCTTTCTGCTCTGCAGCCTCCACAACGTGAGCTGTGGCTTTTCACGTCAACAACACAACAGCAGCTACAAACACACACTGTGTTATGCTCATATTTAACTTTGTACATGTTTCAAATCACTTGTGAATAATTTCAAATTTCCAACTTCACCTGAATGTGAATTAAATCACCTACTGTTTTATTTGTGTGTGTAAAAATCGCTGTCATCAGCACTGACTGAGAAATGTGTTAAGATGTTTAAAAGTCACATTAAAGCTCCTCAATCTGCTCAGGTCCCATTTTATTATATGACACTAATTGGACCAGTGTTTTTAGTCTGTAGAGAGTTCACAAGAGGCAAACTACAAACTGAAGTCTCAGAGTGTGGAGAATCAAAGTGGACATTTGACTGAGGTGTTGGTGGACACACTTATTATGATGTTAAAGTAGAAAGAGTCACAGACAAAGACAACAAGTAGAAAGTGTCTTATAATTTAAACACTAAATTATTTAATTTAAGATTAAAAAAAATATATATATATAAAAAGATTTGTTTGACTGACTCGACACACAAATCCAAAAATTGTAGACATAAAATTCAAAGTGACACATTTCTAAACTCATTAAATGAAGCTCTGCACCAGAAATATGTGGTGTAATAGAAATGATCGATACGTTTTTTTTTCTGATGATTTATGAAATGCAGATTAAAAATAAATGAAAAAGAAGAATAAAAACCAAAATCACTTTGTATTGTAATAAAACAACAAAACTGAAAGAATCTGATAAAAAAAAATATATGAGAATGAAGGGAAAAAAATGTAATAAAAAACGTAATATCTACCAAACAGCTAAACTTTCTGTTGTTACACATGTCATGAGTAAAAGTGGAAATAATGAAACACAACATCATAACACAAGACGACAAATGCAACTTTAATAAGTAAAAACACACATGTATATATGTGTTCAACCCCTTAAAGTCTTAAGGCCCAGCATGCATCAGAAGCAATGGCACCCACAGGCCAGTGGGTTTAAGGGGTTAATTTTTTAGGCTTTAATCTGGAAATAAAGAGACACATTAGACTTGAATTTGTGATGAAAGAGATAAATGAGATGAAGTGATGACATGTGATGCAGAGTAAAGTGAGCAGAAAACAGTCAGTCAGCACGTGACGGTCCCTTGTGTGTGAGGCTCATCATCAGAGAGAGTCCACAGCAGTACAGCAGACTCTTGACTATCAGCACTGTGTAGAGCAGACAGAGCATCTTCACCCTGCACTGAGGCTGGAGAGGATCCAGGGGAAGCACTGCAACAGAAAAGGAGAAAGAATCAGTCAGTGCTCTGCTGCTCTGCTCTCTGTCACATAGTCTCCACATGAAGCTGAATCACTGCTCAACACAGTCACCAAGCCTTCATCACCTTCTTCTGTCAAGTGTTGCTGACAATTCAAATCACTGGAGGATCACTCATATAAAAACACACAGTTTAGGACTCACTCGTTTTGTTTCTGTGACCTTTGACCTCACACACTCATTAGATTCATTCTTCACATAAGAAATATGAATCAGGTGATCTTACAGTCAGCTTGGTGCAGAGCTGCCAGGCGTGCTGATACTCTCTCTGGAGGACAGGGAGTTGCTGGAGCTGGAACCTCTGAAACACAAAAGGAGTGTGAGTTTGGAGTTGTAGTGAGAAATGTGTGAGCTCTGCTGCTCTGCTCTCTGTCACAGAGTCTCCACATGAAGCTGAATCACTGCTCAACACAGTCACCAAGCCTTCATCACCTTGAAGTGTTGGGCCTCCACTGGCCCCACTCGTGCTTCACACAGCAGCGGTATTTATACGTGGCGTCCTGTGGCTGGTCGATCAACAAGATGGCGGCGGAGCGTCCCGGCTCTCTGAGCACCAGCTGGTCCCTAGGTGTAAAACTCCTTCAGAGGACCATCACCTTCTGTTTTTCCAGGAGAACTGGACCAGAGGAGGAGACATGGCTGAGGCCACACACAGCAGGGAGCTCTCCCCTCCAGGTGGGCTCTGGCTGCTGCTGGGTACACGCTCACCACGGGCTTCACCACCGGCTCATCTGAAGTTTGACAGCAGCAGCAACAATAACAAGCAGCACAGACACACATTGACACAGTCAACAGCAGCTTCCAGCACTGCACTGCTTTCAGTCTGATCCTGGAAAATACATGGACTCTGATCACTCAACTCCTCATCAATACAGCACAGAGGTCCACACATACACTGGCTTCACCTGTACATAGAGTTACTGTGCTGCATCATTTACACATCATGTATCATGGACGTGTCGACTGTTTCATCAGAGAGGAGTCAACTTCAAGAAAGACAGAGATGGAAAAGATTTTAAAACCTTTCTATTATTTAAATTGTCTGTATGATATGATGTCATCACATTACATCACATATTGATTTAGTTTTAGGTTGATGATAGAAAAAACAAACAGCATCAAAGAAACAGATCAATATAGAAATAATATTACAGATTTTTGTCCTTAATATAAAATCACCTGTTTAAATTGATATTTTCTGACAACATTTGTAATAAAATATTAAAGAAGTCTTCATGTATTTTTTCATATATTTACAATGTTTTCAATGTGTCGTTCTAACAGATCAATATATTGATTCATGTCTAAATTGTGACAGATAAAGAATATACAGAATTAACCAAACATTTCATGTTTTGTTATTTTTATTAGATCAATATTGGCTATAAAACATTGGTCATTTTCATATGATTCAAATATTTAAACCCAAATAAATGTAGATAAAAAACAGACAGAAATATTTATATTAATAGAGAAGTATTGATCAATATTGACTGATTTCACATGACGCCATTTATTTACGACCACATTTTATTTGACGTTAAAACAACAGTAAAATTGAGTTTCATTCTCTGTGATATAAAATGTTGTCGTATTGATGAGATGAACAGTTTTAACATGTTACAAATCAACGTGCTGTTAATTAAGGTCACATCATTATAGACGTCTGGATCAACGTACATTATATTCACAGAAGAATTAAAACTCCTTCTATTAATTACATTTAATCCACTTTCTTCATTTTAAATAGAATCCAATATGTTCATTATAACATGTGACATTTTCAACACATTTGTTCATTTCTCCTCAAGTTGTTTGTTTTTGTTAGAATCAATATTTCTGTGAAAATTCAGATTCAAACACATTTTCAACTTCTTCAATAAAACAACTGAAGGAAAATAAAAGTTTGTTCTTACCTGTCACATACAGTTTAGTCCCAGAGCCAAAGAGGAGGTGGTACCGCCTCCCACAGTGAGAAAGACTAATACAAAAACCTGTGTGCTGCTGAATGTGTCAGCTGAGGTGACACATTATGAACCAGGATCATATTTCAGCTCCATCATGTGTTTCTCTAATGTTCATATCAACATGACATGGTCTCTGCTTGTTTTTCCTTTTTCTTCACACTCAAATATCTCAACAAATATCCCATTGAAACTGGTTCAGACCTTCATGTTCCCCTCAGGATGAAGCCTGCTCACTTTGGTCAACCTCTGCATTTTCATCTGGCGCCACCATCAGGTCACATTTCACTTTGTCCAATCCTTTGGTTTCTGCTCAAACATCCAGAGAGCTCCAGACCTCTTATTGTTTTAGTAGTTTTTTTGTTTTCTCTTGGTCTTGTTTTGTCGTTGAGCTTCTGTGTTTCTTCTTTGTCGTCACTGTGGGGAACAACAGGAAAGCTGCTGAAATATCTGATGAAAACATGAATCAATATCATAGAAAAGTCTTGAAAAGGCGTCTGAGCTGCAGGTGAAACATGTGAACGTGGTCTGTGGTTGACTGCTCTCTTCCTGTCACTACCACTGTTTGACTTGTGTTCATCTGGAGGTTTTTGTTCAGGCTGCACGGATCATTTCTCACTGTGGGGGATCACTCTTATAACAGGAGCAGTAGTAGGAGGCTGAATGATCAAGTTTAACTTTCTTTATCTCCAACTCCAACCTTTCTGTGTATTAACAGATGTGAAATCAGCTTCCTGAGGATGGCCGTAACCTGAGGTTATTTGCCATTATCGTTATCAATATAAAGAATCAGTGTGAATGTTCCCTTCTCTTTCTTCTGGTACCAGTATCTGTCAGATCATAACACTGGTCACCTCCTTCACAGCTGAATGAGACACTTTCATCAACTCTCCTGGTCAATGATAACTGGTCCTGAATCAGCATCTCTGCTGCCATGGTAACCAGTGCTGTAGAGACACAGACAGGTAGATGAAGGTGAGTGTGTGAGTGTTGGTGACAGGTTGAGTGTGTTGGCTCCTGATTGTGTGGAAACACTCACCTGAACACAGACAGCACAGAGCAGCAGCTGGGAGGAGAAGCATCTTGTGCTGTGGTGTTCCTCTGCTGAACCTGGGGAGAAGTGGAGCTGTGATGCAGCCGAGGACAAACGAGGACGAGCTGTGAGCTGAGACGAGGCCACGTGGTTTGTAACGGCTCCTCACAGCTCCCATCAGCCCCTTGGCCCACAGATGATGTTGTGTGGTTTTCCTCTGAGTGGGAGGTTTTCAAGGAGGAAGAAAAGTGACAAAACTGGTGACAATGATTATTTCATGGCAGCAACATTAAAGTAGAAACAGCTTCTTGTTCTTCACTTCAACAAAATCACATTCACATTTCAAATAAAGTTCTGCTTTGAATCATGAGTGTGTAAAGACGAAGCCAGAGGACGGCCCTGTGAAGTGTCCCACTGAATCCACATGTCCCCCCTCTGGACCTGCAGACTGGACTTTTGTCCTGACCAGTGTCCATGGTCATTGTGTCAAATCCATCCCACAAACACAGTGGAAGGAGTCGTCGACTGATGTGGCTCCTGTATACGACTGTGAAGAGATGATTTTCACCATGAGACCAGAACACACAGTCAGTCTTCAGTCTTCAAACAGCTGTTCAAGGTGAAAATGATCCAGCTGCTCAGAGTCACAGATTGTGTCTGGGACGTACTGTGATGAAAGAAAAGCTCAGCAGCAGCCAGGAGATCACACGTCCTCAGAAACAGAGTCAACAATAGAAATAGAAATCCTGTTCAAAGTGGTGGAATAACTCTGACACTGATCACACGCTCCTTAAAGGAACAGTCTGTCACTTTGTCTGCTTTGTTTTTCTCTCTGTGTTTCTCCATTTAAACAAGATTGAACAATATTGTTTCAGTGAAAACAAGAAAATCAGCTGATGTTTGTCTTTATGTCTCATTCAAAAGAACAACAACAACAAATTCACGTCTAGTTTGTTTTGGGTGAAAGTTTTTGATGAGCTCCTCTTTCTGTTGTCACCGACTGTCAGGAGTCAAACCTTCACACTGCTGCCCTCTGCTGGTTGAGACAACACACTGCTTCGTCTCCACACACTTCCTGTCTCCTTCACTTGTACACTGTATTTCTGACAGTTGTATAGTTTATTATTGTGATGTGAATCACACCAGGAGAAAAAAACTGTCTGTAGATGTCCATTGTATAAACATGCTGATGACACGGTGCTGGTTGTTTTTGTCGCCAGGGTAACACAGTTAATCAGTGGACATGTTGTCACTACAGTGGTGAGCGACCAAGAGTGGTGAGGACAGTGTCCTGGTTTATTGATAAGACTAAGAGATATTGAGAGTCACAGGAGTCCTAGTCTTATACAGCTGATGAGATCCTAATCAGTCTGACTGTGATGTGTGATGTGTGTCAACATGATGATAAGAGTGGTTTGGGAGTTAAAGTAAAAAATAATAAAATAAAAAAAAAAAAAAGTATATAATAAATAGAAGATAAGTGAAATATGGTAAATGGTGGTTAAAGCTGTTATTAACGTGTGAAAATAATAGTTCATGAGGGTTAAAATAGTTTGATAAAAGAGTCGAGTGTAATAAATAAGTTTAAAAAGACACAAAGGTGCATTGTTGAATATGTCTTTTATTTTGAAGAAGCTATTGGGGAAAGAGGAAGTAGTGATTGACAAGAAGCGTGATCCTGCTCCTTAATTGGTTGAGGGCTGATTGACAGGGTCAGACAGGAAGAGAGAGCGAGTGAGAAAGTGTGTGTGTGTGTGTTTTGTTGTGGGACAAAACGGACAGGAAGACGAGTCACGACGGAGACGCTTGGCGGCGAGTGTGTAGTTTTCAGTATCTCAGAGACTGTCTGCTCGACACTGTGGAGTTGGATATTGGAGCTGCTCCTGTTTGGTGAACAGCCTGAGAGGTTTCTGCTCGACATCTCTGTTGGAGCTGCGCCATTTTAGCTTAGCGCAGCTCCTGAGCTAATGCAGCGTGTATTATTAGCATCCGCTAACAAAGCGAACGGACTTAGCCGAGAGCAGCTAAACCAGCTCCTGATATCGGCTGTGCCTTGTGGTCTCAACGCGGGAACCGGAGGGTTCAGTTTGGCCGCTGCCGGTGTGTGTGACTCGCCATCGTTGGACATGGTCCTGGGCTGCACAGCGAGGCTCCATCACTTTGTCACGTACCTGCTTCCGGTCCACCTGCAGCAGCGCCGTCCATCAGGGACTTGGACCGGGTAAACGGCCGCTCTTTGGAGCCGAGCTCACACTTTTCCTTTTACTGTTCCTGGATCGTTTGGATTAAAACAGTGGATTTCCTCGCACTCAAGCGCCACAATATCAGGCTGTGTGTGTGTGGTGTGTGTGTGTGTGTGTGTGGTGTGTGGCCCACTGAGTTGTGTTTGAGTATATTACTGAGAGAGTAACTCAGATCTAAATATTTAGAGGATTTGAAGGTATTTTGAGTAACTTGAAGGTACTTTTTGCCACTTAAAGGGGTATTTTGATACTTTGACAGTATTTTTGTTTATTATTATTGCATATTATTGCTCATTGCTTTTCCTGTGAAACAGGTGAATTTCATGTTTGAAGATTTAAAGGACCTATATATCATTGTTTTATTTTTTATTTTAAAACTAAATGCATTCTTTCATTGAGTAAATAATTTACATTTATCTTGCTAAAAACCTGAGTTGGGTGTTTTCATTTCCACTTAGCTGTTTAAAAAAAAGACAGACACTTTGGTTAAAAACAAAATCCAAGCTTATATTAAAAAATACTTGAAGATTAGGGTTAAACACAATAGATAAAGAGCACTGCCCTCATCCATAGGAAATCTGAGAGGAGTGCTACACAGACAAAAAAAAAAAAAAAGTTTCTAAATACCAACACCACAGCTGCTGTCAAAAAGGCACACCAGCAGCTCCACCCCCCCACCATCAGAAAACAGCAGGCCTCCCCCTCCACCTCCTCACCACCTTTCACTGGGCACCACTGAGTCTGTTTTATCCTATGGCCTCACCTCCTGGTTCAGCAGGTACACACTGTGTGTTGACTAAAGCACTTTAACACACTGAGCTCAGGCTGATGTTCCACTGATGTGTCTCATGTTTCATGTTATAGAGTCTGAACTGTGGATTTTTCACCAGTGGAAGAAAATCCTGATAATTCAAGTCCATAGAAACTGACTGATGTTGTTGAAGTGAAGAGAACAAAGTGAAGGGAAGTTGCAGGTTAAAATCACAGCTGAGGGGCTCTGTGGATTTGTACTTTTGTGTTTCCATCACAGCTGTTCAACAACAAGTGACAGTGTTACTTCACCACCAAGGTGAACGTGTTGTTGTGTTTCTGCATCACGGTGACCCACTTTTTTTTTTTTTTAATCTGCTGTCACATTAAAATCCAGAGCAAAGAAACCTCCCACTCAGAGGAAAACCACACAACATCATCTGTGAGCCAAGGGGGCTGATGGGAGCTGTGAGGAGCCGTTACAAACCACGTGGCCTCGTCTCAGCTCACAGCTCGTCCTCGTTTGTCCTCGGCTGCATCACAGCTCCACTTCTCCCCAGGTTCAGCAGAGGAAACACCACAGCACAAGATGCTTCTCCTCCCAGCTGCTGCTCTGTGCTGTCTGTGTTCAGGTGAGTGTTTCCACACAACCAGGAGCCAACACACTCAACCAGGAGCAACACTCACACACTCACCTTCATCTACCTGTCTGTGTCTCTACAGCACTGGTTACCATGGCAGCAGAGATGTTGATTCAGGACCAGTTATCATTGACCAGGAGAGTTGATGAAAGTGTCTCATTCAGCTGTGGAGGAACAGACCGGTGTGACGTTAATGATTACATATTCTGGTACCAGAAGAAAGAGAAGGGAACGTTCACACTGATTCTCGTATTACTAGAAATGATGGCACCATATACAAAGTTACGGCCATCCTCAGGTAGCTGATTTCACATCTGTTAATAAGGGAACGGCTGGGAGTTGGAGATAAAGACAGTTAAACACGATCATTCAGCCTCCTACTACTGCTCCTGTTATAAGTATGATTCCCCACAGTGAGAAATGATCCGTGCAGCCTGAACAAAAACCTCCAGATGAACACAAGTCAAACAGTGGTAGTGACAGGAAGAGAGCAGTCAACCACAGACCACGTTCACATGTTTCACCTGCAGCTCAGACGCCTTTTCAAGACTTTTCTATGATATTGATTCATGTTTTCATCAGATATTTCAGCAGCTTTCCTCTTGTTCCCCACAGTGACGACAAAGAAGAAACACAGAAGCTCAACGACAAAACAAGACCAAGAGAAAACAAGAAAAACTACTAAAACAATAAGAGGTCTGGAGCTCTCCGGATGTTTGAGCAGAAACCAAAGGATTGGACAAAGTGAAATGTGACCTGATGGTGGCGCCAGATGAAAATTCAGAGGTTGACCAAAGTGAGCAGGCTTCATCCTGAGGGGAACATGAAGGTCTGAACCAGTTTCAATGGGAATATTTGTTGAGATATTTGAGTGTGAAGAAAAAGGAAAAACAAGCAGAGACCATGTCATGTTGATATGAACATTAGAGAAACACATGATGGAGCTGAAACATGATCCTGGTTCATAATGTGTCACCTCAGCTGACACATTCAGCAGCACACAGGTTTTTGTATTAGTCTTTCTCACTGTGGAGGCTATACCACCTCATCTTGGCTCTGGGACTAAACTGTATGTGGGAGGTAAGAACAAACTTTTATTTCCTTCAGTTGTTTTATTGAAGAAGTTGAAAATGTGTTTGAATCTGAATTTTCACAGAAATATTGATTCTAACAAAAACAAACAACTTGAGGAGAAATGAACAAATGTGTTGAAAATGTCACATGTTATAATGAAACATATTGGATTCTATTTAAAAATGAAGAAAGTGGATTAAATGTAATTAATAGAAGGAGTTTTAATTCTTCTGTGAATATAATGTACGTTGATCCAGACGTCTATAATGATGTGACCTTAATTAACAGCACAGTTGATTTGTAACATGTTAAAAACTCTTCATCTCATCAATACGACAACATTTTATATCACAGAGAATGAAACTCAATTTTACTGTTGTTTTAACGTCAAATAAAATGTGGTCGTAATATAAATGGCGTCATGTGAAATCAGTCAATATTGATCAATACTTCTCTATTAATATAAATATTTCTGTCTGTTTTTTATCTACATTTATTTGGGTTTAAATATTTGAATCATATGAAAATGACCAATGTTTTATAGCCAATATTGATCTAATATAAAATAACAAAACATGAAATGTTTGGTTAATTCTGTATATTCTTTATCTGTCACAATTTAGACATGAATCAATATATTGATCTGTTAGAACGACACATTGAAAACATTGTAAATATATGAAAAAATACATGAAGACTTCTTTAATATTTTATTACAAATGTTGTCAGAAAATATCAGTTTAAACAGGTTGATTTTATATTAAGGACAAAAATCTGTAATATTATTTCTATATTGATCTGTTTCTTTGATGCTGTTTGTTTTTTTCTATCATCAAACCAAAACTAAATCAATATGTGATGTAATGTGATGACATCATATCATACAGACAATTTAAATAATAGAAAGGTTTTAAAATCTGTTTCCATCTCTGTCTTTCTTGAAGTTGACTCCTCTCTGATGAAACAGTCGACACGTCCATGATACATGATGTGTAAATGATGCAGCACAGTAACTCTATGTACAGGTGAAGCCAGTGTATGTGTGGACCTCTGTGCTGTATTGATGAGGAGTTGAGTGATCAGAGTCCATGTATTTTCCAGGATCAGACTGAAAGCAGTGCAGTGCTGGAAGCTGCTGTTGACTGTGTCAATGTGTGTCTGTGCTGCTTGTTGTTGCTGCTGCTGTCAAACTTCAGATGAGCCGGTGGCGGAGCCCGTGGTGAGCGTGTACCCAGCAGCAGCCAGAGCCCACCTGGAGGGGAAGAGCTCCCTGCTGTGTGTGGCCTCAGCCATGTCTCCTCCTCTGGTCCAGTTCTCCTGGAAAAGACAGAAGGAGGGTGGGCCTCTAAAGTTGGTTTCCTCTGATGATGGAGAGCAGCTGGTGCTCACAGAGTCGGGACACTCCGCCGCCATCTTGTTGATCGACCAGCCAGAAGACGCCACGTATAAATACCGCTGCTGTGTGAAGCACGAGTCGGGCCAGTGGAGGCCCAAACACTTCAAGGTGATGAAGGCTTGGTGACTGTGTTGAGCAGTGATTCAGCTTCATGTGGAGACTCTGTGACAGAGAGCAGAGCAGCAGAGCTCACATATTTCTCACTACAACTCCAAACTCACACTCCTTGTGTGTTTCAGAGGTTCCAGCTCCAGCAGCTCCCTGTCCTCCAGAGAGAGCATCGGCACGCCTGGCAGCTCTGCACCAAGCTGACTGTAAGATCACCTGCTGCCTCTCTGCAGGGACAGCTCCACTGCTCTGCTGCACTTAGGGCCCAATATCAGTCTGTTGACTTTCTGCTCATCACTGAGGGACTCAAACATACACTCCCTGATTGTGTTAGAGTGTCCAACAGCACAACAAAGCCCAGTCACAGAGCTGTCACTGCACCATCTGACTAACAACACTGTTGGAGGCACTATACTCAGTGTGTCCACTCATTCATATTTCTATATGTGAAGAATGAATCTAATGAGTGTGTGAGGTCAAAGGTCACAGGAACAAAACGAGTGAGTTCAAACTGTGTGTTTTTATATGAGTGATCCTGCAGTGACTTGAATTGTCAGCAACACTTGACAGAAGAAGGTGATGAAGGCTTGGTGACTGTGTTGAGCAGTGATTCAGCTTCATGTGGAGACTCTGTGACAGAGAGCAGAGCAGCAGAGCACTGACTGATTTCTTGTTGACTCCTTTTCTGTTGCAGTGCTTCCCCTGGATCCTCTCCAGCCTCAGTGCAGGGTGAAGCTGCTCTGTCTGCTCTACACAGTGCTGATAGTCAAGAGTCTGCTGTACTGCTGTGGACTCTCTCTGATGATGAGCCTCACACACAAGGGACCGTCACGTGCTGACTGACTGTTTTCTGCTGCACTTTACTCTGCATCACATGTCATCACTTCATCTCATTTATCTCTTTCATCACAAATTCAAGTCTAATTTGTCTCTTTATTCCAGATTATAGCCTAAAAAATTAACCCCTTAAAACCCACTGGCTGTGGGTGCCATTGCTTCTGATGCATGCTGGGCCCTAAGACTTTAAGGGGTGAACACATATATACATGTGTTTTTACTTATTAAAGTTGCATTTGTCGTCTTGTGTTATGATGTTGTGTTTATAATTTCCACTTTTACTCATGACAGTGTAATAACAGAAAGTTTAGCTGTTTGGTAATATTACGTTTTTTATTACATTTTTTTCTTCTTCATTCTCAATATTTTTTTTTTTATCAATTCTTTCAGTTTTGTTGTTTATTACAATACAAAGTGATTTGGTTTTTATTCTTCTTTTTCATTGATTTTTATTCTACATTTCAATAATAATAAAACATATCGATCATTTCTATTACACCACATATTTCTGGTGCAGAGCTTCATTTAATGAGTTTAGAAATGTGTCACTTTGAATTTTGTGTCTACAATTTTTGGATTTGTGTGTCGAGTCAGTCAAAACAAATCTTTCATACACACATATTTTTTAATCTTAAATAAATAATTTAGTGTCTAAATTATAAAAGACACTTCTACTTTGTTGTCTTTGTCTGTGACTCTTTCCTACTTCAACATCATAATAAGTGTGTCCACCAACACCTCAGTCAAAATGTCACTTTGATTCTCCACACTCTGAGACTTCAGTTTGTAGTTTGTCTCTTGTGAACTCTCTACAGACTAAAAACACTGGTCCAATTAGTGTCAGATAATAAAATGGGACCTGAGCAGATTGAGGAGCTTTAATGTGACTTTTAAACATCTCTAACACATTTCAGTCAGTGCTGATGACACCGATTTTTACACACAAATAAAACAGTAGGTGATTTAATTCACATTCAGGTGAAGTTGGAAATATGAAATTATTCACAAGTGATTGAAACGTGTACAAAGTTAAATATGAGACATTATTCCTAAACAACTTCAAAGTCAATACAAATAAACTAAATAACATATGTACAAGTTGCTAAATGTTGTGTAACATGACAAAGATCCTCCCTACAATGACTCTTGATCACAGTGTGTGTTTGTAGCTGTTGTTGTGTTGTGACGTGAAAAGCCACAGCTCACGTTGTGGAGGCTGCAGAGCAGAAAGCCACACAGTTCGTCTGCTGCGGGAAAGGAAGTGTTGATTGGTCTCAGCAGTTTTTCAGTTTGTTCTAATAACTAGTGAGAACAGATTCACATCTGCTGCTCTACACACTGATCTCTGTGGTGTCTATAAGTGACACTTGTTTCCACTGAGCCCTCCACCCACACACAGTTCATCTGAGCTCACAGACCCACAAACACCACCCACCTGGAGGTCTCGTCCAGCACACGTCTTCATGGGGGTTTGAGAGTTTTAGCAGCCGAAGGTCACTTTACATTTGAACCCTGCCAACAAAGTGCTCCTACACAACTGGTACAGGTTGTTTGTCAGGAGCCTCCAGCAGGACACAAATGAGAGTTTTCTAATGTGACGTCTCTAGAAGTGATCAAAGACAACTTCAATTTCTACACTCATTTAATTACTAAGTAAATTTACAGTCATTGTGTCATTTTCAACAGAGTGAAACATGTCAGATGTGAACTTATGATATTGAATGAACTCACTCATGATCTTTAAAAACATCATTAAATGTCGTTGTATTGTCTGTGTAACGTTACACACACTTCAGTTTCCTGTAAATACTGAGTTACATTTGTCTCCATTTAAGTGTTTTATAAATAATGTTACTTATTGAACTTGTACATTTCAAGTGGCTCATAAATGATTTCATGTTTCTGATTGTGAAATTTGTTGTTTGTTTGTGTGTAAACAACAGTGTCATCAGCGTAGAGTTGGACGTCCGTACTGTAAACGTTGAAAAGATGGTTCATGTTTCAGTTTTAATGATAAAAAAACACAACATGGACTACTTAACCAGTAGAGTCAGTTTTACAACATCAGACATGAAATAAATCAGACTACACTGGTTGTTAAATCTCCTCCACTGCTTCCCTGTGTGCTCCCACACAGCCTGTTAGGATAAATGGAAAAATGCTGTTACTTTTTCTTTTTCTTTTAAACAACAGTAACACAGTGTTGGATGTGTGTGACTGGACCTGCATCTTGAATGAGCTGCAAGTGTCAATAAATCTGATCAATATAACTGAGTCTGTTTCTAAGTATTTGGTATTAAAACTAAATTTGATTCAACAAAAATGAAGATGTTTATAAGAAGCAGACATTTATTGATATATTGAGAATTTACAGTGAATGAATTTGGCAAACAGCCGCACTCTGCAGAAAATATAAAAAGAAACATAAGAAATTAAAACAAACAATAAACAATGAATATTTACCAGAAAATTAATGATTCAGCAAATTTGATATATGAGTATAATACTGATATTGATATCTATCTAAAGAACAATAATGTAAAGAGTTAAATTAAACAAATGCAAATATGTGTGTTTGACATATGACACGTTGGATGTAATAATTTCTGAGGTGTGAATAAAGAGACAGATTAGACTTGAATTTGTGATGAAAGAGATAAATGAGATGAAGTGAGAGATGTGATGGAGAGTAAAGTGGAGCAGAAAACAGTCAGTCAGCACGTGGCGGTCCCTTGTGTGTGAGGCTCTACATCAGAGAGAGTCCACAGCAGTACAGCAGACTCTTGACTATCAGCACTGTGTAGAGCAGACAGAGCAGCTTCACTGCACTGAGGCTGGAGAGGATCCAGGTGAAACACTGCAACAGAAAAGGAGTCAACAAGAAATCAGTCAGTGCTCTGCTGCTCTGCTCTCTGTCACAGAGTCTCCACATGAAGCTGAATCACTGCTCAACACAGTCACCAAGCCTTCATCACCTTGAAGTGTTTGGGCCTCCACTGTGCCCCACTCGTGCTTCACGTAGCAGCGGTATTTATACGTGGCTTTCTCTGGATGGGCGATCAGCAAGATGGTGGCGGAGCGTCCGACTCTGTGAACACCAGCTGCTCTTCATCAGTAGGGGAAACCCCTCCAGAGGACCATCATTCTTCTGTCTTTTCCAGGAGAACTGGACCAGAGGAGGAGACATGGCTGAGGCCACACACAGCAGGGAGCTCTTCCCCTCCAGGTGGGCTCTGGCTGCTGCTGGGTACACGCTCACCACGGGCTTCACCACCGGCTCATCTGAAGTTTGACAGCAGCAGCAACAACAAGCAGCACAGACACACATTGACACAGTCAACAGCAGCTTCCAGCACTGCACTGCTTTCAGTCTGATCCTGGAAAATACATGGACTCTGATCACTCAACTCCTCATCAATACAGCACAGAGGTCCACACATACACTGGCTTCACCTGTACATAGAGTTACTGTGCTGCATCATTTACACATCATGTATCATGGACGTGTCGACTGTTTCATCAGAGAGGAGTCAACTTCAAGAAAGACAGAGATGGAAACAGATTTTAAAACCTTTCTATTATTTAAATTGTCTGTATGATATGATGTCATCACATTACATCACATATTGATTTAGTTTTAGGTTTGATGATAGAAAAAACAAACAGCATCAAAGAAACAGATCAATATAGAAATAATGTTACAGATTTTTGTCCTTAATATAAAATCAACCTGTTTAAATTGATATTTTCTGACAACATTTGCAATAAAATATTAAAGAAGTCTTCATGTATTTTTTCATATATTTACAATGTTTTCAATGTGTCGTTCTAACAGATCAATATATTGATTCATGTCTAAATTGTGACAGATAAAGAATATACAGAATTAACCAAACATTTCATGTTTTGTTATTTTATATCAGATCAATATTGGCTATAAAACATTGGTCATTTTCATATGATTCAAATATTTAAACCCAAATAAATGTAGATAAAAAACAGACAGAAATATTTATATTAATAGAGAAGTATTGATCAATATTGACTGATTTCACATGACGCCATTTATATTACGACCACATTTTATTTGACGTTAAAACAACAGTAAAATTGAGTTTCATTCTCTGTGATATAAAATGTTGTCGTATTGATGAGATGAACAGTTTTAACATGTTACAAATCAACTGTGCTGTTAATTAAGGTCACATCATTATAGACGTCTGGATCAACGTACATTATATTCACAGAAGAATTAAAACTCCTTCTATTAATTACATTTAATCCACTTTCTTCATTTTTAAATAGAATCCAATATGTTTCATTATAACATGTGACATTTTCAACACATTTGTTCATTTCTCCTCAAGTTGTTTGTTTTGTTAGAATCAATATTTCTGTGAAAATTCAGATTCAAACACATTTTCAACTTCTTCAATAAAACAACTGAAGGAAAATAAAAGTTTGTTCTTACCTGTCACATACAGTTTAGTCCCAGAGCCAAAGGTGGGGCAGCCCTCGCCAGTCTCCACAGTGAGAAAGACTAATACAAAAACCTGTGTGCTGCTGAATGTGTCAGCTGAGGTGACACATTATGAACCAGGATCATATTTCAGCTCCATCATGTGTTTCTCTAATGTTCATATCAACATGACATGGTCTCTGCTTGTTTTTCCTTTTTGTTCACACTCAAATATCTCAACAAATATTCCCAGTGAAACTGGTTCAGACCTTCATGTTCCCCTCAGGATGAAGCCTGCTCACTTTGGTCAACCTCTGCATTTTCATCTGGCGCCACCATCAGGTCACATTTCACTTTGTCCAATCCTTTGGTTTCTGCTCAAACATCCGGAGAGCTCCAGACCTCTTATTGTTTTAGTAGTTTTTCTTGTTTTCTCTTGGTCTTGTTTTGTCGTTGAGCTTCTGTGTTTCTTCTTTGTCGTCACTGTGGGGAACAAGAGGAAAGCTGCTGAAATATCTGATGAAAACATGAATCAATATCATAGAAAAGTCTTGAAAAGGCGTCTGAGCTGCAGGTGAAACATGTGAACGTGGTCTGTGGTTGACTGCTCTCTTCCTGTCACTACCACTGTTTGACTTGTGTTCATCTGGAGGTTTTTGTTCAGGCTGCACGGATCATTTCTCACTGTGGGGAATCATACTTCCAACAGGAGCAGTAGTAGGAGGCTGAATGATCGAGTTTAACTTTCTTTATCTTCAACTCACAGCCGTTCTGTTTATTAACAGATGTGAAATCAGCTACCTGAGGATGGCCGAAACGTGACTCTATGGTGCCACTATCTTTAGTAAACGGAGAATCAGTGTGAATGTTTTCTTCTCTTTCTTCTGGTACCAGTATCTGTTAGAGCTACTACACTGGTCAGTTCCTTCACAGCTGAATGAGACACTTTCACCAACTCTCCTGGTCAATGATAACTGGTCCTGAATCAGCATCTCTGCTGCCATGGTAACCATCGCTGTAGAGACACAGACAGGTAGATGAAGGTGAGTGTGTGAGTGTTGGTGACAGGTTGAGTGTGTTGGCTCCTGGTTGTGTGGAAACACTCACCTGAACACAGACAGCACAGAGCAGCAGCTGGGAGGAGAAGCATCTTGTGCTGTGGTGTTTCCTCTGCTGAACCTGGGGAGAAGTGGAGCTGTGATGCAGCCGAGGACAAACCAGGACGAGCTGTGAGCTGAGACGAGGCCACGTGGTTTGTAACGGCTCCTCACAGCTCCCATCAGCCCCCTTGGCCCACAGATGATGTTGTGTGGTTTTCCTCTGAGTGGGAGGTTTTCAAGGAGGAAGAAAAGTGACAAACTGGTGACAATGATTATTTCATGGCAGCAACATTAAAGTAGAAACAGATTCTTGTTCTTCACTTCAACAAAATCACATTTACATTTCAAATAAAGTTCTGCTTTGAATCATGAGTGTGTAAAGACGAAGCCAGAGGACGGTCCTGTGAAGTGTCCCACTGAATCCACATGTCCCTCCTCTGGACCTGCAGACTGGACTTTTGTCTGGACCAGTGTCCATGGTCATTGTGTCAAATCCATCACACAAACACAGTGGGAGGAGTCGTCGACTGATGTGGCTCCTGTCTACGACTGTGAAGAGATGATTTTCACCATGTGACCAGAACACACAGTCAGTCTTCAGTCTTCAAACAGCTGTTCACGGTGAAAATGATCCACCTGCTCAGAGTCACAGATTGTGTCTGGGACGTACTGTGATGAAAGAAAAGCTCAGCAGCAGCCAGGAGATCACACGTCCTCAGAAACAGAGTCAACAATAGAAAGAGAAATCCTGTTCAAAGTGGTGGAACTGACTCTGACACTGATCACACGCTCCTTAAAGGAACAGTCTGTCACTTTGTCTGCTTTGTTTTCACTCTGTGTTTCTCCATTTAAACAAGATTGAACAATATTGTTTCAGTGAAAACAAGAAAATCAGCTGATGTTTGTCTTTATGTCTCAATTCAAAAGAACAACAACAACAAATTCACGTCTAGTTTGTTTGGGTGAAAGTTTTTGATGAGCTCCTCTCTCTGTTGTCACCGACTGTCAGGAGTCAAACCCTCACACTGCTGCCCTCTGCTGGTTGAGACAACACACTGCTTCGTCTCCACACAGTTCCTGTCTCCTTCACTTGTACACTGTATTTCTGACAGTTGTATATTGTTTATTATTGTTGATGTGAATCACACACAGGAGAAAAAAAACTGTCTGTAGATGTCCATTGTATAAACATGCTGATGACACGGAGCTGGTTGGTCTTTTGTCGCCAGGGTAACACAGTTAATCAGTGGACATGTTGTCACTACAGTGGTGAGCTGACCAAGAGTGGTGAGGACAGTGTCCTGGTTATTGATGACAATGAGACTAAGGAGCTGCTTATTGGGAGACACCACAGCACCTGTCTTTATTTTCCACTGTTTGATCATCGTCCTGTCGATGTGGTGGAGCAGTTCAAGTGTTTAAGGACTTTTTTACAGCTGTAACCCTGCTAAAAAAATCCCTATCCATAAAAACACATAATAAATAATCTATAGTTTAAATATGGTCATCTGTGGGTAAAGCTGTTATTAAAGGTGTGAAAATAAAAGTTCATGAGGGTTAAAATAGTTTGATAAAAGAGTCGAGTGTAATAAATAAGTTTAAAAAGACACAAAGGTGCATTGTTGAATATGTCTTTTATTTTGAAGAAGCTATTGCGGAAAGAGGAAGTAGTGATTGACAAGAAGCGTGATCCTGCTCCTTAATTGGTTGAGGGCTGATTGACAGGGTCAGACAGGAAGAGAGAGCGAGTGAGAAAGTGTGTGTGTGTGTGTGTTTTGTTGTGGGACAAAACCGGACAGGAAGACGAGTCACGACGGAGACGCTTGGCGGCGAGTGTGTAGTTTTCAGTATCTCAGAGACTGTCTGCTCGACACTGTGGAGTTGGATATTGAAGCTGCTCCTGTTTGGTGAACGGCCTGAGAGGTTTCTGCTCGACATCTCTGTTGGAGCTGCGCCATTTTAGCTTAGCGCAGCTCCTGAGCTAATGCAGCGTGTATTATTAGCATCCGCTAACAAAGCGAACGGACTTAGCCGAGAGCAGCTAAACCAGCTCCTGATATCGGCTGTGCCTTGTGGCCTCAACGCGGGAACCGGAGGGTTCAGTTTGGCCGCTGCCGGTGTGTGTGACTCGCCATCGTTGGACATGGTCCTGGGCTGCACAGCGAGGCTCCATCACTTTGTCACGTACCTGCTTCCGGTCCACCTGCAGCAGCGCCGTCCATCAGGGACTTGGACCGGGTAAACGGCCGCTCTTTGGAGCCGAGCTCACACTTTTCCTTTTACTGTTCCTGGATCGTTTGGATTAAAACAGTGGATTTCCTCGCACTCAAGCGCCACAATATCAGGCTGTGTGTGTGTGTGTGTGTGTGTGTGTGTGTGTGTGACTGAGTTGTGTTTGAGTATATTACTGAGAGAGTAACTCAGATCTAAATATTTAGAGGATTTGAAGGTATTTTGAGTAACTTGAAGGTACTTTTTGCCACTTAAAGGGGTATTTTGATACTTTAAGAGTATTTTTGTTTATTATTATTGCATATTATTGCTCATTGCTTTTCCTGTGAAACAGGTGAATTTCATGTTTGAAGATTTAAAGGACTTATATATCATTGTTTTATTTTTTATTTTAAAACTAAATGCATTCTTTCATTGAGTAAATAATTTACATTTATCTTGCTAAAAACCTGAGTTGGGTGTTTTCATTTCCACTTAGCTGTTTAAAAAAAAGACAGACACTTTGGTTAAAAACAAAATCCAAGCTTATATTAAAAAATACTTGAAGATTAGGGTTAAACACAATAGATAAAGAGCACTGCCCTCATCCATAGGAAATCTGAGAGGAGTGCTACACAGCAAAAAAAAAAAAAAGTTTCTAAATACCAACACCACAGCCGCTGTCAAAAAGGCACATCATCAGCTCCACCCCCCCACCATCAGAAAACAGCAGGCCTCCCCCTCCTCACCACCTTTCACTGGGCACCACTGAGTCTGTTTTATCCTATGGCCTCACCTCCTGGTTCAGCAGGTACACTGTGTGTTGACTAAAGCACTTTAACACACTGAGCTCAGGCTGATGTTCCACTGATGTGTCTCATGTTTCATGTTATAGAGTCTGAACTGTGGATATTTCACCAGTGGAAGAAAATCCTGATAATTCAAGTCCATAGAAACTGACTGATGTTGTTGAAGTGAAGTGAACAAAGTGAAGGGAAGTTGAAGGTTAAAATCACAGCTGAGGGGCTCTGTGGATTTGTACTTTTGTGTTTCCATCACAGCTGTTCAACAACAAGTGACAGTGTTACTTCACCACCAAGCTGAACGTGTTGTTGTGTTTCTGCATCATGGTGACCCACTTTTTTTTTTTTTTAATCTGCTGTCACATTAAAATCCAGAGCAAAGAAACCTCCCACTCAGAGGAAAACCACACAACATCATCTGTGGGCCAAGGGGGCTGATGGGAGCTGTGAGGAGCCGTTACAAACCACGTGGCCTCGTCTCAGCTCACAGCTCGTCCTCGTTTGTCCTCGGCTGCATCACAGCTCCACTTCTCCCCAGGTTCAGCAGAGGAAACACCACAGCACAAGATGCTTCTCCTCCCAGCTGCTGCTCTGTGCTGTCTGTGTTCAGGTGAGTGTTTCCACACAATCAGGAGCCAACACACTCAACCTGTCACAAACACTCACACACTCAACTTCATCTACCTGTCTGTGTCTCTACAGCACTGGTTACCATGGCAGCAGAAGTGCTGATTCAGGACCAGTTATCACTGACCAGGAGAGTTGGTGAAAGTGTCTCATTCAGCTGTAAAGGAACTAACCAGTGTAGCACGTCTGATGAATACTGGTACCAGAAGGAAGAGAAGGAAACATTCAAAGTGATTCTTTATATTAATAGATATAGTGGCACCATAAGGTCAGGTTCGGCCATCCTCAGGTAGCTGATTTCACATCTGTTAAAAAACAGAAAGGCTGGGAGTTGGAGATAAAGAAAGTTAAACTCGATCATTCAGCCTCCTACTACTGCTCCTGTTGGAAGACTGATCCCCACAGTGAGAAATGATCCGTGCAGCCTGAACAAAAACCTCCAGATGAACACAAGTCAAACAGTGGTAGTGACAGGAAGAGAGCAGTCAACCACAGACCACGTTCACATGTTTCACCTGCAGCTCAGACGCCTTTTCAAGACTTTTCTATGATATTGATTCATGTTTTCATCAGATATTTCAGCAGCTTTCCTGTTGTTCCCCACAGTGACGACAAAGAAGAAACACAGAAGCTCAACGACAAAACAAGACCAAGAGAAAACAAGAAAAACTACTGAAACAATAAGAGGTCTGGAGCTCTCCGGATGTTTGAGCAGAAACCAAAGGATTGGACAAAGTGAAATGTGACCTGATGGTGGCGCCAGATTAAAATGCAGAGGTTGACCAAAGTGAGCAGGCTTCATCCTGAGGGGAACATGAAGGTGTGAACCAGTTTCAATGGGAATATTTGTTGAGATATTTGAGTGTGAAGAAAAAGGAAAAACAAGCAGAGACCATGTCATGTTGATATGAACATTAGAGAAACACATGATGGAGCTGAAATATGATCCTGGTTCATAATGTGTCACCTCAGCTGACACATTCAGCAGCACACAGGTTTTTGTATTAGTCTTTCTCACTGTGCATCATCTTTGGCTCTGGGACTAAACTGTATGTGACAGGTAAGAACAAACTTTTATTTTCCTTCAGTTGTTTTATTGAAGAAGTTGAAAATGTGTTTGAATCTGAATTTTCACAGAAATATTGATTCTAACAAAAACAAACAACTTGAGGAGAATGAACAAATGTGTTGAAAATGTCACATGTTATAATGAAACATATTGGATTCTATTTAAAAATGAAGAAAGTGGATTAAATGTAATTAATAGAAGGAGTTTTAATTCTTCTGTGAATATAATGTACGTTGATCCAGACGTCTATAATGATGTGACCTTAATTAACAGCACAGTTGATTTGTAACATGTTAAAACTGTTCATCTCATCAATACGACAACATTTTATATCACAGAGAATGAAACTCAATTTTACTGTTGTTTTAATGTCAAATAAAATGTGGTGGTAAAATAAATGGCGTCATGTGAAATCAGTCAATATTGATCAATACTTCTCTATTAATATAAATATTTCTGTCTGTTTTTTATCTACATTTATTTGAGTTTAAATATTTGAATCATATGAAAATGACCAATGTTTTATAGCCAATATTGATCTGATATAAAATAACAAAACATGAAATGTTTGGTTCATTCTGTATATTCTTTATCTGTCACAATTTAGACATGAATCAATATATTGATCTGTTAGAACGACACATTGAAAACATTGTAAATATATGAAAAAATACATGAAGACTTCTTTAATATTTTATTACAAATGTTGTCAGAAAATATCAATTTAAACAGGTTGATTTTATATTAAGGACAAAAATCTGTAATATTATTTCTATATTGATCTGTTTCTTTGATGCTGTTTGTTTTTTCTATCATCAAACCTAAAACTAAATCAATATGTGATGTAATGTGATGACATCATATCATACAGACAATTTAAATAATAGAAAGGTTTTAAAATCTGTTTCCATCTCTGTCTTTCTTGAAGTTGACTCCTCTCTGATGAAACAGTCGACACGTCCATGATACATGATGTGTAAATGATGCAGCACAGTAACTCTATGTACAGGTGAAGCCAGTGTATGTGTGGACCTCTGCGCTGTATTGATGAGGAGTTGAGTGATCAGAGTCCATGATTTTCCAGGATCAGACTGAAAGCAGTGCAGTGCTGGAAGCTGCTGTTGACTGTGTCAATGTGTGTCTGTGCTGCTTGTTGTTGCTGCTGCTGTCAAACTTCAGATGAGCGTGGTGAAGTGGGTGAAGCCCGTGGTGAGCGTGTACCCAGCAGCAGCCAGAGCCCACCTGGAGGGGAAGAGCTCCCTGCTGTGTGTGGCCTCAGCCATGTCTCCTCCTCTGGTCCAGTTCTCCTGGAAAAAACAGAAGGAGGGTGGTCCTCTGGAGGGGTTCCTCTGATGATGGAGAGCAGCTGGTGTTCACAGAGTCGGGACACTCCGCCGCCATCTTGTTGATCGACCAGCCAGACGACGCCACGTATAAATACCTCTGCTCCGTGAAGCACGAGTCGGGCCCAGTGGAGGCCCAAACACTTCAAGGTGATGAAGGCTTGGTGACTGTGTTGAGCAGTGATTCAGCTTCATGTGGAGACTCTGTGACAGAGAGCAGAGCAGCAGAGCTCACACATTTCTCACTACAACTCCAAACTCACACTCCTTTTCTGTTTCAGAGGTTCCAGCTCCAGCAGCTCCCTGTCCTCCAGAGAGAGCATCGGCACGCCTGGCAGCTCTGCACCAAGCTGACTGTAAGATCACCTGCTGCCTCTCTGCAGGGACAGCTCCACTGCTCTGCTGCACTTAGGGCCCAATATCAGTCTGTTGACTTTCTGCTCATCACTGAGGGACTCAAACATACACTCCCTGATTGTGTTAGAGTGTCCAACAGCACAACAAAGCCCAGTCACAGAGCTGTCACTGCACCATCTGACTAACAACACCTGTTGAAGGCACTATACTCAGTGTCTCCACTCATTCATATTTCTATATGTAAAGAATGAATCTAATGCGTGTGTGAGGTCAAAGGTCACAGGAGCAAAACGAGTGAGTCCAAACTGTGTGTTTTTATATGAGGATCCTGCAGTGATTTGAATTGTCAGCAACACTTGACAGAAGAAGGTGATGAAGGCTTGGTGACTCTGTTGAGCACTGACTGATTTCTTGTTGACTCCTTTTCTGTTGCAGTGCTTCCCCTGGATCCTCTCCAGCCTCAGTGCAGGGTGAAGCTGCTCTGTCTGCTCTACACAGTGCTGATAGTCAAGAGCCTGCTTTACTGCTGTGGACTCTCTCTGATGATGAGCCTCACACACAAGGGACCGTCACGTGCTGACTGACTGTTTTCTGCTCCACTTTACTCTGCATCACATCTCATCACTTCTTCACATTTATCTCTTTCATGATAAATTCAAGTCTAATCTGTCTCTTTATTCACACCTTAAAAAATTATTACATCCAACGTGTCATATGTCAAACACACATATTTGCATTTGTTAAATTTAAACTCTGTACATTATTGTTCTTTAGATAGATATCAATATTCAGTATTATACTCATATATCAAATTTGCTAATCATTAATTTTCTGGTAAATATTCCATTGTTTATTGTTTGTTTTAGTTTCTTATGTTTCTTTTTAATATTTTCTGCAGAGTGCGGCTGTTTGCCAAATTCATTCACTGTAAAATTCTCAATATATCAATAAATGTCTGCTTCTTATAAACATCTTTGTTTTTATTGAATCAAATTTAGTTGATATCAAATACTTAGAAACAGACTCAGTTATATTGATCAGATTTATTGACACTTGCAGCTCATTCAAAGATGCAGGTCCAGTCACACACATCCAACACTGTGTTACTGTTGTTTAAAAAAAAAAGTAAACAGCATTTTTCTATTTATCCTAACAGGCTGTGTGGGAGCACACAGGGAAGCAGTGGAGGAGATTTAACAACCAGTGTAGTCTGATTTATTTCATGTCTGATGTTGTAAAACTGACTCTACTGGTTAAGTAGTCCATGTTGTGTGTTTTTATCATTAAACTGAAACATGAACCATCTTTATCAACGTTTACAGTGCGGACGTTCAACTCTACGCTGATGACACTGTTGTTTACACACACAAATAAAACAACAAATATCATAATTAGAAACATGAAATCATTTATGAGCCATTTGAAATGTACAAGTTCAATAAGTAACATTATTTATAAACCACTTTAAATGGAGACAAATGTAAACTCAGTATTTACAGGAAACTGAAAGTGTGTGTAACGTTACACAGACAATACAACAACATTTAATGATGTTTTAAAGATCATGAAGTGAGTTCATTCAAATATTCATAAGTTCACATCTGACATGTTTCACTCTGTTGAAAATGACACAATGACTGTAAATTTACTTCAGTAATTAAACAAGTGTAGAAATTGAAAGTTGTCTTTGATCAACTTCTAGAGACGTTACATTAGAAAACTCTATTTGTGTCCTGCTGGAGGCTCCTGACAAACAACCTGTACCAGTTGTGTAGGAGCACTTTGTTGGCAGGGTTCAAATGTAAAGTGACCTTCGGCTGCTAAAACTCCAAACCCCCATAAAGACGTGTGCTGGACGAGACCTCCAGGTGGGTGTGTTTGTGGGTCTGTGAGCTCAGATGAACTGTGTGTGGGTGGAGGGCTCAGTGGAAACAAGTGTCACTGAAAGACAAACCACAGAGATCAGTGTGTAGAGCAGCAGATGTGAATCTGTTCTCACTAGTTATTAGACTGAAAAACTGCTGCGAAACTATCAACACTTCATTTCCTGCAGCAGACAAACGTGTGGCTTTCTGCTCTGCAGCCTCCACAACGTGAGCTGTGGCTTTTCATGTCAACAACACAACAACAGCTACAAACACACACCGTGTTATGCTCATATTTAACTTTGTACACGTTTCAAATCACTTGTGAATAATTTCATGTTTCCAACTTCACCTGAATGTGAATTAAATCACCTACTGTTTTATTTGTGTGTGTAAAAATCGCTGTCATCAGCACTGACTGACAAATGTGTTAGAGATGTTTAAAAGTCACATTAAAGCTCCTCAATCTGCTCAGGTCCCATTTTATTATCTGACACTAATTGGATCAGTGTTTTTAGTCTGTAGAGAGTTCACAAGAGGCAAACTACAAACTGAAGTCTCAGAGTGTGGAGAATCAAAGTGGACATTTTGACTGAGGTGTTGGTGGACACACTTATTATGATGTTAAAGTAGGAAAGAGACACAGACAAAGACAACAAAGTAGAAAGTGTCTTTATAATTTAGACACTAAATTATTTAACTTAAGATTTAAAAAAAAAATATATGTATGTATAAAAAGATTTGTTTTGATTGACTCGACACACAAATCCAAAAATTGTACACACAAAATTCAAAGTGACACATTTCTAAACTCATTAAATGAAGCTCTGCACCAGAAATATGTGGTGTAATAGAAATGATCAATACCTGTTTTTTTTCTGATGATTTATTGAAATGCAGAATAAAAATCAATGAAAAAGACGAATAAAAACCAAAATCACTTTGTATTGTAATAAAACAACAAAACTGAAAGAATCTGATTAAAAAAAAAATATTGAGAATAAAGGGAAAAAAATGTAATAAAAAACGTAATATCTACCAAACAGCTAAACTTTCTGTTGTTACACATGTCATGAGTAAAAGTGGAAATTATAAAACACAACATCATAACACAAGACGACAAATGCAACTTTAATAAGTAAAAAAACACATTTATATATGTGTTCAACCCCTTAAAGTCTTAGGGCCCAGCATGCATCAGAAGCAATGGCACCCACAGGCCAGTGGGTTTGAAGGGGTTAATTTTTTAGGCTATAATCTGGAAATAAAAAGACACATTAGACATGAATTTGTGATGAAAGAGATAAATGAGATGAAGTGACGAGATGTGATGGAGAGTAAAGTGGAGCAGAAAACAGTCAGTCAGCACGTGACGGTCCCTTGTGTGTGAGGCTCATCATCAGAGAGAGTCCACAGCAGTACAGCAGACTCTTGACTATCAGCACTGTGTAGAGCAGACAGAGCAGCTTCACCCTGCACTGAGGCTGGAGAGGATCCAGGGGAAGCACTGCAACAGAAAAGGAGTCAACAAGAAATCAGTCAGTGCTCTGCTGCTCTGCTCTCTGTCACAGAGTCTCCACATGAAGCTGAATCACTGCTCAACACAGTCACCAAGCCTTCATCACCTTCTTCTGTCAAGTGTTGCTGACAATTCAAATCACTGCAGGATCATTGATATAAAAACACACAGTTTAGACTCACTTGTTTGGTTTCTGTGACCTTTGACATCACACACTCATTAGATTCATTCTTCACATATAGAAATATGAATGAGTGGAGACACTGAGTATAGTGCCTCCAACAGGTGTGTTAGTCAGATGGTGCAGTGACAGCTTTGTTGTGCTGTTGGACACTCTAACACAATCAGGGAGTGTATGTTTGAGTCCCTCAGTGATAAGCAGAAAGTCAACAGACTGATATTGGGCCCTAAGTGCAGCAGAGCAGTGGAGCTGTCCCTGCAGAGAGGCAGCAGGTGATCTTACAGTCAGCTTGGTGCAGAGCTGCCAGGCGTGCTGACGCTCTCTCTGGAGGACAGGGAGCTGCTGGAGCTGGAACCTCTGAAACACAAAAGGAGTGTGAGTCTGGAGTTGTAGTGAGAAATGTGTGAGCTCTGCTGCTCTGCTCTCTGTCACAGAGTCTCCACATGAAGCTGAATCACTGCTCAACACAGTCACCAAGCCTTCATCACCTTGAAGTGTTCGGGCCTCCACTGTGCCCCACTCGTGCTTCACACAGCAGCGGTATTTATACGTGGCGTCCTGTGGCTGGTCGATCAACAAGATGGCGGCGGAGTGTCCCGACTCTCTGAGCACCAGCTGGTCCCTAGGTGTAAACTCCTTCAGAGGACCATCATCCTTCTGTCTTTTCCAGGAGAACTGGACCAGAGGAGGAGACATGGCTGAGGCCACACACAGCAGGGAGCTCTTCCCTCCAGGTGGGCTCTGGCTGCTGCTGGGTACACGCTCACCACGGGCTTCACCACCGGCTCATCTGAAGTTTGACAGCAGCAGCAACAACAAGCAGCACAGACACACATTGACACAGTCAACAGCAGCTTCCAGCACTGCACTGCTTTCAGTCTGATCCTGGAAAATACATGGACTCTGATCACTCAACTCCTCATCAATACAGCACAGAGGTCCACACATACACTGGCTTCACCTCTACATAGAGTTACTGTGCTGCATCATTTACACATCATGTATCATGGACGTGTCGACTGTTTCATCAGAGAGGAGTCAACTTCAAGAAAGACAGAGATGGAAACAGATTTTAAAACCTTTCTATTATTTAAATTGTCTGTATGATATGATGTCATCACATTACATCACATATTGATTTCGTTTTAGGTTTGATGATAGAAAAAACAAACAGCATCAAAGAAACAGATCAATATAGAAACAATATTACAGATTTTTGTCCTTATATAAAATCAACCTGTTTAAATTGATATTTTCTGACAACATTTGTAATAAAATATTAAAGAAGTCTTCATGTATTTTTTCATATATTTACAATGTTTTCAACGTTCGTTGTAACAGATCAATATATTGATTCATGTCTAAATGGTGACAGATAAAGAATATACAGAATGAACCAAACATTTCATGTTTTGTTATTTTATATTAGATCAATATTGGCTATAAAACATTGGTCATTTTCATACGATTCAAATATTTAAACCCAAATAAATGTAGATAAAAAACAGACAGAAATATTTATATTAATAGAGAAGTATTGATCAATATTGACTGATTTCACATGACGCCATTTATTTTACGACCACATTGTATTTGACATTAAAACAACAGTAAAATTGAGTTTCATTCTCTGTGATATAAAATGTTGTCGTATTGATGAGATGAACAGTTTTAACATGTTACAAATCAACGGTGCTGTTAATTAAGGTCACATCATTATAGACGTCTGGATCAACGTACATTATATTCACAGAAGAATTAAAACTCCTTCTATTAATTACATTTAATCCACTTTCTTCATTTTTAAATAGAATCCAATATGTTTCATTATAACATGTGACATTTTCAACACATTTGTTCATTTCTCCTCAAGTTGTTTGTTTTTGTTAGAATCAATATTTCTGTGAAAATTCAGATTCAAACACATTTTCAACTTCTTCAATAAAACAACTGAAGGAAAAAAAAGTTTGTTCTTACCTGTCACATACAGTTTAGTCCCAGAGCCAAAGGGGTAGTACCAGTCCCCACAGTGAGAAAGACTAATACAAAAACCTGTGTGCTGCTGAATGTGTCAGCTGAGGTGACACATTATGAACCAGGATCATATTTCAGCTCCATCATGTGTTTCTCTAATGTTCATATCAACATGACATGGTCTCTGCTTCTTTTTCCTTTTTCTTCACACTCAAATATCTCAACAAATATTCCATTGAAACTGGTTCAGACCTTCATGTTCCCCTCAGGATGAAGCCTGCTCACTTTGGTCAACCTCTGCATTTTCATCTGGCGCCACCATCAGGTCACATTTCACTTTGTCCAATCCTTTGGTTTCTGCTCAAACATCCGGAGAGCTCCAGACCTCTTATTGTTTTAGTAGTTTTTCTTGTTTTCTCTTGGTCTTGTTTTGTCGTTGAGCTTCTGTGTTTCTTCTTTGTCGTCACTGTGGGGAACAACAGGAAAGCTGCTGAAATATCTGATGAAAACATGAATCAATATCATAGAAAAGTCTTGAAAAGACGTCTGAGCTGCAGGTGAAACATGTGAACATGGTCTGTGGTTGACTGCTCTCTTCCTGTCACTACCACTGTTTGACTTGTGTTCATCTGGAGGTTTTTGTTCAGGCTGCACGGATCATTTCTCACTGTGGGGAATCACTCTCCAACAGGAGCAGTAGTAGGAGGCTGAATGATCGAGTTTAACTTTCTTTATCTCCAACTCCCAGCCGTTACCCTTATTAACAGATGTGAAATCAGCTTCCTGAGGATGGCCGTAACCTGAACCTTTGGTGCCATCATTTCTTTTAATATAAAGAATCAGTCTGAATGTTTCCGTCTCTTTCTTCTGGTACCAGAATACCTCATCATAGTAACACTGTTCAGTTCCTCCACAGCTGAATGAGACACTTTCACCAACTCTCCTGGTCAATGATAACTGGTCCTGAATCAGCATCTCTGCTGCCATGGTAACCAGGGCTGTAGAGACACAGACAGGTAGATGAAGGTGAGTGTGTGAGTGTTGGTGACAGGTTGAGTGTGTTGGCTCCTGATTGTGTGGAAACACTCACCTGAACACAGACAGCACAGAGCAGCAGCTGGGAGGAGAAGCATCTTGTGCTGTGGTGTTTCCTCTGCTGAACCTGGGGAGAAGTGGAGCTGTGATGCAGCCGAGGACAAACGAGGACGAGCTGTGAGCTGAGACGAGGCCACGTGGTTTGTAACGGCTCCTCACAGCTCCCATCAGCCCCCTTGGCCCACAGATGATGTTGTGTGGTTTTCCTCTGAGTGGGAGGTTTTCAAGGAGGAAGAAAAGTGACAAACTGGTGACAATGATTATTTCATGGCAGCAACATTAAAGTAGAAACAGATTCTTGTTCTTCACTTCAACAAAATCACATTCACATTTTAAATAAAGTTCTGCTTTGAATCATAAGTGTGTAAAGACGAAGCCAGAGGACGGTCCTGTGAAGTGTCCCACTGAATCCACATGTCCCCCTCTGGACCTGCAGACTGGACTTTTGTCTGGACCAGTGTCCATGGTCATTGTGTCAAATCCATCCACAAACACAGTGGGAGGAGTCGTCGACTGATGTGGCTCCTGTCCACGACTGTGAAGAGATGATTTTCACCATGTGACCAGAACACACAGTCAGTCTTCAGTCTTCAGACAGCTGTTCACGATGAAAATGATCCAGCTGCTCAGAGTCACAGATTGTGTCTGGGACGTACTGTGATGAAAGAAAAGCTCAGCAGCAGCCAGGAGATCACACGTCCTCAGAAACAGAGTCAACAATAGAAAGAGAAATCCTGTTCAAAGTGGTGGAACTGACTCTGACACTGATCACACGCTCCTTAAAGGAACAGTCTGTCACTTTGTCTGCTTTGTTTTCACTCTGTGTTTCTCCATTTAAACAAGATTGAACAATATTGTTTCAGTGAAAACACGAAAATCAGCTGATGTTTGTCTTTATGTCTCAATTCAAAAGAAACAACATCAACAAATTAACGTCTAGTTTGTTTTGGGTGAAAGTTTTTGATGAGCTCCTCTCTCTGTTGTCACCGACTGTCAGGAGTCAAACCCTCACACTGCTGCCCTCTGCTGGTTGAGACAACACACTGCTTGGTCTCCACACACTTCCTGTCTCCTTCACTTGTACACTGTATTTCTGACAGTTGTATATTGTTTATTATTGTTGATGTGAATCACACACAGGAGAAAAAACTGTCTGTAGATGTCCATTGTATAAACATGCTGATGACACGGAGCTGGTTGGTCTTTTGTCGCCAGGGTAACACAGTTAATCAGTGGACATGTTGTCACTACAGTGGTGAGCTGACCAAGAGTGGTGAGGACAGTGTCCTGGTTATTGATGACAATAGACTAAGGAGCTGCTTATTGGGAGACACCACAGCACCTGTCTTTATTTTCCACTGTTTGATCATCGTCCTGTCGATGTGGTGGAGCAGTTCAAGTGTTTAAGGACTTTTTTACAGCTGTAACCCTGCTAAAAAAATCCCTATCCATAAAAATACATAATAAATAATATATAGTTTAAATATGGTCATCTGTGGGTAAAGCTGTTATTAAACGTGTGAAAATAATAGTTCATGAGGGTTAAAATAGTTTGATAAAAGAGTCGAGTGTAATAAATAAGTTTAAAAAGACACAGAGGTGCATTGTTGAATATGTCTTTTATTTTGAAGAGGCTATTGGGGAAAGAGGAAGTAGTGATTGACAAGAAGCGTGATCCTGCTCCTTAATTGGTTGAGGGCTGATTGACAGGGTCAGACAGGAAGAGAGAGCGAGTGAGAAAGTGTGTGTGTGTTTTGTTGTGGGACAAAACCGGACAGGAAGACGAGTCACGACGGAGACGCTTGGCGGCGAGTGTGTAGTTTTCAGTATCTCAGAGACTGTCTGCTCGACACTGTGGAGTTGGATATGGAGCTGCTCCTGTTTGGTGAACAGCCTGAGAGGTTTCTGCTCGACATCTGTTGGAGCTGCGCCATTTTAGCTTAGCGCAGCTCCTGAGCTAATGCAGCGTGTATTATTAGCATCCGCTAACAAAGCGAACGGACTTAGCCGAGAGCAGCTAAACCAGCTCCTGATATCGGCTGTGCCTTGTGGTCTCAACGCGGGAGCCGGAGGATTCAGTTTGGCCGCTGCCGGTGTGTGTGACTCGCCATCGTTGGACATGGTCCTGGGCTGCACAGCGAGGCTCCATCACTTTGTCACGTACCTGCTTCCGGTCCACCTGCAGCAGCGCCGTCCATCAGGGACTTGGACGGGTAAACGGCCGCTCTTTGGAGCCGAGCTCACACTTTTCCTTTTACTGTTCCTGGATCGTTTGGATTAAAACAGTGGATTTCCTCGCATTCAAGCGCCACAATATCAGGCTGTGTGTGTGTGTGTGGGTGTGTGTGGTGTGTGTGTTGTGTGTGTGTGTGTGTGGGCCCTCTGAGTTGTGTTTGAGTATATTACTGAGAGAGTAACTCAGATCTAAATATTTAGAGGATTTGAAGGTATTTTGAGTAACTTGAAGGAACTTTTTGCCACTTAAAGGGGTATTTTGATACTTTAAGAGTATTTTTGTTTATTATTATTGCATATTATTGCTCATTGCTTTTCCTGTGAAATAGGTGAATTTCATTTTTTAAGATTTAAAGGACCTATATATCATTGTTTTATTTTTATTTTAAAACTAAATATATTCTTTCATTGAGTAAATAATTACATTTATCTTGCTAAAAACCTGAGTTGGGTGTTTTCATTTCCACTTAGCTGTTTAAAAAAAAAGACAGACACTTTGGTTAAAAACAAAATCCAGCTTATATTAAAAAATACTTGAAGATTAGGGTAAACACAATAGATAAAGAGCACTGCCCTCATCCATAGGAAATCTGAGAGGAGTGCTACACAGCAAGAAAAAAAAAAAAGTTTCTAAATACCAACACCACAGCCGCTGTCAAAAAGGCACATCAGCAGCTCCACCCCCACCATCAGAAAACAGCAGGCCTCCCCCTCCCCCTCCTCACCACCTTTCACTGGGCACCACTGAGTCTGTTTATCCTATGGCCTCACCTCCTGGTTCAGCAGGTACACACTGTGTGTTGACTAAAGCACTTTAACACACTGAGCTCAGGCTGATGTTCCACTGATGTGTCTCATGTTTCATGTTATAGAGTCTGAACTGTGGATTTTTCACCAGTGGAAGAAAATCCTGATAATTCAAGTCCATAGAAACTGACTGATGTTGTTGAAGTGAAGTGAACAAAGTGAAGGGAAGTTGCAGGTTAAAATCACAGCTGAGGGGCTCTGTGGATTTGTACTTTTGTGTTTCCATCGCAGCTGTTCAACAACAAGTGACAGTGTTACTTCACCACCAAGCTGAACGTGTTGTTGTGTTTCTGCATCATGGTGACCCACTTTTTTTTTTTTTTAATCTGCTGTCACATTAAAATCCAGAGCAAAAGAAACCTCCCACTCAGAGGAAAACCACACAACATCATCTGTGGGCCAAGGGGGCTGAGGGAGCTGTGAGGAGCCGTTACAAACCACGTGGCCTTGTCTCAGCTCACAGCTCGTCCTGGTTTGTCCTCGGCTGCATCACAGCTCCACTTCTCCCCAGGTTCAGCAGAGGAAACACCACAGCACAAGATGCTTCTCCTCCCAGCTGCTGCTCTGTGCTGTCTGTGTTCAGGTGAGTGTTTCCACACAATCAGGAGCCAACACACTCAACCTGCCACGAACACTCACACACTCACCTTCATCTACCTGTCTGTGTCTCTACAGCGCTGGTTACCATGGCAGCAGAGATGCTGATTCAGGACCAGTTATCATTGACCAGGAGAGTGGTGAAAGTGTCTCATTCAGCTGTGAAGGAACTAACCAGTGTAGGAACTCTTACAGATACTGGTACCAGAAGAAAGAGACGGGAACTTCACACTGATTCTCCGTATTGACAGTGATGATGACCAAATAAGGTCAGATTACGGCCATCCTCAGGTAGCTGATTTCACATCGATTAATAAAGAGAACGGCTGTGAGTTGAAGATAAAGAAAGTTAAACACGATCATTCAGCCTCCTACTACTGCTCCTGTGGTAAGACAGATCCCCCACAGTGAGAAATGATCCGTGCAGCCTGAACAAAAACCTCCAGATGAACACAAGTCAAACAGTGGTAGTGACAGGAAGAGAGCAGTCAACCACAGACCACGTTCACATGTTCACCTGCAGCTCAGACGCCTTTTCAAGACTTTTCTATGATATTGATTCATGTTTTCATCAGATATTCAGCAGCTTTCCTGTTGTTCCCCACAGTGACGACAAAGAAGAAACACAGAAGCTCAACGACAAAACAAGACCAAGAGAAAACAAGAAAAACTACTGAAACAATAAGAGGTCTGGAGCTCTCCGGATGTTGAGCAGAAACCAAAGGATTGGACAAAGTGAAATGTGACCTGATGGTGGCGCCAGATGAAAGTTCAGAGGTTGACCAAAGTGAGCAGGCTTCATCCTGAGGGGACCATGAAGGTCTGAACCAGTTCAATGGGAATATTTGTTGAGATATTGAGTGTGAAGAAAAAGGAAAAAACAAGCAGAGACCATGTCATGTTGATATGAACATTAGAGAAACACATGATGGAGCTGAAATATGATCATGGTTCATAATGTGTCACCTCAGCTGACACATTCAGCAGCACACAGGTTTTGTATTAGTCTTTCTCACTGTGGGAGGCAACTACTACATCACCTTTGGCTCTGGGACTAAATGTATGTGACAGGTAAGAAAAACTTTTATTTTCCTCAGTTGTTTTATTGAAGAAGTTGAAATGTGTTTGAATCTGAATTTTCACAGAAATATGATTCTAACAAAAACAAACAACTTGAGGAGAAATGAACAAATGTGTTGAAAATGTCACATGTTATAATGAAACATATTGGATTCTATTTAAAAATGAAGAAAGTGGATTAAATGTAATTAATAGAAGGAGTTTTAATTCTTCTGTGAATATAATGTACGTTGATCCAGACTTCTATAATGATGTGACCTTAATTAACAGCACAGTGATTTGTAACATGTTAAAACGGTTCATCTCATCAATACGACAACGTTTTATATCACAGAGAATGAAACTCAATTTTACTGTGTTTTAACGTCAAATAAAATGTGGTCGTAAAATAAATGGCGTCATGTAAAATCAGTCAATATTGATCAATCTCTCTATTAATATAAATATTTCTGTCTGTTTTTATCTACATTTATTTGGGTTTAAATATTTGAATCATATGAAAATGACCAATGTTTATAGCAATATGATCTAATATAAAATAACAAAACATGAAATGTTTGGTTTTCTGTATATTCTTTATCTGTCACCATTTAGACATGAATCAATACATTGATCTGTTAGAACGAAACATTGAAAACATTGTAAATATATGAAAAAATACATGAAGACTTCTTTAATATTTTATTACAAATGTTGTCAGAAAATATCAATTTAAACAGGTGATTTTATATTAAGGACAAAAATCTGTAATATATTTCTATATGATCTGTTTTTGATGCTTGTTTGTTTTTTCTATCATCAAACCTAAAACTAAATCAATATGTGATGTAATGTGATGAACATATCATACAGACAATTTAAATAATAGAAAGGTTTTAAAATCTGTTTCCATCTCTGTCTTTCTTGAAGTGACTCCTCTCTGATGAAACAGTCAACACGTCCATGATACATGATGTGTAAATGATGCAGCACAGTAACTATATGTAGAGGTGAAGCCAGTGTATGTGTGGACCTCTGTGCTGTATTGATGAGGAGTTGAGTGATCAGAGTCCATGTATTTCCAGGATCAGACTGGAAAGCAGTGCAGTGCTGGAAGCTGCTGTTGACTGTGTCAATGTGTGTCTGTGCTGCTTGTGTTGCTGCTGCTGTCAAACTTCAGATGAGCAGGTGCTGAAGGCCGTGGTGGAGCCCGTGGTGAGCGTGTACCCAGCAGCAGCCAGAAGCCCACCTGGAGGGGAAGAGCGCCCTGCTGTGTGTGCCTCAGCCATGTTTCCTCCTCTGGTCCAGTTCTCTGGAAAAAACAAAAGGAGGAGATTCCTCTGAAGGAGTTTTCCCTGCTAATGAAGAGCAGCTGGTGTCAGAGAGTCGGGACACTCCGCCGCCATCTTGCTGATCGACCAGCACAGGACCACACGTATAAATACCGCTGCTGTGTGAAGCACGAGTCGGGCCCAGTGGAGGCCAAACACTTCAAGGTGATGAAGGCTTGGTGACTGTGTTGAGCAGTGATTCAGCTTCATGTGGAGACTCTGTGACAGAGAGCAGAGCAGCAGAGCACTGACTGATTCTTGTGACTCCTTTTCTGTTGCAGTGCTTCCCTGGATCCTCTCCAGCCTCAGTGCAGGTTGAAGCTGCTCGTCTGTCTGCTCTACACAGTGCTGATAGTCAAGAGTCTGCTGTACTGCTGTGGACTCTCTATGATGATGAGCCTCACACACAAGGGACCGTCACGTGCTGACTGACTGTTTTCTGCTCCACTTTACTCTGCATCACATCTCATCACTTCATCTCATTTATCTCTTTTATCACAAATTCAAGTCTAATGTGTCTCTTTATTTCCAGATTATAGCCTAAAAATTTAACCCTTAAACCCACTGGCCTGTGGGTGCCATTGCTTCTGATGCATGCTGGGCCCTAAGACTTTAAGGGGTTGAACACATATATACATGTGTGTTTTTACTTATTAAAGTTGCATTTGTCGTCTTGTGTTATGATGTTGTGTTTTATAATTTCCACTTTTACTCATGACATGTGTAACAACAGAAAGTTTAGCTGTTTGGTAGATATTACGTTTTTATTACATTTTTTTTCTCTTCATTCTCAATATATTTTTTTTAATCAGATTCTTTCAGTTTTGTTGTTTTATTACAATACAAAGTGATTTTGGTTTTTATTCTTTTTCATTGATTTTTATTCTGCATTTCAATAAATCATCAGAAAAAAACGAAGTGATCATTTCTATTACACCACATATTTCTGGTGCAGAGCTTCATTTAATGAGTTTAGAAATGTGTCACTTTGAATTTTGTGTGTACATTTTTGGATTGTGTGTCGAGTCAGTCAAACAAATCTTTTTATACATACATATATTTTTTTTTAATCTTAACTTAAATAATTTAGTGTCTAAATTATAACGACACTTTCTACTTTGTTGTCTTTGTCTGTGACTCTTTCCTACTTTAACATCATAATAAGTGTGTCCACCAACACCTCAGTCAAAATGTCCACTTTGATTCTCCACACTCTGAGACTTCAGTTTGTAGTTTGTCTCTTGTGAACTCTCTACAGACTAAAAACACTGGTCCAATTAGTGTCAGATAATAAAATGGGACCTGAGCAGATTGAGGAGCTTTAATGTGACTTTTAAACATCTTTAACACATTTCTCAGTCAGTGCTGATGACAGCGATTTTTACACACACAAATAAACAGTAGGTGATTTAATTCACATTCAGGTGAAGTTGGAAATATGAAATTATTCACAAGTGATTTGAAACGTGTACAAAATTAAATATGAGCATAACACAGTGTGTGTTTATAGCTGTTGTTGTGTTGTTGACGTGAAAAGCCACAGCTCACGTTGTGGAGGCTGCAGAGCAGAAAGCCACACGGTTCGTCTGCTGCGGGAAATGAAGTGTTGATTGGTTCGCAGCAGTTTTTCAGTTTAATACTAGTGAGAATAGATTCACATCTGCTGCTCTACACACTGATCTCTGTGGTTTGTCTATAAGTGACACTTGTTTCCACTGAGCCCTCCACCCACACACAGTTCATCTGAGCTCACAGACCCACAAACTCCCCCACCTGGAGGTCTGGTCCACACAACGTCTTCATGGGGGTTTGGAGTTTTAGCAGCCGAAGGTCACTTTACATTTGAACCCTGCCAACAAAGTGCTCCTACACAACTGGTACAGGTTGTTTGTCAGGAGCCTCCAGCAGGACACAAATGAGAGTTTTCTGATGTGACGTCTCTAGAAGTTGATCAAAGACAACTTTCAATTTCTACCCTCATTTAATTACTAAAGTAAATTTACAATATTGTGTCATTTTCAACAGAGTGAAACATGTCAGATGTAAACTTATGAATATTTGAATGAACTCACTTCATGATCTTTAAACATCATTAAATGTTGTTGTATTGTCTGTGTAACGTTACACACACTTTCAGTTTCCTGTAAATACTGAGTTTACATTTGTCTCCGTTTAAAGTGGTTTATAAATAATGTTACTTATTGAACTTGTACATTTCAAATGGCTCATAAATGATTTCATGTTTCTAATTATGAAATTTGTTGTTTTATTTGTGTGTAAACAACAGTGTCACCAGCGTAGAGTTGAACGTCCGCACTGTAAACGTTGATAAAGATGGTTCATGTTTCAGTTTAATGGTAAAAACACACAACATGGACCACTTAACCAGTGGAGTCAGTTTTACAACATCAGACATGAAATAAATCAGACTACACTGGTTTTAATCTCCTCCACTGCTTCCCTGTGTGCTCCCACACAGCCTGTTAGGATAAATGGAAAAATGCTGTTTACTTTTTTTTCTAAACAACAGTAACACAGTGTTGGATGTGTGTGACTGGACCTGCATCTTTGAATGAGCTGCAAGTGTCAATAAATCTGATCAATATAACTGAGTCTGTTTCTAAGTATTTGATATCAAAACTAATTTGATTCAATAAAAACAAAGATGTTTATAAGAAGCAGACATTTATTGATATATTGAGAATTTTACAGTGAATGAATTTGGCAAACAGCCGCACTCTGCAGAAAATATTAAAAAGAAACATAAGAAACTAAAACAACAATAAACAATGGAATATTTACCAGAAAATTAATGATTCAGCAAATTTGATATGAGTATAATACTGAATATTGATATCTATCTAAAGAACAATAATGTAAAGAGTTTAAATTTAACAAATGCAAATATGTGTGTTTGACATATGACACGTTGGATGTAATAATTTTCTGAGGTGTGAATAAAGAGACAGATTAGACTTGAATTTGTGATGAAAGAGATAAATGAGATGAAGTGATGAGATGTGATGCAGAGTAAAGTGGAGCAGAAACAGTCAGTCAGCACGTGACGGTCCCTTGTGTGTGAGGCTCATCATCAGAGAGAGTCCACAGCAGTACAGCAGACTCTTGACTATCAGCACTGTGTAGAGCAGACAGAGCAGCTTCACCCTGCACTGAGGCTGGAGAGGATCCAGGGGAAGCACTGCAACAGAAAAGGAGTCAACAAGAAATCAGTCAGTGCTCTGCTGCTCTGCTCTCTGTCACAGAGTCTCCACATGAAGCTGAATCACTGCTCAACACAGTCACCAAGCCTTCATCACCTTCTTCTGTCAAGTGTTGCTGACAATTCAAATCACTGGAGGATCACTCATATAAAAACACACAGTTTGGACTCACTTGTTTTGTTTCTGTGACCTTTGACCTCACACACTCATTAGAGTCATTCTTCACATACAGAAATATGAATCAGGTGATCTTACAGTCAGCTTGGTGCAGAGCTGCCAGGCGTGCCGATGCTCTCTCTGGAGGACAGGGAGCTGCTGGAGCTGGAACCTCTGAAACAGAAAGGAGTGTGAGTTTGGAGTTGTAGTGAGAAATGTGTGAGCTCTGCTGCTCTGCTCTCTGTCACAGAGACTCCACATGAAGCTGAATCACTGCTCGACACAGTCACCAAGCCTTCATCACCTTGAAGTGTTTGGGCCTCCACTGGGCCCCACTCGTGCTTCACGGAGCAGCGGTATTTATACGTGGCGTCCTCTGGCTGGTCAATCAACAAGATGGCGGCGGAGTGTCCCGACTCTGTGAGCACCAGCTGCTCTTCATTAGCAGGGGAAAACTCCTTCAGAGGAATCTCCACCTTCTGTTTTTTCCAGGAGAACTGGACCAGAGGAGGAAACATGGCTGAGGCCACACACAGCAGGAGCTCTTCCCCTCCAGGTGGGCTCTGGATGCTGCTGGTACACGCTCACCTCGGGCTTCACCACCGGCTTCACCACCGGCTCATCTGAAGTTTGACAGCAGCAACAAGCAGCACAGACACACATTGACACAGTCAACAGCAGCTTCCAGCACTGCACTGCTTTCAGTCTGATCCTGGAAATACATGGACTCTGATCACTCAACTCCTCATCAATACAGCACAGAGGTCCACACATACACTGGCTTCACCTGTACATAGAGTTACTGTGCTGCATCATTTACACATCATGTATCATGGACGTGTCGACTGTTTCATCAGAGAGGAGTCAACTTCAAGAAAGACAGAGATGGAAACAGATTTTAAAACCTTTCTATTATTTAAATTGTCTGTATGATATGATGTCATCACATTACATCACATATTGATTTAGTTTTAGGTTTGATGATAGAAAAAACAAACAGCATCAAAGAAACAGATCAATATAGAAATAATATTACAGATTTTTGTCCTTAATATAAAATCAACCTGTTTAAATTGATATTTTCTGACAACATTTGTAATAAAATATTAAAGAAGTCTTCATGTTTTTTTTCATATATTTAGAAAGTTTTCAATGTGTCGCTCTAACAGATCAATATATTGATTCATGTCTAAATTGTGACAGATAAAGAATATACAGAATTAACCAACATTTCATGTTTTGTTATTTTATATTAGATCAATATTGGCTATAAAACATTGGTCATTTTCATATGATTCAAATATTTAAACCCAAATAAATGTAGATAAAAAACAGACAGAAATATTTATATTAATAGAGAAGTATTGATCAATATTGACTGATTTCACATGATGCCATTTATTTTACGACCACATTGTATTTGACGTTAAAACAACAGTAAAATTGAGTTTCATTCTCTGTGATATAAAATGTTGTCGTATTGATGAGATGAACAGTTTTAACATGTTACAAATCAGCTGTGCTGTTAATTAAGGTCACATCATTATAGACGTCTGGATCAACGTACATTATATTCACAGAAGAATTAAAACTCCTTCTATTAATTACATTTAATCCACTTCTTCATTTTTAAATAGAATCCAATATGTTTCATTATAACATGTGACATTTTCAACACATTTGTTCATTTCTCCTCAAGTTGTTTGTTTTTGTTAGAATCAATATTTCTGTGAAAATTCAGATTCAAACACATTTTCAACTTCTTCAATAAAACAATTGAAGGAAGATAAAAGTTTGTTCTTACCTCTCACATACAGTTTAGTCCCAGAGCCAAAGGTGTAGTACGAGCCTCCCACAGTGAGAAAGACTAATACAAAAACCTGTGTGCTGCTGAATGTGTCAGCTGAGGTGACACATTATGAACCAGGATCATATTTCAGCTCCATCATGTGTTTCTCTGATGTTCATATCAACATGACATGGTCTCTGCTTGTTTTTCCTTTTTCTTCACACTCAAATATCTCAACAAATATTCCCATTGAAACTGGTTCACACCTTCATGTTCCCCTCAGGATGAAGCCTGCTCACTTTGGTCAACCTCTGGATTTTCATCTGGCGCCACCATCAGGTCACATTTCACTTTGTCCAATCCTTTGGTTTCTGCTCAAACATCCGGAGAGCTCCAGACCTCTTATTGTTTTAGTAGTTTTTCTTGTTTTCTCTTGGTCTTGTTTTGTCATTGAGCTTCTGTGTTTCTTCTTTGTCGTCACTGCGGGGAACAACAGGAAAGCTGCTGAAATATCTGATGAAAACATGAATCAATATCATAGAAAAGTCTTGAAAAGGCGTCTGAGCTGCAGGTGAAACATGTGAACGTGGTCTGTGGTTGACTGCTCTCTTCCTGTCACTACCACTGTTTGACTTGTGTTCATCTGGGGTTTTTGTTCAGGCTGCACGGATCATTTCTCACTGTGGGGAATCATACTTCTCACAGGAGCAGTAGTAGGAGGCTGAATGATCAAGTTTAACTTTCTTTATCTCCAACTCACAGCCGTCACCCTTATTAACAGATGTGAAATCAGCTACCTGAGGATGGCCGTAACCTTTGTTTATCTTGTCATCATTTCTATTAATATTAAGAATCACTTTGAATGTTCCCGTCTCTTTCTTCTGGTACCAGAATATGTAAGAGCCACTACACCGGTCAGTTCGTCCACAGCTGAATGAGACACTTTCATCAACTCTCCTGGTCAATGATAACTGGTCCTGAATCAACACTTCTGCTGCCATGGTAACCAGCACTGTAGAGACACAGACAAGTAGATGAAGGTGAGTGTGTGAGTGTTTGTGACAGGTTGAGTGTGTTGGCTCCTGATTGTGTGGAAACACTCACCTGAACACAGACAGCACAGAGCAGCAGCTGGGAGGAGAAGCATCTTGTGCTGTGGTGTTTCCTCTGCTGAACCTGGGGAGAAGTGGAGCTGTGATGCAGCCGAGGACAAATGAGGACGAGCTGTGAGCTGAGACGAGGCCACGTGGTTTGTAACGGCTCCTCACAGCTCCCATCAGCCCCCTTGGCCCACAGATGATGTTGTGTGGTTTTCCTCTGAGTGGGAGGTTTTCAAGGAGGAAGAAAAGTGACAAACTGGTGACAATGATTATTTCATGGCAGCAACATTAAAGTAGAAACAGCTTCTTGTTCTTCACTTCAACAAAATCACATTCACATTTCAAATAAAGTTCTGCTTTGAATCATGAGTGTGTAACGACGAGGCCAGAGGACGGTCCTGTGAAGTGTCCCACTGAATCCACATGTCCCCCCTCTGGACCTGCAGACTGGACTTTTGTCTGGACCAGTGTCCACGGTCATTGTGTCAAATCCATCACACAAACACAGTGGGAGGAGTCGTCGACTGATGTGGCTCCTGTCTACGACTGTGAAGAGATGATTTTCACCATGTGACCAGAACACACAGTCAGTCTTCAGTCTTCAAACAGCTGTTCAAGGTGAAAATGATCCAGCTGCTCAGAGTCACAGATTGTGTCTGGGACGTACTGTGATGAAAGAAAAGCTCAGCAGCAGCCAGGAGATCACACACGTCCTCAGAAACAGAGTCAACAATAGAAAGAGAAATCCTGTTCAAAGTGGTGGAACTGACTCTGACACTGATCACACGCTCCTTAAAGGAACAGTCTGTCACTTTGTCTGCTTTGTTTTCTCTCTGTGTTTCTCCATTTAAACAAGATTGAACAATATTGTTTCAGTGAAAACAAGAAAATCAGCTGATGTTTGTCTTTATGTCTCAATTCAAAATATCATCAACAACAAATTCACGTCTAGTTTGTTTGGGTGAAAGTTTTTGATGAGCTCCTCTCTCTGTTGTCACCGACTGTCAGGAGTCAAACCTTCACACTGCTGCCCTCTGCTGGTTGAGACAACACACTGCTTGGTCTCCACACACTTCCTGTCTCCTTCACTTGTACACTGTATTTCTGACAGTTGTATATTGTTTATTATTGTTGATGTGAATCACACACAGGAGAAAAAAACTGTCTGTAGATGTCCATTGTATAAAAATGCTGATGACACGGAGCTGGTTGGTCTTTTGTCGCCAGGGTAACACAGTTAATCAGTGGACATGTTGTCACTACAGTGGTGAGCTGACCAGAGTGGTGAGGACAGTGTCCTGGTTATTGATGACAATAAGACTAAGGAGCTGCTTATTGGGAGACACCACAGCACCTGTCTTTATTTTCCACTGTTTGATCATCGTCCTGTCGATGTGGTGGAGCAGTCCAAGTGTTCAAGGACTTTTTTACAGCTGTAACCCTGCTAAAAAAATCCCTGTCCATAAAAATACATAATAAATAATATATAGTTTAAATACGGTCATCTGTGGGTAAAGCTGTTATTAAAGGTGTGAAAATAATAGTTCATGAGGGTTAAAATAGTTTGATAAAAGAGTCGAGTGTAATAAATAAGTTTAAAAAGACACAAAGGTGCATTGTTGAATATGTCTTTTATTTTGAAGAAGCTATTGCGGAAAGAGGAAGTAGTGATTGACAAGAAGCGTGATCCTGCTCCTTAATTGGTTGAGGGCTGATTGACAGGGTCAGACAGGAGAGAGAGCGAGTGAGAAAGTGTGTGTGTGTTTTGTTGTGGGACAAAACCGGACAGGAAGACGAGTCACGACGGAGACGCTTGGCGGCGAGTGTGTAGTTTTCAGTATCTCAGAGACTGTCTGCTCGACACTGTGGAGTTGGATATTGGAGCTGCTCCTGTTTGGTGAACAGCCTGAGAGGTTTCTGCTCGACATCTCTGTTGGAGCTGCGCCATTTTAGCTTAGCGCAGCTCCTGAGCTAATGCAGCGTGTATTATTAGCATCCGCTAACAAAGCGAACGGACTTAGCCGAGAGCAGCTAAACCAGCTCCTGATATCGGCTGTGCCTTGTGGTCTCAACGCGGGAGCCGGAGGATTCAGTTTGGCCGCTGCCGGTGTGTGTGACTCGCCATCGTTGGACATCGTCCTGGGCTGCACAGCGAGGCTCCATCACTTTGTCACGTACCTGCTTCCGGTCCACCTGCAGCAGCGCCGTCCATCAGGGACTTGGACCGGGTAAACGGCCGCTCTTTGGAGCCGAGCTCACACTTTTCCTTTTACTCTTCCTGGATCGTTTGGATTAAAACAGTGGATTTCCTCGCACTCAAGCGCCACAATATCAGGCTGTGTGTGTGTGTGTGTGTGTGTGTGTGTGTGTGTGTGTTGAGTGTGTGTGTGTGTGTGTGTGGGCCCACTGAGTTGTGTTTGAGTATATTACTGAGAGAGTAACTCAGATCTAAATATTTAGAGGATTTGAAGGTATTTTGAGTAACTTGAAGGTACTTTTGCCACTTAAAGGGGTATTTTGATACTTTAAGAGTATTTTTGTTTATTATTATTGCATATTATTGCTCATTGCTTTTCCTGTGAAATAGGTGAATTTCATGTTTGAAGATTTAAAGGACCTATATATCATTGTTTTATTTTTTATTTTAAACTAAATATTCTTTCATTGAGAAAATAATTTACATTTATCTTGCTAAAACCTGAGTTGGGTGTTTTCATTTCCACTTAGCTGTTTTAATAAAAGACAGACACTTTGGTTTAAAACAAAATCCAAGTTTATATTAACCTCTTCAACTCCGCGGGGACGCCGGCGTCCCCGAGCCGCTCCTCTTCTGCAGTTTCAGCTTGCGCGGGCTTACTACATTGGTAAACGTGGCGTATTTGGTATCTGTGGCTTCATTAGGTTGTTTTGCTAATTCAGTATCGATTTTATTTTGTTTCTCATTTATTTTTGCACAAGAATATAAGGAATATCTACAGTCCGAAGCGTGATCGTTTCCCCGTTTCAACCGAGGGAGACGTTCCCTGTAAGTAAGTGAGCCAGGCTGGCCGGGCCGGACTCGGCAGAGACACTCAGCCGCCCGTTCAAACACTGGGGCACACTGTACACAGCAGGAATCAGGGGCGGGGGCAGCTGGCCACAGCCGCCGGCCCCCGGTGAGAATAGTAAGTGAGCCAGGCTGGCCGGGCCGGACTCGGCAGAGACACTCAGCCGCCCGTTCAAACACTGGGCACACTGTACACAGCAGGAATCAGGGGGGCGGGGGCAGCTGGCCACAGCCGCCGCCCCCGGTGAGAATAGTAAGTGAGCCAGGCTGGCCGGGCCGGACTCGGCAGAGACACTCAGCCGCCCGTTCAAACACTGGGGCACACTGTACACAGCAGGAATCAGGGGGGCGGGGGCAGCTGGCCACAGCCGCCGGCCCCCGTGAGAATAGTAAGTGAGCCAGGCTGGCCGGGCCGGACTCGGCAGAGACACTCAGCCGCCCGTTCAAACACTGGGGCACACTGTACACAGCAGGAATCAGTGGGGCGGGGGCAGCTGGCCACAGCCGCCGGCCCCCGGTGAGAATAGTAAGTGAGCCAGGCTGGCCGGGCCGGACTCGGCAGAGACACTCAGCCGCCCGTTCAAACACTGGGGCACACTGTACACAGCAGGAATCAGGGGGGCGGGGGCAGCTGGCCACAGCCGCCGGCCCCCGGTGAGAATAGTAAGTGAGCCAGGCTGGCCGGGCCGGACTCGGCAGAGACACTCAGCCGCCCGTTCAAACACTGGGGCACACTGTACACAGCAGGAATCAGGGGGCGGGGGCAGCTGGCCACAGCCGCCGGCCCCGGTGAGAATAGTAAGTGAGCCAGGCTGGCCGGGCCGGACTCGGCAGAGACACTCAGCCGCCCGTTCAAACACTGGGGCACACTGTACACAGCAGGAATCAGGGGGCGGGGGCAGCTGGCCACAGCCGCCGGCCCCCGGTGAGAATAGTAAGTGAGCCAGGCTGGCCGGGCCGGACTCGGCAGAGACACTCAGCCGCCCGTTCAAACACTGGGGCACACTGTACACAGCAGGAATCAGGGGGGCGGGGGCAGCTGGCCACAGCCGCCGGCCCCCGGTGAGAATAGTAAGTGAGCCAGGCTGGCCGGGCCGGACTCGGCAGAGACACTCAGCCGCCCGTTCAAACACTGGGGCACACTGTACACAGCAGGAATCAGGGGGGCGGGGGCAGCTGGCCACAGCCGCCGGCCCCCGGTGAGAATAGTAAGTGAGCCAGGCTGGCCGGGCCGGACTCGGCAGAGACACTCAGCCGCCCGTTCAAACACTGGGGCACACTGTACACAGCAGGAATCAGGGGGCGGGGGCAGCTGGCCACAGCCGCCGGCCCCCGGTGAGAATAGTAAGTGAGCCAGGCTGGCCGGGCCGGACTCGGCAGAGACACTCAGCCGCCCGTTCAAACACTGGGGCACACTGTACACAGCAGGAATCAGGGGGGCGGGGGCAGCTGGCCACAGCCGCCGGCCCCCGGTGAGAATAGTAAGTGAGCCAGGCTGGCCGGGCCGGACTCGGCAGAGACACTCAGCCGCCCGTTCAAACACTGGGGCACACTGTACACAGCAGGAATCAGGGGGCGGGGGCAGCTGGCCACAGCCGCCGGCCCCCGGTGAGAATAGTAAGTGAGCCAGGCTGGCCGGGCCGGACTCGGCAGAGACACTCAGCCGCCCGTTCAAACACTGGGGCACACTGTACACAGCAGGAATCAGGGGGGCGGGGGCAGCTGGCCACAGCCGCCGGCCCCCGGTGAGAATAGTAAGTGAGCCAGGCTGGCCGGGCCGGACTCGGCAGAGACACTCAGCCGCCCGTTCAAACACTGGGGCACACTGTACACAGCAGGAATCAGGGGGGCGGGGGCAGCTGGCCACAGCCGCCGGCCCCCGGTGAGAATAGTAAGTGAGCCAGGCTGGCCGGGCCGGACTCGGCAGAGACACTCAGCCGCCCGTTCAAACACTGGGCACACTGTACACAGCAGGAATCAGGGGGGCGGGGGCAGCTGGCCACAGCCGCCGGCCCCCGGTGAGAATAGTAAGTGAGCCAGGCTGGCCGGGCCGGACTCGGCAGAGACACTCAGCCGCCCGTTCAAACACTGGGGCACACTGTACACAGCAGGAATCAGGGGGCGGGGGCAGCTGGCCACAGCCGCCGGCCCCCGGTGAGAATAGTAAGTGAGCCAGGCTGGCCGGGCCGGACTCGGCAGAGACACTCAGCCGCCCGTTCAAACACGGGGCACACTGTACACAGCAGGAATCAGGGGGCGGGGGCAGCTGGCCACAGCCGCCGGCCCCCGGTGAGAATAGTAAGTGAGCCAGGCTGGCCGGGCCGGACTCGGCAGAGACACTCAGCCGCCCGTTCAAACACCGGGGCACACTGTACACAGCAGGAATCAGGGGGGCGGGGGCAGCTGGCCACAGCCGCCGGCCCCCGGTGAGAATAGTAAGTGAGCCAGGCTGGCCGGGCCGGACTCGGCAGAGACACTCAGCCGCCCGTTCAAACACCGGGGCACACTGTACACAGCAGGAATCAGGGGGGCGGGGGCAGCTGGCCACAGCCGCCGGCCCCCGGTGAGAATAGTAAGTGAGCCAGGCTGGCCGGGCCGGACTCGGCAGAGACACTCAGCCGCCCGTTCAAACACCGGGGCACACTGTACACAGCAGGAATCAGGGGGGCGGGGGCAGCTGGCCACAGCCGCCGGCCCCCGGTGAGAATAGTAAGTGAGCCAGGCTGGCCGGGCCGGACTCGGCAGAGACACTCAGCCGCCCGTTCAAACACCGGGGCACACTGTACACAGCAGGAATCAGGGGGGCGGGGGCAGCTGGCCACAGCCGCCGGCCCCCGGTGAGAATAGTAAGTGAGCCAGGCTGGCCGGGCCGGACTCGGCAGAGACACTCAGCCGCCCGTTCAAACACCGGGGCACACTGTACACAGCAGGAATCAGGGGGGCGGGGGCAGCTGGCCACAGCCGCCGGCCCCCGGTGAGAATAGTAAGTGAGCCAGGCTGGCCGGGCCGGACTCGGCAGAGACACTCAGCCGCCCGTTCAAACACCGGGGCACACTGTACACAGCAGGAATCAGGGGGGCGGGGGCAGCTGGCCACAGCCGCCGGCCCCCGGTGAGAATAGTAAGTGAGCCAGGCTGGCCGGGCCGGACTCGGCAGAGACACTCAGCCGCCCGTTCAAACACCGGGGCACACTGTACACAGCAGGAATCAGGGGGGCGGGGGCAGCTGGCCACAGCCGCCGGCCCCCGGTGAGAATAGTAAGTGAGCCAGGCTGGCCGGGCCGGACTCGGCAGAGACACTCAGCCGCCCGTTCAAACACCGGGGCACACTGTACACAGCAGGAATCAGGGGGCGGGGGCAGCTGGCCACAGCCGCCGGCCCCCGGTGAGAATAGTAAGTGAGCCAGGCTGGCCGGGCCGGACTCGGCAGAGACACTCAGCCGCCCGTTCAAACACCGGGGCACACTGTACACAGCAGGAATCAGGGGGGCGGGGGCAGCTGGCCACAGCCGCCGGCCCCCGGTGAGAATAGTAAGTGAGCCAGGCTGGCCGGGCCGGACTCGGCAGAGACACTCAGCCGCCCGTTCAAACACCGGGGCACACTGTACACAGCAGGAATCAGGGGGGCGGGGGCAGCTGGCCACAGCCGCCGGCCCCCGGTGAGAATAGTAAGTGAGCCAGGCTGGCCGGCCGGACTCGGCAGAGACACTCAGCCGCCCGTTCAAACACCGGGGCACACTGTACACAGCAGGAATCAGGGGGGCGGGGGCAGCTGGCCACAGCCGCCGGCCCCGGTGAGAATAGTAAGTGAGCCAGGCTGGCCGGGCCGGACTCGGCAGAGACACTCAGCCGCCCGTTCAAACACCGGGGCACACTGTACACAGCAGGAATCAGGGGGGCGGGGGCAGCTGGCCACAGCCGCCGGCCCCCGGTGAGAATAGTAAGTGAGCCAGGCTGGCCGGGCCGGACTCGGCAGAGACACTCAGCCGCCCGTTCAAACACCGGGGCACACTGTACACAGCAGGAATCAGGGGGGCGGGGGCAGCTGGCCACAGCCGCCGGCCCCCCCGTGAGAATAGTAAGTGAGCCAGGCTGGCCGGGCCGGACTCGGCAGAGACACTCAGCCGCCCGTTCAAACACCGGGGCACACTGTACACAGCAGGAATCAGGGGGGCGGGGGCAGCTGGCCACAGCCGCCGGCCCCCGGTGAGAATAGTAAGTGAGCCAGGCTGGCCGGGCCGGACTCGGCAGAGACACTCAGCCGCCCGTTCAAACACCGGGGCACACTGTACACAGCAGGAATCAGGGGGGCGGGGGCAGCTGGCCACAGCCGCCGGCCCCCGGTGAGAATAGTAAGTGAGCCAGGCTGGCCGGGCCGGACTCGGCAGAGACACTCAGCCGCCCGTTCAAACACCGGGGCACACTGTACACAGCAGGAATCAGGGGGGCGGGGGCAGCTGGCCACAGCCGCCGGCCCCCGGTGAGAATAGTAAGTGAGCCAGGCTGGCCGGGCCGGACTCGGCAGAGACACTCAGCCGCCCGTTCAAACACCGGGGCACACTGTACACAGCAGGAATCAGGGGGGCGGGGCAGCTGGCCACAGCCGCCGGCCCCCGGTGAGAATAGTAAGTGAGCCAGGCTGGCCGGGCCGGACTCGGCAGAGACACTCAGCCGCCCGTTCAAACACCGGGGCACACTGTACACAGCAGGAATCAGGGGGGGGGGGCAGCTGGCCACAGCCGCCGGCCCCCGGTGAGAATAGTAAGTGAGCCAGGCTGGCCGGGCCGGACTCGGCAGAGACACTCAGCCGCCCGTTCAAACACCGGGGCACACTGTACACAGCAGGAATCAGGGGGGCGGGGGCAGCTGGCCACAGCCGCCGGCCCCCGGTGAGAATAGTAAGTGAGCCAGGCTGGCCGGGCCGGACTCGGCAGAGACACTCAGCCGCCCGTTCAAACACCGGGGCACACTGTACACAGCAGGAATCAGGGGGGCGGGGGCAGCTGGCCACAGCCGCCGGCCCCCGGTGAGAATAGTAAGTGAGCCAGGCTGGCCGGGCCGGACTCGGCAGAGACACTCAGCCGCCCGTTCAAACACCGGGGCACACTGTACACAGCAGGAATCAGGGGGGGCGGGGCAGCTGGCCACAGCCGCCGGCCCCCGTGAGAATAGTAAGTGAGCCAGGCTGGCCGGGCCGGACTCGGCAGAGACACTCAGCCGCCCGTTCAAACACCGGGGCACACTGTACACAGCAGGAATCAGGGGGGCGGGGGCAGCTGGCCACAGCCGCCGGCCCCCGGTGAGAATAGTAAGTGAGCCAGGCTGGCCGGGCCGGACTCGGCAGAGACACTCAGCCGCCCGTTCAAACACCGGGGCACACTGTACACAGCAGGAATCAGGGGGGCGGGGCAGCTGGCCACAGCCGCCGGCCCCCGGTGAGAATAGTAAGTGAGCCAGGCTGGCCGGGCCGGACTCGGCAGAGACACTCAGCCGCCCGTTCAAACACCGGGGCACACTGTACACAGCAGGAATCAGGGGGGCGGGGGCAGCTGGCCACAGCCGCCGGCCCCCGGTGAGAATAGTAAGTGAGCCAGGCTGGCCGGGCCGGACTCGGCAGAGACACTCAGCCGCCCGTTCAAACACCGGGGCACACTGTACACAGCAGGAATCAGGGGGCGGGGGCAGCTGGCCACAGCCGCCGGCCCCGGTGAGAATAGTAAGTGAGCCAGGCTGGCCGGGCCGGACTCGGCAGAGACACTCAGCCGCCCGTTCAAACACGGGGCACACTGTACACAGCAGGAATCAGGGGGCGGGGGCAGCTGGCCACAGCCGCCGGCCCCCGGTGAGAATAGTAAGTGAGCCAGGCTGGCCGGGCGGACTCGGCAGAGACACTCAGCCGCCCGTTCAAACACCGGGGCACACTGTACACAGCAGGAATCAGGGGGGCGGGGGCAGCTGGCCACAGCCGCCGCCCCCGGTGAGAATAGTAAGTGAGCCAGGCTGGCCGGGCCGGACTCGGCAGAGACACTCAGCCGCCCGTTCAAACACCGGGGCACACTGTACACAGCAGGAATCAGGGGGGCGGGGGCAGCTGGCCACAGCCGCCGGCCCCCGGTGAGAATAGTAAGTGAGCCAGGCTGGCCGGGCCGGACTCGGCAGAGACACTCAGCCGCCCGTTCAAACACCGGGGCACACTGTACACAGCAGGAATCAGGGGGGCGGGGGCAGCTGGCCACAGCCGCCGGCCCCCGGTGAGAATAGTAAGTGAGCCAGGCTGGCCGGGCCGGACTCGGCAGAGACACTCAGCCGCCCGTTCAAACACCGGGGCACACTGTACACAGCAGGAATCAGGGGGGCGGGGGCAGCTGGCCACAGCCGCCGGCCCCCGGTGAGAATAGTAAGTGAGCCAGGCTGGCCGGGCCGGACTCGGCAGAGACACTCAGCCGCCCGTTCAAACACCGGGGCACACTGTACACAGCAGGAATCAGGGGGGCGGGGGCAGCTGGCCACAGCCGCCGGCCCCCGGTGAGAATAGTAAGTGAGCCAGGCTGGCCGGGCCGGACTCGGCAGAGACACTCAGCCGCCCGTTCAAACACCGGGGCACACTGTACACAGCAGGAATCAGGGGGGCGGGGGCAGCTGGCCACAGCCGCCGGCCCCCGGTGAGAATAGTAAGTGAGCCAGGCTGGCCGGGCCGGACTCGGCAGAGACACTCAGCCGCCCGTTCAAACACCGGGGCACACTGTACACAGCAGGAATCAGGGGGGCGGGGGCAGCTGGCCACAGCCGCCGGCCCCCGGTGAGAATAGTAAGTGAGCCAGGCTGGCCGGGCCGGACTCGGCAGAGACACTCAGCCGCCCGTTCAAACACCGGGGCACACTGTACACAGCAGGAATCAGGGGGGCGGGGGCAGCTGGCCACAGCCGCCGGCCCCCGGTGAGAATAGTAAGTGAGCCAGGCTGGCCGGGCCGGACTCGGCAGAGACACTCAGCCGCCCGTTCAAACACCGGGGCACACTGTACACAGCAGGAATCAGGGGGCGGGGGCAGCTGGCCACAGCCGCCGGCCCCCGGTGAGAATAGTAAGTGAGCCAGGCTGGCCGGGCCGGACTCGGCAGAGACACTCAGCCGCCCGTTCAAACACCGGGGCACACTGTACACAGCAGGAATCAGGGGGGCGGGGGCAGCTGGCCACAGCCGCCGGCCCCCGGTGAGAATAGTAAGTGAGCCAGGCTGGCCGGGCCGGACTCGGCAGAGACACTCAGCCGCCCGTTCAAACACCGGGGCACACTGTACACAGCAGGAATCAGGGGGGCGGGGGCAGCTGGCCACAGCCGCCGGCCCCCGGTGAGAATAGTAAGTGAGCCAGGCTGGCCGGGCCGGACTCGGCAGAGACACTCAGCCGCCCGTTCAAACACCGGGGCACACTGTACACAGCAGGAATCAGGGGGGCGGGGGCAGCTGGCCACAGCCGCCGGCCCCCGGTGAGAATAGTAAGTGAGCCAGGCTGGCCGGGCCGGACTCGGCAGAGACACTCAGCCGCCCGTTCAAACACCGGGGCACACTGTACACAGCAGGAATCAGGGGGCGGGGGCAGCTGGCCACAGCCGCCGGCCCCCGGTGAGAATAGTAAGTGAGCCAGGCTGGCCGGGCCGGACTCGGCAGAGACACTCAGCCGCCCGTTCAAACACCGGGGCACACTGTACACAGCAGGAATCAGGGGGGCGGGGGCAGCTGGCCACAGCCGCCGGCCCCCGGTGAGAATAGTAAGTGAGCCAGGCTGGCCGGGCCGGACTCGGCAGAGACACTCAGCCGCCCGTTCAAACACCGGGGCACACTGTACACAGCAGGAATCAGGGGGGCGGGGGCAGCTGGCCACAGCCGCCGGCCCCCGGTGAGAATAGTAAGTGAGCCAGGCTGGCCGGGCCGGACTCGGCAGAGACACTCAGCCGCCCGTTCAAACACCGGGGCACACTGTACACAGCAGGAATCAGGGGGGCGGGGGCAGCTGGCCACAGCCGCCGGCCCCCGGTGAGAATAGTAAGTGAGCCAGGCTGGCCGGGCCGGACTCGGCAGAGACACTCAGCCGCCCGTTCAAACACCGGGGCACACTGTACACAGCAGGAATCAGGGGGGCGGGGGCAGCTGGCCACAGCCGCCGCCCCCGGTGAGAATAGTAAGTGAGCCAGGCTGGCCGGGCCGGACTCGGCAGAGACACTCAGCCGCCCGTTCAAACACCGGGGCACACTGTACACAGCAGGAATCAGGGGGGCGGGGGCAGCTGGCCACAGCCGCCGGCCCCCGGTGAGAATAGTAAGTGAGCCAGGCTGGCCGGGCCGGACTCGGCAGAGACACTCAGCCGCCCGTTCAAACACCGGGGCACACTGTACACAGCAGGAATCAGGGGGCGGGGGCAGCTGGCCACAGCCGCCGGCCCCCGGTGAGAATAGTAAGTGAGCCAGGCTGGCCGGGCCGGACTCGGCAGAGACACTCAGCCGCCCGTTCAAACACCGGGGCACACTGTACACAGCAGGAATCAGGGGGGCGGGGGCAGCTGGCCACAGCCGCCGGCCCCCGGTGAGAATAGTAAGTGAGCCAGGCTGGCCGGGCCGGACTCGGCAGAGACACTCAGCCGCCCGTTCAAACACCGGGGCACACTGTACACAGCAGGAATCAGGGGGGCGGGGGCAGCTGGCCACAGCCGCCGGCCCCCGGTGAGAATAGTAAGTGAGCCAGGCTGGCCGGGCCGGACTCGGCAGAGACACTCAGCCGCCCGTTCAAACACCGGGCACACTGTACACAGCAGGAATCAGGGGGGCGGGGGCAGCTGGCCACAGCCGCCGGCCCCCGGTGAGAATAGTAAGTGAGCCAGGCTGGCCGGGCCGGACTCGGCAGAGACACTCAGCCGCCCGTTCAAACACCGGGGCACACTGTACACAGCAGGAATCAGGGGGGCGGGGGCAGCTGGCCACAGCCGCCGGCCCCCGGTGAGAATAGTAAGTGAGCCAGGCTGGCCGGGCCGGACTCGGCAGAGACACTCAGCCGCCCGTTCAAACACCGGGCACACTGTACACAGCAGGAATCAGGGGGGCGGGGGCAGCTGGCCACAGCCGCCGGCCCCCGGTGAGAATAGTAAGTGAGCCAGGCTGGCCGGGCCGGACTCGGCAGAGACACTCAGCCGCCCGTTCAAACACCGGGGCACACTGTACACAGCAGGAATCAGGGGGGCGGGGGCAGCTGGCCACAGCCGCCGGCCCCCGGTGAGAATAGTAAGTGAGCCAGGCTGGCCGGGCGGACTCGGCAGAGACACTCAGCCGCCCGTTCAAACACCGGGGCACACTGTACACAGCAGGAATCAGGGGGGCGGGGGCAGCTGGCCACAGCCGCCGGCCCCCGGTGAGAATAGTAAGTGAGCCAGGCTGGCCGGGCCGGACTCGGCAGAGACACTCAGCCGCCCGTTCAAACACCGGGGCACACTGTACACAGCAGGAATCAGGGGGCGGGGGCAGCTGGCCACAGCCGCCGGCCCCCGTGAGAATAGTAAGTGAGCCAGGCTGGCCGGGCCGGACTCGGCAGAGACACTCAGCCGCCCGTTCAAACACCGGGGCACACTGTACACAGCAGGAATCAGGGGGGCGGGGGCAGCTGGCCACAGCCGCCGGCCCCCGGTGAGAATAGTAAGTGAGCCAGGCTGGCCGGGCCGGACTCGGCAGAGACACTCAGCCGCCCGTTCAAACACCGGGGCACACTGTACACAGCAGGAATCAGGGGGGCGGGGGCAGCTGGCCACAGCCGCCGGCCCCCGGTGAGAATAGTAAGTGAGCCAGGCTGGCCGGGCCGGACTCGGCAGAGACACTCAGCCGCCCGTTCAAACACCGGGGCACACTGTACACAGCAGGAATCAGGGGGGCGGGGGCAGCTGGCCACAGCCGCCGGCCCCCGGTGAGAATAGTAAGTGAGCCAGGCTGGCCGGGCCGGACTCGGCAGAGACACTCAGCCGCCCGTTCAAACACCGGGGCACACTGTACACAGCAGGAATCAGGGGGGCGGGGGCAGCTGGCCACAGCCGCCGGCCCCCGGTGAGAATAGTAAGTGAGCCAGGCTGGCCGGCCGGACTCGGCAGAGACACTCAGCCGCCCGTTCAAACACCGGGGCACACTGTACACAGCAGGAATCAGGGGGGCGGGGGCAGCTGGCCACAGCCGCCGGCCCCGGTGAGAATAGTAAGTGAGCCAGGCTGGCCGGGCCGGACTCGGCAGAGACACTCAGCCGCCCGTTCAAACACCGGGGCACACTGTACACAGCAGGAATCAGGGGGGCGGGGGCAGCTGGCCACAGCCGCCGGCCCCCGGTGAGAATAGTAAGTGAGCCAGGCTGGCCGGGCCGGACTCGGCAGAGACACTCAGCCGCCCGTTCAAACACCGGGGCACACTGTACACAGCAGGAATCAGGGGGGCGGGGGCAGCTGGCCACAGCCGCCGGCCCCCGGTGAGAATAGTAAGTGAGCCAGGCTGGCCGGGCGGACTCGGCAGAGACACTCAGCCGCCCGTTCAAACACCGGGGCACACTGTACACAGCAGGAATCAGGGGGGCGGGGGCAGCTGGCCACAGCCGCCGGCCCCCGGTGAGAATAGTAAGTGAGCCAGGCTGGCCGGGCCGGACTCGGCAGAGACACTCAGCCGCCCGTTCAAACACCGGGGCACACTGTACACAGCAGGAATCAGGGGGGCGGGGGCAGCTGGCCACAGCCGCCGGCCCCCGGTGAGAATAGTAAGTGAGCCAGGCTGGCCGGGCCGGACTCGGCAGAGACACTCAGCCGCCCGTTCAAACACCGGGGCACACTGTACACAGCAGGAATCAGGGGGCGGGGGCAGCTGGCCACAGCCGCCGGCCCCCGGTGAGAATAGTAAGTGAGCCAGGCTGGCCGGGCCGGACTCGGCAGAGACACTCAGCCGCCCGTTCAAACACCGGGGCACACTGTACACAGCAGGAATCAGGGGGGCGGGGGCAGCTGGCCACAGCCGCCGGCCCCCGGTGAGAATAGTAAGTGAGCCAGGCTGGCCGGGCCGGACTCGGCAGAGACACTCAGCCGCCCGTTCAAACACCGGGGCACACTGTACACAGCAGGAATCAGGGGGGCGGGGGCAGCTGGCCACAGCCGCCGGCCCCGGTGAGAATAGTAAGTGAGCCAGGCTGGCCGGGCCGGACTCGGCAGAGACACTCAGCCGCCCGTTCAAACACCGGGGCACACTGTACACAGCAGGAATCAGGGGGGCGGGGGCAGCTGGCCACAGCCGCCGGCCCCCGGTGAGAATAGTAAGTGAGCCAGGCTGGCCGGGCCGGACTCGGCAGAGACACTCAGCCGCCCGTTCAAACACCGGGCACACTGTACACAGCAGGAATCAGGGGGCGGGGGCAGCTGGCCACAGCCGCCGGCCCCCGGTGAGAATAGTAAGTGAGCCAGGCTGGCCGGGCCGGACTCGGCAGAGACACTCAGCCGCCCGTTCAAACACCGGGGCACACTGTACACAGCAGGAATCAGGGGGGCGGGGGCAGCTGGCCACAGCCGCCGCCCCCGGTGAGAATAGTAAGTGAGCCAGGCTGGCCGGGCCGGACTCGGCAGAGACACTCAGCCGCCCGTTCAAACACCGGGGCACACTGTACACAGCAGGAATCAGGGGGCGGGGGCAGCTGGCCACAGCCGCCGGCCCCCGGTGAGAATAGTAAGTGAGCCAGGCTGGCCGGGCCGGACTCGGCAGAGACACTCAGCCGCCCGTTCAAACACCGGGGCACACTGTACACAGCAGGAATCAGGGGGGCGGGGGCAGCTGGCCACAGCCGCCGCCCCCGGTGAGAATAGTAAGTGAGCCAGGCTGGCCGGGCCGGACTCGGCAGAGACACTCAGCCGCCCGTTCAAACACCGGGGCACACTGTACACAGCAGGAATCAGGGGGGCGGGGGCAGCTGGCCACAGCCGCCGGCCCCCGGTGAGAATAGTAAGTGAGCCAGGCTGGCCGGGCCGGACTCGGCAGAGACACTCAGCCGCCCGTTCAAACACCGGGCACACTGTACACAGCAGGAATCAGGGGGGCGGGGGCAGCTGGCCACAGCCGCCGGCCCCCGGTGAGAATAGTAAGTGAGCCAGGCTGGCCGGGCCGGACTCGGCAGAGACACTCAGCCGCCCGTTCAAACACCGGGGCACACTGTACACAGCAGGAATCAGGGGGGCGGGGGCAGCTGGCCACAGCTATTATTTAATCCACTTTCTTCATTTTTAAATAGAATCCAATATGTTTCATTATAACATGTGACATTTTCAACACATTTATTCATTTCTCCTCAAGTTGTTTGTTTTTGTTAGAATCAATATTTCTGTGAAAATTCAGATTCAAACACATTTTCAACTTCTTCAATAAAACAACTGAAGGAAAATAAAAGTTTGTTCTTACCTGTCACATACAGTTTAGTCCCAGTTGAGCCAAAGACGAGGTGCCGCCAGTCTCCCACAGTGAGAAAGACTAATACAAAAACCTGTGTGCTGCTGAATGTGTCAGCTGAGGTGACACATTATGAACCAGGATCATATTTCAGCTCCATCATGTGTTTCTCTAATGTTCATATCAACATGACATGGTCTCTGTTTGTTTTTCCTTTTTCTTCACACTCAAATATCTCAACAAACATCCCATTGAAACTGGTTCAGACCTTCATGTTCCCCTCAGGATGAAGCCTGCTCACTTTGGTCAACCTCTGCATTTTCATCTGGCGCCACCATCAGGTCACATTTCACTTTGTCCAATCCTTTGGTTTCTGCTCAAACATCCGGAGAGCTCCAGACCTCTTATTGTTTTAGTAGTTTTTCTTGTTTTCTCTTGGTCTTGTTTTGTCGTTGAGCTTCTGTGTTTCTTCTTTGTCGTCACTGTGGGGAACAACAGGAAAGCTGCTGAAATATCTGATGAAAACATGAATCAATATCGTAGAAAAGTCTTGAAAAGGCGTCTGAGCTGCAGGTGAAACATGTGAAAGTGGTCTGTGGTCGACTGCTCTCTTCCTGTCACTACCACTGTTTGACTTGTGTTCATCTGGAGGTTTTTGTTCAGGCTACACGGATCATTTCTCACTGTGGGGGATCTTTCTTACCACAGGAGCAGTAGTAGGAGGCTGAATGATCGAGTTTAACTTTCTTAATCTCCAACTCCCAGCCGTTACCCTTATTAACAGATGTGAAATCAGCTTTCTGAGGATGGCCGAAACGTGACTCTATGGTGCCATCATTTCTTTTAATATAAAGAATCAGTGTGAATGTTCCTGTCTCTTTCTTCTGGTACCAGAATACCTCATCATAGTCACACCGGTCAGTTCGTCCACAGCTGAATGAGACACTTTCACCAACTCTCCTGGTCAGTGATAAGTGGTCCTGAATCAGCAGCTCTGCTGCCATGGTAACCAGAGCTGTAGAGACACAGACAGGTAGATGAAGGTGAGTGTGTGAGTGTTTGTGACAGGTTGAGTGTGTTGGCTCCTGATTGTGTGGAAACACTCACCTGAACACAGACAGCACAGAGCAGCAGCTGGGAGGAGAAGCATCTTGTGCTGTGGTGTTTCCTCTGCTGAACCTGGGGAAAGTGGAGCTGTGATGCAGCCGAGGACAAACGAGGACGAGCTGTGAGCTGAGACGAGGCCACGTGGTTTGTAACGGCTCCTCACAGCTCCCATCAGCCCCCTTGGCCCACAGATGATGTTGTGTGGTTTTCCTCTGAGTGGGAGGTTTCTTTGCTCTGGATTTTAATGTGACAGCAGATTAAAAAAAAAAAAAAAGTGGGTCACCATGATGCAGAAACACAACAACACATTCAGCTTGGTGGTGAAGTAACACTGTCACTTGTTGTTGAACAGCTGTGATGGAAACACAAAAGTACAAATCCACAGAGCCCCTCAGCTGTGATTTTAACCTTCAACTTCCCTTCACTTTATTCACTTCACTTCAACAACATCAGTCAGTTTCTATGGGCTTGAATTATCAGGATTTTCTTCCACTTCCAAAAGTCAAAAGAGCTCAAGGCAAAGATCAAAACAAATTCACATCTAGTTTGTTTTGGGTGAAAAATAATTTAAAATCAACTTGAGTTCATCTCTCAGTTTTTGTTGAGCTCCTCTTTGTTCAGGAGTCAAACCTTCACACTGCTGCCCTCTGCTGGTTGAGACAACACACTGCTTCATCTCCACACACTTCCTGTCTCCTTCACTTAGCTGAACATTTTCATTATTGTTTGGGTGAATCACACTGACATCACCTTTAATACGATGTCTTGTTGGGCTCTACGTTGTTCCCTCAAACAATTTACCGCAGTTTAAAAGAGACAACACCGTACAGTGGCGTGATCAGAGAGTGCCCTTGGGTGGCACAGGCCACCCCTGAAATCTTATTGGGCTATAAGCCCCAGGAGCAACAGACAGGCAGCATCCCGCGTCAGAGTTATATGGATGATTGATGTGAGCACATTTTTTGGTATCTACACTTACTATGGTTAAAAGCTGTAATGGAAACAAGCTAGAAGAGGTGTGTTCAGGTACCATCGGAATCTTGAGAATCTTAATAATAAACTTTATGTATCAGGACAAATGGTTATTTGCTACAGTTATTTGAAAATAAGTGGTATTTACAGCCGGTGGTATTTAAGGCTAAAGAGTTAAGACCAGAGTAACCTACATTAGCTTAGAAACTGGGTATGGCCAAAACCTGTATGAGTGTGTCTTTGTGTGCCCACGTGCATACATGAGTGCGCAATGTGTGTGCACAGGTGCACATGATCACGCTTCATGCCACCCCACCATAAATCAGTGCCCCACTTGGGCCACCCCTATTAAAAAATGTCTGGATACGCCCCTGACACCGTAACACGTCATGTTAAATATTCAAAGTGCAGCAGCGCCTCCCAGACACCAGGGGCGCTGCGCCGGCCGGAGCCTCCTACGTGGCCTCTCACGGACACGTCATGCAAACAGCGGCTTGAAGCTCGAGCGCAGGCGCCTCTCGAGCTCTTTCATTCCCTGCGTTTGGAGCTGCACTGAACGGTAAGAGACCGACTTTCCGTTTCTTCTGACTCCACACACCAGACTGATTTGATGATGAGACATTTCAGCGGCACTCACACACTGCGGGTTCAGACTCTGCTTTCAGACCGTGTGTCCGTCTTAAAGTGAGCTGTGACACGGCTCCTCTGGTCCACGTAAGCGTCGCTAACGGTCGGTGTCCAGCTCCTACGGGAGGCTGAAACGTCAAAAATAAGTGTTATTTCATGCTTATAACCGAGACAGGAGAAGCTCCGTCGGTGTCTATGTGGGTAAATATGAACCAGAGACTGTTTTGGCAGCTGTTATTAGCAGCTGTTAGCTGTGTGTTAGCCTGTCTCATTATTATGACGTGTTTCTGTTTGGTCTCCTCGTAGACGTGGTGCTTTACTACAGATCTGTCGTCGATCGCGTGCTTGATTGAGCTCTTGATTAAAGTCCCCCCCTTCATTTCATAGCCAAATGTCTGTGGACACCTGAACAGTAACAGTCTTATGAACACGTACTGTCTCCAGTTAAAACCTCCCAGTCTCCTGAGGCTCTGTACAGGACTTTGGAGCCTGTCTGCAGTGACAGAGGTGTCCACACACTTTGGACCTTTTACACATGATGTGTCTTTTACCCGGCTCTCCTCTAACATTGTTTGTCAGGTAAGGTATAAGCTGGTTTATTCATTGTGGTCTGTTTTCCCTACAGATGACGAAGATGCTGCCTTTGTTCGTGGTCCTGGTTCTGTTCGGTCTGGGTTCAGGAGAAGAGGGAGCCCGTCTGCTGGCCTCCAAGTCCCTGCTGAACCGCTATGCTGTGGAGGGTCGTGATCTCACCCTGCAGTACAACATCTACAACGTGGGCTCCAGGTCAGTACAGAGCACTCTCCTATAGCTGTAGCTGAGAATATGCTGTGATTTAAGATTAATGCTACTTTTTCTGGTAAGCAAACTGCAGGCGTGTTGTTAATCATATCACTTTTACTTTGATGTGACAGATCAATAAGTACATGCAAACATGTACTAATCAAAGCTGGTTTGCATGTGGTAGCTTTGTTGACCATAAGATGCAGTGCTGTCCAACTGAGTGTCCTCCCTTCCTCTGTCTCTGCAGTGCTGCCCTGGAAGTGGAGCTGTCAGATGATTCCTTCCCTCCCGAAGATTTTGGAATAGTTTCAGGAATGTTGAACGTCAAATGGGACAGGATTGCACCGTATCCTTGAGCCTAAATGTCCTCTGACTCCTCAGTCATTATTAATGCTGCAGGACAAAGCCATGAGTAGTAGATCCAAAGGGAGACAAAGACAGACAGCTAAACACGTACGCCTCTGTGTCTCTGCCGATCATTATGTCACCTCCATTAGCAGCCACTTGTTTGTACATGAAACACAGAATGGAAATGTGAAATGATGACTCGTCAGTAGAAGTGATAGTGAGACAGAGAAAGTGCAGTGCTGTGGGATCTTTGAGAGACACGGGCAGTTGGAGAACTGCACCCAAGCTTCACCATGAACACAGCAGTGCAGGACGTCTTACAGAGAAAGCAGGCTGAGTAGGTCGGAGTTTAAGGGCAGTCTCTTTGTGAATTGATTTCAGGTTTTTTGTAGCTTCACCCTGTGTTTTCTTGAGGTTGTCAGCTTTAACTCAGGAACATTCAGAGCCAGCAACGTCTCCCACACGGTGGTGCTGCGCCCCCTGAAGGCCGGGTACTTTAACTTCACCTCTGCCTCCGTCAGCTACCTGGCCCAGGAGGGAGGACAAGTCGTGGTAAAAGCTGTTGATTATTCTCACAGATCACATCACAGCTGCTCCATGTGAAGTCAAGTGAATGAAGCTGAACTGTTTGTCCGTCCCGCAGGTCGGCTACACCAGCGCTCCAGGCCAGGGAGGCATCCTGGCTCAGAGGGAGTTTGACCGCCGCTTCTCCCCACATTATGTAAGTTTCATTGGATGTGTGGTTCATGTATATGGAGAGTATAAGAAATAGAAATACCCAGATGTAAATTTGAAATCAGTCATCTTTGAGATGTGCTTTTGATTTATTTATTTAACCTTTATTTTACATTTTATTTTACTTTATTTTACTTTTTGATGGAAATACTGATGCCTTCATTTTGATATGATTCCTAATAATTCTGTTTTCAATACAAATTCTATACAAACATACTGTATGCTAATTGGTTGAATGATTAACATTTGTCTCCTTTGGTACCAATTGACAAGACTTAAAAAGAAAAACTAACTAAACAGCTCATCTGACTGAAAACATATGAACCACTGAATCACATTTGCATGGCAGCTCAGGGCCACAGCAACAGGCCGTGAGTCCACCAATGAGCAAACATATCCCACTCTCATCATCTCATCAAGTCAGGCAGCTGTTGGATGTAGCTTAGCTCACTCTGTCACTGTCCGACAGCTGTGGTCCGTTGAACTCCTGCACCAGGGTTATATTCACTAATGAACCACTTTATAATGTTTTGAAATACAATCCGCAGAAGTAAAAAGCTGCTGTTAGGTTATAAACCAGCACCACCGGAGTCACATGACGCCAAACTTCAGCTTCTAGTTTGTAAGAGGAAATACTTTAGCTCTGAGCTAAATTAAAAGTTATTGACAATTTGTGTTAATGTTAACACAGCGAGGCTGTAAAGGTGAACCGGTGAGTGTCCATGTTGGTACCTGTTAGCAACCGACATTTTATAACAGATATAAAAGCTTAAACAAATTAATTTACTGACGTGTGCTTATATAGAATAAAATCTGACCTTATTTCAGTCATCTAACCAAAAAAAGGCACGGAGAACAGGAAGTGAAAAGATGCTTATGGGTTTCCAGGTGTTAGGATTCAATCCTGCAGTATAATAAGCATTTTACGATGTGTAAATGTAATTCATTGAAGGCCAGTTAGTTTTTGTCGTAACATTATGACAGGAATCAGGAAAGATGAAGTTACTACACAAGGAATAAAGCAAGTGGAGGTTACTGCAGAGATGAACCTGATTTATGGTTTGTAGTTGTTGTATCAGAGGAGTTGTTTGCTATGCCCTGGTCAATTTATGGTACATTAGGGTTTGTATTCAAACTATAATTGTTTAGCTGTTTGTTTTTTGTTGTTGTTCTTTTTGACTGACCCTTAAACCCTCCCTTCCTGTTCTCCAGCTGGACTGGGCTGCCTTTGGCGTGATGACTCTGCCCTCCATCGGCATCCCTCTGCTCCTCTGGTACTCCAGCAAAAGGAAGTACGACTCGCCGAAGGCCAAGAAGAACTGAGAAGACACCACTGGGATCGGGGCGGGGGCAGGGGTGTGGTGGGGTGCGGTATAGCGGGCACAGGATCTCTGAATAACTTAATAACCCATATTGGGGGTGAAAGTTTAAAGTCAAGTACAGTGACCAAGAAATGTGCTGAGCAGCAGCGTGAGTAGGAGAACTGAGGATGAGGAAGTAGAAGCAGCTGCTGGACTTTCCTTCATATGGTTTCATGTGACAGAACAGTTACACTGGCAGCTACTGTTCTGGCAGGTTTTTCTTTGCAGTTTTGTAATTGTGTATGTATGAACTGAAGTCAGGTTTGTAGCCAGTTGTTTAACTGCAAAATAAATCAATAAAAACAGGCGAGGTTTTCTAAAACTGTGTCCTGATTTCTGACGTTTCACATCACTTCCAAAAAGCAACACAGATGTTAAGATGATCCAATGTAAACAGACCAACTCTCATTAACCCAGACTGATCAATTATCCTCACATTCTTGAAAGAGGACTTTTTTTTGTTGTTGTTGGTCTTGTACTTGACTTTTATCTGATGAACCAAGTCTTTCTTGGCTGGGAAAGTGTCCACAGTCCTTCCAAGTGGCCATGAGGTTCTGGGTGATGATGTGTCCTCCACACATTCAGCACCATGTGACCCGCAGATAAGTTTGTACAGTATTTGTCTGACCTTGCTGCTCGTCCCATATTTGCTTTTGTTTTTATCTATTTCAGATCCATGCAGCTTTCTAGAACCGATCCATTCCCTTTTCTACACTCTGTGTGTTTCGTTTCCTGAAGTACACGTCTCAGTTTTAGGAACCAGGCAATAACGCCTTTTAACTTTGTGCAAGTATGAGTAGTGAACCAACAACTGGCTCATTGTATCATCGGGATCTTGTGCCTGTGTGAGAACTGTATTGACCTCTGGGTCATCAGTGTCTAACTACATGCCAGGATCTGGAGTCTTAGGCCGCTGGTTTTGTTTGAGTTTAGATCCTTTCAGATCTCTCACTGAACAGATTTTTATGATTCATCATGACTGGGTCCATTAATACACTTTTTGGTGACAGGTTCAGAGAGAATGTGCAAGGGAAAGGAGATGGTCACTGAAGTCTAGGCCTTAGGACACTGAGCTGGTCCACGCTTAAATACCTAGGTGAGGCCTACCTGGAGAATGTATCGGACTGGTCCCAGAGATGCCATCTGCTAGGAAGGAGGACAGAGGCTGTTTTAAGGTCTGCGGTGTTTGACCTGGACAAAAGGAGGCCGGACAAGCTGGTTAAAAGGCTGTGTCTGTTACTGATAGGAGTCTGGACTCTCTCCATGCATCATCTTTTTAAACTTCCCTATTTTATTTTGAAGGCCGACAGTAAACCGGAAGACGCATGTCGCTCATCAGTTTTGTGCGTCCTTGCCAAAAAAAAAAAAAAAACGAAGTTTAAAGATAAGGCAGATGCTTGAATGTCTCAACCACCAGGAGGGGCAGTGAACGTCCCACCACCAGGTCGCTAAACTCGTATTTACGGTAAATCGGACATGACATCAAACTGTCAACCTGGGTGTTTTCCGCATTCCCAAGCGCCCGCGAGCGTCAGGGCCGAGCCGAGCCGAGCGCTCAGTGTAACGCGCACATCCTGGGACATTTCACCGGAGCAGGAGCGGGGACAGGTTCACGGGACAGGCAGCGGTTCGTGGGAACATCCATACCGGGAGCCGAGCAGCAGCAGCAGCAGTGCTGGGTGAGTGCGTCTTGTTTCACCGGCTCTGTGTGGCCGAGGCTCCTTCCACACTTGCTGGTCGCTGGTCAGTGTGAGAAGAAGAGACGACATCCGTCTTTACACTGATGAGACCGTGATAAGAGCCTGCGCCCTCACTTTGACCCGTGTCCCTGCTGGGAAACTGAAGCATCTGAGTGTTGGGTCAGATCTGCACGTGTCAGGCACTGGCGCAGATCATTAAACATGTTCACTCACTGAGATGGTTATAATGAAGTCCTGAACATGATGAAGGTAGTGGTGGTGGTAATGGTGAATTTTTTTTTCTCGTCAGTACCCCATGCTGGTCCAGGTGTCTCTCTGCTCGTGCCAGGTCTATATCTGCTGGTCCAGGTCTATTTCTACTACTCTGGGTCTCTATTTCTATTCATCCAGGTGTATATCTGCTCTGGCCCAGGTGTATATCTCTTGGTCCTGGTCTATATCTGCTTTGCCAGGTCTATTATCCGCTATTCCAGTTGTATATCTGCTGGTCCAGGTGTATCTGTTAGTCCAGGTATATGTCTTTTTTTTTGTGAATTTGATTTATTAGTCGACAGGGTTAGTTTGCATGGATGTGGAGAGCAGGGCGTAGGGGCGTTGGGTGGCCTCCGAAGATCTAGGGCCCAGGGGCCTCTGCATTCTTACTGCAGGTCTGAACAAACTTAGTAGTTTCTCCTCCTGGGCGTATGTGTATATGTGTGTAGTGCAGTGTCACATAGTATAGAATAGTATAGAAATAAAGAGTACACCGCTCAAATCCCATACCAACTACAGCCCACATTTTTATTTTCATGGTGAACTGCTCAAATTCAGGCAGGTCCTTCACTATTCAGTTCTTCAAATGGCCACTTGATCACACAAATCCCAAAATAAACCTCTTCACCAATAACATTGCAACAGCCCTCACCCACAAGACAGGCACAGACATAATCAACACTAACAAGAGGAGGAATTATGATAAATCTATCTATCTATCTATCTATCTATCTATCTATCTATCTATCTATCTATCTATCTATCTATCTATCTGTCTGTCTATCTGTCTATCTATCTATCTATCTATCTATCTATCTGTCTGTCTATCTGTGTCATTCTGCATGAGCAGGGGAAGTCAGACGTACACAGAGAAGTTGGTTACACACCCCGATTTCATGTTGAGTCAGTGTTGTGATAAAAGAGGAGGCGGGGTCATGACGACACCCCTGCTATATAAATGTGTAGCACACCTCATGATTCACTGGAAGGGACAGGGTGCTAATGATGTCAGAGTGGGTGGGGCAGATACAGAGCCCAGAGGTTATCTAGTGTTCACTTATTGTAATGTGGCCATGCAGCAGAGCATGAAATTGGGAAGTGCTACAACCACATGTGGAAACTGATGACATCACCCACCTTCCTCTCTTATTGTCTCATTACAACGTTTTTTCGTTTTTTGTTTGTTTTTGTCTTAATCCACGAAGATGAGAGAGTGAACAGGTGATCAGCTGGTAAGGAGAGCAGAGTGATTCAAACAGGTGCCTCACCTGACAGGAATCAGGTCAGCATCCAGGAAGGTCACTCATTATCTATTATCTATAGAGTTGAAGCTGCCAGATGTAGCTTCACGGTACAAGGTGACCCCCACCCCCATCACCACCATCACCTCCACAAAACCAGTTTGTGTCTGCTGGAAACACTTCCTCTTGGGCTCTCAGGGCTACCGTAGGTTTGTCTGAGCCAGGTGCTCAGCTTACAAATATTTTAAGATTTAGGCAGTGTGACTCATCCATCCATCCATCGCTATGGAGCTAGAGACAGTCCCAGCTGACACACACAGCTGGTTTAGAGCCGCCAGTTAACCTCATGTGCATGATTTTGGAGTGTGGGAGGAAGATGGAAAACTTGAGGAGAACCAACACAGGCACAGGGAGAACATGCGAACTCCACAATCTTCTTGCTGAGAGGCAACAGTGCTAACCACTTCCTACTAATCAATCAATATATGGGAAACAAGTTATCAGCTTCAAAGTGTTGATTATGGGCAAGTAGATCTCCTGCCTTGATGAAAAAACTCTGAGTGAAAAACAAAAACCCTTCACGACCCTCAGCTCGTGTAAAGCCAAAATATTTTTAGAGAGAAGGTCAGATAGCATATCTGTTTGACATGGGAACAAAAATGTTTGTGGCTGAAGTCCAGTGCAAACAAACTAATACACACACTCAATCCAAGTCTGTCTGTTAGGAATAAGTTAGAGGACAGAGTGGAGAGGGAGAGTGAGGAGAACAAGGGTCTCAGTGGTCGTTACAGTGGACAACAGCGTGCTGCTCTATGGTAAATTGTCGTCTCTCCCTGGTATCTGCTACACACAGGTCTAGCTTAGTGTGCAGAGTCTGGGCGAACATGAACCACTGGACGTTGGCGGTGAAGTAGGACAAACCAACATGGCCGTCTTCAAGCCTGAGAATGTGGAAGACTTCTATGAGATCGACGAAGTCCTGGGAAGGTACGGTGCACTTGTCACAGAGCCTGATGATGTTGTGTTTTGTCTCAAGCTCGTTGGATTTAACCTGCTCAGAACGAGCCTCTGTGTTTCCTGTTATCATAATAAAGGGAACACTTGTAAGATTTGTTCAGATGTGTGAGTCTCAGTATATATGTTACTGGGTCAGAGTAAATGAGGTTGGCACACAGCATAAATCACAGATTTCATTTCTGCCTTAAAAAAAAAAAATACACTTTTAGAATGAGGATCCCCTTTGACTGATGCAGTTGCAGCTCACAATCTGTAGCAAACCCTAGTAAAACATCTGCACGTTACCTTTGAGGTAAGGTGGTATGCTAATAAAGTGAAGCAGAGCAAGAGTAAAATGACTTGTATGAGCTTGTAGTCGAGTGTCTTCTGTTTAATTTGATGTGCAGCATGAATATGTTTCTACATGATTAGTGTGCTGTTTATTTCACAAGTCTCTAGAGCTGTAGAGGTTAAAAGTAAACAATGATGAAGTGATGTACTGCTGTAATTGGAAAGACATTTGCAACCTCAGCTGTGGGTTATTTGATGAAAGGATGCACAACAAACCCTCTGTATCACCACAGAGCAGCAGCCTGTCTTTTATTCTGAAAACCACCACCTTGTATTTTATTCTGAAAACCGACACTGTAATTTTATTCATCAACAGTCTTTTGTCAGGTGTGAGCGAACACATGCACATGGTTGTGCTTTGTTTAGCTCAGTCACATGCTGGAGTCTGGTTCCCATACATGGATACAGACACTGTGTTTGTGTCACAGCTGTGAGATTCTGCAACATCAACCAGAGCAGCTGTCACTGCCCGGCTGACACTGTTTTCCTCTGTAGTGATATATCTCTGTTATCAATATCAGGTGTCAGACAGGTGATCGATAGTGTCTCCCACAGGAAAGCAACAGAGAGGGTTGAATAACAAAGTGAGAACAGCACCTGACAGCCAGTTAGTCACTTGTCTCACGGTCCACATCATCACCACACATCCAGTTTGTTACTGGGTTTGTTAAACCAGTTCATTTGTGCACAATTGTTATTTATGCTCCTGAATGACAGAGAATACAATCATGAGTCTATATCTACAGATTCAACAATCATCACTTCTGTTGATGGTGCTTTGTCCATTACGGCTCAGATGCTCCTCCTTGAAACAAGAAGGAAGAGAAGTTTGAGCAATGGAAAACATAAAGTAAAAGGAATTTATCCTCGTCCATCTTCAGTGAAGGCAGCGAAGTGAAGTGAAGTGAAGGCAGATTTTATAACAGTGAGGGGAAGAAGCAGCTCGATAAGACTCACGTTGCTACAGTACATCTTCCAAAGCTTAAAGATTCGATCGTCACTGAAGTCTATGTCATGTCAGCTGACACCCATTCAGTCAGAGCAGTTGTGGAGTCTTGTTGCTGACTGTGGGTCATGTCTCTCCCCAACACATCCTCATCCAGCGGGCACTTTGGCCAGGTCCGGCGGGTTACTGAGCGGGCCACTGGGACTTGTTGGGCGGCCAAGTTTCTGAAGATCCGGAAAGGTGCATGCAGCCGCCTGGGCCTGGAGCGGAGCAGCGTGGAGCGGGAGGTGGAGATCCTCCAGGCTGTGCAGCACCCGAACATTGTGACCCTCAAAGATGTTTTCGAGAGCCGAGCTGAAGTGGTGCTCATTCTGGAGCTGTGAGTACACCTGCATGTGTGTGTGTGTGTCAGGGCTTAGACCAACTTCAGGTCTATATACAGGGGTCATTGTCTCTCAGGTATTTTTGCACTATTTTAAGACATTTCTACATGATGTTGGTCTCCATGAAGTATAGTAGGATCGTCTTCTTCTCACCTGCCCACCTCTCCTCTGGTTCTTCAATATGTTGTTAGCAAGGGTTGTTTGCCCCCCACCACCCAGCTCTGCAAATATCCCCAGACTGGATGTACCTGTGTGGCAGGTTTGAGCTTCAGACATTTTGACTAGTTAGAGCAGGAAAGCTTGCAGGAGGTGTCACTCCCAGTATAAATGCTGGCTCTGTTCCATTGAGTTGTGTCATTCAACTGTGGGACTGGCACCCAGTCTTGCCAAACAATGGCAGGTAAGCCCTGAAACTGGCCCGAGGGGCGGGTGTGCACACACAGCTTAAGCATTACATGCCCTTCCAGTGAGAAGCCAGGACATATACTGATTTATATGAAAATGATGAACAGTCAGTGAGTGGAACAGGTCTTCATGGTCAGACGAGTAAATTTGTCCTGCAGCAGTGAAATTTGACGAAGGTGGATGATGACAAAGCCTCCGCCTGTACAAAGCGCATTGTCACTACAGCCTGTTATCATCACCAAGACAACACTGCAGGGCAGGAAGAAGGACCGTACCCTCCCTGCTGCTTTTAGTGCTGCTTTCACTGACTATGTTGGGATGTCTGAATACAAATGACTGAAATATATTATATAACCTATCACAGCTGATTGTGGTGAAGTTAAATGTCACCTCTGCCTGATCTCATAGAGTCAGTGGGGGGAGCTGTTTGACTTCATAGCTGAGAAGGAGAACCTGTTGGAGATCGAGGCCATTGAGTTCATGAAGCAGATTCTGGAGGGTCTGGGGTTTATGCACAGCAAGAACATCGCCCACTTTGACCTCAAGGTAACGGTGACCTGACCTGAATCGTCCACTTCAAATTACGTTAAGTAGCATGCTGCAGCCTCAGGTAACAGCCTCGTTCTCTTCATTCAGCCAGAAAACATCATGCTGTCAGACAAAGTGTCTCCAAACCCCGACGTTAAGCTCATTGACTTTGGCCTGGCTCACCGTTTCCACCAGGGGGAGGAGTACAGGAGCACCAGTGGCACCCCGCAGTACATCGGTAAGGATGACATGTTTGTTCCTTCAACTGTCACACTTCTTCGATGGTCTTCATAGTCCTTCACCCCCACCACTACTGATACAGGATGTTAAAGTGCCCATTAGCGTCACTTAATAATGAAGCAGAAAAGTGGAAAAGTGCATAAAATATAAGTGGAGTGCAGCAAATTTCTGATGCAGCACTTTTATTTTGAAGTCCTGGACATGTTTCAGTGAAGTAGGATGGATGGTTGAGTGTGAGAGAAGCAGCAGATGAAATGAGAGAGCCTTATAAGACAGCAGTGTTTTGGATGGACTTGGACTGTCCCATACCTCTTTAAATACCCCCCCCCCCCTCTCTTTCAGCCCCTGAGGTAATCAACAATGAGGTTCTGAGCACAGCAGCAGATATGTGGTGAGTGTTGTGTACTGACACACTGTTGTGCATATTTTGTACAACACTGTACAGAAACTTTACACACACACACACACACACACACACACACACACACACACACACACACATCCACACACACACTACCTTTGCTCTATATGGGAGGGGTAAATTCTTCTGTCGTTGGCGTGTCTGGGCCTGATCTGGGCCTCCTTCTGCTGGGACACTGAACCGCACGATGTGACTCAATATCTCCTTTTCTTTCTTCTCCAGGAGCATCGGAGTTATAACCTACATCCTGTAAGTTCAACTGTGTGTGTGTGTGTGCCAGGCGCAGCAGTTAACACTAGGGTTGCCACCTTTTATGTAATAAAGATTTTTTGAGAATTCAGCCCATTGCAACTAAAGAAAACACATGCAAAGAGACAAATGTGTTACATATTCAGAAAGCAACTTCATCAGTTTGAAACAGATGCACCGATACACCTCACAACACCTCATAACCACCACAAAAACTCATAACAGTGTTTCCAGAGACAGAGAAAAAAAAAGTGTCAGACCTGGCTGAAAACAAAGGCTGAGCTAACAGTAGATGTTATGAATGGATGGATTCAGATGTGGACTCTCTCCCTCTCTCTCCTCAGACTGAGCGGTCTGTCGCCGTTCCAAGGTGAGACAGATGAGGAGACCCTGAAGAACATCATCGCTCTGACCTATGAGTTTGACGCTCAGTATTTCGGCATGACCAGCTCCATGGCCATAGACTTCATCCAGAAGCTCCTGCTGAAAAACCCCAGGTACAGGTTGTGTTGGTACAGTGTGAGTCCAGTATCATGACGTAGCTGCTGACGTAGTAACGCCCAATAAGGATCTCACATCTTGTTACAACGAGCTGCATCAACTGTGACCATCGAGTGACGTCAGCACAGATGTGTGTTACTCCTCTCATCAACGTGTTGTCACCAGTTGTGTGTTGTTGTTGTGTTACAGTGAGAGAATGACAGCTGAGGATTGTCTGCTTCATCCATGGATCAAGGTCACTACACTACTCAGACCACACACACACTACACTGTGTTCCTGTTTCAGCTGTTTACTGTTTACTTGCTTGTTGTTGTACAGTGTTATGTTGTATACGTTGTTGTGTTGTGTACAGCTTCATGTTGGTCACTGCATGTTGCTGATAGTGAAAACTGTTGTCTCTGTCTTTTTCAGCCAATCACGCGCAAAAGGAATCGATCCTCAATCAACATGAAGAGCTTTAAGAAGTTCAACGCCAGAAGGAAATGGAAGGTGAGTGCGGACAGATGTGATGAGTACAGATGTGGTACAGATGGTGAGCAGCAACACGCAGGTTTCATCTTCTCCGCAGAGCTCAGCACCAGAGCTCACAGATTATCTCACGCGTTGTAACTGCTATTAGGTAAATCTTTACACTGTGGGGTGGGGGATGTTAATATTTTTATTTTCATTTTATTCTGTTTTATTATTGGAATATTCTACCTACCTTTATCTTTGTTCTCTTCTACTTTCATTCTTATTCAGTTTTCTATCTCAGGAGCTTGTAACAGAAGACTTTCCCTCCAGTTTTGATTGTCATTACCTGACCTGTAGGCTGTGCAGGCGGGGAGTCATGTCAGTGTTCATAACCAAAGAGATAAATACGTGAACAGAAACATGTTCAGACTGTGCAGACAGAGGCACGTCCACCTCAGACTCTAAGATCTGTGTTTTCTAATTTTGTTGAACCACAGAGGCAACTTTCACAAAGCGTCACATTTTCTATGTAGATCCTTTTTTTCATGAAATTAATTTCTCTGGAAGTTAGTCAGAGACAAAGTGAAACTGATGCTGAGTCCTACCCAGGTGTATGATCTTTGTCCGGTTGTAATCCTAACTGAAATCCACCCTCTGTTCACTTCACACACAGATGTCCTATAACATGGTGTTAATGTGTAACCGTCTGGTCCAGTTGAGGCTGCTGTGTAAGGGCAGCTCAGATCCAGACCTGATCCAGGTGAGACCACTTGACATCACTCATCGTCCCGGTACTCTGTTTTTGCATCTATGTCAGTTCATGTCAGTGTTTAAGAGATACTCAACACTGAAAGTCCGATTTGTCCATTTCATAAACCTATGAGATATAGTGTCAAGGCTAGGTGTTGTCTGTCTGCTCTTTGGTTACTTATACAGTTTAGTCTGCAGAGGTTTGACCACCTCCATGATCAGGTAACATGTTCATAGAGCGTACAATGAAAAATAATGTTGGTAAAGTCAAGATATCGTGTAGGATCTGACCATAGTTCTCCATAATACCTGAGCAACCAGATCTGCAGAAAAGACAAAATAATGAGCAGCACAATAATGAGTTTACATGAGGACTGAACAAAGTGGCAGAAATGGTCTGTTTAACAGAACACAGTGATGAAGACCATGCTGTGATGATGCCGAGGTTAGTCCAGGTCAGCTGATGGAAAAACAATGAACGGGTCCATCAAGAAAAAAAAAACAACCTCTGTTGAAAGATTTATGATCGGATGGTGTGATTCAAATCCACGTTGCGAAGCAGATGTATGTGAGACCTGAGAGTCTTCAACAGATCTGTGATGCACCTGTGATGATGTCGTTCCACAGAGACAATGTGAAAGCGATGTCGAAGACACTGAAAGCAAACCTGCCTCTCTGCTGCGTCGCAGACTCAGCAGCAGCTCATAGAGCTGACCGGATGAGGATCCAGATCCAGCTGGTTCCAGATGTTCCGCAAGTGCACGCCTAAGATGGACGACTGAGCGTCTGAGAAGTGTGTGGGACGTCTGATGATGAGCTCGCTGTGGTTTTGAAGACTCGACTGAATCTGGATCATTTTGTGATTTGATAACACGTGACTGAGCACAGCTTTGTAGAACTTTATGTACAGAAATTGTGAAGCTAAATTTATGTCCAAGTCTTCCATTATATTTTATACTGATGCTACCGTTGTCATCACGAAGACAGATGCAAAGATTTGAGAGCACATTCTTGTTTTTAAATGTCGTCCTGTGGTGGCTGATACTTGTAAACACACAGAACTATGAAGTTGTTCAGCTTAGAACAACGTGATAGTTATTTAATACCTACGTTTTGTTTTCTATCTTTATGAAGTGAATATAACTGAGATCTGGGACCGGTGACTTCAACAGACTCTGAGTTCTCCTTGGTACACAACAGTTTGTTTCTCTCACCTGGTTCCAGATGTGAAGAGTTACTGTAGTGAAGAGGCAGCTCCTTTAAAATAATGACACACCATTAACAAAACTGGACAGTTTCAGCTTTTAGAAAACCGCTTTGCTTCCTTCACTTGTTAATGGGTTGATGTTCAGTTTCAGTTTCACTGGTGACAAAACAGTCTCATAGTAGTTATTACCTGCGCTGCTCAGTTGCCATGGAGATTTAGACACACTCCTCTGGCTCCTCATGCATGTCAACTGAAGAGAACCTCATACTGTTTCCAAGCAACCTCACATTCACGAACAGGTTTAAGCATCAGCACAGAGCAGGGTAATCTGAGTGGTTATGGGGCGTTCGGGTGTTTTGTGGGATCTATGACACTGACATTAGCAAGTGTCTGGTATTGTAATATTTTCTACTGCAGAGTATTTGATTCGATATTGTACATATTACACCTTTTATACTGTCACATATTGTATCACTATAAATGGCACAGTCAACCTCACTACCTACAGTTGTATTAATATATTTATCGAGTACTTTTGAAAAACTGCCAAAGCACGTCTCGTTGTCTCCATTCTCAGTCTGGTGAAACGTGTCTGTGATGTGTCTGATTTTCTTTTTCATCTCGTTCAATTGAGTCATGTGACTGAGATCGGTCGATCTGATCGGTGTCCTCCTGATCTGCTCAGGTGTCCTTTGTTACAGACCTGGACTGGTTCAAAGTGATGGTGAGAATAAAGGGACATTTTTGGATGATATCAAAATGATATTTTGTCTTTTTTTTTTTGCCCAAAAGCTACACAGTGACCTCTGACCTTAGGACACTCATTGCATGTGTTGAAAGACTGAATCATGAGCACATGAAATTAATAAGAAAGACTCAAAGCAAGAACATTTGAGCTGAGTCAAGCTAAGAAAAAAAAGAAAAGAAAAAAACATTACATCATTGTTTCTCATCTTTTGACAGTGGTCTCTGTCTGTGTGCCGTAGTCTTACATAATACTAAACACAGTAAGGTCTTTACCTTGTCCTGCAGAGTACCTTGTGATAATCTATATTGTGCTTTGTGTGGAGAAGTAGCACTTGGTTTGAGGTGGAGGAAGGTCTAGTTAATAAATCCAAAGACATGAATGTGAACAAGTTCATTTTAATCTTGGAAAACTGAACTTTGAGCCCCATCAGTGATTCAGTCCAAAGACATGCACATTCGGGTAATCAGTGACTCTGTATCACAAACCCATATAAAATGGTTGGTACCGGATATGGGAGATTGGCATGATGTGGCTGGTAAATGTTGGTCCAAAGCCTGACAGGTTATCATGATGTGATCTACTACTGCTGCCTTGTTTATGACTGGTTTACGGGAGCTTTGCCAACTTGGTGACTTTGGCTTTTCAGACTCTTTAGTTGTGTTTTCTTTTCATAAATGCACCAGGGAACAAATCTAGTGACTATTTAGACAAACCTAAACAAGTTCTCAGAGGAGAGTCACCAAAATGAAATGTCATCCACATGGGACACATCTGACTATTATTGAAAATGAAAATGCTCAATGAAAACCATGTTTGTCAAAATGATGACCAACAAGACTACTCGTACAACATCACACGCACGTTCACAGCTCAACCACATACTCACTGAGCACAGAAAAGGTGACCACAAAATCACACTGCTGAAGGTGCAACAGTCATTGTTTCATTGTGTTTCTTCTTTCTGTATTAACTCAGAAGGTAAAAGAAGCAGGGATTCACTTCTTCTCTTGGCTGCAGCTGCTCTGTATAACACACAGATCTAACTCATGTGCTGCATAGCAGGAAGTGTGATGTGCATGTGATGTGTATTTATTCATACAAACCACAGTGGTGTGGACATAAGTGTGGTTTTGCTACCATGATGCATCCTGTATGAAAATGTTATTTTTACATTGTTTAGTTAGAATTAAATGGTGACGAGGCTTGAATTAAAGAAAGAAAATCATTTCTGGTTCATGCTTGTCACATAAATAAAGTGAATAAAATACCGAGTTATGAAAAAAACAAAAAAAACAAAAAAAAACGAAACCTTAAAAATCAATATTGAAAATAGATGATTTCTGGATTGATTAGAAAAGCTATTTAATCCTTATAATGACTGGATTTATTCATTTATTCCAACAGGGGGCGGTAATTCACCTTAGCCTTGGTTGTCACCCTCCATTAGACAAAGAAGAAGTCGGTGGTCGGTGCCAGTAGCGCTGTTTCCCACGGCACTGAATGCAGCATTGCTATTGGCTGCGTGAGTTGTGTTTGGCCCGGCAAGGACACACAGGGGCTGGAATGACATTTGTGTGAGTTAGCTAAGTAATGCTAAATAGCTCGTTGCCAGCGTTAACCGAGCCGTGACTACTGCACCAAACCTCTCCTGGAGGCCTGGAGGAGCACTGCAACTAGGCGGACTTCGGCAGGTTTTCGTCCGTTAAAGGTAACCTCAGACGGGACATTTTGTCCAGCCGGTAGCTAGCTGACTAGGCTAGCTGAGGTAGCGAGTTAGCCTAGCAAGCTAGCAGCTGTCATTGGCTGTCACGGTGGGCAAGCGAGCGCTAGCTAACGGCATGGACGTTAGTGTCAACGTTTAAGGGAAGATATGTCGACCCTGTGTCTATTTGAGGAGAAAAACGACCGACAGAAAACTGGACCTGAATATCGATCAAGTGGCATCTTTTAAATGCAGCTTTTAATCTTCGATTGACATCATGTGAAATGATGGGGCTAATGTGAGAAATACCGGCGTTAACCTCTGCATGTTAGTGCCAGGTTTGTCAAAATTTCCAACAATAATGTTTTGTCTCTGTTCTGTCATCAAATGCTTGATTCATGCTGTAATAATTCAGGTGTTGCCATGTCTAGAAATGACCAGCACCAGCCCATTAACAGAGGGTATTTAGTAAAGTCATCTGCTGCATTTGCAGTGCATTGTATTAAAGCTGCAACTAGCTGGTGTAGTTTCAATTTAAATCATAACTATTTATCACTAGACACGTTATAGTAAGTCGATCGTGATGCTATTTGAAATGTCAGAAAGGACAGCTTGCCCTTCACAAATGAGGTCTTTACTCATGGTGCATTCACTGAGAAGATTTATGTTGCAGGGATGTGAGTGTGTGCTCATGTCTGGTGAAAACCAGCCTCTGCTGTCACCGTGTAGTCTCTGATTATAAACTTGTGGTCTGCTGCAGGTCATGTGCTCCTGGCATCGGCTCAGAAAACCTCAGTGGACCCAAGTCAGAGAAAAATCTATCAGTGCATTCAGTTAGGATATGCTTTACCTTTTGTATTTCCAAAGCCCCCAAAGTTCAGTATCTGCACCGTCTACAAGACATGACCTATCCCTAAATCTGGGCTCAATTAAAACAGCTGATTAAGTGTCCGATAGCAGGCATGTCCAAACTATTCCACAAAGGGCCGAGTGGCTGCAGGTTTTTCTTCCAATCAATCAAGAGCACACAGTTTGAGCAATGAGTCAAGTCTGGTGTGTTGCTGCTTGATTGGAAAGAAACCCTGCAGCCACTCGGCCCTTTGGACATTGGCCTGATCTATAGTGTGTGAAAGCTGTTTCTCATAGTGACAAGAAATAATCACAATCCCCTCAGTTTTACGCAGCTTTTTGGATTTTTTTTTTTAGCTCTTGTTCTTCAGCCCACAGCAAAACTGGGTGTTCAGTCTTTTAATTATGAAAACACAAATAGGTGCATTGATTGTTGCTTCATCTACTGGTGGGGCAATGAAATACGATCTAGGAACGTTCAAGAGTGATGAGTTTTCAAACACTGTGCAGTTATTCATTAGAGTGTGTGACAAAAAGTGGTGCCATCATTTTATCCTCAGGGCAGTGAGTATTTTCATTATTGATTAATATGCCACTATATTGCCTCACAATTCACCAGCATACTTCAAATCCCAAAGGATATTTATTTATCTTGTAAGACTTAAGAAAAGCAACAACATACTCACTGTCACTTGGTCTACTCTCTCTTCTCTGTGGTCTCAGGTTTGTCGAGGTGGAAGCCCTGCTGCTGTAGTCGGGAGCCGTCCAGAGACACAAGGTCCTAAGGACACAGAGTGTGTGTGTCCTTGTGGCATCCTCTGTGCTGCGGGTGATGCTCAGCTTGTGACTGGGGTTGCCTCAGCCTGTGGTGAATGGCTGTGAGCAGAGGGGGTGTCGCCTTCTGGGTGGGTTGTATCCGCAGCCATGGCAGAAGGCAAGCCATCCAAAAACAGAGCTGGACTCTCAGCCAGGTAATCTGCTTGACGCTAAGATCTCTGCTTTTATTTCACACTTGAATAGTGGGTAAGACAGGAAAAAGTGTCTATGAGGTTTTACCATATTTGTGCAACTGGACTTCTGGCAGAGGGTTTGTCTCGCCTCACCTGCACTTTGATCATCAGTGCACATATGCAAAAACAGACAGCAGGTGATGAAGGTGCAGGTTGGGAGAGAGCGGCTGTGCCAGTTAAGATGAATAAACACTACTTCAAAGCACACATACTGGCTAATACTGTGCCTGTGGTTATTGGTCAAGTTGGTTTTGGTTGAAAACTTGCACAAGGACACAGAAACACTTGCAAGAACCAAGACCACAGTGATCAAAACCAGCTGAGACAGTTGCTAATGCTACCAGTGGGACAGTCAGTCTGGAGCCCTGAATAAGATGCAGCATTCAGTATAATTCACTTTTCAGCTCCATAAGACAAGAGTAATGCCTTTGTAATGAAACATCAACATTAAACCAGAGTGTGAATCATTTTACATTATCATTATTGCTTCTTCAGGCCTTCGACTGGTTGTGGATTCGTCAGACACGCCCCCTGAGCAGTGCATCATGGGCCCTAGCACCCCCCAACAGCCTGAGATATCAGAACGTGAAGCAGCCGGTGCTGTCCCACCCGTTCCACAATGCCAGCCAGCCTCAAAGAGGGGCTTGCTTCGAGGAGGACTGGGAGGAGGCACTTGGCGTGTGTGTGCTGGTGCGACAGGGTGAGGCTGACGGCCTCCACACCCTGCTGGAGATCCCTCTGTTTGGTCACAATAAACTAGGAGAGCTCCTCGCTCTGGGGCCTCACAAGTCGTCTGACTTCTCCTTTGCTCTAACCACGGTGGACGGCCACAGAGAAGACGACATCAGCATGGACAGCTTCAGGAGAAACAGCGCCGATGCTGTAAAGAGAGAACATGGTTGTTTCAGAAGCCTGTTTGAAGCAGAGAGGTGTCCTGCACCGTTCATGTACGGCTCTCAGTTTTATTGTTTTCACTGCCCGGGCACAGAGCCGGTGCCCGGCAGCGGGCTGAGATCAAAGCAGGATCATTTTGGACTGGAGAATAAGCTTGTTGAGCTTCCTGTACTGCGTCCTGCCACTCTGTGTAGCCTTACGGAGAGAGCAGAGGGGGGGCAAACGGACGGAGACAGAGAAGGAGAGGAGAAAATGGCTGTGATGTATGAAAGACTGAGGATAGAGGTAAGGATGCATCTAATAACATGTTGGAGTTTACACGGGAGGTGAAGTGTGAGCAGCACATCAGCAGCAGCAGCAGCAGCAGCATCAGTGTTGTGAGGTCAGAGCCACTGCAAAATAAAACAAAATGGACCTGAAGTGGAAAGAAATTATTCAGGACTTGATTATGAGCAATTATACGGGTGTGGATTTGCAGAGCAGCCATCTTGGATTTTGAGGCCTAATTGTAGGGAGCCAGAAATTTGCTCTCTGAGGAAAGTCGCAGTTAAAATGTTTGATCGGGAGCTTGGCGATTCAGACGTCCCTGTTCAAACGCAACACATCTGATGATTAACCCTCTGTCCATGTATCCCAGTTCCTCCCTGCGGCTGCTGTCAGCTGCCTTCTCAGCTGTGGAGGGATGTGAAGTTGGGAAAAGTTGTGTGATTCATTCATAAGAAATTAATGTGGCGATCTGTAGTTTGGTCAGTTTACATTTTTGATTTTGGTTTCTGTGTTTTTTACCTTCTTCCTGCTCAGGTTTCAGTGAAAAATATGTTTTATACCTGAGCAGGTGCAGGAGGTATCGGAGGCTTGTTCAGATGACACAGCACAGAGGGAGTCGTCTGTATTTTGTTTGGAGCTGGGTCTTGTAATGAAATCACCTCTGTTAGGAGCAAAGTCACCACACTGGCATCTGCAGGAATCAGTGAGAACAAAATAAACAGTTGTAGGTATGATACAGTGATTGGTTCATGGTTTATCAATGACCAGGTGCATTAATGGCGATCTACTTATAATGCAGTCTGAAAACTGCTTGGTCACGATTGGTGGCTGATCAATAAGGCCATCTCTAAATAACTGTAGCAGTATATAACACTGATATTAGACTTTTATCACTGTAGCTACAACTGTCAGTGTGATTTTCTTCTTTCCTGAACAGAAGCCAGTGTTTGACTCTGTGAGCTCTGTGTATATTTAATGCCTTTAATTTCAGACTGACTGACTGTTTAATCTATAGAAATGGCAGCTGGGCATTTGGCAACACTGACGATACTTGCAGTGTCACACTTTAACATTTATTGTGAAACGAAGACGTTAGTGACGCACTTGCTGCTCTGCTGTCGTTTATCACAGCTTCATCAGGATCGTATCTATCGTCCAGCTCTTGTGTCACTTTGCTTCACTCTGTCGTTGTACTTGGAAGTAACGAAGTGAATTTTCTGTTTGTTTTGCAGCTTCCAAATTTCTTTATAAAGAACCATGATTACTCCATGTACTCGAGTGATGTGGAGTTCATCAATGGCCTAATGAATACCAAGACCAGGTGAATCTGCTTGTTCACTTTGAGCTTAATGCTGATACATCATTACAAAGGAAGCCGGTGTTTAACAGGCCTGGGGCTACATTTTTCAGTACTGATGAGCTCCAATGTTTTGCTCTGAGTGTAAAGAGGAATCTGACAGCACTTTGGCATATCATGTAAAACATATCATTGTGGGTGTGAAACGTCTGATATTACATTCTTTGATCCCTCCCCTGTTCATAAACACAATAATAATCGGATCATATCTGATGAGTCACCGCTGAGCTCTGTCGCAGCTTTTTGTTTTATAGTGCCAGTGCTCGGGTTTGTTCCTTTCATGTGCTTGTTTGTTTGGATGTTCTTTAATATTACTTCTGTTTTATGGATGTTGTTTACCGTTTTATGATGCACCCGGTCGACCCTCGGTAACCACGGTAACCCTGTGTTTTAATGCCACAATGGTATGAAATGAAGTCTCTAGAAATGCAGGTTTAAAAAAGTGTGCTGGCTAAAGACAGTGACAGTCATTCTCACAAACAGCTGGAGAAAGGTACAGTTTACAACCAAATAGTTTTACTTAAACACTGTATACGAACATGGGTGTTTGATGAAAGGTAGGGGTGGTTACTGTTAATTGAGTTCACATGAGAGAATAAGCAGTGTTACTTCTGTTCTCAATCTTTTACAAAATAACAAAAAGTTCAGCACCTATAAGTGGTATCCTTAAAAGTTGTAGTACTGTTGAAATGCTCTGACTAAACACTATCCATGTGTGCACTCTGACTGTGACTGTGTGTGTTGGTGTAGAGGTCGTGTGTTGTACCAGCTCACCCTCTCCCTGTGGCGCCTGCTGTGTCTCTGTTACTACGCCGAGGCCCGGCTGGAGGTGCTTAAGCTCACCAAGCACATGGAGGACGGGACCATTAAGGCTCGCTGGAGGATCAGGGGCCTTCCTGTCCACTCTCTGCTGTTGCGCTTCTATCGCAAAGACAAGTCTCACCTGTACAGGTAACACACAACATGAGGATCTGTCTGTCTGTAATTAACTGCTGTCAAAGCCATACATGCACCATGCAGAGTGTTTGACTCCAGGTATATGAGGCTTTATAATCTCACTCTAAATGTCATCTGTTGTAGGTCATATGATGCATTCTCTACTTTTTACATTGGACAAGATGGACTCATTCACTGTCATAAAGTTGAAAAGGTAAACTAACTCCATGTGCTAACTTCCCGCACTTCATGTACACAGCTAAGATGAATTGAAGATGAAGGGAAATATTCAAGGTGTCAGACCTGGCTCTTGTCGTTGTCAGTTAGCAGCATTGTCACCCTGAGTCAGCGGGGGAGTGGTTCAACCTCACATTGTCCCTGATGATGATGATGATATGTGTTTGTGTGTGTGTGAGTGACTGTGCTATGAGTGTAAATAAGTGGAAAAGAAAGTTCAGCAGTGTCTTCACTTCCTCTGAACTCTTGAAGAAACAAACGGTGACAGTTCAATACAACGAATAGCTAGAAATACATTTAATGAATAGATTAAAGTGTTAATGCAGCTATTAGCTGTGTTTTTGGCAGGTAAGCAACAGGGGCAAAATCCTGAAATTGCAAATATCACTGACTGAAGGGAAAAGGAGGAGCACTTCTGATACACTGAGCCTTTCCAATGTCATGTAGGTTATTACTAAAGGAGGCAGAGGGAGAACTAAACAAGTCTACATATCAAACAAACACAAAGAAGTCTGACTGTCTTCCATCTCGGTGCTACAGGTGATGCCTGCTCAGCCTCCTGTCCTGCCCAGAGTGACCTCCCTCCTGGCCGGGGCTCTGGTAGCTCTGGGGGTGCAGGAGCATCGGCCTGCTCTCAACCTGCTGCCCCTCCTCCTGTCCTCGCTTCGACAGAGCAGAAACTGACCCCAGGGTGACCACTAGAGGAATAACGGCTGGTGGGAACAACAAGAGTGTCCAAGGTCCACGTGACTGAAAAAAAAGCTTTGTTCATTTTCAACATAGGAAAATTAACGTGGAAGGTTCAAGCATTTTATTTTAAGTCTCCTGTAGTTTCCTCAGAATTAAATACAAAGTCAAGACCCTGCACTGCTTTCCCCTGATCTAGCTGATCTAACTGTAGTTTAGCTGTTGTTGGTAAACCGGCGCACAGGCTCCTGGTGTCACAGCGCTGTCGTCTCTGCCAGCGGTGTCATTACAGACAGCAAGGTTTTTCCAACTTGACAAATCTGTGAAACAGCTTTTCTATCATTAACCAAAATATTTAACTGATCAGCTCTGCAGATCAGAGCATTATGATCATCTGTGAGGTAGCATGTGTAACCATTAAGCATAGTGCTAACCTCTGCAGTAGCTTTACATATCTCACATGGTCCCACCACTCAAAGCTGCCAGTGAAGTCACCTCACTCCTCCTCCATCTCCTCCTCCTCCTCCTCCTCGATAAAGCACTACTTCAATATTTTGGGAAAGAAGATGAGAAGGTGGATGTCAGCTGTGTTTGAGTCATGCTAAATTTAACCCAACAGGAAACAAATCTTAGACTTCATCTCAAAATAATTAGGTCTGGCTGATGCTATTGATTTCATTTCATTTGATTTGATTTGATATGGATTCAGTTGAAGATATTTCACAACACGACCTCTGTTCTGCTCGGTTTTGAGTGAGGGTCAAAGCTGTAAATTGTTCTTAAAAAATATTCATGTTTACAAATGCACAGCACAAAGCAGTGGCAGTGACGCAGTTTAGACACATTTCACGAAATAAATAGGTAAGTAATGTGGTGCTGGTGCACAAAGTGTGTGTGTGGCAAAGCTTCCTCCTGCACGTCTTGCATACAGTCGGGAACACACTGGATGTGCAGCAGCTGCTGAACATCACGGTTTTTGTTTTGGCACCCATGTTAACAGGTTACTGCCTGTAGCTGTGTTCACATATGTCTCTTACAAAAACCTCAATTGTGCATTAACAATATTGGGTTTTCAGCAGAGTGTCTTATAATGAATCGAATGCTTTCAGTGGAGCCATGTCTGCCATGTTCTTATCTCATCACCCTCCTCACCCAACCTGAGCTTTTTTTTTTTTTTTTTTTTTTTTAAACCTGGTCCTGAAGACAGATCAGTTCTGGATCAGCCGTTGTAGCTGCCCATTAGTGGATCTGTCCGACCAGTTGATGAGTGCAGTTGACTTAGAGACAAACACAAGGTGGTCGCCAGTAACTCTTGAATGCCACAGCTCCACCCTGTCTTTGGGTTCAGGGGGAGCTGTGATCTGGACCTATTTATTAACAAACAGTTGTTTACTGATTGATATATCGGCTCAGTTCTTCTCCACGGGCTGTCTGTTATGTGGATGTTTATTTGTGTACACAGTAAACTAATGAGCTGCAGTGTGTTCATCAGTTGCAGTATTTTGAACTGTGTGCAGATCCAGGCTCGCTCTTCAGCTTTGCACCCGACCGGCAGGTATCACACTGATATCCATCTTTTCATCTTACTGTTGAATTACTTGTCAGTTTCACGGTGGCTTCATGTGGAGCAGTGGTTTTACAGCCTGAGCCTGGGTCCAGGACTCTTGGTGGGGTTTCTGACTTCAATATGAATAATCGACACGCATCCTGTGTCTTTGTGATGTATTCGTGGTGTAATGCCAGTGTTTAGCCAATCAGCTCAGTTCTTAATCGTGGTACCTGCCTGAATCTGGGTCTGGGTCTGGATCCTCATGTAGCAGCCCCAGCATATGTATGTGGTACAGTTAAATAAAATAACTCGCTGTGACCTGAGCCTCTCAGCACTCGATCATGACTTGAACTTTAACTCGACACAGACTGAAATCTTCATTAGTCTCATCAGGGGAACTACGTCTTTATGCAGCAATGGGAAGGTCTCTGGTGTAAGGTGTTGTGGATGTGACACTGGTGATCAAAGAGCCTGACTCTAACCCTGTAAGGACTTTGCTTACATGCAGAACCATGAATGTCTTTGAGGAGAGGAAGTGCATGTTATCCCTGTTTCTAGTCTTGCTTGCACAGACATGATCCTCTTACACCTCTTGTTTCTTCTTCTTTTTAATTTTTTGGACGTCTCGTGACAGTTTCCACCACATTTCCTCCACCAGTCAGGTGACCCGTCCCTGTACAGACGGACTCATAGGTTCCTACAGATGGTCGCCATCTTCAAAAACACCTCCAATATATATACTATGATCAAAAAAGGCTCAGTGACTTACTGTAGTTTTTTGACAAACATTCAGCTTAGAGAAGTACAACGCACTCAACGAGCACTTTATTAGGAACACCCTTACACCTGCTTATTCACGCAGTTATTCAGTCACATGGCAGCAGCAGTTAAAAGTATAAACTCGAACCCGGTCGAGGCGAGGGGCTTCAGTTAAAGAGGAGACCCGATCTCTGTGATCTCTTGAGAGTGACGTGATTGTTGGCGTCAGACTTCTGAGCGTTTGCCAAACTGATTTTCGCTCAGTTTTAGGTGTTGGCTTGGGTCTGCACATGAGAGCTGTTGACTAGGAAGATCTATTCTTCAACCTTTAACCACCTCCTGTTGTTCTAAGCTTGAGGACTGGGAATTCATCATCAGTCCCTCTGCTCAGCTTTCATGTTCTTACCAAGGCTCTGACCAGGGGTGCCCCGGTGGGCCTCCTACCTAGGCTCAGTCCTTACTCCAGCAGCCGTGGGTTTGTGTCTGACTCATGACATCCTTTGTTGTATGTCAAGCCCCTCGCTCTTTCCTCACTCTCTTGCTGTTCCTATCAAATTAAAACCAAAAACTGCCCAAAAAAGTGAAAAGAAAGCTCTGACCTGTAGTAACAGCACCCCACTGTTCATTATCACTGCTAAACACCAAGATATCTCTGTACAGGAGCAGTCTCTAATCTATTCAACTGTGACTTAGCTGTGAAATTGTGCCTAAATGAGTAGGTGTATATACTCAAGGTGGGGTGGGGGGGCGGCTCAAGCATCTGTTGTGGTTTTGCTGTAATGTTTCACACAGCTCAATCATATGTAGTGCTTCTCCAAACTGAGCAATAAAGCATGCTGTAACAGTAGCTGTGGTGCATCAGGGATCGAACACGCTCTGGTGTGTATTTATCAGTCTTGCCTGTGTTAGAAACATGACTCGTCAGGTCCTGTGTTGCTTAATTCCCATATATACTGCAATAACTCCCGTGTGAATCCTGGTTGTGTGAATAAACTTATGATTAATAAAGATAAGTGTTTGTGTTGTTTGTCGATTTTCAGATGATGATGGTGCGACATGAGTGTGTGTGTGGAGCGGGGTACACGCTGACGCTGGTCCGAAGGTGGATGTAGATTATTCAGTTCCAGAGGATGAACACTACCTATATGAAGAAGACGGTCACTGACTTTCTAGGCCAACCCCACAGTGTACAAGGGAAGAATACTGAGGTGGTCCACACTGACAAATACATAGGTGAGCACCTGGACTTGTCCCTGAACACTGATGTTATCTACCTGAAGGGACAGAGCTGTCTCTTTTTCCCCAGAGGACTCAGGGCCTTTGACATCTACAGTGCAGGACATCTTAGACACCAACCACTGTCTTTACTACCCTCGGCCACCCCAGGGGCTTTACACTGCTAGTAATGTTAATTCAATTTTTGCTCAGAGTGAGACATCTTGGCAGCAGCTCCACCCCTAACCCAAAAATGCACAAATCGTGTGAATGGAGCTTATACTTATTTTCAGAACATTTTTTGTTCCAGGCTCTAAACATGTTTAATTTCTGCTGTAAAAGTTTGACATTTTAACATGGGAGCTTTGGAGCCGTCTAGTGGTCATTCGAGGAACTGCAGGTTTTGATACCTCAGTCTCAGAGGTCGCTGCCTGATGGAGAACCACCGGAGCTAAAAAGTGAGCCTGTTGTTTCACAGTACAAAATAAACCATGAGCTGTAGAGGTCTGAAACACGTCCTGTCACACTGTCCACTGCTGTGTACATCATAGACTCGTCTAATCGTCTTGTTGCAGCAGATGTGTCTGTTGTTGAATTCACTGTGTGACTCTGAACCTCAGACCTGAAACAAACAATGGTTTGAAGTTGGTTTATTTCAGTGATGTTTACAAGCACAGAGTAACTGGGCTCTGCTAACTGTAGCTGTGCTCCACACACTCACACACACATCGCCACCATCAGGCTGTGGCAGCTAACAATAGTGCAGAGTAGACACATGGTTAGAGAAGACAGCACTACAGAGCCTCTTTGAACACACACCAAATCATTCAAAGTCATGATGCTAAAAGATAAAAACCTGACGCCATGGCAACGGCACTAGTAACCTGACCGGACACTGACACAGCTCTATGACATCACTCCCCATTTACTATTTACAGTTATACATATATATTTATAATGCAAATACATGTGCGACAGAGGAAAGGAGCATGATGCACTGTCACTGTCACTTGGCTTCTCATCATCTTACAACTGTATTCTTTAAATATTGTGATTTTTTTTTTACGAATAACCTTTCAGATTTATTTAATAATATTACATGTTTTTTTCTTTGAAATGTCACAACTTTATGTCATGGTATCACTTTTTCTTCCAACTTTTTCTTGGTAATCTTAGACCATTGTGTTATATCTTGGATCATTGCAGCTCTATTCTCATAAGTGGAACTATTTCTATGAACATTTATTTTCTCAGATTGTTTCGACTGAATTGTCCGTTCTTGTCCTAATGGTCCTGGCACTGGTCTGAGGCTCAGACTGTCTCAGACCGACAGAAGAGGGTTTCCTTCCCCACATCATGTTTTTTCCTCCTGTTCTCTTCTGCGCTGAGCTGCTGCAGCCAGTGTTTACTCTGACACTTGACTTCCCACTACGAGTTTCTCAGTGGAGTCAGAGAGCAGAGGGAATGTTTTATAGTTTGAGGCGACTCAAAAGATCAGTAGTTCCTCGGACCATGTGCCATGTGGAGGGTTCACAGTCTGAAGGGTTGTTTTTCCCCCCATCCTAACCAAACTAGAGCAGAGGAGGAGGAACTGCTCGGCAGCCGTCGTCCTACGATGGGATATTAGCATGCTACATGTACCAGGAATCCTGTTCTGGACCTGGGCTCTCTCCTCTGTTCTGGACCTGGACTTGGCCCCACCCCCCCTCTGTGGCACATGGCTGTAGAGGATTAGGAGTCTTCTACAGAGAAAGCTCGGTGTGTGTTGGGGAACCTCTGGGAGCTGTAGTCTGGATCGTCTTGCACTCGCTCCTTGATGTCGCTCTTCACCTGCAGAGACAGAGACACAGCAGAGTGAAATATACACAGAGTGATAATGTTTGGGGTTGTTTGTCCATCTTGTTCTTGTGGACATGAAATGAACCTCAGTCTATGAAAACATGCACGGTGAGAAGACAGCATGGAGACATCTTGTCCTGCATTTCAAGGCAGATGAGACATCAAATCATCCTGGAGTTGTCTAGTGAGTCCGTCACTACCTGTTTGGTGTACTCTTCCTGCAGCTCAGGCCTCTCCAGCTCCCCCTGCAGGCTGTTCGGGGCAGTGACGGGCAGGACTCCGGCGGTACGAGCAGCTCGACTCACGGCGTCTGACAGGGACAGATGTGGCCCCTCACACTGGGTGGTCTACGGACGGAAACACATTCTGACATGTCAGGAAACGTGCAGACAGAGACATGTTCAGGATGTGGTTGGCTGAGTTTAGCATAAGCATGGCTGAACCGTCTCAGTAGCAACACTGCCGGAGCCTGTCCCCCTTCACCCTGTACACCTCTGACATCCAGGACAAGTCTGAGGACTCTGGGTTGAGTCAGTGGTGGACAGGACACAGAGTACAGACATCCATGAGCACTAACCTTCACTGATTGGATCACAGTGGTCAGATGAGTTCACAGCAGCCTTAAAATGTGCTTTAGTGATCGGATCTAACTTCCTGTTTTACATGTAAACAAACACATGTACGTTGTTGTTTTGAGCCAGTCTGACAGATGAGCCCCTCTGTGTGGTCAGGACACATTCAGATTCACCCTGATGACAAAATGTGGACACATGCGGATCCAGACCAAACTCTGAGTGAACTCTGAGCCCGTTGATCTGAGTGAGCGGATCTCAAATGTGTCCTGAATGTGTCACGGATGTGTTTACACCTGAGCACCTAAACGACAGAAACACTAACATCACAGCACATCGCTCACCTTCCTCCTCTTGGCGGGCATCCCATGCAGGTAGGCATCCGACAGTGGCGGCTGAGCTTTGATCTTCCTCTGAGACAACATGTCATGTCTGATGATGGGAACCCATTCCTGAGAGAGACAGTTATAATGGTGAAGTGACGGCCACAGGTTCACACACGTGAAGAGTAAGTGACACTTTGTTCTTCTCAGCATCATGAGACATAAACTATCAGCAGAAGACTTTCAGTAAACTGTCAACAAATTGTAATCTAATGAGTTGTAATGAAACTTTTGGAAACTTTAAAATCAAGAACTGTTGTTACTTAAATTATGTGACAGTGGCTGAATATTTTAAAAGTATTAAATTCATTATTCAGTGTATTTCCATATGATCCAGAGGGAAAGCCTTGCTGCTTACAGGTGGGACAGCTGCTGCCCACGGCTCCACCTCAGGAGCCGCCGCCTCCTCCCGTCCCGTTGGGGCCCCAGTGGGACACTGATGAGTGTCCCCTGATGAGATGGTGCCGTCTCCAGGGGCTGCTCCCCTCTCTCCGCTGTCAGCTGACGTAGCCATGGCCTCCTCTGCTGTGGTGGCTGCAGCCGGAGACAAACTCTCCTCCATCTGTCAGAAGGTGAAGGGATCCATTCAGCTTCTGTTTCATCTTATTGTCTCGTGCGTATTTTGATTTGATTTGTTGTGTATTGTTACTTCTTTCTTTTGTTAGGTTTGGCAACAGTTCTCTTGAAGACACTAAGTGAGGAAATCTGTTACTGCCTGTTCAACCACAGAGACATCTAAGTACTGAGAGAGACAGGTTCACCTCCACACTGGGACTGCCTGATGGCTGCTGCGCTTCGGCCTCTGACCTCTGGTTCACATCCCCCTGAAATCACATGTTTATGTGCATATTGATATTGTGCGAATTTGATACTTCAGCTTCAATTAGTTCCTGAGAACTCATTTGGCGGATCTGATGATGTCAAATCACATGTTCTTATTAAGAACATGTGATTTGACAAGATTGATCTGCTGCTTATTATAATCACAGGTGCTGAGCTGAATCTCTTCCACCATCACCATCATCTTCATGTTTCTTCATTTCAATTTACAAGCATTTATTTAACTGTAAGCATTATCTGCCTAATAGTGAGTCTGCATATAAACTATTTATGAGTAGTCATTTCAGTGACCTACAGTGACCTGGTCCTGTTTGTGTTAGGAGCTGATCACCTGTGTGTAGATGACGTAGTGCTGGATCTGGTCCTCTGTGACTGGGTTGTGCTCCAGGATGACGTGCAGCCTCAGAGACATCATACCGGTGAGCCAGTTGACCAGACTGGGGTTCACTTCTGCAGACATCCTCCTCTACACAAACACACACAGAGACACAGACAAAAGGTATTGACGCACACAGCGCATCACATCACACGAGTGAAGCAGCGTTAGAGATGATATATACTGACGATGCGGTGGTTGATGACCGCAGTCAGCGCTCTCTGCTCCCCTCCAAGGCAGTACAGGTTCAGAGCCAGACACTCGAACAGGCCCCGAGTGCACAGCAGCAGCAGGCGAGGGCCAAATGTGTGATCTGCACCGAGGACACACAGAAAACCACGTCAGTGACAGTTTACAGAGGACGGGATACTCGAAAACCATCAGCACAGATTTTATGAGATAAGAAACATTTTGTTCTTCGTATTGATTTCCTTCTATGAGATGTTTTATGAACAGATTTGAGAGTGACGTCATGATAATTCACCACCATTCACATTCTCACTGTTATCTTTAGAGTCTGTCTGCCTGTGGTCAGTCGCCAGCCTCCTTGAGAATCGACTTACCGCTGCAGCGCAGGATGTGTGAGGCCATGTGTGTGAACTGCTGTCTGAGGAAGGACAGGTTTGTCTGCACAATGTCCACCCCTTCTCGCACTGTCACTGTGGCCTGGACACACAGCACACAGGTCAGCACATCAGGTGGTGGGTTAAAGAGGTCATTTTTTGTGTGTGTGTGTGTGTGTGTGTGTGGTCCTTACAAAGCTCTCAGCTATGTACTCCTCCAGTCCGTTGATGAGGTCTTCAGCTGCTGTCTGCAGAGAGAACAAAGTGTTTTAGGCTTAACTGTGAAAATCAAACCAATGCTCCTCTGAATACTCATCCTGTCTGAATCTGAACATGAAAAAATATGAATATATTTGTAATCACTGTAGCAGCTGCATGTGGAGAAACCGTGACATTTTAGTGAAAAATAAAAGAGAAATTAATGTATAATGACAAGAAATCAACAATCCAGAGGTGCAGACTCATACAAGGAAAACCTATGACAGTGCAGAGGGGCAGAGCCGCAGCAGCACTTACAGCAATGTTGGCATCAGTGGGCTCCCGGCCCTGGAGGTAGTGTTCATTAAAGAAGTCAGTGAGCTGGGGCCTGATGCGGCTCAGAGGCTGGGCGTTCCCATGCAGCAGCAGCACCATGTCCACCATGGAGAAGCTCTGACAGACCAGGGAGAGCAGGTCGCCAAAGAACCCTGCCAGCAGCAGGATGAAGATAAATGGTGTGAAATGTGAAAGGAAAACACTTTAGGATGGTGATGTGTTTTCAGTGTTTGTGCCTGAATCATCATCCTGACTCACCCACGGCATCTCCAGAGCCTGGAGTGAACAGGTTGCTGGTCTGGGACAGTCTCTGGATGAACTGGGCGATGCTCTCTCCGTTGCCCTGCTGCGCCCCCAAGGAGCTCATCATGGTGGACAGGACTCCCTGCACGATGCCGGTGAACAGCTCTGGGCTCAGGGAGTCTGTGCCTGCACTGCTGCTGTCCTGGGCCGGGGCGGCACTGGTGGACGGAGGAGGGGGTGTTGGGGCGCTGGGGCCACTGGCAGGAGGCTGGATGTGAAACAAACACTCTTAAGCAACGTGTTGAAACCTTTACAAAGCAGCTGATGAGATGGACACAGCCTCCAACATAGAGCAGCATGTTTTTGTATTGCTGTACAGTGTAGATGACATGAGCTGTTATTACATCAGGTTATTTCTAATAGAAGTTTTTCAATGACTGAGGTCTTTACTAACCCCCCTCCCCTCCTGTGAGTGGCGGGTGAACTCACTTGTGTCAGGTCTGACATGCCCTGGAAGAAGCCTGGCACCCCCGGCAGAGTCACAGTGATGGAGGGCGCTGGTCCAGGGCCCCCACCCCCCAGCCCGGCTGCTCCTCCCAGCAGAGAGCCAAGGAGCTGGGCCAGATTCCCCTCAGGACTGCCCTCTGCTGGCTGCCCCACAGAGGCCGTGCTGGTGGTGTGTGTGGACGTCTGTCCAGAGGTGTTGGCAGAGAGAGGCGTGGAAGACACAGTGGAGGAATCGGACAAAGACGAGGTAGAGAAGGACGGCTGGGGACTGGTCGAGGACGTGGTCACAGGATCACCTTGGGGACGTGAGAAGACCAGGACAAAATAAGACACCAGCTCCGAGATCAGTATCTGAATCTAAAAATGAACTAAACACAATAAACCAACAAAACTAATACAATATGGATACGTTAGATTTATTTATTCAGCGAGCTGCTCTGACTGTAGAAGCCAGTGGACACTGACCTGGCTGCCCCGGCATCAGGAGCTGTCCCACCAGCCCGCTGATCATCTGGGTGAGGGAGGACGGAGCCAAAGGTGTGCCCTGCTCAAGAGGTAAACAAGCAGCTGATCATTGTTTCTGTCTGATTCATCAATAATAAAAAAAAAACAATAGTTGGTGCCTGTCTCACCTGTCCTGGCTGCTGGCTCGCTGTGGGCACTGTGGCCCTCAGGTTGATGGTGGTTCCTCTGGTTCCCACAGGCTGAGGGATGCGAGGGGAGAAGGACGGTCTGGTGATGACCACCCTGGCCTGAGCAGGGTGGGGAGGTTGCTGGGAAGCAGCCGCCTCAGCACTGGGTGTGGATCCAGGGCCGGACGCCATCTGCTCTGGGTGTCCTGCTGAGGCTGCGGCAGCCATGGCAGCGGCCTGATGGGAGATCTGGTGCACGATGGCCTGCATGAACTCAGGGGGAAGTCCTGGGAAGTGGACCGGTGCCACTCCTGAACACAGAGAGAGGTGTGTCCTCTTTGACTACAACATATATTTTGACTTATCCAAAGTTCTTGTAAGGAAGAGATAACCATTACCATAGCAACAAGGTACCAAATCACAGAGCAGGACTCACCAGGCTGGCCGGGACCTGCAGCATTTGGCTGTCCGGGAACCTGAGGCCCAGCGGCCGACTCACCTGGTCAATGAGAGAAGAAATCCTTTGAGCTTCATAGTGCAGATACAGGAGAGACAGGGTGGAGCTACACTCAGCGTCTGTCTCAGTGTCACCCACATATTATAAAGGGGGGAAATAAGTATTTGATCCCCTGCTGATTTTTAATAATAGGTAAAAATATTTCAGTTTTTTTCATATCTCTATCACACAACGACTTAACGACTTACGGCCACCGTAGCTTCTGTCTCTCTTTCAGACAAATCCCAGAAGCCCTTGTGACTGCTGCGCTAACACGGAGAGTCTCCTCCTGAGGTGGCCGCACACACTCACCGTCGATGTTCATCTGCATCATGACCACAGGCTCCATGGTCTGGTGGGTGATCCGGATCACACGAGGCCCTCCTCCCTGTCCCTGCTGATGAGTGGCCCCGTTGGGCTGTACGGGCGGAGCCTGGTCGGGAGCCCGTTGATCTGATTGGCCAGCGCCCTGAGAAGGTTGGCGTTGTCCTTCGGCCATCTGTCTGCCGTTTGACGTCATGGTTACTGTTGTTCCCAAGTTTATCTGGAGGAGAGAGACATGTTTACTTCTTGGTCCTGTGCAAGTCATGTAAACAACAGAGCAGGTCACATTACTGTGAGTGATGACCAAAGCAGTGGATGAAGTCCACAGCTCCATTACATGACTCAGAGATTAGACCCTCCTGCACAAATATGACTCCAGTACAAGTGAAAGTTGTTCGGTCACATTTTACTTAAGTTACAGTGCTGGAGTTCTTGGTTTTAAATAATTAACTATTCAAAAGAAGTTAATTTTACATCAGCACAGTGTATGGGCTTTCCCACTTTCAAAATAAGAGAAAATTCATTCCTCTTGACCAAAAGCTGCTTCAAAATAAAAGTACTTCATTACTTGACAGAAATCAAAGTACAGTATTTGCACTTGCCTGTACTGCACCATGAAGCCTAAAGCTCAGAGCTACATGTAGGTATCAAGCAGCTTTAACAGCTGTTGCCCAGTTAAAAATTAGCACATGTGAGAAACCACACAGATGTTTGTAAACATCAGGAAATCCCAAGCAAAGCAACACCCACAATCTACTCACAGCGAGTTGTGACCTATTCTAACAGATTGGCCTTTTTAAACGATGCACAGCTCTTTCTATCTGAGCTGCAGTTCCTCTGTTGTGTGACTCAAAGCAGTGTGAAACCTACTGGGATGGGCATGTGCGGCAGACCAGCCTGGAGCAGCACTGGGTGGGTGTAGTGGGCCATGGGGCGAACCACATAGAGGTGGCGCGGAGGCGAGGTCGCCAGGTTGCAGCGCAGGTCACCAAGGACAACCAGGGTGTTTCCGAGGAGACGCAGGGCATCTCCAACCAGGTTGAGGATACGCTGATCCTCCTCTCTTTCCTGTGTCTGTGAATGGAGAAGCAGAGGACAGAAGGAACTGACTGAAAGTGTGCAGAGTTAATGAGATTATAGTCTTTCACGTGAGCAGGTGACAATGACTTAATTAAAAAATGAACCAAAAATAATTAGTCAGCTTTCACCTGCAGAAACATAACACCTCTGAACTGTCTGTGTCAAAGGTCACCTCCTGTCCCTGTGGCACCTCCCACTGAAGGAGAGGAAACTGGACTGGGGACTTGGCTTCCTCTCAGCCATTGGCTACAGCTGCCACAGATGGATCGCAGCTGGATGAGTCGAATCAGTCAGCTTTTGATGTTTTTTAATTTCTATTTATAACAGCACTGTCATCACTGTCAGCACAGTGTTGTTTTTTTACACTGTTCTCAGACCAGTCCAACCACAGTGGACTGGTCCATCACTAGAGGCGTAATTTGTAATTTAACAGTCATTTCGTTCTACTTTTTCTGAAATCATAACCTCATGGCCCAGAAGCCCACATTATGGTTAAGTTTTACAGATGTGCTTTTGTCACAGTTTTCTACAGCAACAGCGTGTAGGTTCTGAAAATGTGACAGAACTTGTCAAATCTTCTGATGTGATTCTTCCAGGACTGATGGGGGCAGTACAGTATAATAAGACTACAGGTGTCCTAGCAAACAAGAAGGGGCTGCAGCAGGGGCAGCTGCAACAACAGGTCCACTGCCACTGACTGGTGTATGGAGACATTTTGTGTTGGACACATATCAACAGACCAGAAACCAGTGCCACAGAGCGTCTCTAATCAAAGCAGGAAATGGCTGTTTATCAGTGAAAGTTAGCTTGTTAGCCTCTGTGTACAGTCGGTCATATTTCTGGATGTAAATTCTCATATGTGAGTGATGTGAAATGTTGCTTCATTCCCTCCTTACGTTGTTGTTGTAATCTGCTGATGTGGCCGCTCCAAGGATCGAGTGCGTCCTCTCTATGAAGGGGCGGAGCCTCTCCTCCACCCTCCTGACCTCGGACAGAACCTCCACAAACTCCGCTGGACTCGGGTGACTGAGGACAAACACAGAGCACAGGTGAGTGTATTTACAAGTGTTTAAAAAACCAGAGACAATCTGAAACAGCTGCATTTACACTGATTACAATGGATGCATGAAAAACCTGGTACGACACTGAGTGGAGGAGGCAGGGAGGTGATTCTGGTTTTCCTTTAATATACAGTTGCATAGGCAGCACTCTGGTATATGTTTATACACCACAGAGTAAAAACTATTCTTCATGGTAAGTTTTAGACCTGTCCTACTCAACTGCTGGCCTGTGGGACAACTCCAACCTGCCAATCAAGTCTGGCCGGCCTGCCATTCAATGGTTAGATTACAATTACATTTTTGCTACAGTATTGCAGCATCTATCTTGGTAAAGTCTCAGCAGCAGTAGCTGGTATCAAAATGCTCCAAATGTTCAATTACAATGTGTGTTGTAGACCCATGGGGCTACATCTTAGCATTGATTAGCTCTGACGTTATTGAATCTGCTTTGGCACTAGAAAAGTTAAGGGGAGACAATTATGACATTATTCACTTCATTATTCATTATTCACATCAAGATCATGAAAACACACTTTTCCCATATGTCAGGTATTAGCACCAGGTGTGGACGGGGGCATGCAGGCTGACTTACTTTGGGCCAGCGGTGGCTGCTCCCTCAGTCTGGGTGGAGGTGGAGGATGATGGAGCAGGAGGAGGAGGAGCAGAGCTGGTGTCCATGGGCTGTGATGCTGCAGCCCCACTCACAGAGGAGGAAGAGGACGGAGAAGAAGAAGAGGACTGAGAAACCTCTGGCTCTGGATGGGAGGTGCTGTCACCGGACACTCCCTACACACACACATTGTCAGAATTTTATTATCCACTTGTATGCTAAAAAAAACAACAGATCTTACAGCACATCTCACATTTACATAACCTAAAGCTTGATGGGAACTTTAGAGCCAGAACTAACATGCGGTACATAAATCAAATGAAAACATCTATGTAGAGAAGTGGAACATTATTTATGAACTAAGCTGCATGATGATGACAGCGCTATGATCTGACCTCCAGTCTGTGGATCAGAGAGCGAGCATCTCTGAGCAGGTTCTCGGCTAGCTGCAGCCTCATCCTGGGCTCGCTGTGCATCGACTGGTCCAGGTTGATCTGCACATCCACCGAGCCATTGCTCTGCACATACAAACACGTGTCAGCCTCACAGGAAGAGTGAGAGGATGAGGAAGAGCAAGAGTGAGGCTAATAACCACTCATGAACCACCCATGAAACAACGACTGGCAATGAACGAGCCTTTACCCCAGAGCTGGTGCTGACCCTGGTGTTCCTCCCTGCGTCGCCAACTCCAGCCATCATCTGCTGAACAGACATCTACAAGACAAATCCTCAGGTGTAACAAAAGCATGACACTGTTGTTCCCTCAGAAAAGCAGTGCGAGCTTCCTGTTTGCTCGCAGCACATTCATCATCCCCACCTGCAGCTGCTGTGGGTCCATGATGTTGACGGGCAGGTTGAAGGTCCCCAGCATCACGTAGCTGTTGGCGTTACGGTCATGTGGTGCACCCTGGGAGGACACGTGGCTGCTACCGCCCTCTGCTCCACCTGTGGAAACACCCACACCCCCAGAGCCAGACATGGTGGCCTGAGGTGGGGCACGCTCCACCAGATGGATCACCTTCCCATCCACATCTGAAGAAAAAAGAGGGATGGACTCCATTAGAGAGTGGGGTTTACTTTATGCTTTTCTATGATAATATCTATTTAACACTGAAATACAAACTCCATAGTTTAACAGTATTAAGGCTAAAGCATCCCCGTCCACTACAGGTTTTAAAAACCCACTGCCTGTGCTGCTGCAGCCTGTGTCACTGTTTCATGTACTCACTGTATTCAGTCAGTGTCCTGTCATCCTGCAGCACTCTGCCCTGGTAGATGAGCCTCTGCTTGTCTACTGGGATCTCCACTGACGACGCGATGTGCTCCTTGAACTGCTTGACAGTCAGCTGGGACACAACAGACAACACACTACCTTGCATTGAAACGCGAGGGGAAGGGGAGTTTAAACAGAGCAACGTCTAAAGACAGTCACAGTAAGAGCATTACCTCGCCTCTGACTTTGTAGCTCCTGCTCTGAGAGTCCAGAGTCTTCACGGTGACTTCAATCATGTCGCTGGGCTCTGCCATGTTTCTGAATGTGTGAAATAATAAAGTCAAAGCTGGTAGGTGAGCGTTAGCTATACACTATTTACTACAGTGTATTAAAAACAGTTTTATCCTGGGGAATGGGGGGGGGGGGGGGATCGGCAGCTACCTCACACACCTTTATCTGCCCTTCTACTAATTAACGTGTTAATATAATGAGGCACCTGCTTTCAGACAGCTCCAGAGCCTGGTTGTTGTTGTTATTAGCCTGTTAGCAAGACAGCTAACGCTTGGTAATCCCAGTTACCGGGAGGCTAAGAGCGATAACGAGCTAATCTCCCACAGGAGATCGTTGTCCACGTTCAGCAGGAAGCCGGCTCCTCTTGCTATCTTTACTTTTACAGTCTATCACCACAGGTGAGGCAATAAAAAAAATGACAGCGCTGTCAAAGAGTGTGCGCATTCAGCTGGATCCGTTAGCCGACTAGCTGAAATAATAAACCCCTAAATAAACCACGGCACCGAATCTAACGTCATATGACCCCGATGACGTAATCAAGAGGCGCCTATGTCATGCCTGAGCGCTTTTTTTTTTCAGCTGTCACAGAGTGTATTTACTGTTCATGTCGAGTGTGTTTAACATGCTAATTATTGGGAAAACAAAAAATGTTATTAGAATTGATACTACTACCACTACTATTAACCCTAACCCTACTACTACTGCTACAAATAATAATAATAATAATAATAATAATAATAATGTAAACTGTGTATGAAATATATATTGTACATACACCTACATACATACAATTATTTTTTCTTCTTTTCGTTATTATTATTATTATCATTATTATTATTATTATTGTTATTATTATTATTATTATTATTATTATTATTATTATCATCATCATCATCAGTATTATTGAATTTGTAGAGGTGAAAATAGTATAGTAGTAGTAGTAGTATACCCACCGTGTGTGTGTGTACCCCGTTCTCTCTCTCTCTCTTTCTCTCTCTCTCTGTGTGTGTGTGTGTGTGTGTGTGTGCGTGCGTGTGTGTGCGTGCGTGCGTGTGTGTGTGTGTGTGTGTGTGTAAGCAGGCGGCTCCTATTAGCGACAAGTTGAGACAGAAGTGAAGGTGTGGCAGCAGCCAGTCATGGGGAGGAGGAGGAGGAGGAGGCTCTTCTAAACCGTTCAAGTGTCACTGTGGGAAACTTGTTGGAACTTTTTCCTGATGTCTATCTTCCCTCCGCGAGCACTTTGGATTCGTGTGTGTGAGCGTATGAACGCAGTGTAAGAGGAGGGAGGTCTGAGGTGCGGCTGACCGACCGAGCCGAGAACAAATCTGGAGGCAGCAGAAGCAGAAACAGAAACAGCAGCAGCAGCAGGGGCAGCAGGTTGGATTTTCTTGATTTCTGCCTGGTTTCTGTCCGGACTTGAGAGTGACACTGTTGGATCTCCCACCTTCACTTCTTGCACATGTTGCTCGAGAGATCTGGAAAGAGCCGCCGATCTGCCATGGAGAGAGTTTAACTGCTGGACGACGAGAGGTAAACACACGCCTCGCAGCCACAGCAGAGCGTAGGTGCCCTGTCTTAATGAGTCCAAATGTCAGATAATGTTTTCTTTTGTTTTTTAATCGCTGCAGAGGTGAGCACAGTTATATGAGGGCTGGATTTCAATATACCAGCTGGTACAGTGGTAACATGCAGGGTCACTTCCCTGTGAGCTGACAGCCAGTAGCCTACAGCTGTTGATAAGCATGACGATATTGTCACATTGACTGTCAGTATTTGTTGAAGTCCACTTATGAGTTTTAAAGTTATGGGACACTAAGTTAACAAGCTGTAACATTTTACATTAAAACATTAGGAAAATATGATGTCAAAATTAAAAACTGTATCCTCCATTTGACTAATGCGTTTATTGAATCTCAAGCTGCAGCAGAAAAAGAGCAACAGCTACTAAGAGCGAGGAATTATGATAATATCTATGGTTAACCAAAAGTATTTATAGTTCTGTTTTACTGTCGTAACTTATGATCCATTTCTTCAGTTTTTTCCCCACAGTTAACCAGATACAGACCATAAGTTACATCAGCTGCCTGATTAAAATCCACATGCTTTTGCCCTTCACTGCGGCAGATTTTATATTTAATGGATAAAACTGCCCTGTTGCTCCAGCCTCAGTACGCCATAATGACAACATTTATTAAAAGTCAAAACTGAAGTATCTCATTTGACAAAGTTTTTACTGTGGCTCCAGGCTGTGGTTGGCCACTTCCTGTTTGCTTTAATTACCCTTGATGAAGTCTAAAACTCGACTGAGTCGACTCATTTGTGAGCCGAGCTGAGCTGACAGGACAGAGTTGAGAAAGACTCCTCTTACTTGCATACCAGGCCCTACAGTTCACCTGTAGCCCAGTGGAGCAAATACTGTGAACCAGGACTCTTCTAGAGCAGGTACCCAGATAAACGGAGGGACCAGGAAGAGTCAAGAGTCTGAATCCATGGACCAACCTGCCTTGTGCCAACAGTCCAGGCTGCTGGTAGTGGTGGTGGTGTGATGGTGTGGGGAAGGTTTTCCTCTTAATACCAAACAGTCATGGTCTGAATGTCGCAGTCTAAGTGTTGCTGTTGACCGTGTTCATCCCTTAAAGGCCACAGACTGTTACCATCTTCTCCTGTCGACTTCCAGGAGGATGATTCTCCGTGTCACAAAGTTAAACTTGTCTGAAACTGGTTTCATCAACATGACAGTGTGGACAAGTCCCCCCCACCCCCACCCATTACAATATCCAGACCTGGAGCCAGTAGAAAACCTTTGGGATGTGGCAGAACAGGAGATTCTTGTGCTTGAATGTGCAACTAATAGATCTGCAGAGTCATGTCAACACAGAACAGAGTCTCAAAGTCATCATGGATCTGGTGGATCCATGAGTTAGCATGGTGACCCCAGTTAAGTGATCACTGAAACCAGAATGTGGAGCAACGTCTCTGTGACTCATAACCCACCTGCTTTGATCTTCTACCTTTTATGTTTTTTTGCAGCACTCCCTTTTCCTGCATTTCTCCATCACACCTTATACAAGATACCATGCGTAGATTCAGCTCGGAGGGATCCCTCCTGGATCTTGACTTCCTTCCATGGAAGAAAGTAACACTGAAAAACACAGACAGTGAGAAGAATCGAGAGTCTGGCATCTACACATCTCACCGGGAGTACGATGAGATCGATGGGAGGTCGCCTGATCTGACTCCCACCATCCAGGAGCCGAGAGCGAGCTCCAGCGAGGAGGGCAGCAGGAGGGAGCTGACCAAGGACCGCAGCATCAGCACCGAGAACCTGAGTGAGCGGGTTAAACTAGACAAGAGCCACCTTGGAGTGTGCCTCATCAGTGAGGGCTGCAGGGCCTACAGTGACAGCCAGCTGGCCCCGGGTGCTCAGGGCAGCACTGAGAGTGTGGAGAAAGATGAACTGCCTACCCCGTCTCCCTCGTCTTCATCCTCCAACCCCTTCTTCAAATCCCACCATCGGCAACAACAGAAAACCAAACTGTCAGCTGCTAAACTGCACCTCAGGGGTCTGTTTGGACAGGTGGGCTATTAACTTTCAATATAGCCAAGCTGAGTATCCATATCAAACGTGGGAACATTTAGCATATCTTACTGCTGCCTCCTCCTGTAAGGTCCTGGATTCAGATTTGGATTTTTTGCAGAGGTCGGTTTGAGTCATGTAGGGAGAGGGTAAAAGTTCATGTCAATAGAGGAAAAGCAGACATTATGTTAACAGTTTTCCCTGATGGTGCTTTTCCATTAAGATGCTTAATGCGTGATTCACAGTTGTGAAATAGAAAAATGAGTAATGGAAAACTGAATTTCAAATGTTATAATATATATATATATATATATATTTATATAGATATAGATATAGATATAGATATATGTATATATATTGGTATTAAGCTGTTTTTTTTACTATTCTACCTAGTAACACTTAGCAAAAATGAAAACAGAAACACTTTTTCTTTTTTAAACAGACAAACTAAATGCAAAAATGTTAAAATGTGAAAAATGTGTGTATGTGTGTGTGTGTGTGTGTGTGTGTGTGTGTGTGAAGCACAAGCCCAAGCCCAGACGTCATTAATCTTTCTAGAGGTAGTTGTCTATTTGTACCTATAGCTTATTATTACTCATAATGTCACTTCAAACATGACATAACATGTTTAACTGTTGCCACGGTATCTCACACAGTGGGTGTGTCTAACCCGTTTGAATTAAAGGAGCACAAGTGTGAGAAAAGAACTTTAGTTCAGTCCAGTTTTGTCTTTGGGATACTATTGATTCAGTGATCGGTGTCCAGGGCAGGTTATGTGGTCTAACAAACAGTCAGGCTCCCATTCACTGTATTGACCCCAGCTTCATGTTTATTATCACTTTAACTGACTTTCAGTGATGAACCAATTCACATTTGAAACCTTTGCTCCACCAGAGCACAGTCACAAACCGTTATACTTTTAACTGCAGACAAAGCAAACTAACAAGCGATTGAACCAAACATACTAGCTCATTACTCAACAGGTTAAAACATGTTAAACAGAACATGCCCTTCTGTAAACCTTATAAAAAACTACTAGAGTTAGCAGGCAACAGTGACCTAAGTCCATTTGAAACATAATGCAACTTCCATTCTTCAGTTATAAATCATCCAACCTGCAGCATCTGATAGCAGCCTCACCATAAACAAGCCTGGAGTGACTTCTTCCCCTGCTAATGGATTTTATATAGCTGCACCATTACCATCTAACCTAGCACTCAATCCATCCATCCATCCATCCATCCATCCATCCATCCATCCACACCCTGGACAGGTCACCAGTCCATCACAGGGCCGACATAGAGAGACAAACAACACATACGCACACTCACATTCACACCCATGGGTAATGTAGAGTCACCAATCCACCTATAGAAAACCTATAGAGACCTATAGAGAAGCCAGGCAGCCCGAGAGAGAACATGCAAAATCCACCCAGAGAGACTCCAGGCCAGGGAATCAAACCCAGAACCAAAAGTGCAGATTCAGAAATAAATGCTAATGAACCAGAAGCTTTACTGGGATTTCAGAGGTTTCAGAGACTTACCTGTGTGGTTTCTGTTTCAGAGTCCTCACTCCTCAAACTCCAACCTGGCAAACACAGATCAGAAAGACAGGTGAGAACCACACTCTACACCTTACTCAAGACACTCCTTAGACAAACATAATTAAAATCCATGTGATTCTCCATGTATTATTTCATCCTGACATTATTGTTAAGTTGTCAATCGTGATGTCGGCTCTGAGGTGTGATGGCCGCTGTATCTGTTGGTGACCACTTCTCCCTGTCCCTCTCTGGTCCTGGTCCAACAGTGCTACGGAGAGGAGGTCTCGTCTGCTCTTCATGCGCCAGTGGAGTCAGGTGGGCCACAGCAAGAAGAGCAAGATCAACCGAGAAGAGCTGGAGAGTTGGGCCGAGTCCCTGAACACCCTGCTGGCCAGCCAAAGTAAGTCCGACTGCTGCTGATCCTCCCTGGTTGATGGGTGTTTGGTTGAGAAGGAAATTTTGAGTGCAAATTGGTAAAGTTTTCCATTTAAAGCACCGACTGGGTGCTCATCCAGAGGTCTGTAGATGTGGGACCTGAGGTTGGCAGTGCCCTGGTCCAGACGAGGGTTGTGTTGTAATTTTCTTGGAAAGAAGTTGAAATGGAAAGAAGTGACTGGCATCAAATATTGTTTATCCCATGTTAACTAAAAGAGGATCATTGCTTTGACAGACAGTAAGTAAAGTGCTTCTCGGCTGGTAGTTTGTTGAACTCTTCAGGTTTTCTGGGGTGTAATGTTTTCCTTCCTCCAGCTGCGACTTCCAGAGGCCAGTTTACAAAAATTCACTTTTTATTTCTCCCGAGCAGAAGAATTTTTCACAGAATCTCTTTAAAGATTTCCTTAGTTAAAGAAAAAAACATTTTAAGGAAAAGTTTAGGACAACAGTTGAAGGTGTTTGTGCAACTGTTGTGTTGAAGGAAAATCCCAAGTGTTCCATGGAAGCAGCTCCAGGAAACAGTCTGTTTTTGAGCGCGTCCATCCCATGTGATGTGCCAAAACATAATTGTTTAATATGATAAAAAAAGTTTATAAACGCCAACCTGTGGCATGATAATATTCTGTAGAAGCACTGGCGGTAATTCAATACTGTGACTCAGAGGGGAGAGTGTTATTTCCTGTGATTTGACTGATTGGTGGAGGTGGAGCCTCCAGTAGATGATGTCCTGAGACAGACCTCTGACATTGAGCAGCACGCTTTGCTCCGGCTGATGTTAGAGAGAAGGTCTTTTAAATGAGGATCTGACCTGAACTCCTCTGTTCACACCTGCCTTGGGGGGAAAATAATGAGCCACTTAAGGTCAGATCTGTCTTTGCGTCACTACACACTGTGAACTGTAACTACCATCACTTCCCCTGCTGCTTCTATGAATAGAACAGGTAGTAAATACCAGGACCTGTAAATCACTGTTGCGACAGTGTGTCAGTCTGAAAGTCTCTAAAGCTGGAGGATGTGTGACAAGTGTGACGTTAAACCTGTGTGTCTGGACTGATTCCTCTGTCAGCTCCATGTTGCTGCCACTGCAGTGTCCTCCAGTACGCACTTACATACGCAAGCTGTCATATCAACACAATCAGCCCAGGCCCTGATAGCAATTTCAACATGTTTTGCATACCTGAAGACGACATACTTTACATCACTGCTTGTCATTAGTCAGGGTTTGTTCAGGTCTTTTATCTGAAGGTGCTTCCATTCATGTTGTTGCCAGACCTGCTTTACCAGCTTAGGGATTTCCAGGGGCACACAATCTGACATCAGCCTCGACAATGCTCTAAATATTTTTAACTCAATTAAACACTGGCACATATAACAACATATAAAAGTTTTTTTCTCTATATTTCTCTTTATTTGTAAAAACCAAGTGTTTTTCGTTCATAAAAGCAGCCAGCAACACATCTGTAGACTCTGTACTCTCATCTTCCTCTCTGAACGAGCTCAACTGCAGCTTTGGGCTGACAGTGTTCAGCAGGCGGAACAGAGCAGCAGTACTTTCAGTCGACCAATCACCACCCAGACAGAGATGTAATAAGCAGTGAGTGGGTGTACCTTAATGACCAATGACTGATCCCCATTGTGTTTACTCTAAACAGAGCCCCTGTAGGGAGGTTTATAAGGTCATAGCATTGGTTGTTTAAAGAGGGAGGGAGCTGATGATGTTCAAGATCGTTTCAAGGGTCTACAAGTTGATTTTCGGGGACATTCGAAGTAGGGAAGACTGAAAAGTGCATTCGCTTGAACAACTGCCGGCTGTGAGTCACTTATCTCTGCGCTATGAGATAAGAGCAGGGTCACGCTTGATGTGTAGTCTGACACTGGAAGGTGGTGTGAAAAGTATGGCCGTCATGGAGAGGGCGGAAGAAATGTGATCAAGTGAAAAGTGACTGAAATATGAGTGTAGTTACAGAGCCAGTCAAGAGTTTTTCAGCATCCTCCCGAGACAGGGAGTTTCTAATTTTCCTAATGTTGTGTTGGTGGAGGAAGGATATTCTAGTTTTCTGTGAGAGGTTAAGGTCATTTCTTGTTTGGGTCAAAGATGACACCAAGGTTTCTGACAGTATTGCTGAATACCATCCAGAGTCAGGTTATAATCAGATTTAAGAAAGTTGCTGGTAATCTGGGTATTTATGTCTTTAACACATACCTGAAGTTTGATCAACTGGTTCGCCTCACACGGCTTCATAGATAAGTAAGGATGTGTGACATCCACAAAACAGTGGAAATTTATCTGATGCTTCTCGATAACATTGTTTAAAGGAAGCATATTTAAGGAGAAAAGGGAGAGGAGAAAGGGGAACTCCATGACCAACCTTAAAATGAACCAACTGAACTCTGTCTGATGAATATGAAGTAATCCAGCCTGTTTGTGTGCAAACCATTTCTTATATATACCATACATTGACCAGTTTCAGATTTGGTACTTTACACATGAAGCCATTCAGTTCTTGTACAGTGACTTGTTTCAGGATATTGAACACTGACTTTTGCAGAAACAGGTGATGATGTATCTTCAAGTGTAGTGTTACAGAAGAAAAAAAAAGCCAGGACTTGTGCTGAAAATGATTTACACAACCGACTCTAATTTCAAATGAATTCCCAGATGAATAAAAGTTGCACAGAAACAGTATATAGATCCAAAACCAACAATGTGTTTGGTCTCTCAACACTTTCCTGACCCCTCTCATCAGTCTGTGGCTCTCAGTTCACAAGTTCAACAGTTCCCACTGACATAAGTCTTTAAAAATACTCTGTAGATGCTGGATATAGTTTCATTGAAAAAAAAGGCTCAGACATTTCCCAAAACAGTTTTAAAGAAACATTATTCAAACAGGGAGGAATAGTCTGTTTCAGACTATTTTCAGCAGATGCTTTGTCTACGTTTGGTGCTCATGGTGGGAAAGGGACTATAATGACAGTGTTTTTGAATAGGGTTTGTCTGTGTCTGTGTAAGGCTGGCGACTTGTGTGGGATTGTATTTGACACTTTGTTTTTTGGAGCTGAGCTGCAAGAGGTGGTTGGTTGGTGCACTCCAGCGATGCCACATGCTCTGGGAAACTCTTGAGTCGAAGCTGCCTGACGAGTGACCTCAGCACTGTGTGTGACACGGCCTCCTTATCACTGCCATGCTAATTTGGAGCGCTGTTCTGTGCAACAGTTGACGTGTGTGAACTGTGATATGGTGTGTATGTGTAAGTGTGTGTGTATGTGGTGTCAGCAGTTTGGAGCAGTCGGTCATGTCTGATTCTTCACACTGGCTCTGGTGAGGTGACGGGTGTGTGTGCACAGCTTTTACACTGATCCCATGAAACAGCACTTGTGTGTCTGCCATGTCCTTATTAGGCTTGAGGGATGGTTGTGTCAGAGCTCTATGTGTGGGCGTTGTCCTCTTGTAACATGTGTAATTTGATGTTGCGTGGTGACGAAAGCCCTTACTACCCTCCTCTCCCTCCTCCTCCTCCTCCCCCCTCCTCCTCCTCTCAGCTGGTGTTTCAGTGTTTGGAGCATTCCTGCGCTCTGAGTTCAGCGAGGAGAATCTGCAGTTCTATCTGGCCTGTGAGCAGTACAGACAGTCGTCCAACAACTTCAGCCTCCAGAGGCGGGCCAAGGACATCTGCTCCACCTACATCCAGCCAGGTGCCACACGAGAGGTAACACACCTGTTTACAAACTCAGTGTCATGCTGCATGCTGCAAGAGCTGAACTGTGCTCTCTCTCTTCCTGTCACATCTTTCCACTGAATTCACCCTCAGCCCATTTTAGCAATGAAATCATGCAGAAATATGTGTTATGTGTGTTTTGGAAACTCCTCGTGTGGGGGCAGTTAAAGTTCAGTCACTGTCATAGCCCTAACATTAATAGCTGCATTCATGTGGAGGTAACCAGAATAGAAATCGGCTCTATAGGAAGCCAGAAGAGCATCCTGTAGACTGAAGCTCTCTATTTCCACAGTTTAGTTCACGATCAGCAGCAAAAACATCAAGTTACCAACTCACAACATGCAAAGGACAAAATATGATCAGTAAGATCGGTCATCTTGTCTCCGCTACTGTTTAGAAAGACTGTACCTCAGGTGCAGGGAGCTGAACTGCAAGATTAATTTCTCCCACATTTACAAATCTCATGTGTCTGAGTGTAGCTCTCTGTCCTCCCTTTCTGCTTCTGTCTGCTTCTCTGCTGTTATTGTGGCATTTCCTTTGCAGGAATTAACGATTTTAATCACAGTGCTCCACCTGCAGAAACGGTGGAAGGCTCAGTGCTGCAAAAAATGATCCTGATTGGTTCAAAGAATAAGAAATGTTACTCTTTTTCCCTGGGGTATAATGACAATAGCTGCAACCAAACATGACCGACTGGCTTCACGATACCTGAACGAAGTGGATCAAAGACGCCTGTCATGTAAACATGGCAATGTGTGAATGAAGAGTAAAATAATCCCCTAAATTCATTTTTATTAAAAGAAACTTTTGGGAGAAAACAAGGAATTTGAAGCATAGATGTGTTTTATTATTTGGGAAGTTTGTTATACAATGAGCAGCATACATCCTACTGAGTAAATCTTTCAAAGTCTGAACTGAAAGCAGAGGAACTGGAACTGGAGGCTAAAGGAAAACCTCAGAAAAGTAAATCTTTAGTGGACATACTCCTTTTTAAATCGAGTGTAGTGCGGTCACTGTGTTGTGTTGTTGCAGGTGAACCTGGACAGTAAGACCAGAGACCTGACCATCCAGCTGCTGCAGGCGCCTTCTCGCACCTCCCTGTCTCATGCACAGAAACGCATCTACTCCCTCCTGGACACAGACTGTTACCCACGCTTCCTGCAGTCCAACGTCTACCTCTCGTTGCTCCGAGAGGCAGACTAAGACAGAGGCCACGGAGGCTGACGGTTCGTGTGGATGGCGCTGACGAGTTGCTGGACTGATGAGCATTTCCTGTTTCAGTGTAGATCTTGAAATTAAACCTGGTGTGAATGTTCAGTGGCTCAGTGGATGCCGTGTGTAGAATCATGTGTAAATCAGAGAAATTAGTGCATCAACTAGTTGATAGATGAGTTTGGTGGGATGTTCAGATCAACACCAACATGTCCAGTGTGTTCAGTACTGACCTGGGATCAGTATATATGGTTAGCAGAGCCAACCTTTATCACTGGAAGAGGAGGGAACAGCTACAGCAAAAAACGGCTGGGTTATATATCGTTTATTTACTCAGTCTTGTCACTACACTGAGGTTGTCAGGGTTTTTACTGATTATGGGCTGTAGAAGGTGGAAGGAAGTTTTTACTGCACTGGCCCCTCATGTAAACACTAAAATTTGCAGTTTATGGAGCCACAGCACGGATGGATAAACTGCTGCTTGTCAAGAAACGATAGAACGATAGAAGTTCCCATTAACCTCTTCTTTCCTTCTTGACACTTGACTTCTCTTTGTGTTCACGTTAAGAACTCCATGTTAATTAGTAACTTCCAAGTGTTGTGGCTGCATTCCTTCACTTTGCCCACTCCCCTGCTTCCAGTCTTTATGCTAAGATAAGTTAACCCTAAATGACAGACGCCCATTTCCCATGACGTTGAACTTGTCAGGAGTCTTCTCTGAGCTGCAGGAGTAGCTACAGTTGGTGTGGATAGTTTGGAAAAACGGAGCTAGGCCGGTTTTCTCTCCTCACTTTACACGATCTGTGAAACTATGCAGCTCTCGTTTCAGTCATTAAACATCCTCCTTGTAAGCACTTAATGTCTTCATGGTCCAGTGAGGTTGGTCTGTGTTTCCTCTGCTGACAGAAAGGAAAAACTAGTTCAGCGAGAATGAGTTCTTTGCCTGAAAAAGGTCAAAGTACCATGTGAGTTTCTTCTAAGGCAAAGGTGGGGTAAGCTGAGCACATTGACTCTGACAGGGAGACCGATTCACTCTGCTCCTCCAGTTAACACTTATACAGTAGCCTCAGCAAACAGCTGGGAATTAAAGTAGGTTATTTAGTATGAAAATATTCAGAATAGCATTTTCTTGAAAACATGTAAACACCCTCATGTAGAGAGAAAGAACGTCAAGACGAGAGAATCACACCAGAGTTTTAAAGGGAAAGAAATAAAATCCTGTTTTTGTATGTGTCTGTTGATTCTTCAGTGTGTGTGTATATATAAATATATGTGTGTGTGTGTGTGTGTGTGTGTGTGCGCAAGGTGGAGGCAGGACAACCTCTCCCCATGCTGGACATGTTGTGAGGACCTGAGCAAACAGCAGTGTTGTGTTGTGCTGCTGCCTCCACTCTTACCCACGCTCCCTTCACTCCAGTTAAACTCCTTCCTCCAGCTGCTCCAGCTAATAATAAATACATCAAATATAACTTTGATACTAAATCAACAGTGGGTGGAGTTTGCTGTTGTTGTCACGTAACCTAAGGATGGAGCTTGATGAAAAACCATGAGATGCAACTGAAGACACAAAAAAGCCACTTAGCTAAGTTACCAAAACACAAACAAAACCCAGCTGCATGTGATCAACGCAGAGGGAAAACCCTCAGTGACACCGAGAGCCCAGTGAGCTTCTGCTGCTGCTGCTGCTGCTGTAACATCTGGGTCAAGGCCAAAGGACAGCAGCATTCGGATTTCACTGAATCAACAAGTGCATTGTTTTTCTACTGACAGAAATGTACCATAAACATCCCAGCATGCACTGCACACTGCTCATGCTGTAGCCTTGATTTGACTCATGATGAGAACATCTCAGGCTAAAAAACGCTCCTCGTAGCTTTGCGTTCCTCCACACAGTCAGGTCCTGAGGTGTCTGTATGTATGAATGGACTTTTGTGACACTCTGATGGACATGATATCTGACTAACACCATCATCTAATTTCTTAAGGTGTGGCAGAAATATTCATTTTGACTCAATGAATCATGAACTGATTAGAGCGGTCAAAGGTCAAGATCAGTGTGACCTCAGAAAACACTTTATAAATTACTTCACATAACTATTATGATGAAATTTTAATTACATGGTTCATATTTTATATGACTGAATAAACAGAGATGTGACCTGAAATAAGTCTTAGTGGAGGAGGATGGTTTTTGAACATGGATTCATCCCTGTTTTCCCTACAGGACAGGTGGGATGGGCAGCATGGTATCACAGTGGTTACCACTGATGCCTTTCAGCAATCAGTCTGTGTAGGTCTCTCCAGGTTATCAAGACCCTGTCCTCTGCAGGTGTGAACGTGAGTGTATGAGGTTAGTCTGTATATTTTGGTCCTGTGATAGACTGGCATCCTGCCCAGGGTGAACCCTGCCCTCACCTGATATCAGCCCCCTGCGACCCTGGACCATGGATAAGAGGTACAGACAATGGATGGATTAACAGACCGTGTTGGACCATGTGGTATCGAAGTCTAATGACTGATTAACTTGCTTCTGTGCTGGTTTTAAAGCACAAGTCACAGTCGCTGTGAATTCAGGTGTGGACCATGTATGTGTCTGAAAACTCTTAGCTCTGTCGCCTTGGAAACAACCACACCGCAGACTCTTGACTCTGCAGAGGGAGGCCCGTGATGTGTGGAAGCACAAAGATGTTGACATCTGATAAGCTGCAGTTCCTCGTGCCTGGAAAGTCAAGATGAAGGCTCAGTTTACTCAGCGTCAAAAGAAAAGTGTGGTGAAAGGCCAGAGCGAACGGCAGCAGATTGGTGCTGGGGTTTGGGACTGAAGTGAATGAGACATTTCTTTACAGCCTACATGAACATATCTGGGAAGAAGGAAGTAACTCCATGGCTGAATGCATATGTGTTGTGTGTGGAATCAAGTATTTCTACTGTCATATGCTACTGTCACTGAACAATCTCATGCTTGAGGTGTTTTGGTGTAGTTTGAGTCCGTCCGGACCTAAACAAATTGGAACCAGTGCACACTGTTAATTGGGAGGACCAAACATGGCCAGCTTAGTCCTCCAGGGGACTGAGCAACACTGTGGGTGTTAGTTCACACCTGGCATTTATGTGTGAGAGAGAGGACAGGGTGAGGAGGGGGTGAGAGAAGTGAATCACTGCTCTGCTCACAGCTTTACCATAACATAAAGATTTATCCATCTGAAATAGTGAAGTATTTTGGGTTCATTATGAAAAACTATGTTGGAGCCAAACATCAGCCTCTGAGGCTGAAACATGTTCTCTAGGTAATTTCCTCCATTATGTTTTATTAAGGCTTAAATTTCTTCATAATTGAGGTTGTGGCCTTATCAGACTGTAGCAGAGATTGTGGTCCAGACCACCTCAGGTCTCAGGCTGCTTCCACAGTATGTTTTCATTTATCAACACATGACGAAGACACCCACGGCAGCACTGATAATCCCATCATCGGCCTACATGTAACATGGATAATGATTTACAGATGTGACTGACTTTATTGTCTTTATCAGCACCAGTTTTGTTAAATTCTGCTTTTCAACATTCACAGAAGTTTTTACAAGGAACTGCAGAGCAGATAATCTGCTTCCTCTGTGTGGGTCACACTGTTGCGTGTGTTTTCAGCTGTATTGGTGTGGATGGAGAGAGCACAGGGACATTTTAGTGGTGTTGATGTAACCTCGTGTGTGTCCAGCTTAGAGCTGTCCTCTTCTTAATACCAGGTCTGTCAAACCTAAACAAAAGGACATTTAACCAGCACTTCATCTACCAAAATAACTGAACAAAGCCTCTCCTGCTGTCAAGACACTGACAAACTCTTGGTTTAAAGCAAACTAGAAAAGGCATTTATTATGTTTTTTCTTGCAGAAGTTGTCAGTTTGAGACACGTTCAGAAGCATTTGCACTGCATTTTGTTGTCACTTCACCCCACTACTCCACGTCATCCTGAAACCTTTGGCCGCCAGCTGAAGTTGCTGCTCCTCCTGCTTCACTGTAGCTTCAGACAAACATGCTCTCGACCTGCCTGTTGACTGGTGTTAATGGCTCCTGTAGGGAAATACCTCCATATTTGGCTCTTTGCACCAGTTTGGTTGACTAGTTAGGATGATTAGTTGACTCATCCTGGAGACCAGCCAAGGCAAATCTCACAGTACCCCAGACAGGAAACCATTAAGACTGGGAGTGTATAGCAGAAACTGGGCCCTCGAGTGAAGTTTAGATGTTAGAGCTCTCAGCACAACTTCAATTTATTTTTTCAAACAGTATCATTTATTCAAAGTCCAGAACCAGCTCTCAGTCACCAGGGCCGGGTGCTCCTGTACTCCTGCTTCTGCTTCACCCACTGAGCGGTGTAGCAGTTCTCTCCTACAGTCCACGACCAGCCTCCACGGCCTCGGCCGCTCTCCTTCTCTGACAGCTGTCTCTGCTTTACCAGCGTATCTCCTGCTGCATCCTGTGGACTGTGTGATGTCCTGATCTCCTCCTCAGCATCTGTATCCAGCTGTGTGTCTCTGTTGTTTAAGGAGGTCTGGCTGCAAACGCCATCCTTCTTGGATGAGGAAGGCTGGAAGCTGGTGAAGAAGAAGGTATGGGCTCAGAACAAGGAGGATAAGGACGACGGGACAAATATGTTGGCTAAAAGTTGAAATGAAAATATAGTGAGTAATCACCCAACGTGTAGACAAACTGTGACCAAAAGCAGCCAGAGGGCAGGTTTGCTTTTGTTTTCTTTGGCTTTTTGTTTTGACTGTCAAACAGACAGAGGACATCCTCTCTTTCTGAGCAAACATCTCCTTTGACCTTTGGTTTTCTGTTTCGGCCACAGATGTCTGCACATAGGGTGAGTCACTGAAACTCCTCATGTTCTTCTGTCATGCTTGTTAACCTCCCTGACAACAAACAGTTCAACGTCTAGTGCAGTAGTGTAAATACCTGCTTAGTGGTGTATGAGTACTGGCCAACCTGTGTGTGTCTGTGTATCCCAGTGCGTGTGACTGATCCCCCACTGGTCTCAAACCTGAGGAGGCACAAGGTGCTAAAACATGAGGAAGGTGAGCAGAGCTGCATGGCTGCACTGCACCTGACTCTAGTGATGTGCAAGTCACCCAGGGAGGGGTCAGTGGCTCTGTGAAGCTGCCAAGAGCAACAATCAGCATCTTTAAAATTCAAACATAAAAAAACCTCTTCGTCCTGGTAAAGGCTTCCCGCTGGAACACAGGTTTGTATTAACCAATGAAAACTGATGGTTGGACGTTGGCTGGTTTTGAAGGTCAGTTCATTAAAGCCGCCATCTTTGTTTTGAACTCAAGTTCACTTACTGGCATTTCTGGAGCTTTCTACCACACCACAGTCTTTGTCAGGTGACAGGAAGCCTGTGAGAGGCAACTGAAGGCTCCAACAAAGCGAGTAAGTGGTCCTTGAGTTGAGATTATTATGATGTTCAAATAGGTACAGCAGGTAATAATGATAGCAAACTTCTTGTACACTATACTAGTCGATATTCAAGAGTCCTGCACAGTGTCAAACATCTGCACACACTTTACTGAAAACATCCTTTGAACATCTGGGGATCTGAGGGCAGTGATCACAGTCTGCAGGACTCTGGTTTCCTCACATTAATGAATCAGCATGTCAGCATCTGAAAAGACGGCTGAACCTTACCCGGCAGACGTGTGTCCAACAGGTCGATGGCTTTGCTGTCCAGGTGCCGACTGTACAGGCTGCATCTGGCAACTAGACCCTGTTGACTACCAGAGAAATGGCAACAGCCGGCAAGGAGGATGAGAAGAAAACCGAAAACATACAGAGCAGGGTAAAACAGATAGAGGACAGGTGTGCGGAGGGGGATGGAGGTGTGAGCCAGAGGACAACAGTGAGAATAAAGGGAACAAAGGAAAAAAAAAGTTACAAAATAGTGTCGAACCAAGAAAAACAAAATAGAAAAAAAAACACACAATAAAACCAAACCATGACAAATTAAAATCCACAAATGGAAATAAGACTGTGGAACAGGAGGTGCGATCTTATCTTACACCAACACCGATGTATTTGTGTGACAGCTGTGTGACAAAAAGCAACCTCACATGCGCGGGTTTTGTGGCACATCATTTAATTGGTTCTAAAAAAAAGGCAAAGCAGATAAGACAGAGCTGTCATGTTTTTTTTTTCTTTAAAAAGGCCTAAAGGAGCCTGGCCTCGACGGAGCCAAATAATCATTGTAACAACGGCAGACTCTGCGTCTCCACGTCACAGAGACAGGCTCTGTCAAACTAAGACACCACAGCCACTCCTTTAAAAAGGGAAAGAGTCAATGGTGCCAGTCAGAGGCTGGTCAATGGAAGCCCAGTTGGGATCTATTGAGGGAACTGTATTAGCAAGTTGATGACAACAGTGAAAAAGAGGAGACAGAGAATTCATCGGGGCCAGAAGGAGATCAGCGAGGTGGAATGAGCGAACAAAAAAAAAAATGAAGGGGAAGGGAAAGAGAGAGAAAGAGACAGTGTTTAGAAAGCTGTGGCTGAGCTGAACAAATAACAGGACAGAGCAAGAGTCTTTGTGCAGCACACAATAAGAGACTGATGAGAGGAATGTGGCGCTTGTCTGCCAAGTGGAGTGGACCTGGCACTGAGTCTGATCCTCTCCCTGCTGCGCGGACACAACAGCTCATTTACAGCTACTGTTTAAAATAATACACGCAGCATTTCAGCGTCAATTAATCCCCAGGACATGCAAACAGGTGCCACACCGAGGAACGCAATGACTAACGCACAGTGACCCGCAGGCCAGACCGAGAGGTGACCGTCCAGAGGTGGTTGAAGTTGTAGGAGGGCTCTCAGGGGTTGGACAGGATCTGATCCAAACATGGGCAATGAATTCTGAGTCAGTATCTGCACCAGTGTTTTCTCAATAAATAATTCTTGCATACACAAGAGTCTGAAAAACTTACTCTATTTTTCACTGGAATTACTCTCTTCCACAGAAATGGTTCCATAACTGAGAACTGTCATATGAAATCTGAGCAGTCTTGACCCCCAGAGGACAAATCCTGCTGAATGTGGTAATCACCTAACATTGGTGACAAATGACACTGGTGTAAACCCACAAAAAGTGTAAAAGACCAGGCGACACACTCGTACAACATTTCACACATGACACTTGTTGTAAAGGTCCAGACACAGATCAAACTGACGCCCCCTGAGGTCAGAGGGTCCACAGGTGAGGCCTGTCATACCTTGTGCGTCTTGCCCTGCAACGCTCCATGTGAGGGGACTGTGGGCTCTGGTCCCTGTTGTCCCCAAGGAGGGTTGTTGTTGGGGCGGCTCGGAGCGGCGCCCTGCTGGGGGAGGATCCCACGCTGAGGGAGTGGGAGCACTGGGAGGATACCGACCGCTGGGGGGAGTGAGGAGGAGCAAACGGCCACGGACGAGCCCTCTGCTCCTGACGCACCACTGCACACACAGGACAGTGACAACACCAACTCAGCTCTTCACATGTTCATGGCTCGTGATGTCAGTGAGCGATGCTGCTGTTATTTATGTCTAGATTTGTCTTATACAAACAGAGGTGATGATGATAGTCTTATTAATGACTGGTCCTGCAGTTTTGTAATACACTGATATAAAGCTGGAAATCCTTCAGGAAACTGATGAGGAGCAGGAAGTTCAAACCGAAGCAGCACAGGATGACCTATTTTCACTTTCTCTCTCTTTATCCCTTATATGGGTCAAACTCAAACAGCACAAGATCCTGATGCATCTCCACGAAATCTTCTGTCTGACCCTTCATGCTTGCTAAATATTTACCCTGACGGTTATTTTTGTCAGACTAAGAGCCCCAGAAGTAAGTAAATGGTGGCTGTCCTGTATTTTCAATTGGTGAACATGTATTTTTTAAGCATTTGTATCCACATCTGGTACCTGATTATATCTAATATAATTTTTTCATGAATACAACTTTTATGAGGAATGCTTTTCTAATGCAAGTCCCAACAGCAGGCCAAGTATGAGTCACCTCAACAGTTATATATGACTCACTGGTCCTTTGCCAGGAATTGCAACTGAAGAGCTGTAATATGTTAACGGCTCGTCACTTAAGCTTTAATAAAGACTTTAAGACTCCACAGGTGGCTGAAATCATGACACTGCACAGAGACAATCTGGATTATGTTTGTGAGGAAACCCTGCTTCCTCTGCTGAGAGGATTTGTTTAATGTCTGTGTGAATGGCAAAGTGAAATGTATGTTTACCTTCTCTCTCCATTAAGGAGTAGGGCTTGATCTCGCCGTCTGGCTTTTTTAGGGGAGCCTTTCTCAGCTGGGCCGCTGTGGAGGAGAGAGCACAGTCAGAGCTGAACAGAAACACGTAACGTCACAGGGAAAATCAAATCAGCCCTATAGATCAGGTATATTTCAACAGCAGCTCCTCTGCCAGGGCATTTTCTAGTTGTGAAGGTTGGGTGAAAACTTAATAGGAGGATCCACTCTAAAACCCTCTTCATATACTGGTCTTCAGATTTCCAACTGCTCAGAGCAGGTCTGTGATCACAACCCAGACTGGACCATGTGTCATAGAGACAAACAGCTCTTGATGTTACATTCAATATAATGCAGTCTGTCGCCAACCAACAGGAAACAGCTGTTCTCGGTCACAGTCTCACTTGATGAGCAGATCGTCAGAGTCCAGTACTAAGATTAAGGTTTTGAAGTGGATCTATAGACTTAACATGCTGTTATAAGTCGTCTGTACCACATTCGCTGTGGTGCCTTTGACAAAGATAAATGAAGCCGTGGTTAAAATGATTGGCAGCCTCAGTCTTACACAAACTCATGGGGTCATGGTCAATTCTGTCAGCAACTCCTTATATCTCTGATCACAGATAGTAAACAGTTTTTATAGAAGCTGTTATTCAGCTTCATGTAAAAATGCCAAAAATCCTGAAGCAATTCAATGACATGTTTACAGCGCTGTTTTACAGTCTGTCGCGATACAAGATGGTGGGTATGCATGTCTCTGTGGTGGTGGGAGGGCAGCTACACCTCTGGCCTTGGGGTGGCTGTGTTTTGAAGTGATCAAGCCGAAGACAGACCATGTGACCTCTTCCTGTTTTAAAATCCATCCTGACATAGAGGCTACCAATCTTCTTAACGCTGTCTTTATTGTCTAAAGTGATTCTACTGATGTGGTTCACTGCTTTGTGTGAGTGTCACAAAAAGCACCTTTAATTTGACTTTTAACAAACTGACAAGACATTCAGAGACATTGGTAGGTGTTCTCCGGTCAGTCAGGTGGTCTGTGGGGGTGGGGATAGAGGTGGTCTACAGCTTGTGGCTCTCTGTGGCTACAGCTTGGACAGCAGGTTTAATATCATAATATCATATGATGCATAACACATATTGTGCCTGAAAGGGTAAATGAATCCATGTGATGGGAAAGTAGGAACTGAAATTGGCTGAAAAAATCATGAGCAACAAAATAAATGAGATCAGGAACATCATATATATTTATATAGCACAGAGCTAATTACTGGACAAAGGAAGGGGGTGCAAGATGCTGGGGACATATGAGAAAAGAAAAGAGAGAAAAGTCCTTACAAAAAGCCGTACATCCTCTGATCCGTCAGAGGAGAGGAGGGTGAGCCTGGGAGAGTTCGGTGAAACAAAAGATTTTGGAATTGGAATAAAAGCAGATCAGTATTTTGGGGTGGAGAGCCCTTGTTTGAGCAGGGCAGACTCGCAGATTCTCTACCATGAAGGCGTTTTTTTGTTTTTTGTTTTTTTCCCACAACAAAAAGATGAGTTCACTGTGATGTCAAAAGCAAGAGATCACTTTTCAAGCTGTAGCATGCAAAACATGTTATGTAACTGAACTTAGGAACATAGATGCACAAGTATATGGAGCTGTACTGCAAAACAAAGGTAAGAAGCAGATAAACCAGATTTAGGGTTGATGTAGTAATACTAAGGGCGCCGGCCAAGCACAGGTTCAGATAGTACGGATGTCTGAGGCCGCCCACTTGCCCACATCATCTTATAGCTCATGTTACCGCAGAGAAGAAAAACAACAACATAATTCCTCTCACACACCGACAAAAGCCAAAACGTCAGGATCAGAATTTAAAACGTTACCTGCTCTGTTCAGGAAGAAGTCCTCAAACACCACAAAGTTATTGACCTGGACGGAATGAAAACAAAAACAAGATGACGCAAACTGCTGCTCCCGAAAGTGTAGATGGAGTATGGAGAAAGTCCAGTACAGTTTTGATAGAATCAGTGAGTCATACTTTTATCAATAATTCTGAACAGTGTGGTATTTTAACTGTGCTCTTATCATATGTTTGTTGTTCTGAGTGACTGAATTTCTGACATTTGACAGTTCAGAAGACGCTCATAGTTACAGTACAATAAGCTGGATAACTCATGTTGATACAGTAAACCTGTGTCCAGGCTGCTAACATATACAGTACACAACACCTGGTCCAACAATGGCTAAACAGTTAGGTAGGTAGCCTGCGCTGTGCTTTCTTCCATCTGCAAGTGACAGACTTTCACAGAAGCTGAGACTTTACTGCCCCCTGGAAAACTCTGCCAATGATAGCATCAGCCACCTGCAGCAAGATTGCTGAACAAAGACAGGGTTCAATTTAGGTCTTCTCTAAATAAGATGAGGTTTCCAGGAACAACATTACAGGTCAAGGTGTACCTGCTCTTCCTGGTGATGGCTAAATATAGACCTACGGTATAAACTGTAGTCCCTCATCATCGATACTCCATAATATATAAGTGAATTATATACAGACTCTTTACTATGACACTTCAAATGTAGCTGGGCTTCCTCCTTTTCTCGCAGACATGTTTTTCCAGCTCAGCTGGAGTCCAAATGAGGTAAACCACAGCTGTCTGCAGCAGGTCTGATCAAAGCAGAACCCGTGAGGTGCAGCGAACTGGCTGCAGAGACAGGATTTAAAAAAACAAAAAAAAACAACAACAATACTGTAGAGCTGGAGATGAGAGGAGAACAAGAACCTGGTGGTCACTCTGAGCACCACAGAAAAGGACAACCATCACTGCAACTCTGGTCTTTATGCCAGAGTGTCCAGATGGAGACTCTCCTCAGAGACACTTTGTAAAGAAGCAGCTAAAGGAGCCTGAGGCTGAAGGCTGCACTGCTTCAACTAAGCGCTGATAGAAGTGCCTGAATCTTTATTTCAATGTGATATGTCTGATTTTTTCTAATGAAATTTTCACTTTTCATCATGGAGAATTAACTAAAGACTGATGAGGGACTAGCATTTAGCTTAGCGCGACGGCAACTCCAGCAAAAGAAAGGGTCACACTTAGTGATCACACTAATCATGAAAAACTTGTTATCACTTTGTCCTTCTATCAGATTAGACATTTGTGTTCAATTGTGCCGTGTGACTCATGTGAATGTGTTTCATAGGGTCACAGTGACCGTTAACACATGAGTTCATCCTTGAGTCTGTGCTAGGTGAAACAAAGATTAAAAAAAAAAAAAAACTTGTCTGGACAGAAACAGTGACAAACTGTGACAAATCTACTTCCAAAATAAGTTGTAGAAACACAGTCAGGAGTAAAAAGTAAAGAGGCAGGAGGTGGCAGAGTCTAAATATAACTGTAATAAGTGGAGCAATCACACTGAGAGTCACAGCAAAGAAAAGATTTTCACACTGTCAGATGAAAGCATGTGTCATTTTCTCCGTGTCCCTTGAGGGAAATATTAATATATTAAAGAGATCTCATCTGCAGAAGTGGAAGTTGGACTCGATTTGTTCTAGTACAGTGTGCAGCAGACAGAGCAGAAGTAAGTGTTCATGCACTGATAGCGTGATAGGAACAACTGTACCTGTGGAACACTTTGTGTCAGGCAGTAATGCTTTGCCAGGAAAGACAGGAATTTGGGCGAGGGTCTGTCGTAAGCCATCAGCACCGGCTCTAGATTCTTGTGCTACAGTAGGACAATAAAAAAAAGAAAACACACAACCACTGTTATACAGCATATGAAAAAACAACTGTGGGCATCACCAATACTTCAGTTTGTACACTACTAAGCCCCCGCTCAGTGTCAACAATAAAGATGACTGTGGAACACGATACAGGTCTTCTCTTTTGAAAACTGCACCTGTCAAAACCATGATGTGTCAGACATGCAGACAAGCACATTTTAACAATATACCCATAATAGTGATAACCATGATAATTCTGGCCACTATAATCTTGATATTAAATGACCATATAATTTATCAATCTGGTAACATCAACTATGAAATTACATCAGAGATGCCTGTTTCATAGAGGAACACTGGCCTAATCAATTTATGCATATTGTAAGATAGTCAAACTATTAAATATTCATTTCAGTATAAGGTCAGGCTGTAAAGCTTTTACACAGGTCCACCTTGTTTAAAAACTTCATCAGGTATGAGCCCTGTGCAGTCCTGAGGAACAGCAAAATTCTTTATGTCAGTGTTGCGTCACAACATTTGTTTTGGCGAGCAATCCTCTCCTCAGGCTGCTTCATGTTGTTCAACTAAGCAACCTGGAACGGTGACTATAATAACACCCTCCAATACACTGGGTCTAGTCTCTAGGAATCTGTCTCTGACAGAGGAATGCTTCACCTGCAACACGAAATCGAACAGCTCCAACCCGTAGCCGTGCCGCTGCAAGTTCTCTGCAATGTAGAAATCTAAAACACACAGTGGCTCCGCCTCAACGTGCACACCCTGTCGGTCCTGTGGAAGAAATCCAACAAGCACACACAAGCACTGATGATAAAGGAGATTGAAAACAATATGAAATTAGTGAGGTCAGAGGAAGTATAGCTGGCATGAAAAGACAGAAGTAAGAAAAAGAGAAAAAAAAAAGAAAATATGCGACTCACAAGGAGAAATAACTTCTTGTAGCCGACCTTGAGAAATCCCACAACTGCACCGTGTCCTCTGTGTGCAGGAGAGAGGAGGGGCAGTGAGTTTATAGAACGATCTGCACTGACTAAGACTCTGTGCTCTGAATGACTTTTCATGTATCATAGTTTTCCATTTGGGTGATTTGCGGCGAGCTGCTGCCATTAGGATTTAACACAGAGTCCTGTATGTCTCAACACCACAGTACATGCATTGTGACCACAGTCTGACTCAACACTGGTGAACTGAGTGGGTCTGTCTAAAGAGCTCAGTCAGTCCCCCGGCAAGTAATGGAAAGAGTGTGTATGTGTGCGTGTGTGTGTGTGGATGTGATATGTACCCGTTTCTCTCTCCATCCTTCAGCAGGTACAGCTGATGCCTCTGGGACTGCAGTTTGGAGGCACTAGTTATTGGTGCTGTGAGCTGTTGGGCCTGTGGAGAGCAAGCAACCACACTGCTGATGAGTCTGTGAGTAGAAACAGTGCTATCAAAAGAGGCTGGGTACTCTATACATTGTCAATACTTACAGACACAGCATCAACAACAAAACTGAGCACCTGACCAACCTAAATACCAAAATAAATCCAGTCTATACTTGGTCACAGTTTATGATTGATATCATTCTCTCAGATTATCACTGACCCCTCAGGGCCTGTGTATGGAGAGACACTGTCTTCCTGGAAAAAAACCCTCCCATCAGGAACAGATATGTTTTCCTCATCGAGTGAACAACCTTGTATCGACTGTATTGACCGCCACCACCCTCTATTTCTGTGGCCACTGACTTGGTGACTATTCTTACAGATGTACAATAAGTTTGCAAACAAGCATAAAATCATAAACAAAACTCCCACGCCTTCAGAAACCCACCTTTGCTGAGGCTCTCCCAAGTTCATCAATAACTGTGGCTATGTGGGCTTGAAGATCTGGCCTGCAAGAAAGAACATGGTGGAGTCACATATCAGGAGACAAGGAGTGGCTCAATTAGGCATCACTGTCAAACAACAGGGAGCACACAATGAAAACACACAGCAAAGGTTTAACCCAAAACAACATATAATAGTTTTTTTTTTTTTTTTTTACTTGTGCACATTTATTACGTTGAATGGAGGATTTCTGAACGCAGTTTATCGTTACATTCTCTCAAAAGAGAGATCCAGACAGGGTACTGTATGTTGGGGGGTACAGTGTAACATGCTAACTAATAACAAAGACAAAAGGAGTCAGATCTGGTCCTTCTGACTTACCTTCCTGCTGATTTACGACCTGCCACCAGAGTATGGTCCAAGATGGAGACCCTCTCAGAGAATAATTGGTTAATATCAAAAGGAAACTCCATAGTAGCTCTCAGTCTGGTTAGCTGCACAGCTATGGGCTAGTATCTACTGTAGCAGCCAACCCCCAGTAACAGAGCTGCAGCAGGTGCTTAGCTGGCTGGCTAGCTAGCTGGCTAAAGGGGCTGCGGTTTATCTTCCTCACCAGGAGGCACAGTTGGCGTAAAAAGCCCGAAGACAACAACAATTAAACATTGACACAGTTAGTAACGCTGCAGTGGGATGATACAATAACAAACGCTTGCAATTTAGACTGTCACTGCAATTCCATTGTGTCTCTATGGTTGCGAGTCACTCCCCGGCAACACAAACCCTAATGTCCGCAAAGGCAGCGCCATACAATCTGCTCTGTACCAACAAAATCCACGTAACGTTGATTAATAAACATTTAAATTGCGTTTGTATATGCATAAGTGAGCCATTAAGACGAACTCGTACAATAACATTGTCATTTAACCTTTTCTTTAACTAATATAATTTTAAAACAATTTCTGGGGAACATGTCGTTGTAGTATTACGGTAAAATGAACGAAGGCAGCACGGGTCTATTCCACAATGCGGGTTCAGTGGGTTTCTGTTGCCGTGGTAATTTACACTGTGAAGTTAACCTGCTAGTTAGCTTCTTTCCCACCAACAAAGCCCGAGTTTCTCTGTATGCCCCGTTTGTGCTCTGAAGCTTCTAGCGTGTCATTTACTTATTCACACTGTGCATAGTATACATCAAAGTGCGGATTAAAGAATTGATGTTGGGAGAAGATTAAGACTCTGAAGATTTAGCCTACTTTGTAATCCCAATTCTGTCTTCACTCACATTACTTGTTTTATGATTAGTGAGTAGAAGGACAGACACAGTCATCCCTGTATGATATATGTCCATGTGTAATATTTGAATGAGAAATCATATTAAAATGCTACACTATCTTTATTATCATCTGCAGATGAACTGATTGACAATAATAAAGACTCACTGAAATATGCAGGCACTGAAATACACTGTAAGTAAGTTTGAAGTTTCAGACACTGAACTTTTACTCACTACAAGAACTACAAGCATTTTATTCTACAGGTCCTAACCTCAGAACAGCTACAACAATGGGTTGATGAAAAAAAAACAAACAACTTTTTAATACTAAAAAGTATAGTAGAAAAAACAGTACAAAACTGATGATAATAATAGTCTATGCATGACTATATAGGGGGTTTTCTATTAATCTATTCTATTAATTCCATGTTACTTAAATAAAGCAGTCTCATACAAGCAGAAGTGACGCAGTAGCCAACTCAGTGTCATAGTTAGTCATTGTTCAATCTTAGTCATAAACACCAACAGATTATGATTTGTTTGTTTATTTCCTCATTTATTTGATCACATTGGCAGAAGTAGCTCTGCATCTTAACTGCTGCTAAGCAACAAACATAACTAATTAATTTTATGAAGCAGTAAATTATAAAGTAATTCAATTACAGTATTTCTTGAAAGAAGAAGCTAATTGAAAACCTTTCATGGCACATTACATCACAGTGGAGATTATGTACAATATAGTACAGCAAGAAAGGTCGAGCCCTTAATTCAGTGTCAGCCTCACACAGGTCCAGTTACTGTCCTTCTTTTTTGGCTCCCATATGCACACAGTAAACTATTCTGCCTAGTTTGTTTAATGAACAAATAGCTATAAAATAAATAAATAAATAAAAAAGCCATAATAAAACATACTGTACATAGGCCTTCCTTGCCCTGGGAGTAGGTGTCAGGTATTTCTGGAAATACTATAACCATCTTTCTGGTGAAAAGTTTGTTCCATACAAAACAACTGTTAAGTGTAGGCGTAGAGCTGAAGGTCCTGAAACTCCCTGTTGAAAATAAACCATCAAACTGTGTTGTTCATTTGGGAACGCCATCTGTTAGAAACCAAAATCACCACATGGTGGTGCTCTAGGTGAATATATGGTGAACTGTGAAAGAAAAGAGTTGCACGCCACTGTGTCTGCACACCAACAGTTTTAACATCCACACTAAACTACAAACTACATTACACACAGAAACTTGTGTTTTTGTCTCTGGTATTATTAGAGCTCTGGTATACTAAGTGCTGTATTATATTATATTATATTATATTATATTATATTATATCATATCATATCATATCATATTATATTATATTATATTATATTATAAGATACTTAGAAGAACAAAAAGGCTGATGAAATAACAAAAATAGTACAGAAGTGAGTGAGGACAAGATTACAAAGTAGGCCAAGTCTTCTGAGTTTTAATCTTCTCCCAACAACAGAAATAGTGTTAGAAGATAAAATGTTAAAGTTTAGTGCTAGTAAAAAAAGAGGTGGTAATTGAAATTAAGGTTTGAGTGAAATTTCACACTTGATAGCAAATGGTTTCCTCACATAACTTGGGTGTTCATAATGACTTGTGTTTTTGGCCACATGATGACTATGAGGTACATTATGCTCACAGACTCATAACCACTGAGCTCAGTGGAACTGGGTGATTATTTTGCTTTCCAGATAAAAACCTACTGGTTGCATAAAATAAAGATGGGTGTAGCCTCTGTGACAATACAGGTGTCTGAAAAGCAGTTCAGAAACTCAGAGCTTTTCTCCAGCATCACCATCTTGGATGCACCTGATTCTATCAAACCTATCCAAATCTATAAATGGACATAGAGGAGTGTGTGTGTTTGTGTGTGTAGCTGAGATTTCAGTGTGTGCTAGTTTAGGTTATAGTGTGTGCTCACCTGTCCTCCAAAAATGCTATTAATTAAGGTACAATTCTTGCATAGTTCCTCTTTAATTGAGGAAACAAAGGCGACTCTATTGTTTAAGGTATGTATGGAAGTCCCTCATCAAATGTAAAGTTTGTTCATGTTCAAGCAGCAGCAGTGGTCTCTGCCCTTTGACTCACTGTTGGAGCAGCAGAGGGAGGAGTATTGATGTAATCCTGGGTTTGAAGGACCAGCCCTGTCCCATGACAGCATTCAGTTTTTAAGTAAAGGGAAATTAAATATTCACGCAAAACACTAGTAGCAATAACCACATGAATATGGATCAATCTGTAGTAATAGAAACCTCCTTCATAAATGTGGAAATTGCTTTAGTGTTGCAACAAACCTCACAAAAGGAACAAGCATTATGCACACGCAAAAGCTCAGTGGTTCACTTCAGAAATGGGGACAGGAAACTGGTTTCACACATAGTTTCTTTCAACCTGCTTTCACCCTCTTCCTCTCCTGTACTCCCACCCTCCCTTCCACCTTACCAACCCACTGGCTTCGCCCAGACAGGTATGTTTTAACAGCAATCCTGGACTGACTAATAATTCAGCCTCTCTTGCATAACTCTGGTGTTTTTCCAAAAGTATCATATCATGATATTATGTTAAATTAATGTGGTGACTAGTTATCATGTGACTTTAAAGAACACTTCTACACCACTGAAGCCGCTAGCAGTTTGAAGGGAAAGGTCAGCAGGTTCGCTCCTCCAGATCGTTTCCTTATTTCATTGAAAAGAAAAAGAATGAGAGACATATGGCCAGATTTGTTGGCGTGGGATGACTGCACTGCAAGAATGTGTGATCGATGAGGCGTATCAAAAGAGGGACTCACTCCCACTCACTGACAGAAGGGATTTTATTGAGTGATATTTTTCAGTGAAACGATTATCACTTATCTGAGTGGAATAACACCAACAAAGGAAGACATGGGGGTTCCCCCCCTCTGCTGCCCTCAAACAACCTCCCCTATCTTCCTTGAATCAGCCACCTGAAGTCGTTTTCGACGGTGAGACCTTTTTCATGTGGCTTGCATTGAGTTGCATGAGTCACATACTACTGTACTGCTGCATTCCCCTGAAACAGAGATAAAAGTGCCCCAAGTGCAACAGGACTGAATGACATTTTAAATAACATCTTTAGTACCATTTATCTTACACTGATACATTTATGATGGATTTATAAATACGTTATTCATTTTTTTTAACACTTAATTAACTATAAATAAACAAGTTACAGGGAAAAAAGAGGAGGTTGGCGCAGAAAAGGTCAAAAGTTGTATAAAAGTTACATAAAGGTCAGATCCCTGTTTATGCAGTCAGATGAAATATGAAAATGTGAGGTTTGAGGCTAATAACTGTTTTTTGAGGTCACACTGTCCTTGGCCTTTTTATTGTTTTTTGCTCAAGGCATGCAACAGTCATGTAAAAGTGCATAACAACAGCAAAGGTATCAGAAGTAATAACAAAATATGATAAAGTAAAATGAAGAAAAAAAGGCAGCTGCAAAAAAAAAGAAGGAAAAGAAAAAAAAGAGTTAGTATATCAAACTAATGTTCCATTAAGGTGGGTTTACACTGTCCTTGACATTTGACCTCTGATCAACAAAATCTAACCAGATGTTTTCTGTGAGTCCAGCTGAATGTTTACTGAGATGTTGTGTTCACAAGGCTAAAAGCATGATCAAAACCTGATCAGGAGGAGGTCGGACTCCCGTCTCCCAAGTCCATGACCATATGTGTCTCCAGGAGTCTGTGAGCTCCTCCCAGCCCTGACTCCGCCCAGAGAGGTTTCTTTGGTACCTGTGACGAGCTTCTTAGTTAATATAAATAAATAAGTCTGAGTTATAGTTTCCCTAAAATAGAACCGTTTCACAATACACCCTGGAGTCAGACGAACCACTGAGGTAAGTGACACATGACGATACAAGACACAGGTGTGGCAATCAAACGCAGGTGAGATACATGAGGTGGTCACAGGAGGGCGGGCACAGGAAGACAAGTTGTGGGAACTTCGAAAGAAAACAAGAGACACAAACCATGACACCCATTTACAGACAGTTGTACACAGGCATTTGTTGAGAAGCTGAAGCCACGTAATCAGCAAAGACAACAAAGTCTGCACAAAGATGTCTCTTACAAGAAGGTGAGTTCAGTGCCTTGCACTCTCTCAATCTTTTCTCTGAATTCTCCCCAACAAGTCAAAACCAGGCCAATATTTACCTTAGTCTGGTCTGTTGCTCAGCTACTACCTCCTCTCTTTTTCTCATTTCCTCCGACAAAGTCTTCCTCCATGACAAAAATACTGAGAATATTGAGCTATCTATATTTCTTCTTATAACTAGGTTAGAGGTGTTGATGCTGGTGAGATACGTGCTCTTCTGAGAGTGTGCCAGGCAGGAAACCAAAGTTACAAAGTGCAAAAACTCTCATTTGAAGTGTTACTCTAAAGGTTCCACAACAATAACATTCACTCCTGAGGCTTTTGTCCACATTTTGTCTGGCAACCCACAGAATAATCACACAGCTACCTATCCAAGAAGAGATGAGCACACAACGTGGTTATTACATCCACTGTGATTTGGCTGGGTTAAAGGTTGCGATGCTCTGAAGACACACAACCCTCTGTACAACTGTATGTTTCCTCATCAGACAGAAATCTGATGGAAATTCCAATTCTCTCCTTGTTTTCCAATTCAAGAGGAACTACTGGAGATGCAAAAGTGAGCCAAGTTCCTCAAAATGTGACCATGACATAATGAATGTGATTATCTCTGGGCAAACACAAAGGTCTTGCATGTTTTTGGTGTTTTAGGTGAGCATATAATCCACGTCTGATACATGTTTGCCTCTGAACATCACTCTCTCTTGCAAAGAGGAAGCTGAGCAGTGGGCTAATTGACAAAAACCACTGTGCATTTCTCTGTAGCTCTGGGGGAGAGTATCAGGTCTTTTTTTAGATGAAGGGAATTTGTTTCTTGGGTCTGATTTAGAAACACACACACACACACATACAAAAACACCAGGGGAATTTTTCACACTAGTTCTTTTTTATTTGATTTGAAATGTGAAAATGTGATTGTAAAAGTAGGCTCTGGACCTTATGGGGTGGAGAAAACACTTTTTCACATCCTTTCTGTTTAGGTGCTCGGCGGGTGTAATCCCCTCCTACTGAAGTTACCTTCATTGGAACAGTGACTTTAGTCATTGTCACTGAATGAGCTGTCAAGTTACTGTTGGTGGTCAGTTGTATTTCCTATTCATTGAATTCATACGTTTCTTCTTAACACATTCAGTGGGTGTTTATTTTACTTGTGTGCCTCATGGTAATCAAGCCCAAATACACACAGAAAGGTCAGAAGGGTCAGGGCAAAGCTTATCATCACACATACATCATTTGGAAATATAAAGGTGAAGGTTTTTAACACATATGAGACAGCCATCACAAAATGGTGCATGTAGTATAAAAGTAGATCTCTATGTGTAGAGCGAGCATGAATCATTGGTTCTACGTTGATACATTAAAAAAAATCGAAGTGTCAGTCCACAGAGAAATGCAACACAGCTTGTATTCAGCAGTGTTGGGCACAATACTTTTAAAAAGTAATTTGTTATAGTTACTAGTTACTTTCCGCAAAAAGTAATTGAGTTAGTAACTGAGTTATTACATTATAAAAGTAACTCATTACAAGGATAATTAACCTTCGTCTTACTTTTTTAAAATAAAATGCTCAAATATGTCAAATTACTTGGACACACCCCCCCAACCTCCTCACCATAACCTGTTTATCTGGAACTAACCCACTCACTCGGTATTCCTCCGCACAAGCTGGAATATCGACTATTTGATGGACTGAAAAAAATATGTATATAACATACATGTAAACATGTGTGTTATTTTGTGATGGGTCCTCTGGAGTCAAGTAACAGCGATAAAATGGCCATTTTATTGCCAGTAATGGTAACAGCGTTGTATCGGGGAAACTGTAACTTTTTTGATTACTCGTTAGTGAAAAAGTAGTGCTGTTATTTACGCCATTATTTTATAACACCATTACTCCCATCACAGGTATTCAGAGATTTAACAGCTGTCAGGACTTCTGTCACTTTATGATGTCACAACCAATCAATCCCATGCTGCAGCTGCCATTCAGTTTCACTGTGATTTGCTTTCTTTATGTCACCACCACACAGGACTAGAAGCCCATAGGTGATCATCAAGCCAGATTTCATTGGTAAGTCTTACGTTTATTTTTGAGCAAAAAACCTCCAGACTCTACCTTTAATTCGTACAACACTGTATGTTCTTTATACCAAGACAGTCTTCCTAAATATGAGGAACTCATTTGTTTATTTATGTTTTTCTCATTCATTTTCCACGTGTCTCCACACTCTGTATGACAGTGGTCAGTGAAAAAAAAAAAAGTGTTTGTGATCAACACATTCAGCTGACGTGATGCTGTTTCCTCATGATAATCTGGTGTGACCTGTGTGTGTGTGTGTATTCCACTTCTGTCACTAGTTCCTCTTCACAGTAAGACTAAAACATCATACAGATTAATGAATGGCTTGTTAACACTTCACTTTGAAAGTTATCTATAAGCTGTTATACCACATTAGATAAAATGAGCGAATCACTTTTAATCTCATTACCACCTGCCACCTTTTACTATATGTTATAAATGGCAACAAGTCATTCATAAGATTAGTGAGTAGTAACCATTAAGTTCTTCTTGCCAAATAGTGAGCTTCTAAACAGTAAATACTGTTACAGCTTGTTCTGGTATAATTGTTGTTTATCATTCTTAAATTGAATTAATAACCAGATCAGGAGCCTTTACAAGAGTTACGTTATGTGGACAAGGTGCTTTTCCTCTGAGAATTGAGTCATTACAGGAGAAATGTTGCAATAACGATGGATGACTCTGCTGTAATTACTGCTTTTATTTTATTTTTCTTTATTACCTATGACAAACGGCCTTCAGCAGCTGTTTTAGAGGTTTGTGGTCAACAACAGCTGTCATACGTTTTTTTTTTTTTTTTGCAATCGTTTTTCTGCTCTCACACTAACAAACAAACTGACTTGTCATCAGCTGTTTCAAAGCACATGATGGTTAAAAATTATTCTGTGATGTGATGAGGAACTCAGGCTTTACTATGATCGCACAGCGTTTGGCCTCCGTCCATATGTTCAGAGATTTAGGTCACTGTCAATGACGACAACAGGAACTGGTGGTGGTGGCTGTAAGTATCTAGGCCTGTGTGTTGTTTACGACATTATGACAGAAGGAAAGAAATACTCAGAGTTGTGGGTGAAATAAAGAATAAACGGTGTTTACTTACATTAAAAAACAAACAAACATACCAACTAAATGTAAAGTAAGCAGTCAGTACGTCAGCAGCGTTGAGTATGAAAGGGCGGTGTGGTATGGTGAAAAATGAAAAGTAGGCTACAGACAAACCAAACCAGGTGTGATGTTGTGGGTACTCACACTAACTCCTACCATGAAGCATCCAAGGACAGAGGACCAACAACCAGAGTGCCCACACAGCTGTTCCACCATCCATCCAAAAATCCTCTCAGCCGTGGTGTTGATCTCAAAGCCAATCTTTGGACACTTCACATCAGCTTCTGGGCTGCACTCGACTACAGCACCTGCTCCATAAGACCGCCCGCAGGAGGACACTGGCTGCACTGTGTGTGTGCGTGTACCAGCTGTAGGATGTGTTGGGTTTGGTCTTGACGTACATGTTACTTGACGTACTGTCTTGTGGTTTGGTAATGATGACCAGCAAAGTGTGAACTTTTTGTAACTCATCGTGAACCGTGCTAAAGTCTTCTGTCTCACGTTGGACACACAGCTCCAGTCGCCAGCCAGATGACATGCAATCACTCAGATTATACTGCGGGTTGTGACACTACGTCAAAGGTTTGTTGAGTTTACAAACAAATCTTCTGACTCAATTCTTATGTTACAAAACTTTGTTGATACGCATCCTTGACCAATTCCATTTGATTATATGGGAATTTCTTTACTTTCTCTGTGGGTATACAACAGATACTTGTGAATCACATAGACTTCGCGTTTCTAGACTCTCTGAAGGCACCAGGCAAGAGGCACCTTCCTGCCCAGCCACAGCCACAAACATCTTCCATCAATTGAACAAAAATAGTCTCTGCTCTTACAGAATATAAAAGACAAATAGACGCATTTGACACCAGCCCCTCCTACAAGCAAGCTGGCAGGTAGCAGGCCTCATTAGGGAGATTCCCTACATCTTGTTGGGGGTGTTTCAAGTTGTGTCATTGATATGGGCCCCCTTCCAGTTCTGGGCCCTAGGCAATTGCCTGGGTTGCCAGCCCTGTTGCAACGCGTCTGCCACTGAATACACTTTCTATACACTTGCCTTATATGATCTGTTCAAGGCTGTAAAATGTGTGTCGGAAACTTTAGAGTGTGTGTTCAGCATTCTGTCAACCCCCTGAGGTTGTTTTGGTTACACATAACATAGCGCGGGGGCTACGTATGGGGTAGCTGTCAGGAAGTGACGTATGTACCACAGGAGCTTAAACGTTGTGATGTGTATAAAAACCAGCTCTCGTCTCAGTGTTATTCCTCTTTTCCCTTTCTGGTGACTATGGCTGTTGCTGTTTGGGAACGTCCACTTGCAAGTGTAATAAGCCAGCAAGACACTCATCTTGTCTGTCAAATACTTAGGTATTTAAAAAAAATCCCACAACAGGAGACGATGCACTGGGTCGTAGCAGAAGGTTGAAGACCAACAAGGAGTTGTTGGGTTTGTCACAGCAGATACAGATATAGACAGCACAGGCTCATGTTATCTGGTGTCCCATCAGTGATCTCACTCCACAGATACTTCAGGTTGTACTCCACCCAGATCATACAGTGAGTATGAACAACACAAAATGTGGCTGTTACAGAAGGAGTCACTTGGTCGGTCTCTCCCACCAGGATGCTCTGGTTTTCAGCCTTTTCAAACCATATGAATGTCTTTCTTTGAAACATGGTGGCAGATGGGTCTAAGGCCAGTGAGTCAGTCACTGATCAGACAATGGTGCTGATCCACATCAACACCATTGATGTGTTGATGTTGATGTCATCTGCCATCAGGCAGACGATTATTGATCTTTGTGATCCACATAAAACCATGCAGAGATAAGAACTTGATTTCTTTTGTTTTCATGATCAGGAAATCAGTCCAAATACAAACTGAGGCGATGTGTGATGTCTGTTACGTTTGTCTGCTGTTGTTTTCTGTACTCCCCTTTCCTGTGTGGGTAACCTGTGACAGTGGAAAGACCATGCAGCTAACCGCCTGCTGAACCAATCCGAAACAAACGGATCATTTACGGGAGAGAAAACGTCCACCTGTGGATGACAATCGTCACTAAATCGGTCGATTTTCCACAACCCCCCTTCAAATATGTGTCTTGATTATCTAAACAGAAGTACAAGGCCCCTCTGTCTATTTTTAGAAAAAAGAGGAAGTGACTTGAGTCCAGTTGTAGTTCAAACTCTGTGCACCACAGCGCTGAGTGTAACAGCTACAGACATCTCGATGATGTGTGTGTCTGTGATGTGTTACTTCAACACCTCCATATGTTTGACTCACATAGAGATGGCCTGTGAAACACAACACAACAATTGGTGGATAAATGGTGTGTAGATTTGTGTGTGCACAGCAGGATGTGAGTGTATGTTAGTGAGAGTTTGTGTGTCGTTTGTCTGAGTATCCATTGACTTCTTGGTGTGTGTGTGTGTGTGTGAACTGAGGTGTAGAAGGGGTTTCTACACAGGTGTGTGTGCGTGTGCTACTGTGATAAGTCAGAGATGCCATGTGTGTATGTGTGGGAGTGTGTGTGGTGTGTTTCTCCTTCCTCATTAAATCTCCACTCAGTCACTGTGTGACATCAGTGGAGTTTCCCGGATACGACTGCTTAAGAACCACTGTTGGCTGAGTTTCAGGCATCAAACTAGAGCAGCAGCAGAAGAAGAAAGAAGCTCAGTGAAGTACAGTGAAGTTGATCTCAAAAACCTGACAGAATAATGGAAGCCGAATGCAAAGTGCAGCTGGACGCATCTGTCGCCACAGAGGACAGGAAACACACGACGCAGGGTTTCAGACCAAGCTCAGGGCTATGCACGGCTCTGCTGATGTTCACACTGTGCCTCGCTGCGGCTGCCGCTGCTCTTCTCATCTTCAATTCAAATACCAAGGTGAGAATTAAAGGAGTCTGTGAATGGCTGAAGTGCCTCTCACAGCCAGTGGTCTGACTCACCTGTAGCTGACCTTTCTCTAATATCTCCTTTATTCCTCTCTTCTTGAAACAGGGCCTGAGACAAGACGAAGACGATTTTGGTGAGTACTTTACCTTTGATTTTCTTTAGAGCTCAGCACCTATTCTTTGCACTAATTGCACCAGACAGTACCAATATGGAGCTGCATCATATCTTATTAACCTCTGTCTTCTTCTCTTCCATCCAGATCTGCGTCACACTTTGAGGCAAATATCTGACGGAAGAGCAGCCATTCATTTAGAAGGTAAAACTGCAATATATATTCAGCATCAACAAAATACCTGCAAATATGTTAAACGTGATGAGCAGGTGTATCTCCTAGAATTATAACCTTTGGATTTCTGAAGATATTCTTGAAAAATCACAATCTCATCACAATTTCTCCCTATCCTTCAACAGGAAAACGTGGCAAGACCTCAGTTCAGTGGAACGCTAATGTGGACCACGCCCACTCTCATGGAGGTCTGAGGCTGGTGAACAACGAGATTGAGATCCCAAGCAAAGGCCTCTACTTTGTTTATAGCCAAGCATCCTTCAGTGTCAACTGCAGCAGCGGTGCTGATGACTACGACGACTCAAACTCCATGGTCCACCTGAGCCACACTGTGAAGCGCTGGTCCAGGTCATTTGGGGACTATGAGACCATTCTGCACTCTGTCCGCACCGCCTGCCAGAGGACATTCAGCGCCGATGAGATTGAAGATGGGAACTGGTACACCGCTGTTTACATGGGTGCTGTGTTCGACCTGAATAAAGGGGACAAACTGAAGACAGTGATGGAGGAGAAGATGCTGCAGGAGCTGCAGGATGAGGCAGGGAAGACCTTCTTTGGTGTGTTTGCGTTGTGAGGACAGGTGACCGGGAGTAACGAAGATAGCTCCACTGTGAGCCCCAGTGTTCAATGTTTACACTGCACTAAACAGAACAATGCAACCTTCAGCACAGAGCCAGACTTTATCGAATGCAACACTGGTCAAAGGGGCTGATGCTGAAGTCATGTATGAGCATATAAATCTCTGCTATGTAATGTTATGTACTGTGTACAACCACCTCAGAGCCTTCACTCTGCAAAAAATGTATTTATTTATTTATTTTTGTAACTCTACAGGCAGACAGATGATGTATTTAATCAACACTGAGCTTTGTTTATTTATTTATTTATTTATGTATAATTCTGTTGGATATTTATATGTAATTTATTCTTTTATTTATTTTGTCTGTATGATGTTTAAACCATTGGCTTTGCTGTAAAAAAAAAATTTTTTAATTAAAAAAAAAAAACAACATAAAGTGAGAAGTGTTTGTGCATATTTGGTCATATTAGACCTAAACACTAAAAAATGTGGAGATACGCATCCTTGTGGTTTTCTGCCTCCTTCACTCTGAATAATTTCAGGGTACATCACTGACATTCAGGTCAGATCAGATAAGATATGAGCCGTTAGTGTGAAGGTTTGTCATAACTACTGTGTGAAGTCTTGAGATATTGTTAAAAAAAATAAATAAATAAAAGTGTTTTTTGAGGTCACTGTGACTTTAAAGTTTGACCTTTGACATTTAGCTGCCAAAATCCTATCAGTTGGTCTTTGAATGCTGGTGTACACTGATCAAATTTGAAGAAATTTCCACAAGGTGTTGCTGAGATTTTGCGTTCACAAGGTCAGAGGAATGCTTTTGTGAGGTCACCAGACCCTTGATCTTTGACCCACGACCTGTAAAAATCTAATCAGTTCGTCTTTGAGTCTGAGGGAAATTTGTACCAAATTATAAGACTTTCTATCACGGTGTTACTGAGACACTGTTTGTTGTCCAGCCTACAAATGATATGCCTCCATTATTGATTATTGCTGGTGTGGAGGAATAAAAAAGGAATAAATGAAGAAATAACAGTTCAACTGAACACAGTAAATACTGATCAATAGTGTTTAACCCAGTCTTCAATGTATTTATATTTTTATTATATGTTAGATAATATTATGATACGATACGATACGATACGATACGATACGATACGATATGATATGATATGATATGATATGATATGATATGATATGATATGATATGATATGATATGATATGATATGATATGATATTGTGTTATTGGAATTTCAAATACGATAAAGCGTGGGTGAAAAAAAAAACCCCACCCAGCCTTAATGGTGACACATCCTTGTGATGGCCCTGACAGATACTCTGCTATTTCTTAACGCATGAATTTGCAGTTGAGTGGTTTTGGCACTGTTTAAATGAAGACGCCAACAGAGCATGTCCGCGTTTTCGTCATCAGTGACAGTGGATAATTATAGCCCTGGTATTATCTCAGATACCATGACTTAGCTCTTGGCACCTACTTGTTCATAAGGCAGCGAGAAAGTTTCCAGTGAGTGATAGTTCCTCAAAAGCGACCCAAAAAGGGAAGGAAAGAGGGGAAGTCCCTGGGTATCCTACTGCCTCCCCTTATCATCAGCAGCATCATGCTACAATTTCCTTCATGATTGGTCAGAAAACACGTTGAACGGAAAATAGAAAGGCACGGGTGGACAAAGAGATGATGGGATTTCCTACCCATCCTATATTTAATTCATCAATCCATGCTAATGCTGCATGAGCAAAGATCACCATATAAGGACAAACAAGCTCACACTCTTACATTCACACCTATACAGGCAGGTTAGAGTCACCAATCCACTGAATGTGCATGTCTTTGGACTGTGGGAGTTAGTCCACACAGGCATGATTCATTGGGCCTGGAGCGGGGTTTACCTGTGAAACTGCTCTGTATGAAACTTTACTAAACAAACTGTACTTTCACAGCCGCTCACTTTGCAATGCAAACGATGCAGCCTGTTTCGGTGCAGCACCTCTCCAACCGCAACCACAGCCTGAGGAAGATAGAGAGAAACTCTTCAGTTCTCTCCTCCACGGACTGATTTGCTCCATATGTAATCATGGTTCTGAATCTCCCTGATGCAAGTCACCACTGGTTTCTATTCCTATATGAACCTTTATATATGTCTTTAAAAGTCAGCCACACTGCTCTCTGAAGCTGTAACCTTAGCAACATGATAACATGCATACAACAACAATGGTAACATGCTGATCTGATCAGTCTGTGTAAACTAATAAGTGACCTTACAATCCCAAGTGGATCAGTTCAAGGCTGAATTCCTTCCCCTGTCCCAACATGCAGGCAATACTGCTCTGACTTCTCAGAGATGGAGAGCCCCTAGAGCTGACTGAAGGTCCAACTCAACCAAATCTTTTAGTATGACGCATAGTGGCAAAAATGTAAATGTGTACTTTGGCTAACCCTAACCCCTAACCCCCTTAGACTATTGCCAATCACACGTCAAGTTTGCCCTCTAGGAGGCGGATCTGAAAGGTGACGCATCGTGCGGGGCTCTAGAAAGCGGATCTAGAAGGCGACGTGTCCCGCGCACCTCTAGAAAACGGATCAAAAATGCCATCAAAAAGATGGACGACAGTTTGAGAAACACAACAAGTTTTTATTTTCATTCTTGCATTTCAAATCATCTCTTATATCAGATATTACAGCATGTAGAAATATACTTTGATGACTGTACCACATGAAATACAGCTTTGTATATGCAAAGTTGACTGTCATCATTATTTACATCATCGTTATTTACAGTCTGTTTTTGCACTATCGGCGTCACTGACATCATCACTGCTCAAATCGATGGTTTAAAACACATCATTACGGACAAAACCTACGGCGGATATTTACACGTGGTCACAATGTTTTCACAGTTTTTACATCTGTGCCTCACACTTGTAGATTAAGATTTGGAAAAGGTCAAATTAGCCACACACTGCTACCACACAGAGAGAACAGGAGACTAAAGAACCGACTCTTTACCTTGGTTAGAGAGCACACATGACAATAAATGTGTCATGAGAGTCTGAGACATTGGAAACAAGACATACCAGCAAGGCTCATTGAGAAAAGTGACACTGGAATGAAAAGCCGTGCTCTCAATAGCACAACACAGGGAGCAGCATGTACTGTGTTAATCCTGTGCAGCAATCAGTGTCTCACAGAGCTGAGCATCCCTGGCCTCAGACTGTCCCAAATCACACACACATGCTTTTCTTCACATTTATTTCTATTTTTTATCTTAACTCTAATATCTACGACTGAAGCTACGGCATTGACTAGGAAGTGATTAAGACCTCTACTTTGTCGGGGAGCAAAGATGAAGCAGGGTGAGGGTGTTAAAGAGGCTGCAGCTTACTTCCTGTTTCCTACCGACAGTCAGTGGTACTGTACTTTCCTGTCACCAGTAACCACTGAACTAAACTGTCGACAATCCTAACAAACCTTCCAGTGACCACAACATCATCACACCTCTCCATTTGATATGATCCTGTGAGGCTATTGCTCAAACAAACTATTTTGTTTCCGGTGGATCTGTTCACACTGCAGCCTACAAAAAGTTATCAGTGTATCAGAATTAAAGCCACACAGAATGCTTTTAATGATAAAGAGCAGCAGGAAGGAAATGTAAGGTTGGAAGATAAGAGTAGCAGAAAGTTCAGGATGTGGCTGCAGGGTTAGGGGTTAACAGGGTTAACACTGAGCTAACCAGATAAAAGGTGAAAATGCTAAATTACACGCAAGTGTTATTCCCCTTCAGTAAAGCACAACTACTGCTGCATTGTCAATGCTTTCAATGCTGCGGAGTCGGAGTCACTGATGTACATCCATTATCCCCAGAGCTGAAATACTGCACATTTACAACCACAGTGAAGAAGGCGTCCGTTTGATTTATTCGTCTCTTTTCTTTGAGCTTCAAGTGGGGTTTGGGTTTGTGTTTGATTCAGGACATATTTATCTCCTGACTGTTGCCACTCTGAGTGAAATGACCGGGATTCGCCTTTAGCTGAGGACACAGTGGACCATCCTTTACAAAAGGAGAGGAGCCACCCCATAATTCCTTGCAGCAGCATTTAATGACTGTCGTCCTTCTGACCTCTCCTCCACATCTTGTCTTCACCTCACACTGTTTTCCATTGAGGTCAAAAGAAAGGTGGTGCTAGGAGACAGGACCAGTGCTCTGCAGTAAAACATCTGTGATTCACAACATGAAAGTCAGAAGGCCCATGGTGTTAGCCCACATCATTATTATTATTAGGGAAACAGAAGTCGTGCACGTGTCACGGTTTCACTTTCTGCCACGAGAAACTGTCCGGCTGAAACTACGCCAGGGATTCTTCCTGCTCGTCCAAAGAATCCCCGCAAAAAGCTGCAGTAGTTTTACATGAGAAGTGAAACGATGCAAATAAACCAAAAAACAAAACAACAAAAAAAAACTGATTTCAAAAGAAAAACTTTGTTTTCTTTTTAACTGAGCAGGGAAGTAGAGAAATGTGGAAACAGGCTGAACTGGTAAAAGTCTAAACTTAGCCCCCCCCCTCTTCTCTGTACTCAGAATAAAGGCATCAGATGCCCCAAAAATTAACTGACCACTGTAGGTCCAGACATGTAGGTTCAGACCTTATCTTGTTGTTTTATTTTCAGTTGAAAACCTATTCGGAGTTTGTATAAGAGAAAACAGCGCTGCTTCATTTGACACCAGTCTCTATAAATATTGTCTCAGAAACTGAAAAAGAAGAAGTGAATTTCAGATGAAATTGCTCCACGGACAAAAATAGGTTTCCTGATGCAAATCTCAAGACCTCGCATACAAATATGAACTAATTCTGTCTCACATGCAGCGTTAAGGTGAAATTCAAAGTCTTGTCCAGGTGGAATTTTAACACCCAGGAAATAACATTAACACATGAAGGTTTTTCAATAAAGTTTTTTTTCTTTTTTTAACCAAATGTAATTCACAGTCTCACAATGACAGCAGCAGCTTCAGTTCCCTCTTCGGTACAGTGTCAGTCTCTTTGAACAGAGACCTGTGATGATGAGGTCACAAACAAACCACCGGCAAACACTTAAAACAAGAGGAGCTGCGGTGATGAAACTCATCCTGTCATTGGATACAGCCAGGTGATATGATAGAATAATAAAAAATGCTGTGTCATGGTATCTGGTGCATGATTTTATATAACAAAAGCATATGTGGCTTAAGGAATGGATCTGTTGACAAGTTTGTTCAGAACGACTGATCAAACTTTATTTAAAGGGCAAATGGAACAGGCACGTGCCAGTCGACCACATTATTAAGTTTATATCAGCCACTGTTTTTTTTTTTTTTTTTTTTTTTTAAACTTAACACTGTTTTTCAGTCTATGGCACCAGGTTACATGAAATCACCTCCTATTACCACAACATATAGATTAAAGGCGACGCTTGACCAGCTCACCTTCTCACACACCTTTGTCCATGATGTCATATTGTCAGTGTCATACTGCAAGATAATCCTCAGGCTTACTTAGCAAAACGGTTCATCAACATCACTGCTCCTTTACTTCCATGTCTTCTACATGGATCATCAATTGGTCATGTTTTTACACTTGGCCTCAGTGATTCAGCACAGTGCCAGTGCATGGATGTAAAATTAATGCTCACTTGATTTGAAAATAAATCTAATAAAAGTTGCCAGCATTACATTTAATATCGGAGAGGCTGCTTTTGGTCACCGCAGTGTTACCATGGAGAATCTGACGGGTTGTAGCTGCAGCCGACTGAGCCAGGGGTCAAACTCTGAGATGTTTTTCTTCTTAACCTCTGGATGGCACATGATGAACAGATGACTTATAATAAACGAGATGTATGTACAGCAGAAAAATAAGGTTGATCACATCTAAAGGAGGAACAGAGGTGGAGGTGTGAATCCTCAATGGTTGTTTTCTGGCCACTGCTGATTGGTGGAATGAGTTTTGGAGTCTGTTATTAGTCAAACAGGGCTTTGAACTTCATTTTCTCAAACTCTGTGGCAATAATCGTCACTACTGCCACACACACCCCTCAACCGTTCACCACCACCACCACTACCTCACTTGTAGAGCAGCTGTAGCCGGCTGGTGTGGCAGTTATTTCGGCTCAGCTTGCTGTCCGGCTGGTAGAGGCTGGACGAGTTGGCGAAGGATGCTGGGACGGGGTGTGGATCGGAGGTGGGGGCGGGGTATCCTGGAGGAGGGGCTAGGGACCTGGGGTCGCTGTGGGTGATGGTGAGGGGTGGGGGGCTGTGGTTCTGATTGGTGACAGTGGAGGCTCGTCTCCTCGACCGCAGGGCCTGTCGCTCAGACAGCTGGTTCCTCAGCTCCGACACCCGCTCCTCTTTCTGTGGAGGCAAATGAGGACAAGAGCTGCATGTGTTTAACATGTTCCGTCACTTTACATCCTCTCTCCTTTTAATCCTTCCTGTATCTACCCAGCATCCACTTTGATTCTCCAGTTGGGATCTAGCTAACAAGTGCATAATGTGATCCCACGGGAAAACCTCCGTCTTTCACTGATCACAACGACGACATTTTCAGTGTGTTTTTGATTTTTGGTTTTGGTTCATTTTAGTTGGATTGGTTCCTCTTCTCCAGTGAAACTGATTTCGTTTCATTTATTCTGAGAATCAGAGATATTCGACTCTCTGATCGCAAAATAAATCCAGTCCACAATCGGGCCACATGCCTGTTGTCTTCAGGCCCATTCAATGGCCCAGACCTGGCCGTGTCCAGCTTGACTGTCAGATGTTACTTCCACATCTGGACCAATACTGGTGTACACAAAGTAAATCAAAGTCCTATAAAGACTAGACACTGAGACGTGTCTCACCTCCTGGATGATCTTCTGCAGCTCCTTGTTCTCTCTCTCCAGCTGTCTGGACTTCTCCTCATCGTTGTTGTTGGTGGACGAGCCCGTCTTCATGGTCTCCTGGGCGTCCGACTGCCACTCCCCACGTGTGATCAGACGCCGCATCTATAGATCACACACACACACACACGTTGTCTTCAGCATAGTAAATACCCAACGTGACTAAATCGGGATAGTAAGATGCAGCAGAAGGCAAATAAGATGGATGATGGAGAAAGAAGAGAGACAGCTCAGTAACTAATGAGATGTGAGGCTGAACAGTACAAAGACATGTGTTCTGCACTGTTTTGTGTGGAGAGCTTTCCTCTCTGCACAAAACCCTGACCGATCAAACTGGTCTCCAGAGCCGTGGATCAATACACACAGACAGAGGCCGGTGCTGACAAGAGACCTGTGCAGGTATTGATGCTGACACAGCACAGCGGGAGCAATTTACAGGTCATTAAGTGATATATCAGACCAGCCCACCGATGAAAGGCAATTCATTATGTCTGACACTTAAAGTGCTGCTGTAATCTGCAGGGAGGAGATGATGAGAGCCGGACAGCGATCTCTTCTGGTTTTTACCTTGGGGACGAACAGAACCACCAGCGTGATGTAGACCGAGAAGACGATGGCCAGGGAGGCGAAGGCGAAGGAGGCGTCCTGCTGGGAGGACAGGATCATGGTGACCGGGGCTGTGATCATACACAGCACCTGAGGAGGACAGGTGACACAAACACACATGGTCAGGTCTGGTATTACAGAGGGAGATGTGGTTCAGTAAACACTATATTTCCTTGTTTCAGTTTGTCAATCCTGTGCTAGGTTTACACTTCCTTTTGTCTAAAGCTCATCTGTCCATTGTCACCCTGGACAGGTTCCCTGTCAATCACTGAAAGCAGGTACCACAAGCTAATGCCTCCAAACATCTGGTCTCCATGGAAACAGTAGATTCTGGACCATATCCTCTGCAACACTCTGTCAGCTACGGCGTAAATTAAACCTTAAATACTGCACCTATGTGGACAACTTACGCTGTTTTGTGCAACAGACCCCTGAGATGGCGTCATTATCATCATCACTGATTGGCAACTTTCTCATCAAATCATGATCATTTGACTGTTCCCTCTTGACCTGCTTAACATAAGATGACTTTGGCGAATGTTGCCGATGACAGAAAAACGATGACATAATATCCTAAAAAGACCATCTAAGGACACAATAATCAATCAGTCCATATGTTCCAATGACCTTGAGCTGGACCATGCTGCCCCCTAGTGGCTCTGCCTATGCATGCATCTACATTATTTTGTATCACAAGCATAGTGCTTACATATGATATTATAAGAAATTAATTAAGTCACATTTTATATGTTTTCACTAGTTTTTATTTTGTATTTTATTTTCATTTTTTTGTTTTTTTGTAGTAGCATGGGGGATTTGACTTCATGCCAACTCATCAACATCTGGACTGTGCAGCTGCAGCACTGTGGCTCAACTCTTGATTACACTTAATTACTGTAAAAAGTACGTTATAATAACAAAGGATGTTGCTGTTAACTGTATAAGGAGCAGCAGCTCTTTGACTGAAGCATCTTCATATCACTACATCAAGTCTGTGGACTCCTGCTGAGGTTTCTGATCTTTTGTTCTATTGATAGCAGATGAGCTAAAGAACGGAGGCAGCTCTCTGGTGAATGTGATACAGCTCCTCATGCTGTTCATCAATCAACACTTCTTAACCACTAGCTAGGTGTCCATAATAAACTTCCTCTCCCTCCTTGTTTATTTCTGTCTTCATTAGAATAGGAGGTTGAGAGAGAGAGAGAGAGAGAGGTGTCGGTCAGACATAACAAAGAAGAAGAGAGTGAGATGATACAGGGAGGAGATGAGTCAGACGGAGAGAGCGAGTGTGGAGGAGCGAGAAAGACACAGCAACTGAGCCCCGGCATCAAATGAAATGGGAGAGAGAGAGAGATAGAGAGGGAGAAAGACAGAGGTGGAGGTGAAGGTGGAAATCGATGTATATTGCTCAACAGTCAGTCATCGCTGTGCAGAAGCTGAAAAATCCCATCCATCCCTGCTTCGGCCCGGCTTTTCTCTGCTGTGTCATTACTTACACACAGCGACGCACAAACACGGTGCTGCCCTCCGCTCACACACGACTCGTCTGATTCATTTCAGCCACCTCACTGAAACAAATTGCATTTTTGTGCACCAGAGTCTCATGGCAGGGGGAGGGAGTGAACCGCTGTCATTCACCTGCAGACAGTCCGTGTCCACACCAGTGTTCAAATCAAGACAAAACCCAAAATAATTTCAAGATAATGAAAATTTTGAGAGGATGAATAAGTCATTTTTGACCTGCTGCAGTTGGAAGAGCCCCGACCCAATGAGCAGCGACCAAACAGCTGAGACCCTGAGACCATCTATGGAAACATGGTAGAGGCAGCACATGGACATAAAGGGTAGCTAATGCACCCATCAGGTGGAGGTAACATTAACGCTGCCCTCGAGCCGGCTGCTGTCAGGAGTGCACACGCTCCAGGATTAATGTGGGTCCATCTGAACCGTCCTCTAGAGTCCTCTACAGGACTGATGCTATCTGATGACTGTCTCCTCTCAAAACTAAAAACCAAGACACTCAACAATCAGCAGGTGAGTGACTGCAGCTGGATGACTTATTGTGCTGTTCCCTGCAGTAAATAAATATGCAACAGAGAAGAAAACTGTGATTTATCCTGTTAGCTTTCACCAAACTACAGAGACAAGACTGAACACCACAGGTTTGTAGCTAACAACACTATGTAACACTGTGTTATACCTCAAAGCACAAATACATCCAGTGTGTTGGTAAACTTAGTCTTTTTAAGTCTTTGTGGAGTCCAGTGGAGAGCTGCTTTATTCAGTGCTTCTACTGGTTTTAATCCCCTAATCCAAGGCTGCCCAGTTTGGGACCCCCGGGCCAAAGTTGGCCCACGACCGATTATTTTTGGGCCACTGCCCATCATTTTTTAAATTATTATTTATTTTCCCACTGCCAGCAGTCAAATCTCTCTTTCACCACACATGAACATTGTTCATTACAATTATCCTACAGGCATGCACTGCAACATTAGTGTTTAGTTTTGGCTCATGACCCTCCACCCCAAATTTGGGCACCCCTGCCCTAATCTGTTATGGATAGGAGGACGCCTCTGTGGAGAATTCAGCTGCTGAAAAGAAAAAAAACACAAACAAAATGTCTGGTTTATAAGTTATCAAAGAAACGATCAGGACAAAGATCAACAGCAATCTCAGCTCCCAGCTCTTCGCTGACATCTCTATCCTCTGTCTGAATCCAAACCAGGAGCAGCTGACGGTAAATGGTGATGAAGACAACAACTCCCATGATCCCACATATAATTGCATGACTTCACCCGAGGCTGTCTTCTGTTATTGTTTTGATAGACAGACCCTTAAAGGCAGGAGAGTCCGAGTAATCATTGAAAATAAAAGTGCCTTGAGAAAATATGATTTAACCACCCTGTTGTTACAAGGTTGGACGTGTGCTGCCAAGACTTTTGAGATTTTCTACAAGGGGCTGGAAAAGGTTAAGAACAGCTGGATTAAAGAGGCTTTGCCTTTATCTCTATGACCCATCATGTGGTTCCACTCCATCAAACACCAAGTCAAGCTTCATGTGAGTGGGCCATAACTTAGATCAGGCCAGTAGAGTCTAAAGACCTGATGATAACTGCACTGAAACATGTGACGAGGCGAAAACTTCAGACCTGAATGTTTCTGTTTCTGTTCACAGCTGCAGGTTTTTGTAAAAGTTTGACGACATATATGAGATATATGTCATTTAACTCCATGCAGATCTTTTTGATTTTTTCCTGTTCCATTGTGAGCAAACAGCTGCTGTTTTTTAATCTATAAAATGTAGTAGATCCCAAAAATAGATTGTGGAGCTAAGCAACATGTGCGGACAGCAGCTCTGGGATCAAACTCATTTGTTTTGAAGACAGAGGGTAATCTGACAGACCAAAACAAGAAGAAGAGAGGAAGCACAGCAACAGACACATACGCATTTTTTCCCCCTTGTACCAATTTGCATTTCACCCACTCAGTTTGGGCTTAAATTGGGTTCAGTGCATAAAGGATAATCCTCCGAGATGAATTAAAATACGACAACAAGAACAAAAAATCACAGAATCAGCCGTACTGGAGATGGTGTTGATTAAAAAGCCACTTTGAGTGTGTGTGTGTGCATGTGTGTGACTGGCATTTGAAACCAGCAGCAGATGCCTCACTCGTCTTTTAAATTATCATGCAGAGCAGAATACAATTTGTCGAGTGAAATTTGGTTGCAGTGAGAGAACTTCTTGTTCTTGAATGCACATTAAAAAGCTGACTTCTTCATGTGGCTGTGTGACAGAGCCACCGGGCCCAGCCAATTATAGACAGACAGAGCAGCGCTGTCTTTAAAGGACACTTGAAGGGAGGATGTCAGAGTTATTCACACCAGGCAGATGAAAATCCTGCAGGAACCATGCTCACAGTCACACCTCATAATATCACCTCAGCAGCTGATGTTATGGATTCTGTGTGATGCTATGTGACTCTATGTGATGCTATGTGATGCTATGTGATGCTATGTGATGCTATTTGACTCTATGTGATGCTATGGGACTATGTGATGCTATGTGACTCTATGTGATGCTATGTGACTATGTGATGCTATGTGACTCTATGTGATGCACAGGCACACAGATGTGAAGATCAGCGTGTGCGTGTGTAAACGTGGCACACAGATGTGGAGCTCTGACATGTTACTTCCTGATGATGAGGACATATCACAACCCTGTCACTTCAGGTGTCTGTGGTTTCTGCAGAGCCTCATGCAGAATGTGAGAAAGTGTCAGCGTCGTCATTAAGGCCACACGCACACACACACACTGGGCTGCAGAGCCCACCGGCTGGCTCCGCCTGCATTTAAGTCCACGAATTGGGCTGGAGGTGAGTTTCACTGCTGAGGACGGCGGATCTTCCTCATCAGAGCGTGAAACAAAGGAGGAGAGGTCAAAGAAGAAGTCGACACGCCTGCTGAGAGAGGCTGTGCTGCTGAAGGATTGGAAGTGAAAGACCAAGTCTGCAGTCTAACACAGAGCCTGCAGAGAGGCACGGTACTGACAAACACATTAGTCTGGCTGCCAACAGCCACAGCCACAAACACACACACTAATCAGCCTTTTCATATGGAGCCTATATATAGACAAGCTCACCAGCCACAGAGTCACAGCCACAGGAACATTTTCCTTTCAGATTTATTCCCCAGATTACCCTACAACGGTGCATTCAATGTCCTGTGGCACTGGTGAATGCATGCAGTTGTACCAGTCACCTTGCAGGAAATTGAGGTACAAATACATGTTTAATGTTCCCCACAGCGGAGAAAACTGAAACCCACATCGCCCAGAACGATGTCAAATTAATACGAAACGTTTTATCAGCAAATGCAGCCCTGCTCACACGTCAGGATAATCATGATTGACACGCTGTGGTTTCTTAAAGGACTAGTTCACTAATTTACACAATAAAGCATGGGTCTGATGAGAGGATGATTTTGGACAGACTTTGTTCTGACTGAAAATAACACACTAAAAATGGTTTATCATTTTATCCTTTTAGACATTTGAGTAAAGCTGTGTCATAACAGTGTGTGAATCTCCGAGTTGCCAAAAATGTGTTTTGGGAGGTTAGGGTGACCTTTGACCTTTAACTGACCAAATTCAAAATCAGCTCACCCTTGAATCCTAAAGGAAATTTTTGCCTAATCTGACTGAGGTCCTTTAAGGTGTTACTGAGATATGGTGGTCATGAAAAGGAAATGGATGGACAACCATAAAGACGTAACGCCTCTGGCTCTGCTGCTGGCATGGAGGCATAAAAACATGAATATAAATATATAATGTGACTACTGTAGTAGCATGGTCTTGTGGAGACAGAGGCGTTTTAGCTACATTTTCTGTCAGGTATAAATCAGAAATCAATGTATAATGAAGAGAAATAACCTGCAGGTTTCTCTCTACCTCCTTATCCATGATTCAGTGCACTTATTGCTATTAGTATTGACATTTCATGTGGCACACAGTGTATGAGGGTGAGACATCCTGTCACCTCTCCTCCAGTGAGATGTTATGATGCTTCATATGTACAGAGAAGTGCGCGCACACTCACACACACACACACGGTATTAAGTGGACTTACAGCTACGTTGTAGATGGCCATGCCCACAGCTCGGTGGTCGTTGATCTTCTCCGTGGAGATGGACTTGGTCTCGTAGGCCAGGAAGATGCCGAGCAGCAGCAGTAAGCCTTTATAACCGTACACCACGCCTGCAAGTGTGGACAAGATGGAAGCTGTGAGGAAGATGGAACTGCTGCTTTCACAAACACTCTTGTATGGTGCTACACTATGTGACTCCTGTTCTGTTACTCTTCCTAGAGACAAATAGGAAATTCACACATTCAGTAAATCAATCAGGGCTTTGCCTCAGCTCCTGCTGTTATGTGATAGGTAGAGGACGAGGTGTGCAGGTATGCAACAAGGTTCAGTTTGTTTTCAGTACAGTGAAAATAACATTGCATTTCTTTTAACATGATGAATTTATCTTGTAAACATTAAGTTGTAATTGTAACCTAAAAAAAGTCATCGAGACTTATCAAGTAAAAGAGAAATAAATTTCATAATAAAATAACATTTAAATGCAGCACAGATGGCACAGACATTTACATGGGTCGCAGCATCAATTAAACCAACCACACAGAATTTCTATTATGAGTAGTCAAAGTAATTTTATCCTTGTAGACATGAATATCGCAGTTTTCTAACTTTACTCTAGTTTATTGTCTCTTTAGATCAGAAATAACTGACATCCTGTGGTGTGAAGCAGTTACTTTGAGTTTGTTCTGCTTCTGTTTCGGCGTTTGCTGTTGCAACACATTATCATTCACCTGTAGTTACTTCATTTATTATATAGGTGTCGGTATGTTGCATCTGTCCTTTTATCTGTATTTATTTATTACAGTAAGAAAATAGGATTATCATTTGCTGATTGCAGGAAGAGAGAAAGAGAGAGAGCAAGAGCTGGGTGAGTCAGATTGACATACAACAAGAGAGAGAGAGCGGCACACTGTATCTCCACATAAACATCTTCACCTCCTCTGTTATCTAGATTTTCCCCGTCTCAGTATAAAAAAAAAAAAACACAAAAAAAAAAAAAAAAACATTCGCAGAGATGAAATTAGACACTGACTGTGTGTGTGTGTGTGTGTGTGTGTGGTATAGACTAACTGATACACTCGTTCTACACAAAAGTGTTACTATAGCAACACAGAAATCTGGGAGAAATCGAGCCCTGGAGAAAAGCAGTAAAAACCAAATCCCTTATTTGTGAGTTGTGTATTTATACACATTTCACACACACACACATGCAGCCATTGTATAAGTAAAACAACAGACCAAGACGCATGCTGGGAGGAATTGCTCAACATGCTCAACAAGTTTTGTCTATGTGCCTCATCTCTCATCTGTCTGTGCAGCCCACCCACAACACTGCACCTCACCATCACATCCCTAATGACAGGGAACAATTTGTCTCCCTTATTTTTTCACTGTGGCTGTTTCCATCATTTGGTTATGAGGCTGCATCGTGGTGGGCTCAACCATTAGGCTATTAGTTACAATATTAGCTCATAATATTACATATTAGTTATGTCCTGCACACAGGAGGGAGGAAAGATGCAGAGAGAGAGAGACAGATGATGGATAGAAAGGCTGCTGCTGCACTCACTCACCCAGCCAGGTGTTCATCTTCTCTGAGCTGCAGTGCTCCAGGAGAGGCTGAATCAGAACGTCCAGGTCTCCTTTAGGGGCTTCTCTGGTGAATTTCTGCACGCAGGTGGAAAACAGCAATGAAGCACGACATATCAGATCAGATTTAAAGGGGAACGGCAGGATTTTTACTTTAATTAAACAGCTTCGGAGTAATTGTGATGGTTAAATAATGTCTTTGCTTTCTTGATGGCTCGCTACTTGAAAGCAAATGCACATGGCCGGGAGGAGGGTTAGCAAAACAGTGGACTGGACTTGACTGACATGACATCAACTTTAAAAATTAAAAATTTAAATCTAATTAAAAATTTTCAAAGAAGACTTTCGTATTTGAAATGCATCAAAACGAAAATGACATTTGATTCAACTGAAATCCTTCCAGTACAGACGTAAAGATACGACTGCTTAAAGTGAAAAATGTGAATCCAAATTTCATTCATTCACTTGATCGGCAGCCTTGAGCTTCCATACTTGTCTTGTCTTCTACTTCATTTTATTACTTTTTAACTTTCATCACGATTCACCTGAAGTCGTCCAGACACCACATCAAGTAGTAAATAAAAGGTGCATCTTTGAAAGGGGCCCCTATAAACAGATGATCATACCTCCACTGTGATGTGCAGAGGATCCACAATCTGCCAGATCATGAGTGACAGGACGTCGATGCCGAGCAGAACGCCAACAGTCGCATAAAGTTTCCATGGTTCCAGGTGCTGCTTGGAAACAGAGGGGGTAGGGTGGTCACTACAGCAACACGGAGAGGAAATCAGAAAAAGGCACAAATCCTCTCTTTCTGATTTTTTTGTGAGGGAGGGATTTATGAAGCCATAAATAGACTTGCCTAAGCTGGACGAGAAAACAATGATCCATCACTAACTGAGGCCAATCCAATCTGCCCTCAGAGCACTGGGCCATGACAAGAGGAGAGACAAAGAGACCATACTGATGAGAGCGCACAGTAAATAACGCTCTTCCTTTATGTATTCAGCCTCAGAGACAGACACATTTTGCAGGAATGGCTCCAACACTATAAAGTGCTTATTGATTTTGTTGCATTATTCCACTAGATCAAAGCTTCGGGGGCTTTTCAACCGGAGCGAGTGAGAAAACGGATATACAGAAACAGCGGTGGGATCTGATCCGTCTCCACCACCAAACAATGATGTGTGATGTTCATCCACACAATCACAGCTGCAGCTATAGCACTTATCCTTATCTATCGGTTCATATACTAATCATCGCACTCTTCTGACAGCGAACTTGGCAACAGTTAACCAGCGCGCATCAGGAAATATCATCTGCGCGTCTACTTTCTATTGACTTTAAATAGGTTCTTTCTGTCCTACTTACTTCTACAGACTCCTCTCTATTCTCCAGGCATGCTTGTCCTTATTCTGAAGCGCTGTATCGGCCGGGGGCTTCACAGAGGAAATAACAACCGAGCATCTCTAAGAAATCCAATGCTAATGTTTAGTTACAGTCCAAGAAGCAGCATGTCCTCTATCTAACTGAAAAGTTTAGATGAGCAGCTGTACATTGCTCTTTGTCTGAATTCACCTGACATATATGTAAAGATCAAACCTCTCAGTTCTCACCTCTGATGCCATTTTCTCGTAGAGCCTCTGCTTGTGTGGTCCCACACTTTCTCAGCCCTCAGCCTGACCTTACTGTCACATCTATTTTAAGATGGGGTTATATTTACCAGCAGCAGTCGGCAGCAGGATGTATTGAGCTTTAATTGGGGCCTGAGCACCGACCCCCATTGTTTTTGTGCCTGACGACGCTAAAAAAAAAAATCTCTGAATGAAATTTTGCACATGCATCCAGCCTGTCATGGCACATGAGTGTGGCACAAATGGCTCGATTGTGCATCAGATTGACATCATATTTGGTCAATCTCACAAAGGACAGTGAATCTCATTCCACTGAGAGTGTGCATTGTCCAATCTGCTCCAAACGTCATGTTTGATAAGATCCTGGCCTGAACACATGTATATCCTTGCATGCTGTACGCTCACATGATGTCATGGTCATAGCTCCACTTAATGAAAACAGGAAGCAATCCTTGAGTAGCAGGAGCTTCACATAACATAGCTGGTTTCCACTTGATATACAGGAGCATAATGCATGTTGGCTTGGTAATCTATACATGTATACAGTTGTATGCTGTATACCTCCTGTCACTGGCTGTGATAGAGATGTCACTGATAGATGTTGTGATCATAAATACAGAGGAACAGGCCTCAACTCTTCCTGCTCTTCTCTGACGTCTCCTCTTGCACACAGGAGACACACAGGAGACACACAGAGACGTGGACGGAGGCTCTCGTACCACTGGGGCCAATTGGAGGAGGAGTTCACCGGCAAATCGATGCTATATAGTACTTGAAGCTAAAAGGTGGGCCAACCATCCTACTGAGGGGAGCGGGGTGGAGAATAAATGTTCAGAGATAACACTCGACTTGGGGATACATCATCTCCCGCAGTGGAGGCTGCCCTTGTAGGGAATGTTGATTGTAAGGCCTAACCACCATCCACCCTCCCCTGTGGCTTGGCAGTGAACCTTATCGTTCACCCCCAGTAAGTAAATCCACTGTTTCAGGTCTTACCTTCCTCTTATCCTTCTTCTCGTCCTTCTTGGTGAAGACGGTATGGACCCACCAGATCTTGGTGAACATGCTGCCGTACGCGAGGCTGAAACCCAGACCCAGCAGCCACAGGCGAAACTAGCAGAGAGGAAAAAAAGAAATGAAAGATTTGGTAATTAAACTGAGTAATATATCAAAGGGATTAATCAGAGCAGCTCCTCAGTCATTAAGCATCAGCCTCGTTTAATAGCCTTTTAAACATGACCTTCAAATTCCTCCTCTGAGGCGTCTGTCTCGCACCCTGTCCCAGCGCACAGTTACACGACTGTTCTCTGCCGAACTGAGCAGGACAGGTAAGAGCCACAACTACTGAATACCCCTGAGGGTTCAATCAAAGATCCTCTTTGCACAACTCATCAACTCATATAAAACATATAGCATAGTTGTTCTTAGTCATTTTAATGGGGAAAAGTTACAGATTCTGACTTATATACACCAAACCGTGATTTATTTGTTTAAGGTGGAACTCCTTCTCTGTCGGCTGGATGTGACAGTCGCCATAATCCAGCATCTATGAGCTTTACACTCTTCTCTCATCAAAGTTGCTTAATCCATGAGAAGATGGGTTTTAAGAACTAAAAACCATCTCAGTGTAGTTTTAACATCCTCCTCTCTCTGGCTTCTCTCTGGAGCTTTTAGTGACAACGGGTCGATGAGCCAATCAAAACCTTCCACCATCTTACAGTGTCTATGAGTTGCTGTGGAGACAGCGGCTGTGATATATGAGTTAGCTGACAGGCTGTCAACACCTCTAAACACTATAACCCCCCCCCCCCCATCCCCTCCTCCACTCAGGATGTCTGTTGCTGAAGTGTCCTCCACCTGAGGATATTGTGTAATGGTAAGTGGCATGATCGGCAGCATGTTTACGGATCACTTATTCTGCTGAGAAGCGTCTTCGTCGCCGCGGTATCAACATCACCTACTGAGCTCACATGTCCACGGATCCATCTCCATGACAACTGAGAGAGCTCCATCTGCTAATGAAGACGGTGTGATATGATCAAAAGCTGCACCGGGTCTTGAATTGAGATTGTTTCATAAGACTGCTGCTAATCTCTGATATGCAGCTGTCATCGTTTGAACCGTCAGTCAAACTGACAGCGAGGAGCATCAGTATGCGTGGTGTGCTTCACCGCCGCCAGGGAACGGTACTGAAATCCAGTATTAAACGGGCCCGGGGCGCTACATTTTTAAAGACCGTAAGTGTCGATAAGATCCAACGTTATTGGTTCTGCTCTCTCTACGGGTGAAATTAGGAAAACACATTTATTATTACCATCAACGCTCAACATCTCAGTTTCTGATGAAAACATTCGTCTATCTCGTCATTTTCACCCAGTTTAAATGACAGACCTCTCTTCCTCCGTGTCTTTGTGTGTGTTTGAGTAACACCAGATTTAGAGTAACACTTGTGTAAGACTGTAACACATGAAGTATCTAGAAGAAGAAAGTTAACTCAATTATTCCAATACCTGTTAATAATTAAAAGTATATCCAGATGATTGAAAACAACAATAACGACTGTTTTTGGCCACCACGCCAAAAACTACTGTCAAGTACAGGATCTGTTCGAGTACCATTCAAGTACCGGAAAGTACTGTTTATATTTTATACACCTGTTCCTATCACCACAGCAACCAGAGATTCAGTTTTTGAGTGTGAGACTAACGGATGTGTGTGGGCTGGACCTACCTGACACACCACAGGGAACTGTCTCCTGTGGACATGGAGGCCATCGATGCCCAGAGGGAAGACGGCAGCCAGAGCCATCATGCAGCCCACTGCAGTCATGTTGTTCAGGTAGGGCTGAGAGTTCTGGATGTACCTGGAGCAAAAAGCACAAACACAAACACGCACACACAGACACACAGCAGACAGCAGCCGTTACATTATGTCTCATTGGAGGTTGTGTGTCATGTGCTTTCGCTACTTTTACCTGCTTTCTCTGTAACTGAAGACAACTGACACTTGAACTGAGGACACCTGAACAGTCACTAACCCATACATCTGGTCTATGTGGTTACACATTCACTGACACTGATGTTAACTGTTAAACTAAACAAAAAAAAAACTAAACTTCAGGGTCCCAATGGGAAAAAACAAACTGCACAAGACACACACACAGACAGACACACACACACACAAAGCGCCTCGCTGTCATCTTCCTGCTGTCATATTCAGTCGTCTCCCAGACCAAAGTATTAACTATCTGTCAGGAATCCAGACTACGGACAGTCTGGATCTGGCTGTCTGCCTCACACGCCTGTCAGGAGTCACCATCAACATCCACACAGAGCTCTGTATAAACCCAACAGAGTAGATTAAAAACATTACCACAGAGTGGGTCCTGAGCAACAGGATGACAAGGCTTCATGGATGACAGATCACACTGGTCCTTCATATCTTTTTACTCTGTCCTCTAGTCTGTGGGGATTGACTCACTCTTGGAGCCACACTCTAGTGGTCATTAGAGGAACTGCAGTTTTTAGTATCAAGTGAGTTGATATGGATATGATATGTCGGGTTTAGAGCCTAAAGATCTCTCTAGTGCTAAGAAACAAATGCTAGCATTCGAAGCAAAGAGGAAGCTGTTACTTCTATTACTGAATAATTAACAGTGTTTTGTGCAGCTGTAAGAACGCACTACCCTGCAGGGAACAGCAAGCTAAGGGCTGAGCCATTGCTCATATCAGAATATCAATTAGTTCAGATGAGCTTCTCTACCTGACATTGCTGTTGTAGATGTTGAATGTGAGGCAGATGATTCCCAGCAGGATTCCCAACCCGGCAAAGACAGACACAGACACAAAGAGCTTCTGGGACAGGTATCGAAACTCCTCGATGACCACCGTCTGGTCTGCAGGGGGTCCTGAGCCTGGAAGACAAGAAGATGAGGATGGAGGGGATAAGAGACTGAGGCCCACACTAAGACTTTAAATTTTAAGTCAAACACAGATTTAGCACAAATTATTCACTCATTTGCATCTGAGTCAAACACTCTGATTGGTTGTGACAGTACCCACTGGAACCAGTGGAAATGTCCAATTCAGTGATGTAGCTCTGGAGTCTCCCAGTCAAAGATGGTGGATAAGAGTCTTAAGACAACAACATATTAGGAGCAGAAAAGCTACCACCACTGTTTGCTCAGACTTCAGGGTTAAGTCTCAGAGCATTGTCCAACACCAACTCATGTTCATGGGGAATCCCACACAGTGCACACGGTTTCACTCAATGGTGCCACGCAGATCAGGGAAACAATGATATCGTTCTGCTCTTGGTTCACTTCATCCACTGACCTCTGCTTTGCATTATTCATGAGTAATTTCACCATTTGACAAAGCAACAGTGATGTGATCAAGCACAGGTCTGATCAGAGTGATGCACAGGGCTGCTGAAAATGAGGCTGCACCAACCAACCTGTGAAACATTAATATGCTCATCAGTGTGACACAAATTTATCAGCTGTGGTTTTAATCTATTTGATAGTTGCTGAGATCAAAGTGCGAGGCTCAAAGCTATTGTTTTTACAAGCAAAGAGGAGGACGAAGGTGAGCTGAGCCGTGCTACAGATATAAAATCCACTACTACCTGTCTTGTCGTGATAAATAAATGGATGAGCAATAAATTATTAAAGTTAAATGAGGACAAAACTGAAATTCAATGAGTCAAAACAAAACAGAGCAGTGTTTTCTTTTAACTGGAGAAACTGACCTCCTGAGGTTAAAAGTCTTGGCGTCATCGTGGACTCAGATCAAAAACATGATTTTTCCTCCTGTACACAGTGCACTTTGTATTTCATGTGACCTTTACTTGGTGGATGTCATGTCTCTATTGTATAACAGTTGAAATGTTTTTTGTGATTATCATCTGTAATGGCTTTTTTATGCCATAGAACCAGAGGCGAAGCCAGACTGTATTGTTTTTGGGTCATCTATCTGTTTACCATTCATTGAACTGACTAGATTTTGGTGATGAAATGTCAAAGGTCAAAGGTCAAGGTCATACTAACCTCACAAAACATGGTTTTTACCCTTGTGGATGCACTAATGTCTTGAGGGAATCCCCTGTAAATGAATTAAAACCCAGCAACTGTGAGGGAGTACTCTAATGTATAATTAAAACCAATCCTAACCCAGTCACCATGGTTACCAAACAGGTTAAATATTTTAGAAATAATCTAAGTGAGTTGGGAAGTGGTAAAGTGTTTAGGGGACATGTGGCCACCAAGTGAGGAGAGTGTACACTGTGAGAGAGAGGGAGAAGCTGTGGACTAAAACAGACTGGCAGTCTAACTTTCAGGTTTCTCTTCATCTGTAATGAAAACAATCTTCTCTGACACCCAGCATATATATATAATAAATATAATAAAAACAAGCCACCCTTCAGCATGCAGTGATCAATTAATCAATTAGTCTGCACATCACCGTTTCATGAATATAAACCTGGCTAGAGCAATTAACATAAATAACAGCCGGTATATTACAGGAGTAAATTACAGAGTGTTAGCGTGTGATGGCCTGTGAAGCACAAACAGACCTGTCAATTCTACAAGGCTGCTAAAGAGACGTATACACACAGTGATGTGGTTTGAGTAAACTGGGGTCGAAGACGACAGGACCTGGGTCAGCTGAACAGATGCAGGACCAAATCAGGGTCAGACACAGTTACAGATACAGCGGCGCTCTCTGACATCTCTGACAGTTATGATAGTTTGAGGAAAACCAAGAAATATGAATCAGAGGATGCTGGGAGGGAGCCGAGGTCACACATGGACCTCCGCTCTGATGACAGCAAGCTAATGGCTCTCTGCACAACCAGCTGAGCTTTGGACACATGTTAGTTGAAGCTCCGGCGCTCTCTTGGCAGGTTGTGCCCAGGGAATGAACTCCTGGGACCTTCCCTGAGTGGACAGGTCTCATCAGCAGCATAGACATGAAGCTGCGGGCCATGTTAGTTTGCCCCTGGTGGTGGCATGTCAATGGTTAGGTGGAGGGATCCAGATATGAGAGTTGGCCTAAGTCACCCAGTTGAACTCCACAACTTATCTTGTGGTTGTTTAATTGGGAATCTTGACCTCTCAGCGCTGGAGAACGGCTGCACCCGCTGTGATTCTGCTGAAAATAAAGAACATGCTGTGGCTTGTTTGTTTATGACTTTCAAATTAAATTACCTCCATATTGCACCTGATAAATAAACAACAGCGCTGTTGAAGGAAACAATACTCCACAATCTGGAAACAAAGAAGTGGTGGAAAGATACAATACACATCTTCCTTCTGATCAGGACTTTCACAATAAAACCAGAGCAGAGCCAGGATGCAGATTGCAATTCAGACTGTGTTTTACAATCCTGCTCAAACAGATTATCATATGATCTTTTGGCCAGTCCGTCCACTGCCTAATGTCGATCCCCCGATTACATAGTTTTTTATATTTAATGGTCATAAACTGACAAACACCATTTTTTGAAGCTAGTAGCACATTAAAAGTTAAAATCTTTGTGTCCTTACTGATCACAGTGCTGGTGGACACAGTCAGGAGACCTTGGAATAAGGAACCAGTGAAACCTCCTTTGGATCCAATAACCTGAAACCAGCTCTTCCAGCAGCTGCTAAACATATATCTGCACCACAGAAGATACTCATGTACACACACACACACACGCGCTTTGTCACTCATTCCCTGTCAAAGTGTCAAAGCTTAGTCAGACGTCAGGACCCAGGACTCAGCTGCACCAGTGCACACAAGCACAGTCGTATACACACACACACACTCTTAATTTCCACTGGTGTGTAAGTGAATTGCTGCACTGCAGTGCTCGGCTGTTGTACAAGAGGGTGGTGCTGTAGTGCTGACGGGCTGAGGTGAACAACACACAACAGATTCCAGTCAAAAAACATTTGTATGACTTTGGCCGGTGGTAAAAGTGCCTCAGGACATGTGTCGCTTACACTAGGGCGCATGAAACAAAGTAGGAGGCATCGATGAGGGAATCGTTCAGCAAAAGGAAAATTACGTTGATAGATTGAACAAGTTGGAACTGGCTCTCGATTCCCAGACACTCATATATGACACGCGGCAGAGACAACCAGCTTCCTGGTGGCAAGGTCCAGTCATCAGAGGAAATTGTTTACCGTTAATGTGATCTGGCCTTTGGAGGTTTTCCGAGCACTTCCTACTGCTGGGAGGCTTTGGGGTTGATCCAGAGCACGCTGCAGGGATATATATCTCATCTGGTCAGTAAACACCTCAAGATCCCAGAGGAGGAGTAGGAAAATGTTGTCGAGGAGAGACAGGGATGATTGGACAAGTTTTGCTCGACCCAGGTGTGTGACCTGGTGTCAGATATGCGAGAGATGATCAGATAGACGGATCTGTGTTGATTTGCTCATAAAGTCTTCTTCAAAATGTTTATATGAGCTGGCGTTAGCAGCACCAGGAGCTGCAACGTTTGATGAATTAGAAACGACACATTGAGTCAAAGCATCCAACCAAGTCTCTTTAAGTAACTGTGCGTGAATGATGATCACAAGAAATCATTAAGAGAGAGTCAGCCCATGAGCCAACAGCTGCACAGTTCCCCCGATACATTAGATTTTCTTTTGAAAGTAATCTCTGTCACTCTGGTAGTAAACAGTGGGCATGTAGTTTGAAAAGAGGCAGTGATTGGAACTAGTTCATATTATTGGATATGAACTGAACTTTGAGCGAAGTGAACCCTTGACAATGCCTGTGAAGACACCACCAGTCTGTGGCCGAATAGAAAGCAATGGGTGCAGGTCAAACTCCGCTAATTGAACTCATTAAATTCTCATCATCTGCTTGAGGCTACAGCCTCTGGGGTGCATTTGCTACTACTGGAATTACACTTCCAGATTCCTGAGCAAACTGACACCACCTGGGCTGCATTGTGGGTAAATTGAGGCGCCAGGTTTTGACAAGGAGGAGGAACGCATTGAATATAAAAGAGGATATCTCTGGTCCTGCTGGATCTGATCTGAATCCGACTGTGTAATGGCTTAAAGAGGAACTATGCAGGATTTTTTTACCTTCATTAAACAGCTTCGGAATAATTGTGATGGTTAAATAAATGACTTGTAGCTTGTTATCAGGGAGAATGGAGGCTCTCTGCTTTCCACCTAGCGTCTCTTGGCCAAAAAACAACCTTGCAAGATCAGTGTCCCAGATCTCGTCTCGACGGCACCACGACACAAATGCTTCCCGTAACCAGTAATCTCTTGTTTATGACAGATAAGTCTCCAAAAATATACACATCCTAACATGTATATGATCCACTGCATATCCACTGCTTCATGGATTGTTTTCTTGCCGGCTTCATTGAAAAAAAATGCACATGGCCGGGAGGAGAGTTAGCAAAACAGTGACATAGTTCACCTTTAAATTAGAGGAGTGCTCCTGTGCAGCTGCATTACCCATGCTCTTGTGTCAATGACATCACTTATATTGTATGATAGACTATGGTGACACACACTAAACAGAGGTGTGAAGACCAAAATGCTATCACCATCATTGTACACAAAGCCTCACACTCACTCTGCTGCTCACAGGCCCCTCAGGAGAGGATGTCTGTAAACCACCCACACGGAGCGCACATGTGCACTGACACCTCTCTGTAACTGGAGCACTAGGTATGATGTTTGAGAAAATCAGAGCTGTTACAGAGACTCATCCTGTTATATTCACATGTATCTGCACGCAGCAGGCAGCTGTGGGTTGGATCCTTCCACCACAGATGCCTGCGCTACTCTCCTAAAACTGGAGCAGGAATATAAGGAGATTTGGCTTCCATTAAATTTACATTTCATTTACAACGTGGGCTCTGGGTGTGTAAGAATAGCAGTGTGTGTGTTTGCTTTCACTGTTGCCTACTTAGTTGTGTTTTTCAGAGCATCTGAAGCTCGAGCAGTGACAGGAGCCCCTGGGCGATGCAGCAAGAGATCTGTGAGCCTTGGTGTCTTTGAATGAGATGTTAATAACAACCATGTTGCTATGGAGTCTTAAGGTCAGAATAGTAACGGGAGCTTCTCCTGCCTCACAGAGATGTTGCCATGGAGGCTGCTGGTTCATGCGCACCCGGGGATCGTAGGCTATGTGTCACACTTCAGAGTTGGATGCAGACGATGACTTTGAGAGTCTTACATCTAAAAGCTCATGTTTGTTATTCACATGGAGGCTATTTTTGACTCAGAGATCACAACTGTGAGACAGGAAGAGATAAGAGGTCTTTTAAATTTGAGGACATGCACTTACATGATTTCCGTTCATTCCTGAGCGCCGCCGTCTGAGTGTCACTTTCACATAAAGGTCTTCTAAATTTTAGACTCTGCTTATATTTTTGTTTAACACAGAAAGATGAAGAAAACTGAGTTTGAGGCTAATCTATTTTACTATGTCACTGAGCAGTATGGATCACCGTCCGACAGGTGACCATCAATCATCAGAGATAGGCTACAGCCACATCGTTGAGGCCAGAACCAGAGACAATTGTTAGCATTGTTAGCATTACTTAATAACAATAACAAACAGCCCATTTAAGTCAATAGAAACATTAAATCATAAATCAACCTCTGGGAGCCACAATTTTAGCTGCTAAATTTTATGACAATCTCTTTTATGAGTGAATAAACATACAGGACGGTCAGCACTATAAGAAGTCAATGACTCTTTTCCTGCAAGTCACATGTTAGTCAGTATTTCTTTCTTTTTAATTGTTTAAGTACACTGAGAAAACAAGATATTTTCCAGGAGAAAACTGTGTTTTGTTGTCCCAAGACGCTGGGATAATTATCTCATTACCCGTTATAACCAGCTATGCTTTCTTGAGACAATCGGATAAATATATATATATATGCAAATGGTCTTTCTCAGCTTCCGTAATGAACTGTAATCACTTAAGAGATGCTGACTTTTCAAACTCATCCAATTTTTCTTCATCATTTACAACTGTAACGTCTGTGGAAAAGTGTGAAACCAGACCCATAGCATTGGACTCTGAGCCTGTGAGTGGGTGTAAGTGTTTGCTGAAAGCATATACAGGCTGTATGTGTGTTTGTATACTATATGTGTGTGTGTGTGTGTCTGTATGCGAGTGTCCTTTGGGAGAATGTGTTCTCCAACACTAATACCTCTCCCTGCCCTTGATGGTGGAATCGGGACAGTATGTTACCATGGCGACTGGCCCCCCATAATGGTTACCACGGCAATACGAGGGGGAGAGAGAAAAAAAAAAGAGAGAGAGGCAGCGATGCAGCAGTGGTTGTCAAGGAGACGAAAAGAATGAGGGAGCAGCAGGGATGAGATTGTGAATAAATAGTGGGAAATAAAAAGTGAGAGAGAAAAGAGAGGAGGAGGAGGAAACAGACGAGAAGTTAAAGAGGAGAGACAGGAAGAAGAGAAGGGGAAGTGGAGATGGTGGAGGAAGATGGATGAACTGGTTTGTGTTGAATTAAACCCAGAGCTGTGACACATCAGCGTGTAGTAACCAGTCCACACTCAAGTCCTGTCCATGCCTTTTTTCTGTCACGTCACTGTCTCGGCTATTTTTGCCGCTCACCACCAGGACAGACGCTGCTGCTGACCAAACACACCAGCAGGACGGAGGGAGGGAGGACGCGTTGACGACTGCTGCCTCTGGGTGACTGGCTGTCCTGCACATTAAACTATAGTACAGCTCAGCTTGTCCACCGTCTGAAAGCATCTGCTGACTTCCACACACACACAGTCCAGATGGTGCCCGGAGGCAGCAGGGCTGCAGGGTCAAACACCTAAACCACGGGAGGCAGACACATCCTCCAGCCCTCCCTCAGGTCTTGTCACACCAGAGCCACAGGCGACTTGCGCGACCTTCCTGTCTGTTTGCTCGGTTACGCAAACTCTTTTCTGGCACAGAGCCAGTGTCATATCGGTGCTGCTATCTTTACAGCGCCCGCAGACAAGAAGGACGTCGAACACATTTCAGCTTGGCTTGCGTCTTCTCGGCTGAGATTGAGTGCACGGTGAGGACACGACGGTTGTGATGGTGGGATTATAGAAAGCAACACCTACAGAACCTATTTTGAGTTGAATGAATAGAAAGTTGTGGTTGTGCAGATCACAGGAGAATCTAACTCTGCCTGCTCATGGAAAATAATCAGCAGTTGGCGTATGTTGTATAACACACATGATTTGTAGAGAGTTTATATCCACCCACTGAATCCCTGATAGGACTTTGGTCCATCAGTCTGAGGGCGGAGGAGAGTGAAGGGGGGGGGGGGGGGGGGGGGGGGGGGCGACGACTACCATAGTATCCCTCCTCTGAAATAGTCTACGATTTTAATTGAGGGTCCATCTGTCTGGTGTGGCATCTCCCCATCTTCAGCTACTACACAATTATAGTATTATATGATTATCAAAGTGGTGAATAATATGAGCTGAGCCTGGGATCTGAAAATATCAGGGAGTGCATTAGTTTATGCATCAATTCAGTACCGAGGGATTTATTAATAAACTTTCACACCTGAATAAAACAGCAATTTTTCTGCAAATCAGCTCCTCTTCTCTGCTCCAGCTGAAACAGGAAGTCGTGCTGTGCTGTGCAGCCACTGCAAACTAAAAGGCAATGCATTCATTGCATAGAGTTTTAATTTGAAGGGTGTTTTTTTCCCAAGTGTTATTTATTCATCTATTTAAGATTGACAGTCACATTAACGAAGAAGAGATAGAATCTGTCACTCACAGAGCTGCTCGTGCTTCACAAACCTGAGCAACATGACAATGACAGTAGTCACATCGCATCAGTTAAATGTTTTCTTAATGCAGCGGTGTGAGATTGATACTCAGGAAGTCAGAAAGTAAATAGAGCCTTTAAAATACTGTTGGTTTCAAAATAAAAGCCCAGGTCCGCCCAGTCTCGTTATGTGGCGTCATCCTGTCGCGCTCATTGCTCTATACAGAGAGCACGTTCTCTGTCTAATTGACTGACAGTTGAGCAAACAAGCAAACACAATAAACAAGTGAAGGTCAGCGCGCTCTCACCGCCCCCTCTCCGCCACCGCATCGCTTTCCATTTCACAGACTTGCAACATCCTCGACAGTTTTCGGAGCATTAGCCGCCGTTAGATCTGCATCTCCACACAGTGCTCAGGGAGGCAGAACTGACATGGACACACATACACGCACACACAGCTCCCCTGTGTACTGATTAGGGAACACAATTTTCATTTCTCAAAGTCAAGGTCGCGGGGCCCCCCGGTCCCATTACGCCGCCGCCACCCTGATTACTTTCTCCTGTTTTGTTTAGACTGTCAACCAGCATCTTCTGTTTATTGCATCGCTACTGTGGCTTCGAACAGGTTCTCGTGTTCAATTAGCAAATGGAACGAAACTGTTGCCACGGCAGCACGTTGGCCGGCCCGTTACAGAGCTCAACTGCTGAATCACTCGGTGAGCTGTGAAAACTTAAAATAAAAGCCGACTGATTGATGAGCATTGAATTGATTGAATTGATGAGCGGCAGCCGACCTTGCGTGGAGAGAGTGGGAGGGAAGGAGGGAGGGGGAGGGAGAGAGAGAGAGGGCAAATGATGGAGGAGGGAAGGAGGAATAAGAAGAAGGAGAGGGGATCAGAGAAAACAGGAGATTAGGAGGTAGAGGGAGACAGTGATGAAGAGAAAAAAAAGAGGATGAGGAAGATAAATGTCCCTCACCTATCCACTTGTCATTCCCATACCAGGACAGATTGCCTTTAGTGCTGTCGTAGTATCCAATCTTCTTATAGCTCCCTCCTGTGAAAGAGAGAAAGAAAGAGGGTCACTGGACTCTGATGAATGTTGGACCAACTGAAATGTGAATATCAACAGTGTTGGTATTGACTATCTGCCCTGATGGATGATCTGCATCCTTCTGTGTGTGTGTGTGTGTGTGTGTGTGTGTGTGTTTGCAGAAAGTGTTTGAAAGCCACACATTCTCATACATTCTGTCATTGCGCTACCTCAGGATGGGATTACAGTGGAATAAATGATTTTGACAGGGTAGCTGCTGGCGTGTACTTCAGGCGCAGTCACACAGAGCCAAGGATGTAATTAAGATGCCTTTATTATATTAGGGCAGATCAAAGTAAACACACGACCACCACCACCACCGCAGGGTCCTCCTCAGACGGTGGGTGGAAAGTGGAGTGAACCAGCGTTGAGCGTGTTGTACAATTACGTTTATGGACAGATCCCAGATGCATTACAAGTGTAGGCATGTGTATGGACAGAAATAAGTTGAATTACTCTCATTGCAATATTCAATAAAAAGTTAGCAGTGAAGTGATACCACACATTTTAGAGAGAGGGTTTCTGGAGAAGGTCTCAAAACGTCTTCAATAAGACCGACGCATTAAATTTGAAAATCCTTTAAGTCTCTGCAGTGATTTTGTTTAGACGATCACCTCCTGCTCCACCAGCTCAACAGCCTCCACTGTCACAAGGCTGCAGTTGCTGCTCTGACAAATTTGGAAGTGGTGCATCACCGGGTAATCAACATAATTAAGTTTTTTTTTTTTTTTACTGCAAAACACAGCCGCACTGAAAATGAGATATATGTGGAATTGCTATTGATGAAGTGTTTATTTTTGTGTTTCTCTCTCTCTGGTCTTCAATACTTTAAATTCCCTCTGCTGCACAATGGAGTAGAATAACAATTACAAGTTGTTTGCATGTGCTTGAAAATACCAGTTGGTCTTTTGAAGATAAAGGTGCGTGACTCTGTCCGTACTGGCTGTTAATAGCTAAAGGTGGGAGGAAGTTGGAGTCACACCTGAGAAGATCTCAATTGGAGAGAATAATCTACCTGATATATTGAGTCTGTTTGCTGAAACACAAACAAAATGAAAACCTGAAGTCTGTTTGATCATCGTAGGAGGCGGTGAGGCAGTAGAAGCTGCTTTAGTCTGTGCTATGGAGATAATAGTCTTCTGATATGACCTCATATGATCAGTCCCAGTGTATGTGAATGGTCATGTGAGTCAGGTGTGTTTAAGACATGAGGCTAAAACAGCCGTTTCATCTTATTGATGCTTCCTGCTCTGATTAATTATCTGACTCTACCTCTTGGGAAAAGATCTGCAGAAAGAAATCACCTCAGTGTATACACCCCACAAAAAAATTATCCCTTTACATTTCATGAAGTCCATCATACAATACGCTGATGGCTGATCACTTCAGCCCGACACCAGCTTCCCTGGCACAGGCACACAGATCCCAGTAGAAACTTCAAATAGAAATGTCACCTTGTTTATTTTTCTCTGGGAAATCATGACAGACAGATGTCCTGGTTTCTTGTCCTTCCATGTTGAGACCTGGCATTATGCTTAATGAGGTTTATCATTAATGAAACCAAAGACAGACCGACAGATGCAGACAGATGCTCACAGGCCTGTTCCAAAACAACAACAACAAAAGCACCTTCCTTGAAAACAGTGAGTCTGTATCTACTGCAGGATTGAAAGCCAGAACACACAAAGAAGAAGCAAAAATCCTTCACTCTCTGAATAACAACTAACGAGAACAACAATGAGAAGAATAATTTCTTTCCTTTGTCATTTTTGAGCTACAAAAAAAACTCCTCGTGGTTCAGACAGTTTCCTGTTATTTCATCCCTGTTTCTATATTTAGACTTTATAAATATATCACACTCTTGTTCGTTCATGATTTCACACAAATAAAATGAGCGTGCACATGTTCCAGCAGAGGGAAGATAATTTTACTGGAAGTACAAAATGGCAGATGTGCCATGTGTCTGTGGCTGCGGTTCAAACAGGGTGAGACGAGCTGCAGCATCCGGACAGCAACAAGATCAGAGCCGGTCGAACTCTGCTGCTCAACAAATCAAAGACGTCAATGTCAGGAAACTATAGACTTATATCTGGCCTCGTGTTCAGCTCCTTAATGGCTCCTTAATTCTGTTTGTTCTGTCTCTTTCTGAAAAGTTCCTTCACATCTGTCCATCTCCTCCGGATGTTTTCCAACATGGTCGAGGAGAAGTCGTTGTTTTGACTTTTAGACTGCAGCCTACATCTGTGCTGTTCCTTCTCTGATCACCACTCATCTCTTGAGAGTTTATCTCAAAAGCGACTCTTTACTTCTCCACGCCTTCGATGGAAAACATTGTGGGATCAAAGAGAGATGTGACGGAGGATTCATAAGCACTTAATGACAGACAATCACTGTGTGGAGGACGAAAGATGTTAATTGACTTTATTCATAGTGGTTGATAAATCCTTCTTTAGTGACCACAACAACACAGCAAACAGAGCTGACGTGTTGAAATGAGATAACACATGCAAAATAGAAAGTTGAGCCATTAAAATAATAATCAAACAGGAATTTAGTTCTGGTGATGATAATGCTGACAAGAAATAGGATCCGCCTCTTCATGACGGCTGCTAACTGGATCTGATGGGTAAGAAATCTGTATCTGTGGATCAGAGCTCAATCATGGCTGTTGCTTACACCAGGCTGTTGTTGGTGGAGGCACGTCACTGATGGATAAGTCTCATTACTCACTCACACAACAACAACAACTGTTCTGTACAGTCGGTCTCAATGCAGTTTGATGAGTCTGCGTTTGATCTTGACTGTTTCAGACTCAGGACCCATCAGGGGAACAAAATTCAAAGGAAATGGTGCCATATGTGTAGAACCAACCCTGTGCATTGTTGAGGAGAAAACCTCCAAGTATATATGTTTCATGTAGGGTTGCAGTGTTGCTAATACTCCAGAGCTCAGAGACAATGCCAGCTGTCCATTGAAATGGCTGCAGCCTGCACACACAAACTGAGCCGCAGTCTCTTCAATAATACAGGAAGTGAAAACACAACTTCGTGGAAAACAGTGTGTCTTCAGCGGGGGGCTGTGGGTTGCTTCGGTGGTCCTAACTCAACAGTCCAACTCCTAAAGTCATCATGTTTTTTTAACAGGTCTTCCACTGTGCACCATAACGCCGCTCCGCTCTATCTGAGCCCTCAGGTTTACTCTCCAGATTGATTTGACACTGGCCTTACACACAGCTGTGCAGCCACCTGGAGTTGGTAATATGTGTGGAAATCTACCTCATTTCAACCCAGGACAGTGCTACTCATGTCAGGAAATATATGTCTATAGCACTTGTTGGAAGTCTTCTCTTCACAGCCCTGCTGTAGTCAGCGTCCACCTCCACTTTCTGGCTACACATGGACATCACATCTCATTCAGTATTATGTGTATAAATCTTCTTGCTTTGCATACTAACGACATATCCAGGCCAAATTATTCATGGCGCATGGGCACCAGCCAATCTAGATGGTAACACTGTGCGTATGTTAGTGACGCAGAATAAGTAGACACTGACACCAATGATCCCGTTGATCATTAATTTCAATTATAGTAATATTGGTTTGATGAGGTTGCGTATAATTGGCTCAGGAGTCACCTCATGGACAGACAGCAGTGTGCAGAAACGCAAGCTGTTGAATCTGAATTAGTCTAAACAGCAAAAGGTGTCCCTCAGGGTTAAGTCCTTGGACCTGTTCTTTTTGTTTTCTATCGAAATGCTATTTTTTTCCTCTGCAGCAAATAATATAATATAATATAATATAATATAATATAATATAATATAATATAATATAATATAATATAATATAATATCCATCTTTATACAGACAGAGCTTAATTATGCATTCCTCCTGACGAAAAATATTGATTTGCATAGCAACAATATTGAAACAGTCATGCTGTACAAATATCCCAACATTTGGATTGAAGAGATTGATGATCTTTAATGAATCATGCATCAAATCCAGTGGGTAATATCTTATTTATAAGGGAGGTTATTTACAAGGCTCTTATTAAAACTGCCTCCATGATATCACATTCATTTATCACATATCACAAGTGCCATGTGCATCATGTGCTTCAAAAAGATCAGCTGGAGCTGAACAGTCACTGTACTCTGTGTTGTTTACGCATGCTGACTCCAGCCGTCTCTCCACAGAGATGAACAGTAGCAGCAGAGAGGAGCACAGAGTTCCTTGACTTCCTGCCCTTTCAAAGCACAAGTAACAAGTATCTGCTGCTGCAACAGTGGACCTGCAGACTTTACCAGAGCCAATCAATGTTTATGTTGAGAGGCTGACAAGAGGCTTGAATGAGCATTTATTTCCATGTCTATCTTTCTACTTAGCCCAGACTCGACCAAAGAGCTGCCCAGGGGCCAACACAGCTCCAATTACCATCAAACAAACCACAGCTCGACTGACCCTCCCCTTGTGGGTCGACAGAGGCCGACACCAACAAAGACAATTGGCAAAACAAGCTAAATTTTTAATCAGTCCCAAGAACACAGAGAGCTTCGCAACAGTGACAGATCTCTGTGCTGTCAGAGGAACACAGAGCACAGACAGAGTGAATAGGAGAACACAGGCTCACTGATCAAAAGACATCCAGGCAGGCACAGCTCCACAGCTCCACAGATAAGACTTAGTGATGCAATCGTCCAAAGTGTGAGCTCATTCAGTGAAATAATGTGATTACTGTAGAGCAGAGCAGAGCAGAGGCTGCTGTTTTCCTGTGGCTGTGGACTCAACGACACAGACGCTGTTATCCTCTGCTTCTGGTGACACTAAAGTCTCTCTATTTTTGGGGGCTTTTTGCATTTAATTGATAGGATAGTTGAGAGAGACAGGAAATGGGGAGGCAGAGAGAGAGGGGAATGACTTGCAGCAAAGGGCCACCAGATTCGGGATTCAAACCGGGGCCGGCTGCAGAGATAACTATAGCCTCTGCTTGTGGGGCGCTTGTTCAACCCAGAGAGCTTTACTAAAGTCTCTTCTATCAACTCATTCTGAGTCGAGCAGTGTCAGTGGACAAGCCTGCCATCCTCCCTCTCCATCCCACAGCCTCACTGTGCTGTGTTTTGATGAAACCACTACACTGTGGTGCTGAAGTACAAATACAAACTTAAATTGTTCTCAACAGCAAATATCAAAAGTCATCAGGTCATCTAAAGAGACTTATTGTTCACAGATCTTGGTTTCCTGAAGATGTAAAGTAGCAGTAGATAAAGATCTCATACTGAAATATTTACAGATGCTCTTACCTCATTTCAACCTTCAGTCCCTTTTTTATGGTGTATTTTTGGTGTCATTTAAAGCAACTACAAAGAACTTTTAACTGGATATGCAAAAGTCTCTTGCTCCTGCTGATGTTTCTCTGTGACCTACAACAGCAAATGAGGCCATCGGTGGGAAGATAAGCTATTTCTAAATAGTGTAACTCTATACCTTTGGGAGGCAGTGGTTGGGTTGATCCACTGGACGAAATGATTTACAACACTCAGACCTGAAGAGACGGCACACCTGACAAGGCTACAAATTAGCATTGAGTTGTTGCTACACTAGTCAGCAAAAACCAGGCTAAATTTTATTGCTATATTTTCATCATGGCTGATACTGGGACAGGATCCGCAAAGAGAAACCTACCGCTTTTGTCCACAGGGGTCGTCAAAATCAACACAAAACGAAAGTTCTTCTTCCACAGTCCATCAGACCAATGCAGCAGGTCGGACTCAAACCCACGGCCATGAAACACTAATTTCATCCCTATGATGTATATGAGTTTAACCACCGCCCTGACAAAGGGTCTTACCACCTTGTTTATCAGCTGTTTGTATCAAGGCTGACACACGTCTATGGTTGATCATCAAGCAGCAGAGGCAGACGTGGAGTTGTAGGCTTAAACAGTTTAAACCACCACCATTGGTGAATCTTGAATTTCTCATATTCATGGTGTGTTTTTAGAGGAGGAGAAGTGACTCTCCTGGATTTCTCCAGGCTCAGTCACTTTCTGCGACGAGGATCAGGTGACTCCACTAAAACAGCAGATTGTGCTCTGTGTCATAGAAACTAAGTTGGCTGCGACATGACAGTGGCTTTGCAAAAATTCACCCGACTATCAATGAAATATTGATGGAGCTGTTAAGTTTTTATACAGAGGCTCAGTTTTTCTACACTTTTTATGTCAAATGCAAAAAATAGAGTGTGGCCACATGAAATATAAAACAGTGTGTTACCCAAACACACACACGCACACACACACACACAGTCTGAGCTTATGTTTGATAACCTTTCATGGTGAATGCTTCACACTTTGACAGCACATACAGTACAATACAGATTAGAGCTGATCAGCTGATTATCAAAATGAATCACATGTGCAGCGGCCTACCTTGAAGCTGTTCGATAAGAGTCCAGGCCATTCGAGAACCTTGAGCATCGAACACAACGTGACCCTGAAAAAGAAACACAGCGTCTTAATGTTTTAATGCTCCCTCACATGCCCCCCCTCTCTGAATCCTGTGGCTTTTCCACTTACTGAGACGCCTTCGAAGGAGCTGGTGTTCATCGCCCGGTAGATCTCTGTGGTGATATCCCGGTTGTTGTAGTTGAAGTCTTCCAGTCGGTGACCCTTGGCCTTAAGGGGTCCCACAGTCTTGTTGAGGGCCAGGGCCAGAGCCCATACAGCGTCGTAGGCCAGCGGGGCCTCCTGGAAGCCACCGGTCTCCTCTGGGTTTTTACCCCCGAGCTTTGACATCAGCTGCGCAAGAAACTCCTGAGAGGTCTGGGGAGGGCAAGGGACGACAAGAGCCGGTTACACCTGGGTAAAGATCTGGGTCACCTGGTTTGGATGCCGACTGCACATCAGATCATTTACAAAATAGTTGCTCTGCTTCCTGAGACTGAATAGGAACCATAATGAATATCTCAAATACTACTGAGGCTGGTTTGTTGGTTTATTTACTCTACCATTGTGTTATTTTTGTGGCTTGGAGCACCACTTCAATCAATTCTGATAATATTCTCATTTTCACTCACGCAGCAGTATCACTAAAAAGTACAGATGACAGGTATAAGCAGTCAGATGAGAAAACAGGTTGTAAAAAAAATCAGCTAGTAGTTATGTAATTCAGATTTACAGTGCAAAAGAAGAGCTAAAGTCCCATGTTCACACAGACAACCAATCACTACAAACAGCAGACATGATCATCAGATTGCTCGTTCTTGGTCACAGCTCATTTCTGATGTAGGAAGATGTGAGGGGGAGGGAAGTCTTAAGACACTGTCTGACCATCGGACAAGCTCTCAATTTGAAGCCAGGTTTTCAACACAGAGCAGCAGCAGCAGCAGCTCAGAGCCACCCTCCTACTGGACAGTCATTTACTCTGTGCTCCATCATAAACACAGATTATTTATCTCTTCATTTCCCCCTTTTATCTAAAAGCTGTCTGGAGCTCCCATGATGCATTTGCCTATTTGCACTGAACCTTCATTACCGGTTCATAGGTTCTGCCACACAATTGCTTTAATTACCACAAATTAGAGGTGTTAAACAATTAAGCTGACCTTCACAGAGTTATGAAAGGGTGTGCAGTCACGCTGTGTAATGAAGTATGATGACAGGGTTTTTTGAAAGGGGGGGGGGGGGGGGGGGTGCACAGGACGGCAAGTCTTTTAGTTATTAGTTGAATCCATTAAGCTGTTATCATGGGTTGGAAAAATGAAAGAGCATGGAGCAGCACCACTCCCCCTGAGCAGCAGTTAGTCTCTGGGTGACAACTTTGACATCACAACTTCACTGTTTATTTTTATGAACCCCCCCCCCTTACAGCACATACTGCTGCTGGGACATACTTACATTTTACATTCTGCCATGATTGATCCTATAGCCTCATCATCTCATCTCATCTACAGTATATCTCAACAAATGCATATGGTTTTAAGAACCAAAAACCATCTTCATCGAGCTTCTGATACACCGTCAATGAAAAGTTTCCTGTGGCCTGTTGTTGTCTGCCGGTTCGCACCACAACCCTTAAGTCCCGGGAATATTATGCAGGCTGTTGACATATGGCAAAGCAGTGGAGGTAAATGGAGCTGATTCTGTTGCGTTGCTTTGTTGCACTGTAAATGGTTTCACATCAAATCAAAACTGGACGGGAGAAAAATAGCCTGGAGTGAGTTAAATGCATGAGAGGATGCTTAGCACTGGAGTGTGTATGCAATTACATACATTACTATCATCCTCGTCTTCATTATATATTATATCATTATATCATGTTCTTTTTAATATTGTATACAGGGCCTGCAGGAAATAAGACTCACTCCCTCAGGAACTGCTCTCAGCAAACTTTCCTGAAGCCAGACGACTGTAAATCCCGTGAATCTCCCGCTCGCGGCCTGTCGGCTCCTCTGACACCTGTGTCTGAAGTGAAGACAATTATCACCTTCATTTCAGGCTGTCTCATGAGACTCAGCCATTGAAAAACCTCTTCAATTTAATTATTAGGAGCTATTAAAAATGCTCATCTGTCATCATTTATTACAGAGGGTGGATAAAAGAACACACTTCGCCGCTGTACTGCACCGTGCTGCCTTTACTTTGAAGGACGCAAAAGTTCACAACACTCACTGCAGTGACTGAGCCGTGGTGGTCTTGGAGACTGGGGGTCTTATACTAACTTGGGGTCTGAAGCTTGTGGATGCAAATACCTTTAGGGTGTGTCCATGTTACTTTTGTTATTTTGCTCCAAACATACAGTTCAAAAGGTTTTGGACTTGATCACTTAATTGTTCATGGGAACGTTTTGGGCATAACATCCAATAAACCAAAGACAGTGCCGTCTCCTATTCCCTCTGAAGGCCAGGCGAGCTGCACCTCAGCAGATTGCCACTGAGATGCGTCACACGCTATTAGATCAGAAATAAGGGCGGCACAGTGGTAGAGTAGATAGCCCTGTTGCCTCCCATCAAGAAGACTGAGTCTGATTCCTGTTCTCCCTGTGAGTGCATGCACAAATCACAGTCTTACTAACATGTGATTAAATCTTCAGTTCTTCGTGAAACTGTGATGACATGTATGTCATGAATGAAACATCGGCAGATTCACCAGGTGGTAACAATGAATGCTTCTCTGTAGAGTCTTTGTGTATAACTCATGGCAGCGCTGTACAACACACAGCACGCTCCAGTGATGCTCTGACCTTCTGTAATGTTCCACTTGACTTATCCACACATCTGAAGCAGCTCACTCTGCTTATGCACGACAGGCACGTTGCGCACCTGCCTGTGTTTGGCACCTCTCTCTCCTGAGAATGTGCCTTTAAAATAACAGTACTCTTAGTCACTGACTTCAGACCAGGTTCTTGTTGGTACGTCACTCTCACAATGCTCCTGACCACACCCAATTTTAAAGACCAACACATCTATGAGCCCTTGTTATTCTCATACTCACAGGTAGCTGCTGCATTTTGAACACTGTTACTTTCCTCTACAGCTTGAGCCGAGGAGTGACTTGAGTCTTTTCATGGTGATCAAAGACCAGACAGGCTGCTGCATGCAGTTTTCACTGAGACCTGATTTCCTGATGTCGGTTGTACAGATCGCAGCAGAGCGACCAGGAGACAGATGCAAAATGGTCTAAGGAGGATAATTGGTCATCAGATATGACACCTAGTGTAAGGCTAACATTATCAGTGTTGAATAGTTTAGCAGGTTTGGCAGGTCTGTGTGAAAAGGGAACTATGCAGGAGTGCATATTCATTATTATAAAAACTCACCACTAACCTGTGTCGTAGTGCTGTAAAGCAGTCCATGTTTCTTGCAAGACGAGATCCGTGACACCTGGTTGGAGGTGCTAGGGGTGCATAGTTCCTCTTTAATTCAATTCCCAATGTCAAGTTGCATGAAAGCATCACCCTCACCTCACGAAGGACTGTTTGCATCTTCCTAAATGTCACTTTTAAATTCTTATAGCTACTGTTCACTCAGCTTCACTGTTGAACACACTCTGCTTAGACAAGTCCTTCATAAATAAGACATTACTGCCAGTGAACCCTAAAAGCACCAGTACTGTTACTGTGCTGTTTATTCCATCCCATGCTTTTTTTTTTTTTTTGATCTACCTACCACCTGATGTGTCAGGGACATCAGGCGTATTGAGCAGGTTTCAGGACCAGCACCAGGAGCTCTGCTGTGAGGTGAGACTCAGAGAAAAACAGGAGGTATTTGATCACATGTCTATGTTGGTTCAGACCCTGACAGAAACATCTGGAGAACATCCGGGGCATCAGCCTGCAGCTCCCAGCTGTGCATCCAGCTGCAACATTACATGAGCAGCAGTGAACCACTGATCATATGATATCAAGTTACCATCAATCACAGCACAGGTCAACTTTATATACATGTGCCCTGCTTCACTTCCTCTGCAGTGGTAAATGTTCAGTCGGTCACAAACCACCATGAGCTGAACCTCTGCATCCTCTCCTCTGCACACACAAACATCCAGACGTGTGACAGACTCCATCTTTAGGCAGTGGAGAGTGACGGCTTTTATGTCTGACTGTTCCTTGGGGGAGTGGGGGGGTGGGGGGGGTGCATAACCTTCACTGATTCCCTGTCAAACACAGAGCTGTAGGTTCTGCTCCTGCTGGTTCCCCCACCTCATCGCTGACAGCTGTAGGAGCTTTATCACCTGTTACCTGGGGTCTCTCATAACATTAGCTTTGAGCAGCTTTTGTTTTCTCCCATGTTCCACTGTGTCTTACACATCAGAGCAGCTGCTGACCAAGCCCGCCTCCTAAAAATGATGTCTATATTATGTCTGAATTCAAAAGGAAAAAGATGGAAACAGAATTATATGGTATATTATGATGACAATGAGGTAGTTCAATGCTATTTGTTTAAGTATATGAATGCGCATATAGCATACACACACACACACGGTCGAGTTGTGACTTTTCTAAAAGGTCACCTAACCAATGTTCACTTCGACCAGTCGACTATGATCACATGATCAGACATTGGAGTGACTTTATGAATCATGTCGAGGACATGACGCAGCATCAGACGAACATCCAGCTCTGTAATTATAGATCACATCATTAAGCAGCAGTAGAACGAACCCAAGTAATTCGTGTTTCCAATGATTTCATTCACTGACGTGTGTCGAGCAGATGAAGCCACATTTGAAACATCCAATGAGAGGAGAGGCTGCCATTAAAGGCAGAGGTCGTGCTAAGCTAACAGTGCTCATAAACCATTTAATTCAGTGAGCAGATGGAGGCTAACAGCAGCTTGTGAACACTTTTTAAGGTGGAATGTTTTCTTTCTCCGTGATTGACATTTGGAAATCAATCCATACACCTTAAATCTCAATATGGCAACTTTGACCATGTGTCTTATTGAGCTGTGCCATGCGGTTGGAGCATGAGTGGAGCTGTACGCGACATTCTTGTGAGATTGCAACTTTTGTACACAAGGCTCCAGGTCAGTGATAGCAAACCTGGTCTCAGGGTGTAAACCTGGTCAGTAATGCTTTGTTTTCCCACTATCCTCTGCAGCTGATGAAATCAACTCATAGAGAGAGTGTGGGTGTCTACATCATCTTTCCTCATGTTCTGTTCATCCAGACAACAAAACAACCCCAGATTTCCAAACTGAAACTAAAAGTCCCTGTTTTTAGGCTCTGTTTTTGGAGCTGGAGGAAGAGTAATGTGAATGTAGCTTCATTTAGCATACTCTCTTGCCCAAAGCAATTTTCTTTTCCATATCACAAATCACCAGCTCTACAATGAGAGACCGTCTCACTCCACCAACCGAACTCCACATGCTGTCAGGACAAAGACTAACATACATAAAATGGATCATTTCAGTGGTCATCTCACTGAGTTCAGGCCTGATTTAGGCCGAGCGGACACGGAGAGGATGAAAAGAAGAGGCAGCGACGACCTGTTTTTCCTCAGATGATGTCTGCACAGCTGCCACTTCAACAAACTTTGATCAATAGAGTGCTCCCCTGTTCACTCACACACAACCTTCAGACAGCAGGTCTGAATGCTAATAAAAGTCTGTCCTCTGTGTGTCACGCAATGTTAGTGTCTGCACCGGTGTAGCAGCATCCTGGAAGCACAGAAAGCAGCTGTGCAGGAAAGCGCTGAGCTCCTCCACCATGTATGAAACCACAGCTACAGTTTGCAGCTGCTGCAGCAAAAACGTGTTAAAATGATCATTTCTACACATTAGTTTTTTTAATGACGCTAAAATATACAGAAAAAGACATAATAATTATCAGATGTGCACAAGTTAAGGTCAGAACCTCCTTTAAATCACTTTGTTTTAATCAAAAAATATCATAATATTTTTTACTTGCTCTTTAATGTTACCTCCTTTCTGTCTTATGTTACATTCTTATGTTTTTTATATGACAATAATGTTGTTACTACATTGGTGTTAGGTTGTTGTTGTTATATTGTTGCTGTGCTGTTGCTGTTTTTATGTAATGTTTCAAACAATGTGGTGGTAATATGTTATAACTGTTCTTAGAAACACTGTTCCCTTAGAGAGAGACTTTTAAGAGTAGATCTGGAGCCACGGAGGAGCCACACTGCACTACAGACGATCCTGATGCAGCAATGCTTTTTGAAACCAGCACAAAGCTGTTTTGCTGCTTCAGCGAGTATAAAAACTTCAGTATTGCATTCATCATAAATTCCCAGCAGCCTCTGCAGGTGCAGGTGATTCTGTTGAGCACACTGTAAAGTAACATCTGTCTTACCAGGTTGGAGGCTCCTCGCACCGTCTCTGGGTTGAGCATGACGATCTCGGTGGTCACGTGACCCTCAACGGCCTCTGTCATCTGCTCCACAGTGCAGTTAATGGATGGGTCCTTGATTTTAAACCAGTTGTCTGCGTACCAGCCGATGAGGAACCACACGTACTTTTTGCCGTACAGCTTCTCCTTGTAGACCTGCGAAGGGATGAAGAGGATGTGATGATGGAGAAGCCTCTGCTTCACTTCTATCACAATGATATATTAATAGGATGGGCCAACATTCATCCTGTTTCCTTCAGGCAATCTTCAGACAACGCAGATGAAGCACACCCTCGGTTCCTCTTGCCTGCTGGGTTACTCCAGGGCTTGGATTTAAATGAATAAAGCCCTGTCAGAGATCAGAGCTCCAGCAGCCTGGACCTGCTCAAATATACAATATCACGGTCCTATGATATTTTAATGGGGTTTTTCATGAGCAGCTAGCTTTTCAGCCTGAACGTACAGTTGGCAAACCAGCTGTCAAACATGGACGTTAACAAGAATTATGCTTTTCAAAAGTTTGAAAAAGATGAAAAATTACTTTGTAGTTTCTGAACTGGTTGGGGAACAGTATCATGCATAACAGATGTTTGGGAATATAATTACAGAAAAATGATTTGCTGTAACTTTGTTGTCTACGATGGAGAAATCACAGCAAAAACAGGACAACAAACAAATGACTGAATGAAAAGAAAGTATCTTTATCTATGAAAAACAGCCACATCTTTGATACTTTAAATCCATGCCAAGTCCCTCATAAATGACATATATATTACCTCACAGAAGACCTTCCTGGCCTCCGTCTCGTAGAAAAGGCCAACAATAATTCGGGCATCTTGGCGCTTGGAGGTGGAAAAGAAAAGGAGAGAGTCACACAGTGGGGTGGTGGTGATGAAAAGGCCCTGCAGCATGGATAAAGGAGCAGCGGAGCCAACTCTCCTCCCAGCTCTGTACCACACACTGGTAGACTTCCTCTCCACTCAGTTACATTCATGCTGTTACCATGGTTTCTTCTGCAATGGCCAATTAATCTTCCACACCAAAACTAGGCCGACAAGCTGGGCAAGGTCATTGCAAAGTGTGTATGAATGTGTGCCAGGAAGGAAGCACATCAGGCTGACACAGGTGGAGGAAGGGAAGTAGGAGTGCTAGAAGTGGAGGGCTGAGAGATCCCTGTGAATTCATCAAACACTATGTGCAGACGTTTGCAGCTGAACACAGGGCACAAGTATAGAATAAAAGCCAAAAACTACAACCACAACAAAAGGGCACCTTAGCATACAGCTTTGCCCAGAGCAGTTCACCAGTGTGTCTTATCTTTCCCACACACTGCATGTTGTTACGATGTCGTTGGAGGCTGTTCAGACAACAAACACTGCTGTTTCTTAGATTCATGGTGGTTTCACACTTATTTAAAGCAATAAGATATTGGTTAGCCTAGCTTAGCAGAACATCTAGTGTTGCTCTGTCCAGAGTCTACCTCTCAAATTCACTGATTATTATTCCTTAATAAAATTTAAACAGGTGAATTATATTTTTAAAACATCATGTTATCAGTGGACAAAGTGCAGACTACATGCTCATTCATGATCACGTGAAGTCTTGTTGTCACACTGAGCCTGTTGGGTATCGTGCTGAGACCAAAATTAAACCCCGCACATACTGACCATGGCGCTGAGCAGATGGACACACTGCTGCTAATTAACTGCAAACTTCCCGTTAAAACAAGCTTTTTTTAAAAAACATTTTTGTAATCTATTTTTTCCAGAGCCAGTTTAGCTGCTTTTATGCTAAGCTACGCTAACCACATTCATTTCCTGAAATGTTATACAAAACTGACACCCTTGACCAAAAGGCTAACTGTCTGACAGCAACCAGAAACAGCCTGTAAATGAAGATGGATGTAGCCTCTGCAATGGCCTCCACAGGCCTTTGAGGAGCGGCGTCGAAGCTCAGAGTGAGCTGTCAGCCGTCACCATGTTGCAGGTGCCTGCATCTACTCCTGTTAGCACAGTAGCTGAGCATCTGGTCGCTCTTGCTTGAAGGCTAAACCAAGGCTACATCATTTGCTGGCTAATTAGCTAGTTAACGAACTAAGCCATGGTGAGTGCAAACACAGATACCTGCTAATTAGTGCTAACATAAAATAACACCAGGGTTTCGCTCACCTCAAAAAGCAAAATATTTTGCCAGTTAAACAACCAAAAAAAAGTCAACATTTGATGTTTAATAAAAAATTATCCAATTTGTTAAAAAAAAAAAGTAAAAAATTAAGCCTCAATAAAATGTAAACAGATAAATTATCTAAAATTCAAACTATCAAGATTTCAAAACTAACAGAGTTCAAAAATTGTGTTTTTGTTGCAGGTAGTTCTGCAGTGCTAAAATAGCTATCACCAGAGCTGCCAATTCCAGGAGAGAAAATGCTAATTCAAGTGTCTCTTTGCTGTTTTCTATCAGAGCCACACAGTGTGTTTCAGCACTGTGTGTGCTCTGACAACTGGGTTTGCACATTTATCCAACTTTGAGTGGGCAGATGTGACAAAGAAGCTCATAATCAAACAAACTCTCTCCCCCACACCCTGCAGGTTTGTGCTTTCACCAGTGCAAACCTCGCACATGCAGTACCTACACACTAGTGGTGAGCTACAGAGACGCATTGTCTTGCCGAATGACTCCACATGGAGTCTGACAACGGTCCACTGGCCAGACAAAGCCTGACTGGCTGCTGCGATATGACAGTACCTTGAGGTTTTTGACGGCCACAGCAGGGTCAGTGAGGAAGCTCTGACGAACGCTGATTTCAATCCCGGCCTCTTTCACCCTCTCCTCCAGATCATCCAAGGTCTGTATAAACCACACACACAAAAAACACACACACACACACACAGTCAAAATGAGCAATGGGCTCAGAAGATGAGAAAACAAGAGGGACAGCAAGCAAAACAGAGATAATGGAATGGTAGGTCACGAAAAGAAATTTGAAGAACAGTAAACAACAATTGAAGCAGGAGATGAGTTGGTGGTTTAGACAGATGATAGTGGGTGTGTGGATGATGATAACAACAAACAGATAAAACAGCAGGTGACAAGAGAGAGGGAGAGAGAAACCAACGGAGGGGAAGTGGATGTAACAGAAGATGGGGGAGATATGTGAGGAGAGAGACGTAGGAAATGAGGACAGACACATTTCTTCACCGTCTTTGTTTCTAAATGAAACAACAGCCTTCTCAGTTTCTACTTAAAGAAAACAAATGTTCAATTTCATCTTATTTTCAGTGGCATTAATTTGAGGTGAGGTGACAGGAATCAGTCACAACAAGACACAGAAAGCTCATACTGCTGCCTAACAACCATACACACCACATCCATCAGTGTTTCCTCTGCTAATTCATCCCAGATACTAAACGTGACAAATGCTAGAGCAATATATACATCCTTAGACTGATACATTGCTGATCAAACCGATCAAAAATGGGCAAAGTAACCAAGACTTCAGCACATGCCCACCTGTCGCTCAATGAGGCCACACCCTCAATTATCTAAACCCTGAATTATACACTTAAGACATTGTTAAGAAGACATGAGAGTGAAGTTTACTGTGTTCAAGACAAACCACATGATTATGGTTGTTTTGTTGTGGTTTTGAATGAAAAAGTGCAAAAATCTGGACCATATCTGGTTGTTTGGTTGGGAATCGTTGCATTGTGTATTTCAAGGCTTAAACACATAACTCACCGATGTAAAGACTTCTGTTGTTTGCTGAATGGTGGCAATCTTAGTCCATTTCCACTTCTGGAAGAGCTGCACCCGGGTGGGTTGTGCAGAGTGGCAGATGGGTGGGTGCGGAAGAAGGTGGGGAAACGCTGGCGGTTGGACAGAGCTGGAGAACTGGAGCCGTACGACAACTAAACCCAGGAGAGACAGAGACAAGACAAGAAATGAACAACGACACAGAGCATGTTAACAAGTATGAATGTAATTTTTTTACTGCTTTTATTTTATAAAGTGTAAGGTTGGTTGGTTGTTCAGCCAGTTGAATGGTTACAATAGTCTACGATCCAGTCAGCACCTGCTCCTGATCTCCAGGCGTCAGCCCTCTATATCTCCATCCTGCCCCTGGGCTTTCTGCCTGAGGTCTTCAGCTCTGCTGCTGCTGCTGCCCAGCCTGAGGTCTCACCATCCTCTGAGCCTTTGGTCCTCTTTGTGTTACTAAAAATCTGTGAGCTGCCAAGGCTCTGCCTTCTGTCTGTGTCTGGTATGTCATGTAAGTTGGCATATGGATGGTAGGGACATGTCCCTATCACTACTTGAGTGAACTTGTTTGCACTGTTTGGAGTGAAGTCGTTCTGATGTTCTCTGCCAGAGGTTAGGCTACGTCTCTAAATATCACGTCATTTGCAAATATTACACTTACTTCCAGACACAGAGGAAGTGACAGTGGATCTGTTTAAAAGAGCCTTTCTGTTTATCAGGTTTCTGTTGGTTATCACAGCTGCCAGTCAGTTACCATGTTTCACAAATCACATTATGTACATGAAGGAGTTTGTTCACTACATACTCACTTAGAAAACTATGGTGCATTCAAACTACCTAACCACCTAATTTTGCACTTTAGAAATCCCTACTGGTGTGTAAGAGGATTTGCTGTATGTGGAGGACAAGATTGGCCACAAAGGTCTGAACTTCAGCTTCATCTCTTATTGGACATCTTGCAGTGTGTTTGAAGGCTGTAATCAGCTACAGCTTATAAGTGCTGAGGGAGCCCTACATCAGCCAACCGTTCAGAGCTGTCTGAGGCTAACCACAGTTTTCAGGACCGGTGTAACGTCAGTGCGCAGACGTCAAACAAAGGTGAAAATGCAGTATTTCAGATGACTCTCTCCTCTGTTGCCTGAACTGCAGCATGAATAGCTTCAAGTTGGCATGGCAACAGGTTTTGTAATTTGTAGATATCATGCCATCAGGAGCCTCTCCAACACCACAGTGTCCAGTGTAATTTGTGGTAAACTAACCAGCCAGCCAACCTTTCTGCCATGTGTTGCTGTTCTACATAGCTGTGATGTAAAAACATTAACAGGTTGTTTTTAATAAAATGTGTCACATCTCCACATGGAAAAATAACCCACATTGATTCAGGGGTCACAGCTCTTGGGGGGGACCCAGTCTCTCAGACCATGAAGGCTTTTTTCCACAAAAAAATTTTACAAAGTTTCTGTTACTGAGCTGAAACCCAGTACTATCATGTCACGGTACAATGTTGTTTGCTAATGTATTGTTTTCAGCACTGGCCTGCGATGAATCATGGGATAGTTTGGGTAGAGCCTTGGTGGCCCAGGAAAAGGACACGTTTGAAGGAGCCTCAGGAGGGTTGCACTGATGTGGCCCCTGAACTGGGACGCAGCTATCGAATGGAAATATTGTTTGTATGTTTGTATGTGAATACTGGAACCTTGTTGCTGTGGGACACGGCTGCCTGTCAGAGCAGCAGTGATCCTCCAGTATCTGTGTCTGTAACGTTTGCTTCTCTAACGTGAGAGTTCACCTTCTCCCAGTGCAGATTGTCGACTGCGTATCTGTGGTGTGAGGCGTTACTTCCTGTCAGTGTTCTCTGTGGTGTTTTCACACAACTGCACCCACAGATGGGCAACAACAGCAGCCTTTCAGTCTCTGGAGCATTTCTTTGCCTTGTTGTGGTTCATACGTCCCACTGCTTCTGCTGCTTTGTTCACTTATCTAAATACATCACTTTAAATTGCTGTCATTACAGGTTAGTTGAAATGCAGCAGCCGTGAGAAAGAGAAAGTACTAGACCACGATCTTACCACGATGAGGTTCCACATCCGAGCAGCCTCGGCCACCAACGTGGACACGGAGCTGCAGCCTGGCATCAGCACGATTTTAATGGGCTCTGTGTACAGGAGGTCATACAGCAGCTTGGTGGCCTCCCCAGGGTCACACTGTGGATGCAGAGAGCAGGAGTGTCAGAAACACACTGTGCCTGACAGAGCATGACTTGAAACATGGCCTAAATAACAAGAACCCAGTGTCCATGGGGATGTGGAGCGTTCAGGGTCTCACAATGAAAATACATTTCAAATGACACCTGGAGTCCGGTTTAAATGCAGTCAAATCACCCACAATGGAGAACGTGTCTAGCATATAAAGAAACAAGTATATACATGTGTATGTACATACAGATGACACATGAACAAGCATACAGGACAAATTTAACATGTATTGATAATAAATACAACATGAAAACAAAAGTTCATCATGTAGATATTTTGACATATGTATATGTGCAAATTAGACATAACCAGAGGATGTATCATCATATAAGTGAATATGGGAACGTCACTGTGGATATCAGGATATAAATGCATCTTTTGAATTGCCATGAAAAATGACACAGCACAGGGGCAGCTTGTGCATTACACTTTAAACTGTGTGTACCGTTGCATGTCTCTGTGGTGCGAACACTAAGGACAGGTGTGTAAAGCACCTGATACACAGTATGTTCTCTGTACACTGAAGTAGGCTACACGTGCTCCATATGAACACACAGAGAGAAGTGAGGCAGAGCTGGCAGTCAAGCAGCCGTCGGGTGGGGGTGGGTGGAGGGGGGCAAGGTGAGGCACGTTTCAAGGTCACCTCCGCCTCTGTCCTGATAAGCTCGTACGGGGAGGCAGACACAGTGTTCATCTGTGTCATGCTGGGGAAACATTTACCCACCAGTCAGGCCCCATTATCCCTGATGAGCTTTCCATTCAGAGCCAATAGTCAATGACAAATCAATAAGCCATTTAAATGATAATGGAGAAGGCGTGGTGACCATTAATCATGAGAGGAGGTGGATGATTGTTTTGTTTGTCATCATGGGATTAACATGTGTCATTCCTCCACACGGTGCTGTCACACAGCGTGCACACGTGCACACACACACACACACACACACACACACACACACACAATCTGAGCTGATGGTATTGAGGATTGTTCCTCGAAGGCAGCATGCCGCACATTTCCCCACCAGTTTCCATGATTTCAGCTCAGAGCTTCAGCTGTCAGTCACCTGACGGCTTTGAGCAGCTCCCTCCGCTCCACTGATGCTAATTGGCCCCCAATCGACCAATCAGAACTCAGTGGGTAGATGTAAGAAAGAGGTCATCCTTATCCTTCGCAGTGAACTAACCAGCTACATACTGTATAAATCCACATATACACACATGTCATGCTCTGCCTGAGAACTTGAGCCCTTTACGACATGAATCAGGGGCAACAGCTGAGCCGCTGAGCGCCACACAGATCAGCACATACATGAACACACAGCTGAGCCCAAAGCTTAAATTTGCCAGAAAGTCAATGTACATTTCTGTGGCATGTGGCTTCTCCCATCCTGTTATTCATCCTTCACAGTTTGTTTGTTTTTTTACTGCAATAAAGATGGTGAATCACTCTCACTGATCATGTCGTCACATCTATGTTCACCTGTCCAACAGCAAGCGAAGGCATCATGGTTCCTCTGCAACTACTCTGGGCTCTACAACAGTTTAGCATCTTTTATTTATTTCTGCTGTTTGTCAGCTTGTAACTGTCAGTGGCTGACATGGGGTTAGAGGTCATGTTGATCCTAAATCACACTGCCAGGTTACAGGTTCTTTAGCCCCGCCCACCCGGTCCCCACAAAGTGAGAGGATTGGTTATCCAGGAGGTAAGAAACTCTGGCTGCCTGAATCTGTGTTTATGTGACGATCACTGGGGTCACTGCGGGTCAAGGTGGAAACACTCGGTCATGGTGTTGACTGATTATTGCACTTATCATACGTCTTGTCATTGTAAAATATCATATAAACACTTGGTTTTCATCAGAGGATCTTATGGTCGCTACGCAGGAGATGCTGCATGTTTGTGTGTTCCTGTTTGATTCAATGTCGTTGGTCTCTAAAATCACAGTTTATTGACAACAGCCCACCACCTCTTCACAAATGTGCCTCGCTTCAACATTTGAGTAACTCTGTGATGCACTACAGAGGCTTACTCACATCCACACAAACAGTTGTTGTTTTATTGTAGCTTTCTTTCTTTGTTTACACAAAAAGTGAAGAGAATTCATTGGAGCCACTAAAAAAGATGTGATTTTTATTTCTCAGGTGCGGCAGGTATCATCGGTCTTTACGCTGCACAGGAAAAGAGAAGAGAACCAAAACTAGAGTTTCACTCATAATTTCAATGAGGGGAAGTGCTGCTCACAGCCTGGGATATAAAAAAAATCATTTTCAGAGCTGGAATTAATTACGGAGAGAATTTCACATCAAATTATGAACCTCTCAGTTTGAATGGTCTTTTAAGGGCTCACTGAGTCTGGACCAGCTCTGAAGGCCAGAAACCACTTAGGTTAAAACCAGAACCATTCAATATGGACAGGACTTAATTTCTTGCTGCAGTGTTTGCCAACAGCAGCAGCTGGCAGGATGTAAACCCTAAAGCTGTTCCCTAGCAACCAGCTCCTAAAGTGGTCCACATCCTGTCTGCGGGGATGAACTCCTGTCCTGTGAATTACATAGAGATCCTCCTCTTGTGTCCCCCCCCCACACTGCTCCCACCTGCCTACTCCTCTCCGGTCCTGCATCAGGAGGACTTGTTTTGTAAAGTGGGCTGCATTCCTCACAGCTGACTCATTGATTAACCCTGGCACTCAGGGGAAATCACCAACATATTCAAATGAGTTGCCGCAGCAGGTCTGTCTGCACCCTCACCCCCACCACCCTCAGCCTGCCCTGAACCTCTGGGACCTAAAGGACCTGGACAGGACAGATATCTAATCTTCATCTTGAGAAGCGTTCTGCTCCGCTCACCATCTGATGACGCAGGTTCGCCGCAGTGGGCAGGAGGCTCTCGGCTGTGATCAGCAGGAGAGCCATCAGAGGATGTTGAGTGTGATGTGCAGCTGGCCTGGCAGAGCGGTGGGGCGGCGCGGAGGCCTGTGATCGATGAGACTTCTTACATTTGGCCGACTGTGGCTCTCTCACTCGAATCACGGAGCCTTCCATCTGCTCCCGTTTGTGCAGTGATATGGGGTGCATGATCTTGCCTTCTTCTCGGAGCCAAATCTGTGTTTGTTTGAACCGCAGTTGTCTTGGTTACTGTTGTCATGCCAACCTCTACAACCCCCCCCCCCCCCCCCTTCTTATCTCCACCCTCTCCAGGCTTTTTGAAGTGAGGATCCAATGCAGAGTGGCACAAGCCAATGAGTGTGATGCTTTTCAAAAACACCAGCCTGTCACCGCACTTAACTGTCTGTATACTGTCTGTGTGTGTGTGTGTGTGTGGCAGAGTGAGAGAGTAACACAGCTCAAACCTACTTACTAAAGCAGTTTAACATGACTGATGATGAATGCACAGTGACACCTCAGATGCTTCGACATATCTCAGTCTCACAGACGTTACGAATAGAAACTGGGGCTTTTGTTTTTTCCAGTGACGAGTTCAAAGCTATTAATAAAGCTTAAACATCTATTTGACTAATTGCAGGTGAGGAGCAACCAACACAAGCACTGAGCAAAACGCTGTAATCCCAGGATGTGTATTATTATTTCTAATCATGTGGTGCAACATGTAATCAAACCCCAAACCCTGAATAACGTCAAACACTCAGAGGTAAAGCAGCTTGTGTGAAGATGTGTGTCAGCACATCAGCGGCAGCAGCAGCAGCAGCCCATAGCCATGTACAGGTGTTCACCGTGCTCAGCCTCAGCCTGTTAACAGCTCCTCCTCTTTGTCATGACTCATGTCTGCTGCTGCCTCACATTATCAAAGAACTGATTTCCAGACTTGTGTAACAGCAGCTACACAACATAATTGCCCGTTGAGTGATTCCTATAGGCATCGAGAGCCGTATCAGTGTCACTGATACAGGCTGCGAGATAACCGCCACTGCCGCTGCTGCTGCTGCTATAGTAACTGCTCCCACCGACAGGCTCCATGAACAAACGCCCCGACAACGGGACCGACACCTGAATGCAGCACCAGCGTCACTGATGGATGGATTTATCATCTTCCAGTCATATTTTAAGATTCACCTTTTACACCTTGGTGGATTTTAGTCATCACACATCTGGCTGCTCTTAAACTCAGTCGGTCCTGACTGACTGTTCTGTGTCCCACCAAACATTTATATTTACTGGGACCTCGCTACAGATTCACAGCAGCGGGAGTCCTTGATTTCAGTGCTACAGCGATTTGATAAGAGCAAGGAGAGGGACATCCTGCTCTGATGGGCTTCGGAGAACGGCTGTTTTGAAACCTCAGGCTTGTAGCCATCAGATGTTGCTGCCCTTTTTTTGGGGGGGGGGCAGAAGAAACAATATTTGGACTAGAAGGTGGAGCTGGGGGGGAGTGAGGGGCGAGTCTGACCTGTGTCCTCAAGGTCGGACCTACACTGCCAAACTGATCACATCAGGGGCCTGGGTGCACCGTGTGAAGACACTGCTAATACAGCAGCGCCCCATTTGCCATATAGTGAACTTCCCCTGAACTTGTGATGTGTCAAAGTGAGACTTTAGAAAAAACATTTGCAGCAGTTCAAAGCTGCCTGAAACGGCCCCCGGGATTACTTCAACACACGTCTAAGTCAAGATATGGCACTTCCACGTCCTCTAGAACAAGTATCCAGCATTTTAAACATATTTATAAGTCTAAAGAGCTGGAAAAAACATAACAGGTCCCCTTCAAGCTAATGTTAAACTGCAAAACCAAAAGTGTAAAACATATTTTAATATTGTGTTTTAAATTGATCCTGCAGAACATGATCAGACTTCAAATAGTTATGGGTTATCAGGCCACGCTGAAGGAAAAAGAGTCAGGATGTTGTGACAGTAAAGAGTTAATATGAGGTTCTGTGTTTTAAAGGGAAAGTGAAACATCCTGAGGAGATTGACTGTAGCTCCGGATTCACACATAAGTAGATCTGCATCAGGACATTGAAAACATTGTTCAAGACACCGAGTGTGTTGTTGGAGCTCAGGCCGTTTTATTTAATTTCTAAATCTTCTTTATCATTCGTTCTTGTAACTTCAGGTTTCATTTTTTCCTCAGTGTGGCCCTAATACTACTGAGTACAGCAGAATCCACTTTTGAGTCATGTTCAACATTAGTAGTAGGTTATTATGGTCTGTATCGTGCTCAGTGAACCAGTGATGGCCACTTTAAGAAGATCAGTCAGAGAGAAAAACAAGTCGGCCTTTTGCTGTGTGGAGAGTTTCACTCCTCCTGACCACCGCACACCCCAGGGAGCCCGATCACACACACTGGCTCTGGAAGCCCACTGAACAACACGTTACATATCGAACTTGTGGCCAGCGTGGTCTGGATCTGGATTCATCTTCACTTCCTGTTCTTGTCAAAAGGTTTCAGAGCTCCTCCACTTCTCCTCACACTCACAACAAACTAACACCTGGAGATTTTAAATCTTTCTCTTGGACTAAAGCTCCATGTGGATTCAGGTCTGGAGCCTGTGCTGGATCTGGTCCTCTGATGTTGTGGCTTATCATTTTTGCCATAAGATAAAGCCATGTCCAGTCAGCCTGTCTCTGTCCCTGGATTGTCTCTGTCCGTCTCGACAGCAGGATTCAGTCCTGCTATATGTCATTTACTTCCGCTGCTGCAGGAAAGATTAACTTCACCTGTTTCCTATCACATCTACAGGAGGATTACGTTTCTGGGGAAATGAATTGTTTTCTGGACCAGAACAGCTGAATTGTAAGTGGAAACTCGAGGAAAACTTTAGATTGGTGAAGTTTGTGGTTTTGAGATTGTGTCAGAGAATGAGCAACAACCTAAACACAAAACATTCAACAGATGAGACACGGGACTGAAAGCCTGCACCCCCTGTGGTCTGGGTGGGAGGTGACACCTCCTGGAAAGCAGCAGTAGCCTATGTATCATGGTCGTGCTTCTCGTTTCTGAATAAACATACAACAGATGTTTCTGTGCATGAAGGCTTCTGTATTGCAGCACACACCACCTGAATGTCGGACTGGGTGTCATTGTGTTGCCATCTGAACAAGTGCAGGCTGCAGAGCTGATGCTCGTATGCAAACACACACACACACGCATGCAGGTAAACATTTTCCCCAGGGATGCAGGAGGACGGACGTCACACACAGAGGACCGACATCTGATGGGAACATGTCATCACAGTGTGAATGTGTGCTTTCGCCAAAATAAAAGTCTTCTCCGCTCCTCTTCTTGTTTGATCAACTGCTATAGTTGATCATGAACTAATCGTTCTTGACACATGCTGCACATTTATGACTTTTTGGGATAATAATATGGAGTCTCACACTTTGTAACCAGCCTTCAGGTTGGTGGTTATAACGTGTTAATGAAGGCATTTAATCATTCAGAGTCATGAGCTGGTGAGCAGCAGCTCCTTTTAAATAATAAATAAGTACATTAAACATATTATCATGCAATCCATGCTTTCACTTCACCTTCACATGCATTTGTTGGAGAGCACAAACATGATGCTAATGAATGCCTGCATGCTGCCACAGTCTCCAGGGAAACTGTGTCGACCTCTGTGCTGTTGTTGGTGAAGAGTTGAACTGTTGTGACAAATGAAACCAGCTCTGGGGTCGCACCAACACATGGGGGAAGTGGTAAAAGACAGAGGACGCGAGTCTCAGATCAGCTTAGTTCAGTTTAGTTCAGTTACTCACCATACTGTCGTAGTGGATCAGCTCCAGCTCGTAGTCCGGCAGGATGTCGGTCCTTTTATTCACCAGGTCCAGGGCCATCTGAGCGGAGGGGAGGCAGGCTTGTCCGCCGGGCCAGCCTCCACTCATGGGGAAGAGGGCTCCGATGTAGAGCTTCTTCTTGCCTAGAGTGGAGCAGCAGCAGGAGAGGAGGACAGAGAGGGTCAGGGTCAGAGAGTGGCGCAGGACCGACCTGCGGAGGAGCGTCTGGCAGAGCCCAGCCATGGCTGGTGGCCGCTGGAGGCTGAGCGGAGCAGAGGGGTGAGGGTGATGTCAGTTTATTCCTCCGGGTGGTGGTGGTGGGGGGGGCGTTTCAGCTGCGAGTGTCTGCAGGGAGCACCGCGCGCACGGGTCAGGACCAATCAATTTCCACGAGCGTCTCCTCAGACATGGGAGCGCAATCACATTAGCGACGAACCTGCAGGGGACACTTTTAATGTGACTGCTTTCTGTTGCAGGAGGAACATCTGACGGGTGAATAAAGCCAGGCTTCAAAGTGTCTCATTCAGAAATCTCACACTTCTGCGGAGGAGCATCGGAGTGGCTGGAGTTGCTGCTTCCAGTGAACTTGCACGTTAAATCGAGGATTAAGTCTGACTTTAACTCCTCGCGCTGTCCAAGGTGCTGAAACTAAACTCGCCCGGGCTGCGTGGTGTCCCTCCACCCCCCCCCCCCGCTCAGACACTAACACCGCCTGCCTGCCTGCCTTTCGCTCCTTGTGAAACACGAACAAACATCCACACCGAGCTCACGCGCGCGGATCCTCTCGTCTTCTGTCTATCTGCCCTTCCTCATCCACCTCGGCCGCAATAAAGAAAAAGAAAGAAAGAAAAGAAAGAAAGAAAAAAAGACTCGATTTTAAACGCGCACAACGTGTCGTCGCATCGGAGCCGCGTTTTCTACCGGGAAGGAGCGAAGGGAGGTCGGACTCCGGATGGAAGGAGTTTCTGCAGGAATGCGGTTCAGCCCCAGTCAGGAGCGAAGAGGAGGAGGAGGAGGAGAGAAGGAGGAGGAGGAGGAGGACGCGGTGCGGAGCGGTGTGGAGCTCGCAGGTCTGAGGCTGACTGCTGCAGCAGCGAGGAGAGGAGGAGGAGGAGGAAGAAGGGGGAGAGTAGGAGGAGGAGGAGGATGTTCACTCTCTCCGTTTCACAAACCTCTTTGAATTTGCAATCCCTTAACACCATCCCGCTCATTTATCTCTCCTCCTCCCTCTCATCCGACAGCACCCCCACCCCCTCCTTCCACACACACACACACACACACACACTACTCCACTCGGACAAACACTAATTGCCCGTCAGTGACTTCACCTTGTGGCCTCTGGTTTTGCTCCCTAAACCATAGAGGAAGAAGCAGCAGCAGCAGCAGCAGCTGTGTTTTAGCCTCATTAAGACCATGATGGAGGCTCAACTCGTCCCCTCAAACTCATTCATCCATTTAAATTCAATCATACAGACACACACACACACACACGGAGCAGGGCTGTATTTCAAAATACTACAGGGACCAAGGGCTGAGAATGAGCCCCACTGACCACCCACTCCCCCATGCATTGTCACTGTTATAGCCTATACCTGTTTGTTTCCATATGAGTACAGTAGAAACGCATGTAGAAGATACTAAATGAGGCTTCATTTGAAACTATTCCAACATGTTCAACATGTGTAGTGCACCAAACACCACTGTGTCTCTGGCTGCAACTCTTTCGTGATGAAAAGTGTGCATCATCTTCACCTGCCTCAGTTTATGCATCAGTAGTCTCACTCAGTCTGCTGGCTGCCTGTCATTGTTCAGTTCAGTTCATACGGATGGAAATGAACCAGTTTGTTTTCTTTTTACATTTTGAACAATGTTCACAGCTCCGTTTCTTTTGTTAAAATAAACATGGCTGCTTTTCTACCTCTGAAACAATGTGTCCTATTCTGCTAAAAGTGAAAAACCAAGGTGCACTTACTTTATATGGGCACACTATGCATAAAAACATGTTTCTCTTTTCTCCATCTGTGTTCAATTGCTTGTTCATAAAACTGCTTCCAACGCTCAGATAAACTCTTCAGTAGCACTGCAGATGTATCTGGACCATCTGTACCGCAGTAACATACGGTAGGCCTACTATTGATGCCGGGCCGTGTCTATGGAGACAGTGCAGCATCCATAAAACTGTTTCACACTGAATTCTCTCATGCACAACACTGCTAATAGCTAACACTTATATAAAGACTACGTAAGAGCCACTGAAGTAATAAAGGTATTAAAAACAGATTTGTCCAGTGCCCCATGACACACGTCTAAATGTTTTATTTACTGAAACGTGTTAAAGTGCCACCATGTGGTCTTTATATTTCCATGCCTCTGTAAAGCGCTGGGAGTTGTGTCTGAGCGCTGCTGTATGAACTTGTTTTGCTGCTGTTAATCCATTTGTAAAATATGTAAGTCATTGTGATTTTGTAAGATGTTTCCATTCATGTGTATTTAATGGCACAAACATCTGCTTGTTTTAAATATTCATCCATCCATCCATCCATCCACCCTCCTCCTTCTTCGCTGTCTTCCTCATGAGTCAACACACTCTTTTAATGTAGCAAAGCACATTTCAGAGATGCTATTGAGCCATAATGAATCATGCGCTGCCCCCCCCCCACACCACCACACACACACACACACACACACACTCCTACATTTACACGTTTCTTCATTACTGTCTCTTCCTGTGAGCAGCCATGCCTTCCATTTTGTCCTAGTGTGTACGTGTGTGTGTTTGAGTGTGTGTGCTGAGTGTACCTTTAATAATGTATCTGCACACTGATGGGCTGACACAGATCCCCCTCTCTCTTCCTTCTCATTATTTGCTTCTTTCATTCCTCTCATCTCCAGCAGAGCTTCTCTCTCTCCTCCACCTCCTGCTGAAGCCTGATGCCTATCACTCGTGTTTTCCCGCCTCAGCTCTCTACCTGACCGGCTCTCACTTTCCTCGGGTGGGTTGATGTGTATCTCTCTGCGTCTCCTCCCATCTGTTTTGCCATCTCTCTGGGATTATCCGTGCTGCCGGAGAATAGAGGCGCGTATCGTCCCGTGTCCCCCGAGCTCCCAGCTCATTTCTGTCATCGCCGCTGTGCTGTCATTTACCGACAGCTCCGTGCACACAACCTGTTAAACCAGCTTCTACGGTTGTTACCCTGGGGTGGATGACAAGTTGCCATTTTTGCCCCCTGCTGGGTTCATGAGTCAGTAAAAATCGGAAAAGCACTTTGAGCAGAGCTGATAAGTGATTCCCCAGCTTTTTAAAATAATAGGCGAATACAGTAAAATCGAGCACCCGTGATGAAGTGGGTAAAAGCAGAGCTGCTGGTGTTGAATGAATACAATCAGAGCTTGGGATGGTTCACTCTGCTGATCCTGATTCTTCCTCTTCTGTGCTGCAAGAGTCAAGGTCATTTCTGTACTGTAAACTGCACACACCATGTAGAGAAGAGGGAGCATGTTCAAGTACAGGCTCAGATTAACTCAGCAGGGTGGTCGCTGGGCCCAAAACCACAGTGGCCCTAAGAGCTCAGCATACTGAGTCTTAAGAAAGAAATCATGTTGCATGGGGCGCAGTAAAGCTCAATGGGTGGAGCAGGTGCTCCATATGCAGAGGCTACAGCCCTTGATTCCCCTGGTGGCCCTTTGCTGAATGTCAGTGGGGAGGCCTCTCTTTGCCTGCCCATTTCAAAAAACAACAAACACATTCAGAAACACTGCAGGAGGTAGAGCTCCTCCACATGACCACATGTTGAAGTGTCCTTGGGAAACATATTGAACCCAAACTGGCCCCCGATGTATCATCACTTAGACACCAAGTGCAGTATGAACGTGTGTGTGAATAGGTGAAATGTGACTAACAGTGTAAAAGAGCTTGGACTGCACCTAGAAAAGCTCTATATAAATCTAAGTCTATTGACCTTTTACCAAACAACTTCATCAATTTGACAACACACGTGCTGCAAATACAATGAAAGTGTTTCCAGAAGACACTTAAGAGTGATGAAACCAGCTGAGATGCAAATGTTGTTCAATGCCTTTAACTTTAAAATAACTACAAGAGCCTCCCAGTGAGGTTTCATCATGCAGTGTTAACATGCGGTTTAGTCTCCTAAACTCTCTCATACCTAATCATTCATTTGCGTATCCAGGATCACAACATGTGACACATGTCGGTGCTGTAAAACCAATACGCAACTCTTCTTCCTCTGATGTTTATTTGGTTGTTGACACACAGCTTTTTTGTTTCACTACTGCCCCCTGCTGGCTCACACCCCTTTGTCACAAACAGATACATTCACCAAAAACTGAGAGCATCTGAGGCCACGGAGCTGAGTTGCTATCCTCAGCCTTGTGTAGATGTTTAGCATGTGGCTGTATCTGATGTGATGGTACATCCTCTCTCTCTCTCTTATTTTTTTTTACTTCCTGCCAAACAATGATCCCAACCATGTTGATGTTAGAGAACAGACAGTCAGCCCAGTGTTGTTCAGCAGAACATTGGATCAAAGCTGCTGTGACAGTTGTTCCTTTCTATTGTTCTTCCTTTCTCTGTTTGGCCTTTTCCTCTGTCTCCTCCTCCTCCTCCTCCTCCTCCTCCTCCTCCCTCTCTCCCTCTGTTACTCCTCTCTCTAACCAAGTTTTACACTTCTATATTTGCCCATGCTCTAAAGCCCTGTGGGATAGCTTCCAAACAATATCACATGTGACACGTTAACATTACTTACGCTGCTGCTGTGCTCCATATTCTTCCCGTGGAGCTGTGTAAAGCTAACATCTAATCTGTGAACTGTAAGAAGCACAGTATGTTCGCACAGCAGCAGCCGCTCAGATCCAGGCCAGACCAGCTAGATGGGACTACTACTTTAATAATAGAAAGTTTCAACTATCTACATTTCTGAACTTTATCTGCTGATCAAGACGGAGACACTGAGCCAAGATGATTTTAATGACCTGTATTTATGTTTTATTTTGAAAGAACTCTTGAGATTACTTTTGTATTCATTGGAGGAGCCATAAAGCAAAGGAAAATCCATCAGACTCCTCTCCTGTGTTTTATCTGAAGTGTTGATCCATAAGATGATATAGCTGTGGTTTTATGGACCAAAAACTATCTCAGTGTGGTTTTATCTCTCTCCTCTCAGTCTTCTCTCCCTGGAGCACTAGTAACAACAGGTCAGTGTCAGATGTTGGATCCAGCTGGGCGGGGTTTAAGAAATTGCTGAAACTTGCTATTTTAATCATAAAAGACAATGTAATTAACTATATCAATTAAACAAGTGTAGTTAACAACCTGCATTGAAATCAAACAATGCATGGAAATCTCATCTCAGAGATCAGAAATGCACAGAAGACCCCCCCCCCACATCCTTCCCACAGCTGCCGTCCATCAAGACTGAATCTGGTCAGGGTTGGCTGCGTGAAACCACATTGGCATGCAGGTTTTAGCCGAGCTCCAGAGAAAAACATCACAAAACCAAAATGAAAGCTGCTGGGAAGAAGAGCGCTGACAGCTGGAGCACGCTGCTGCATGCTCACAGGTCAGTGGCTGGACCACCGCTGGTCAGGAGGCAGCTTTACAGGGGTTAGAAGCTGTGGTGTGCAGTTGCACTGTCATACATGCATAATGGAAAAAAGTACAGGATCCTCATTCCACATGGTTTGAGGTGATGACATGCAGAGAAGTGCCACTGAGCTCACCGCTGAGGTGCCCTCTTAAAAGTGGGACATGTTGCACGAAACCAGTCCCATTAAACTAAATTACTCTTGTTACTGGGGGGAGGTGAATTAAGGCGAAACCTTAATTACCGGATTGTGTGCAGCAATGTCCTGAAGACAGAGCGAGCCTTTTTATCCTCCCTGCAGACCCCGACGCCTTGCGTATGCCACGGTTGACATCTGTTAATGACGGTAATGAAAGCGGCTGAGCTTGTTCCGGCTCTGGGTTTTTAAAAACAGAGGCAGTCAGGGAGCGCGGTGAGGAGCGATCTTTAAGTGGCTGCCTGTGCGATGGTCCTGATAGGACTCCAGGAGCTGCAGGCTACATCTGATATTCATGGGCTCTCTGTCCCTGGCTAAGCAGTAAAGCCTCGAGGGCTGTTCTAAAATAAAGCAGGGCTCAAAGTGACAATGAGATGAGAGAGAAACATCCAAAGCCTGGAGTTTCAATCCCAGTCTGATAACACATCTTACTTTATTACCCATTTCAGCTAATGTACTGCACTCAGCAGGAGAGGCCACCTGTGGTGCACCAAGAGCTGCAGATTCTTATTATACAAAAGACGCTGTACAGCTAAAAATACACTGCAATGCAAAGTAGGTCTTGATTAATATGAAGAGAACAAAAATGGCTTGCAGCTTTAAACCGGTGTCCAGTGGCCAGTTGTGTCTCACTCTGAGGTCAGTGCTAAAACGCAGCAAGCCTCATTGACATTCCAACCATCTGCATCATATTAGGGGCCGATCTGGTCCTCAGACCTCTTTTCCTTTTGGCACTGTGCTGCTGAATGGCACTGCGGGCATCTTCTGAAGGCGGGACTTCCCTTCAGGCTGCGAGGCCCTTGATCGATTCTCCCTGTGCTCTGCAATTGGCCACGTGCGTTGTCAGGTCACGCAAAAGCCCAGCATGTTTGGCTGCGGCAGGTTGCATGATCACTGGAGGGCGGCACAAATGGCTCAACAGGCTGCCAAGATCACTGCAGGCAGGAGGAGAGTGGGAGCTAAAAATGACCACTCTCAGTCTCAGGGTACAGATCTTTGTCCACAACAAAAAGGATGATGTTTATTTTCAAGTAAAGGATATGAATAAGTCACACGTTTACACTAAAAAACCAACCAGTCCTGCGCTCTGCTGCCTTAAAAACACTGTTTTTGTCAATGGAGAGTGGTGGCCTTAAAGGGATAGGGATAGTTGTATGAGCTACAGATGTCCCCTAAGTATAATATCTGCAGTGGACAGCTCTATGCCCCTCCCCCCAGTTCACCATACCAGTGCATTTCATGCAAAAAAAATTTGTATGTAACACACACTTGAACGGGACCTCTTGTAGGTTGTTAGTGTGCGGCCGTTCACTGCCATTCACTTCTTGTGTCTCTGTCCAGCACGATGCACTGCTATGGCTACCTGGAAGGAACTGAGAGCTGTCGGCTGCAGATTATACTTTTGCCATTTGTACCTCAAACAACCCCACTTCAAAAAAACTGAACTATCCCTTTAACAGAAGCTGTTTCTGCTTAAACAATTCACAGTCCTCCTCTCTATCATCTCCTCACTTCTAATAACAACAATCTGAGCCTCAGTGGCACAAACAAGCGCTCGCACGTACTTAACATAACGTATGTTGCTGTGTTGTTGACACTGCAGCAGCTGCTCGGTGGCTGGTACATTGTTTGTTGACTGATAGGTGTTTCTTTAAAGCCTTGCATTAACTTTTGAACTTCCGAATCCTTCCATCTGTTCATATGTTGCTGCAGCTCTGTGAGCACACAGGGTGGTGGATTTTTCAAATTAAAAGCCTCGGCTGTGCGGCTGGCATGGTGATGTCATCGTTCATGTGGCGGCTAGAAGCGGAGCTGCAGATCGATCAACACAACACCACTGGAGAAACAGTCTGTGATGGAGTTATAGGCTGCACGCCACCAATCTGCTCTGCTGAAGTGGAGTGTGAAATATGAGCGGCCGCTGCTTTCTAACACACCTGCTGTTTAAACCGTCTGTCCTGAGCGCCTCTTCTGCCACCTCTCTCTCTCTCTCTCTCTCTCTCTCCCCGTGTCCTGTTGTCGCTGCCCTCTCATCTTCTTCATGCACATATTCTTATCTCCTCCGCTCTGACTGACGCCACCTCCAGCTCTCTGTCTCTCTCTCTCTCTTTCTTATCAGCTCTCACAGTCGACTTTCAGATGTTCCAAGACTTCCCCCCGAAGGATTTCATTCAACTCAGATTTAATAGTTTTTTAAAAACCAAGAGCGGCCTTGTTAATTTCAAGATTTGAAAACACTCAATAATTACAGCATGAAACAAATTTTATGGAGTTCCCTCTGGGTGTTACACAGATATTGGATTCACAAGAGCTGGACTCAGATCCGGGTGTTACAGAAGGGTTGGAATTAGTTTGAAGGCTGATCTACGGTGGCCCTGACAGCCCAATGCACTGCAACCTAAGAAAACAAACACAAAAACTTATTTTTTTGCCTCAAAGCAACACTGTGTAGTTTCTCTGCCTTAAAATGTGTCTAAACTCATTGAAGTGGTGGAAAAGCTGTTAATAGGATGAATCGTGCTGCAGCCCGAGCGGCGTCACACTGAATTGTTGACGGAGTTCGAGCTGCTGCCGTTGCCATTGCCGGTACCGTACCAGTGCCACTGCCTGTACCAAGAAAGGAGAGTTCTGTGTGTCGCCAGAGCTCTGGTGGGGAGGCTGGTTGACTGTATGACGACATCCCAGGGGGCTGACCACCACCGTCTGATAACAACTTTCTGCAGTTGGTCTCCAGTAATTGGGGGCAGCCCAGATACAGAATATGATTGACCCTCCTCCTCTCCCCTCATATCTTCACTTTCTCAACATCTCTGATCCTCACTTACACAAGTTCTACCTTTCACCTCCATCTCGCTGAGCTTCCCTTTATTTCTTTCACACTCACTCGTTCCTCATTCTGCTCCATTTCGCTCTCACAGTTTCCCTATCCATTTGCTGTCTTGTTTGCCCTCTCACCCATTTCCATCTCCATCTCCTCCCTTCCAGCTTCTCTCTCTCCTCTATCGTTCTTGCCGCTCGTTCCCTGTGAATGTAATAATGTTAATGTGATCTGCAGTGCATCCATAAAACACACTCTAATCTCTCTGGCTGTCTGTGGGCATGTGGCTGAACCTGTTCAGCTATTTCTGGCTCCTCTATTTCTCACTGTTATAGTGACTGTGTTATCCCTGAAGAGCTCACTTCTCTGCTGCAGCCTGCATCACTTCCAGTGCCACTGTTGCTCGGTAGAACAGCAAGATTGAGAGGGTCAGTGATATGTTGTGCTCATGCCGACTTACTTTTAAGACAGAAGAATCTATTTTTTACAAAATAAATGTTTCAGCCAGGAAGTGGTGTTGTGGAGAAACATTTAGAAAGTATTTAGAAACAGGACGTCATCTTTCTACAGCAGCAGAAAAATGGTCTTGAAAAGCGAATGCGAGTGCAGAAGAGCTGGACGCTACATCTATAGCAAGCCTGTATCTGTTCAGAAAACACCAGAGCTTTTGTTTCACTGTTGTGATTTCTTTTGTTGTCCACATGGTTCATGGTTAGTGTTGTTGCACACCAACAGCTGACTGAATGAGTGAGTGGAGACAGGTTTTTGAATAAGCAAGTGAACTGCTCCACAATCACCATCTTGGCAGGGTCTGACTCGGCCCCCTTAACTCCCTACTAATCCCAAAAGGAGGGGCCTGTGTGGAGCAAAGAAAGAGGCAATACACTCACTAACCTGTCACTCAAAGTGGTCACGCCCACAACTGTATATAATTTTAGGTGTAGTGTTGGACAATGATTTTAGTGGCCATTAGAGGAACTGCAGTCCTTTAAGCTTCATGTTTGAGCCTCTAAAGATGATGTTGATGCTTGGATGAATATACTGCTATACACTGACTATTTGGAGATGTGTGTGTGTGTGTGTGTGTGTGTGTGTGTTTTGAGTGGTATTAACCTAAAGGTACATTATGCAGGACTTGTCGGTTACTGCATATAAATACAACATTCAAAGTTGGCCCAACCTCCACGGCTCAGTGAGCAGGACAGAGCAGCAGCAGCAGCAGGCAGAGAGCTAGAGAGTGAATGAAGATTAGTGAGTATAAAGCAGTGAGTCAGAGAAATATTTTCAGATTTTTTTTTTGTCTTGGTGGTTGGTTATATTCTAAAACACAGATAAACACACCCACAGCTCAGCACGAATCAAGCTTCAAACAGACACAGAGACCAGGCAGCTCTTCATGCATCCATGATAACCTGGTCAAAACAGCCTTGCAGAGATCTGACTCCTCTCCCCGGACATTGATCATGGACATTGACTGGCTTGGTCAGGTGACCTATCGATCAACTCAATTTCAACTACATTCAGAGACACTGGTGCATGCATGGTTGAATGGTTGCAGGCACTGGGAGCGAGCTACAACAACTGTACAGTGCCAGTGTAGCTTGTCTCTAAATATGCATGAGCACCACCAGTGAATGCCTCTTCAGGTGGACCCGCTGCCCCCCAGTGCTCACTCTTGATCCATTTAACACCAGCGTTGTTGCTTCCACCTCGGGGCAAAGTAAACTTGCGGTCTGTGGATCCTGACTGGGAGCGAGGCCGGCCCTGGGTATTCGAATGCAACTCACACGCGAGCTCTCCTGCCCTCAGGCGAGGCACTTAACCTGCAGTGGCCCTCTAAAGCCTCAGCGAGATGAGGAGACAGCATGTGACAGGCCAATAAATCACAGCATTAATAACAGCATCAGAATGTGGGACAGACATGCATTTGACAAGTAGCTCGGGCTATTTTTCCTACTCTCACACTGCATCTCTGTCCTCCCCCATGAGACAGAGACTCTGGGACCATCACAGCATTTTAAAAGGGAGGACAAAAAAAAAATCAATGGTCTTGTCATTTTTGTATTCCCAAAATGTGTTTGACATTAACAGTTGATGTAGAACTTCAGGAAGAATAAAATCCAACCAGATGATAAGAAAAAGACACGTCCTCCATTTAAAACAGCCATGTAGGTCATTTGTCCATCCTGTGGTTAACTGGTTCTTTTAAAACCTGACTATTATGAAACGGCCTTTAAAACCCTTTAGTTGTTGCATCTATTTAACATTTCTGAACAGTGTGGGGCTGTAACTTCCCTGTTTCTATGGTTTTGTTGTTTGTTTGCTGTTTTCTCATCTTTAATTTACCTTGTTTTGTTTTTTATCTGTATAACCACCTTGCAACTGTGTGCCAGCAGACTACGATACCAGATGTTCATCACCATGGTGACAATTGTCTTCTTGTCCTTAATCATCTCCCTCTTCTTCATCTTCTTCATCTTCTTTTATGTCAAGGTTATAGTGTTGCTAGAACAGGGCATCATACCAGCGTTTTGCCTATATGTGCCAGATGGATGGTGAGGTCATCACTGTGAGACATGTGCGTAGTAACAGCTGTACTAAAGGACGCTGTCCTGAGACCAGCATCTCTACAGTCAAGTGATCTCCATGTTTCTGGGAAGCAGTGGGATGTGAAATGCTCAGGATGAACGAACTGGGACCAGTTTGCTGTTGAACATTGCCGTGCCCTCTGACCTCTCCTGTCATTAGCACTCTGTCACAATCACATGAATAATTCATATGGTGTCTTAAATCAGCAGAGCCGTGGCGCGTTAATTATTCTGCCACGCTTAGCACACTGATCACTTCCCCTTCTCCTGTTATCCTGTTCTCTCACACACTCATCTATTAAATACTCTTCACTGGTGAGGGTGACACAACATATGGTGTTTTAATCTTGGAAAGGTCTTCCTCCATTCACTCTCCCACAACAACACACCTACTGTGGTCATAGAGTCTGTGCACACACACACACACACACACACACACACACACACTGGAGCTCACGAATGTCAGAGAACAGATGAAGCAGAGGAGCATATGTGTGCCATTAACTGAATGATGTAATCACAGACACATGCATCATGTGTGCGCACACTCATGCAGCTCTGCTCACAACGACTATGGGGATTGGAAGTGCACACTTCACTACATCAACACTTAGCTCGTCCACAGCTGATCTATATTTAAGCGCTGCCTGGAATGGGACTCATCACTGATCTAACAACAAAATTAAAGAAGACTAACTTGTTCTAAATCACACCTCGAGGCTATAAATACACAGTTTATGGGAGGAGGAGGAGGAAGAAGAGGAGGTGGAGGAGGAGGAGAAGCAGCAGAGAAGCAGCTGTTAACGTCTTTCAGCTCGATCTCTCTCGCTCTCTCTGACTGTCCAAAAGTTTTATTTACAACCTTTAAAGAGCAGCAGGCGAAGAAACTGAGAGCAGCAACGAAACACAACAAACAATGCTTCATTACAAATCAGCCAGTCGAAGTGTGTGCGTGTGTGTGTATGTCAGTGTTGCAAAATCAATTATATGCATGAACCTCCACCAGGGCAAGTCAAAAAGTTAATATTTTCCCACAGGACACCGGTATGCATGCTGCTTAATCAATAATCAATATCATGCTCTAACACCCTCATCTGGGAAGGAACGTCATTGAACAGCGAGGGGTAGGACTGGAATAATCTGAGCACATGACCACACTGACTATCAGAGAGGTGGTGGGACAGAGGCGAGGTCACACCAGACAATGCAATAAGTTAAGACATCAATTGGAAAACCAGGCTGATATCTATTAACATCTGGGATTCCTCCAATGATTGATGATCACCGATCACCAATATCATTGACCATATGCACAACCATGTCTTCATGGTTGAGCAGACAAGGGAGGAGACGACAGAAAGAGTGGCATCACATGTAACATGAAGACAGTTAAAACTGCACCTACATAAACTGATATAAACTTCCTGTCAGTGTCTCAGTGATGCGCAGTGAAAACGAAACTGTTAAACTTCTATAGTCCACATGATGAGTGTTACTCCACCTTTCCCTCTCTTTTAGCTCCGTGTTTGGTCTTCTCCAGAGACATCTGGCTCTGAAGTTGCTAAATGCTCCACCACATCTCTGGATGTATTCATGTTCTGAGTGAAAGTGGCAAGAACATCAAAATGAGCAGAGGTTGTTCATTTTCTATGTGAGCCAATATCTCTACCACTGATGCTGTATGTATGTAAATATTATATTTTGTTGCTTTCATCATTTCAGTCTGAATACACAGGTAGTGCTCCAGCTGCTCTGTACACAGATCACAGATGCCTTATACATGATAATATGAGGTTTACCTTTACGATTACCCTGATGTTAAGATGAGCTATTAGACAAATGAATTTCCCTTTGGGATCAATAAAGTATTTTCTATTTCTATTTCTATTTCTATGTTAGTTCTATGGTATTCTCAGATGAGAATAACAACTTGTGTTTCACATTTTACTTTTATAAGCTGCATTACATTAATGTCTCTGAAGAAAACTGAGGAGAGAGCTCCTCTGTTCTCTCCTACCTACACACACACAGCTGACCTTTTCCTCGCCAGGTTTGTCTTCGGTAGGAGGTGGAGGTGTAATTGCTGGAGAGATACTGGGGGTTGAGTCTTAATTAAAAGATGCTAATGCATGCTGCTACCTGCTGGCTTCAGCCACCCGCTCCAGGCCTTCCACATCAAATCACTGTTAAATCCTGGATTATTGCTGCCTCCAATTTAACAGCCTGAGAAACACACAATACAGCATCGCCGACATCCAAACAACCCATGGGACCCAGTCACTGCTTTCGCCCCTGCGTGGCACAAACCTCACACTGATAAACAACACAGTTTAAAAAAAAAAAGGAGCATTAGCGAGCCATAAATGGGAGCAGTGGTTCCAGGAGCTCAGACAAACTGCAATTACGTCGTTGTCAAAGCCTGATCTCCTGCCCGGCCACACAGCAGGGAGCGTAACAATAACACGGCACAGCGGCTCCCTCAGTACTGTGTTTTTATTTGTTATTTATCGTTTACAGCCGACGGCTCTGGACTGACTGACTCACTGACCTTTGTGACCCAGTGGAGAGAAAACTGAATGTGTTCACTGAGGTGTTACTTCATTATCAGGCTCGTCTGCAGCCAAAGAGACCTGAGGATAATTACTGTCCACTGAAAAGAGCGGATCCTGGGAGTTACTTTATTAAATATGTGTGCAAAGGCGGAAATAAAATGTCGCTACAACATTTGTCTATTTTCTAAAATCATCATTCACACTTATTCTGGATGATTAGTCATACTATAGACATGTTAGAGGTACACTCATAGAAATCAGATCCTGCAAGGTCGGAGGTAGGGTGCAGGTATAGACAGGGCTTGGGGCATGGCTGAGAGTGGGGACTGCTTTTTTGTGACATCACATAGTAACTAAAGTCCTGACAGGTGGTTTTAAAGAGGAACTGTGCAGGACTTTTACCTGAATTCAACAGCTTTGGAGTAATTGTGATGGTTAAATAAATGACTTGTAAGTTGTTACAGGGAGAATGAAGGCTCTCATCAAGGTGAAGCCCCACTGCACATAACAGTGTTGCAGAAAGCCGCGTGGGTCGCTCCGCAAAGGTATCGCCCTCACTGCACCATCGCTAACTTTCCGCCAGCTTTTTCTCATGGCTCATTCACGTGAAAGAAAACACCTAATATCATAATAAACCATCCAGCATCCAGCTTAGAGGTGCAATGCCACCTACTGGACCTTAGTGTGGTACATTGGATTACTGGTGTTGTCTTTTCTGTGGCGTAACTCATTGAAGACTCTGAGCATACATGTGATTACTGCATGAAGAGCATTGTGAAGAGGATTTCAAGCAATTCAGTAAAAGAAAATTCTCCAGAATAAGATCTCCAACCCTACCTTTAATATAGAACTAAGACCTGCTTTATAATCACACTGCACATGGACCTTTAATATGTCTATAATAAAATGAATCATACTCAAGGACGGACGGATGGATGAGAACGATAACAATAAATAACAAGTGGACCATTGTTGTGGTGGCATTTTTCATTTACGTTACATTAGCATTTCAAAGTCTGACTGACATTGCTGTTCCAGTGTTGTGCATGTAGCACAGTCGCTGTTGTGTTATCCAAGGATGGAAAGGCTGCCGGCTGTTCATCAGGATTAGGAGACAGGAGGACAGTGTGTCCCCAGAGCCTGGGAGCAGAGAGGACTCAGCTGGAGTCAGTGGGAGTGTAATAGAAGTGCAGAGAGCTTTCTCGCCTCATTCAAAACCTCCACACAGAACCATTTACTAAATAGATAAGAGACATAAATCTCCTGCAGCCCCAATCTCACGCAGCTTGCAAACATCCTTCCTTTTTCCTCCACCTCTGTGTCCTCTGTCTCTCCCTGTCCTCTTTGTCCCCATGCCTCACCTCCCCTTCCCAGAAACATTATCTACATGCATACCTCAGAGTGTTTAACAGATTGTAGCACAGACACAGCCATTTATTACTGCACACAACACTGTGGGATAATCTGTAGCAGAGCGGCTGTTCACATCCTGAGCAGCAGCAGCAGAAGCACCGTGGCATTCAGCAGATCTGACACTGAATTCACACTGGCTGCTGGCATCATGTGTCTTAATCTTCTTGTGTTATAGCTGTTACTGAGGGAAGTGTCATGCTGCCACCTAGTGGTAAAAGCACAATATTCTGGATGCGGATATTTTGATTCCATCTGGATGTTTCAAGGAATAACTCACACGATGTTTTCTTCATGAACATTAACAACCTTTTGTCATTTTGGCTTTTTGTTGTTTTGTGTGCTCTGGACAGGAGTCATCAGACACTGTAACACCATGGCTTTTATAGGCTATTGAGTCATGACAGAAACACACATCAGGCTGCACCTGAGAACCAGGAAGCATTCACTGTGAAGCTTCTATCCCAAAAGATTCATGCAACTATAATGCTGTGCAGGTTTTACACCATTAACCACAGGATTCCTTGATTTCCAGTAACCAGGAAAAGACAGAGTCTATCTGTCCCTCCGTTTGTCCAACCATCCATCTGTCTTTCTTCTTGATTCTGCTGGTTTTTGTTAATAAATTTGTTATGAACAGATTTGGAGACAAATGGACCAAAGTGATCAAATGGTAAAAACTAAACTGTCTGCACAGACTGACTAATTCATCATGAAACACTGGCTGTTGTCACTGGCTGAGGGTCCATAACACTGTGGCTGTTCTGCCTGGAAACTGAGGTCACTGAGGTCACTGAGGGCATGTTACAGCTCTGCGTTGGCTGCACATATGTAGAACATCTGTCTCATTCCCATTCATCTCAGTTACACCTGAAAGACCTTCTGGATGAACCTTCACTTGACCTTGAGGACGAACCAATTTGATTTTCAATCTTAAGGTCAAAGGTCAAGGCCGGTGTGACCTCACAGAGCACACTGGCCACTATGACAATTTTAAACGATGCAGCCTCGTCAGCCTCCTTCCTGCATTTGTTTCGCTGCACCAACCAACTCGCATCGTACCATCTTTTCTCCCATTCACACACCTCTAACATCACCAAGTTCTCTCTTTCTTCTCTTCCACACCTTTTACTGAGTGTGTGAGTTAATATCTGTGAGGCCTCTGTTACTGTCACCAGCCCTGAGCCAGGTGGTGACAGAGGTCCTTAAATCCACCTCACACCGGAGCAGATAAGAAAACTGAGGTTAGAATATAAAGGTGAAAGATGACCCAGAGGTTTTACAGTGATCCTGATCATAAAAGCCTGTTTGTGTTTCCATAGCCAGTCTTATTACTATCGCTGCTAATTTTAGAACGAGCCTGTCGACAAACACATAATCAGCAGCTGGTTATTGACATGATATCACAGATTAATGACTCTTCATTCTCCTGTGACCACTGGAGACAACTCTGTCGTGGTTGTTAGTGGTACAACATCGCCACCATGAGATCAGATAGGAGAACTGTCGCTGGAGGAAGACTCAGCCCACCAGTAGCGACGATAGCAACTATGAAGAGAAGCAGCTGATGCTGAGCACATCCTGACCTTTAGTACGGATCGAACACTTTGAAATACCTGGAGATTTCCCATGGTGCAACTGAATTCACAAGAAAAATGCAGTCAATACTTCTGCTGCAACATGTCAGATATCTGAGTCCAGGCTGCTGGTTTATTAATGTTGTACACTGTAGGTTTCACACATTAAACTCCATATTTTGTTCTTCTCCGGCGTTGATCCATAAGAAGATATACTTGTGGTTTTAAGAACCCAAAACCATCTCAGTGTAGTTTTACATCTCAGGCCTCTCTCTGGAGCTCTAGTATCAGCAGGTAGATAAAAGGAGAGTAGGTAAATGTTACCTGTTGTTTTAAAAAGCAGGAAGCTGATAACGGTAACATATAATAATAGATTAAATGAAAGAACATCTTGAAGTTACAGGTGTTTGCTGGTGCAGCAGCTGCAATGAAAGCCACCACTGAATTCCAGTTTGATAATGACAACATACACTACGTTGGCAGTTTATTAGGAACACCTGGCTAACACTAATGAAACCTAATACAGCAGTGCTGCAGCTGTCATCTCATTGATGAACAGTGTGATCATATTGTGGAGGACACAGTGAGTGGAGCTGTGGCACATTTAACACAGAGCCAACTGCGGTCAACCTATCTCCCTCTTTTGTTTCTTTTTTACTTATGTGATATAATCTCATTTTTAGGTCAAGCCTCGAGCCAGGTTGTGTTTCCATTGGTCCAAGTTATCTCGACAGATTACATCTTGATTCACCATTCAGCTTCATTTTTTTTTAGCAGCATCTACTTCACTACTAAACCTGATAAAGAGTAAAGAATAGAAATGTTCTTACCTTTGTAGTGACGATCATCTGTGGGAACAGAGAAGAGGAGGTAACTAACTAACATGTGACATGTGACATGTGTCGTATAAATCGACATATTCATTCTGTCAGGCCTTGAGTTGATCTGCTTTAACAAACTATTGCAATCGTGTGGAGGGACTCACAGTGACACACAGGTTTGGGCGTGTCCCACTTGCCCATCTTATTGCACTGTGTTGAGTTTCGCCCCATGAGGATGAAGCCAGGCAGACAAGTGTAATGCAGCACGGTGCCCTCCACTGGGGGCCCTAGGGGCCAGGAAGACACCCGACCATTTTCCAGCGATGTCCACACCCGAGGACACAACAGCACTGGAACAGAGACAGACGAGACTTTGTTTTGCACCTGATACTGTGACACAGGTAGAGTGTGTTTTAATAGAAACCAGTCGCAAATACTAAATTCTATATGCAACGTCTTTATAAGTCCCATATCTTCTCTTCTCTTGTATTTTATTTAAAGTGTTGATCCATGAGAAAAGATATGATCAAAAGTGATCCAATAAAAAATAAAGCAGATTTCTGATCCTGCAAAGTCAAATAATAGGTCCCAGTTGATCTGCTGTGAGTTTGATATATTCACAGTTTTAATATAGAAGCTGGACCTGAATTATTATCAACATGGGACCTTTAAAGAAAATCAAAAACGCTGCAGAGCACACAGTGAGGTGAATTTTTCAACCATGGTGACGGCTAAAAAGAAGATGGAGTGAACAAAGTGTGCAAGGCAGGAGGCAGCTGGACATTAGTGGGGATGAACTGAAGAGTGATCGATACCATCACATGCTAAAAACAGACAGAGAACAACTGGAGAACAGTGAGAAGTGAGTATGACAAGGCAGGATTCACAGGAGACAATCATCAGACACAGGGTGTGTTACACAGAAAGGCTGAAGGAGCTTTCCATGAATCCAACACCAGTCTTAATCTGTCTCTGGGGAGGAAACCCATATAAGAACCCCTTCACATGCAGAGTCAGACGACTGGAAGATGCTACAATTTACAGGTGTCCCCTAAACGTCTCACATGAGCTTCCGTGAGTGCACAGGTAGGCTAACGCTTTCCACCTTACCTCTCAAATCCGCATGCACGCTACAATCCCACATCACACAGCCTGACTGTCAGGGTATCGACAGCAGCAGCAGCAGCGGTGCCGGAGGACACACGCGGCTGGATGACTGAACTGGACCTGCGATGCCACCGGCGACGGTGAGCGCTCTCCGCCATCACGGTGTTTTTGAAAAGCTGCCGCCATTGACCATCTGGGCGTGCCGACGCACACGCGCCGTTAAAGGGACAGGTCACAGTTGTAGGTGTGTTAAAGGGCGTTTTTGCAAAATATGCAGATAAGATAAGATAAGATAAGATAAGACTTTTTTATTGATCCAACTTATAGGAAATAGCCTACACAGACGAGCTGTAAATTTGTGTTGATATTAAACTTTCGGTGTCTTATAAAACCCATGAGGTCTGGACTCTTTGTGCAACATGACATGAAAAGAAAACACACCAGTGTCTTGAGGGTTTTGAACAGGGTTGTGCTGAAGCCTGAAGTGACCGGTCCGCTGTGACAGACAGTGAGACCTATGTGCTGCATTATCCACAGGTGAGTGACAAACATCTTACCTGCTTCTGACAGGCAGCATTGACCTGTGTTATTTACCCTGTCACAAGATAAAAGTGTACAGATGTAAATACTACACACACCTACACACACACACACTCACACACACACACACACACACACACACACACACACACACACACACTCACTTCTATAGATATGAAATAACATAAGTTACAGAAAGCATCACATACCACGTTGTTACCAAATGTTTTTATTTACAGTCTGAAAACGTACTGCGGTGCACTTTACCTAGAGTGGCATACCACCTTTGTTTCCATGGCGACCATAATAACAGTCATGCCTTGGAAGGAAACAACTTTCAAGTGGTTTTGGTGCGTTTTTATCACACGAAGGAGGGAGGTGCTCTTTGCTGTGATTGAGATTGTTGATGACTGACGTTCACAGTCAGTTCGCAGTAAAGTCACCACACTTTACCTAAACACTGACATGTGGAGATGCTATTGGAGAAAATTTGCATCGTCACATGTTCTTTCCTCATTAATATCATGTTTTGTTCTTTAGTCTGCTTAGCTCATTATTGGCAACAGCTAGATATGGACAAAAGTTTGTCTCTGCCTCCTTATCTATAACAACCCAGCAACAGAGGATAAAAGTGTCGCCGGATGTGAAATATAACAGTGTCCACACAGTAAGCTGTTATGTAACACAATGAAGTGAGGCCCAAGATGAGCACTGGGAAAAGGAAGAATCTCCTTCCCTTTTGTTACTCTGTCCTGTTACTGTGATGCAAACTGGGAATAAATCAGTGGACACACTGTGGAAACAAGGGGTTTCCGGGGCACACACACATCAAAACTGCCCCGAACAAATGCTCAGTGAGTCCAAGTCCACAAAGGCTCACAACGGGAGCTCTGGACAACTCTCCTCCACAGGAAATATCATGTCCTGCCACTGAGCAGACGACGGAGGACTGGGATGGGAGATGAATGGATGGGTGACAGACGCACAGTGGATGACACAGTGAACACTCACAGCATCTACTGTGCTGGCTCAGGTCGGTCCAAGTGCCGTTGGGCAAACACTTCCTGACCTTGGGTCCCACGATCACCCTGTTGCCCCTGCAGATGTACTCTATCTCATAGTCTACTGGGAGCACCTGCACACTGCGGATCTACACACACACACACACACACAATTGTGCTATGTTGTTTATAAAGGCAGTGGTCTCACTGTGTTTCAACATCCAATTAAACATGCAAAAACATTTCTATGTCCTCATCTTGTCTCTGGTTTGCAGTGAATGCTGTATGCTGTAATACATGTACATATACTATATATGTATGTAGCTGTCATTCCTCACCTGCTCTTGTGTCAGACCTCTGTACCTGATCCCTCCATCCCGGGGAGGACGGATGATACCACAACCTGAAAGAGAGACACAGTGTGAGGTGGAGCAGAAGTATCAGTATCCAGCAGTATCCAGCTATCCCTCAGCTCCTGTCTCTGTCAGTCTGCTGCTTGTTAGTCAGCTGCTGAGTGATGTATCCAATTCCTCTGAGCCACACAGCTCCATTGTTCCTAACAAATATTGAAACACATCAGTCAGCTGCACAGTGCAGAGGGAGACAGAATCCATCATTACACACTAACACACACTGCAGCTTATTTTGACTTGGTCCTGCACGGTGTAGGACCAAATGTGGACTCATCCATTTCCTCCAGTTAGGGCTAATAACATCTGTTAAGAAGTACAGTGACAATCTTTGAGTTATGACAGGTCTATATTGAGTCTATCATAGCTGATGATAGATCTATAACAGGTCTATGATGAGTCTATAACAGGTCTATGATGGGTCTATAACAGATTTATATTGTCCATGTTAGGGTTAATTTTTAGACAACGGCATCAGACAGGAGTCAAAGAAAGTGAAACATCTGGCAAAAAACAAACTTTGATACAACTGATATTAGAAAAGTTGTTTCCCCATCCGACCACTAGATGGAGACCTCTGTCGTGTTTTGAGCACAGTCAAGCTGACCAGCAGCCTGGCCTCCAGCAGCAGGCTCACTCATTAGCCTCAACAGTGATTTTTCTCCCCTAACACAGCATCCGTATGAGGTTTGTCTTTGTTGCTGCTGGCAGGCAGAGCTTATCTGATGACTGAGCGATGGTTTTACATGAAGAAATTGTGCTTTCAGTGGGATGGAAACACGGTTAATGGGGCCAGCTGGGGCCTGACTCGCAGGGAGAAGGCAGATTTGCATGTTGAGGCTGTCTGAGACTGATTTACTTTCAGGTTTAGGCTACAGGAAAAAAAAAACTGAGATTTGGAGGGTGACAAAGGAGGAGAATTTTAATTCTGCCATCCCAATTATTTCTGCCTCAGAGGTTGAGGCTGTATTTTTACACACTTTGTGTTTTTCAGAGCAGATTTATCAGAGGATATTCGGTGATTAGTGATGGCCACCAGTACGAGCTGTGCGTATTTCTTTACAGCATTCCTCAGAGATCCTATTTGTCTGCAACGTCTCATGATGGATTTTCCTTGGCTCTAATGATTTTGGTGACTCGCTGACCTTTGGTTCAACCCAGGTCAGATCCTTCAATTGAGACCCAAGACGTTGACAACAAACATATCCTCATTATTTTAGAGCAGCCTGATGCTACTGCTAACAGAGCTTCAGATGTTTCATCCTACTCAACATGAAACAATCAACATCTGTCACGTGACACTATGACTTCAGTTTATCTTTTTCCTCACAATTTCTACATCTTTGGCTTTTGATTATCGTACTGAAGCTATTTAAGCTAAGATGATTCATGTTTGGTTCACCGGGGATAAACAATATGATCCAGTCTTGAGGTATAGTTACCTGGTCATGTTATTGTCATCACTGTTTTTACGTGGGGTATGAGGGGATTGAAGCACCAACCCAGGGATCAGTGGCTCACCTGCTCATGAGTGATAATTTTGTGATTTACATCTATTAAGAGTTAATTGTGAAAAGAAATTTTAGTTTTATTTTACATCAGTAACATGATGAGAGCTCAACAGGAGTGGCAGCAGTTTGGAGTTTGACGCTTCCATCGTCTTACATTGAGATCGTAGATATTTCTATTTTAGTTTTGCTGCATTCTGCCACATTTGGGAAGCACACATCAGTTTTATGGCGTCTTCTCTCACACATCAGCTCGCACTTAACTAATGAGTCGCGAGCTGTAATTAGTGATTTGCTTCTATTCGGTCAGTTCTAGATAATCAATTACTCTTTGTGCTGTGGCCAAGATGTGTACGTTCATTCCATTTTCAAGCAATAGCTCATCACAAATGTTTCCCAATTTATTTGAATAGTGCCCTGTCATCACACACATTATCTCAAGACACTGTACAGGGTAAAGGTCAAGACCCACCAAAAAATGTTTTGTATAAATTAATCAAAAGTTTTCATTGAACTGTTTTTTTGTTGACTTTCATATCACATGACATACCCATATGAACATGGACCGTCCTGGATAATCTGCACTACGAAGCTGATTGTCAGGTACGATTATGAGAGATGCGATTTTAAACAACATGGTTTGAACCATGAATAAAGTTCTTAACATGACGTCAGAAGAAACGTTGCTCCCCATTGATGATATGTTATATAAACATCTTTAGATGGATAATTCGCAGACTGAGGTAACCTTAAGGCCATAAAACTTTGATCGGTCTGGAGCAAATAATCTCTGAGAAACTGGGAGAAAAAGCAGAAAGTATTGCATCTGTCCCCAGTCTCCATTAATGGCAAAGTCAGAGAGAGACTTTCTTAATAAATCATAGCTGAAAATAACCAGAGCTCAATCTGATCTTAGACTCAAACTTTATAGCAGAAAAACAACCCCCGGAACAACTTGGTACGATATCAGCACACACTTCAAATGTAAGAGAGAAATGGAAAAAAAACATTGTCACAATCACATTAAAACCAACACAATATCTTTTAATTGCAATTTCTGCCTGATAAACAGTTCAACACCCAAAGATAATCAACTCGGCTCCAGACGGTGTGTTGTTTGGTATTAAAGCTTGGAAAATAACAGAAACAAAACATCAGTTATAAGTTATGAGTTGACTGATCAATCTGATTATTATATTCAATAGATATGGATAGAAATTATTGAATGAGACACTGCCAACACCAGTGGAAGGTATGAGTCCCTAAGGGCAGTGAACCTGACCAGCCTGTTAATAAAAACACCTTCGTGTTGGGAAAAAAAAAAAAAAAAAAAAAAAGTCCAGTACAACGGTAACAGACTCTTTGATGAAGATGTCAGCTGAGCTTTGATGTAGATTGGGAGTGACCTTGATACACACCACCCACTGCCTTACTTCACTATATGGCCATCAGTAATCCATTAAAGCACATGAAATCAATCAGTCCTGGGAGGAGGGCAGCTCCAGCGAGCCCGCTCTGTGTGTATGTGTGTGTGTGTGTGTCGGCATTTCTTATTTCCAGCCAGTTCACTGGAAACCTCCTCCTTTACACCAGAGCTACATCACAGGTATTTTTTGCATGTCTGATTATCTGCAGTCTCTCCATCTCTGACTGCCTTACCTTCCCAGGGGACAATACATCTGGAGCCTGCCACTCCGCACAGGTTCACCTGCAGTGTAAAACCCTAATTACGAAACATTCAACCACATTTCTCACCAGAGGCCAGGAAAGACCACAAGACGTGACTCCCATAGCAAACATCCCTCCCCCCGCACCACTGTCTCCGATGCTCACCACAAAGAGGAAATGGCAGCTCACTAATCTGACGGCAGGTTTATGTCTGTATTACAGAGATCTGACATCTGCCTCTGAGCATTAGTGTCAAAGCATGAGCTTGGATATAAAAGCACCATAAGCACCGGGAGTTTACAGCAAATATTCATTAGTGCTTTCAGCTCCCTTTGGTTGCAGATCGGTTTTTGAATGTGGGGCATGGCCTGCCTGCCTGCCTGCCAAGCCGGGCTGTTAGAGGTGGGAAATGGTGCTTGTCCAGTATGAGTCTCAAGAGCTGTGGCAGCAATTTCATGCTCAGAGACTGACTGATATAAACGGATGGAAAAGGACCAGAGACACAACTGTAGAATACTGAACACATACAGCATGTAACCCATCTGCAGTGTTTCTAAAATGTTAAACAGTTCACAAGTCAACTACTTAACAGCATTTCTACTAGTTTGAAGTTGAAGTGCAGAGTATGTGCACTTACATATGACTAAAAACCAAAAACATTAGCTTCATGGCTTCACGGGTTGAAGAGCTGCCTCAACTGGAAGAAACCAAACGTAGAGACTTCATAAAGACGGAGAAGGCCAAGAAGCATCAGCAGATACTGAGCATGAGCTAAAACACAGCTGTGATGTGAAGGAACCGGAAGAGCAGCCTGGTCCTGGAGAACAGACCCGGACCTGAGTGTAGATAAAAATGGCCGTGCCCTCTGTGATATCACAGGTTTGTGAAGAGGAGTGAGCTGCTGCACTGTCATCATCTTGGCAGTGTTTGACTCCATCCCCTAACTCCACTCCCAGGTAAAAAAAACTTCCCACAGACACAGAGTTGCAGCACGTGTGGAGCTAAGACATCAAACTATAAAATGCTGGTTTGTGTCAAGTGTACACTGCTGTTAGCATCGTTCGCACAGACAGTGCTAAGATACCATGACTAAGAGCAGACTTAATGATGTTACGTAACCAAGAAGTCAAATTATCCATCTGATATTTTGGCTTTCATCAGCCTTTCTTGTGTCCTGCTGAAGGACTGTCAAAATAAAACTTCCTATTGAACACTACAGAGGTTATTAGCTATCACCAGCAGCAGGGCCACAGAGCCTCCCTCTGATACATCCACAGTCATTTTAACAACGGCAACTGGAGACATCATGTTGAAGACAGACACTTGTGTTTGAGACAGTAGAGTCATTACCAGCAGAAGTGTTGTGCGCAGACACGCTGAGTCGGGGCAACACAGCAGAGAAGAGAAGAAAGGAGAGTGCCATCCCTCGACCTGGAAAAGAAAAGACAGGACAGGACAGGATAGGAGGGCACGTTAAAAAAGAGGAAGCTAAAAAAAGCAGGTGACACACTGGTGATGATGTATCATGTTTGTGTTTTCACTCACAAACAGGTGATATAACACTGCACCTCCAGCTACTAGTCAAATAATACACCACAACGTCCCCCAAGAACATATTTCAGGTCAGAACAATGATCTAATGCATGTTATTATCTACAGTCAGTGAACATCCATCACTGATAAGACAGTGAAGGACAATATGCAATATTCATCAGGGATGGACTATTATCTTGGAAAAGCTCATGACAAGTTTTTCTTGTGTTGTCTTTGTTGTGATGTCACATCACTTATGATCACCACCAATCACAGGGATCCCTACCTACCTACATCTAATATCACCTCTCCATCACCACCCAGACTTGCTTCCAGGGGACTCAACTCTAAACCAGCTGGAGGGCATAAACAACCTGTGACAGTTTCCCTGCAGCAATATGCCCAAACTTTTGACTAGTGCTACAGATCATTAACTCTCGAATATAAAAACCACTCACTGAAAATCATTTGACAAATTCAAATTTTATGGAGTGTTTTATCCAGGAAAAAAACTGCAGATCCCCTCTTGGTAGCTGTTTGTTAAGAGCGATGTGACATCGGCTTCGAAGCTCAGCCCTGGGTTTTGACTTGCAGGTTTAAACATGTGTACCTCGATGTTTGGAACTTCAATCATATCTCCTTTAAAGTCAATAGTGTATCATATGTTTTCAGTTTCATATTGTGATGTTAAACAATGTGTGACACACAGACAATATAACCTGATGTTACCCAGCTGATTTAAATGCCTGGAGGCAGCTTGAAAATGTTGTAACGTTAAACTATGGTTATCCATGTTAAATACTTTGACAGGTTGTGATGTTTTGTTTTGTTTTTTTGCATAGTTTAAAGCATCAAATGGTGCTAGTGTACTTCACTGTCAGGTTGGCAGGTCTGCTTTCTTATTCTCTGATGGATTGTTGGTGCTGCGTGAAGCACATGAAGCACTTTGGGAAAAATGTTTTTCGACAGGTGAAATCCATAAAATTGTCGGAGCTACAAGTCAAAAGTGGCAGAAAGACATTAGATTTTCAGTGTGCTGTTGGACAAGAGCAGGATAGAGGTCTTAAAAGTAGATTTTTGAGATAGATTTTCCATGTGGCGCAGTGGGTTGAGCAGGCACCCCTATATGCAGAGGCGACAGTCCTTGCTGCAGTCAGACCCAGTTCGAATCCCGCATTGGGTGGCCCTCTACCGCATGTCATTCCCTCTCTGTCTGCCTCCCCATTTCCTGTCTCTCTAAACTGTACTATCCAATAAAGGATTTTGCGAGGCAGTGGTCTTTGTTCCTAAACAAGTATTCAATTAAATTCCAGGGTGCTGCTGTGCCCAGTTGGTATTCCAGCCTTGCCAGAGCCTGGACACGCCTGCTGTAATGGGACCCATTTATAAACACTGCTCCCCTGCACTACAGATGTTAAAGAAATCCATAGGGTACCTTTAATCGGTGAATTACCCCTAGCAAGCATTTAATAACACAAGTTACCTTCGGTGTAAGAATAAGAGCCCAATATGACACAAGGCTGTGAATGAATGCACGTGTCATTATATCGGAACAGTGCACACACACACACACATATAGTGACTTGTAGGTCCCACTTCTTCCTGGCTATTTGTGGAGATGTAATTGCAGCACAATTGAAGGATCTCATAATTTATTTCGACCCAACTGTGGAGGCTTGATAAAGAGCAGGGCCGGAAGGAGAATAAGAGGAGAAAGCAGGGGCATTTCTTTTTCTATTCTCTCCATCTAGTTCTTAAAAAAAAAAAAAAAATCACAAATGGTGGCAAGGCACAGAGCAGAGACGCAGCAGCAGTGACTGACTAATCTGATATCAGGCTCCAGAAAGTGCATGTAAATGATCCCAACACTCACACACTGCTTCTCTACCGACAGTAGAAATCCTGGCAAAGTGCAGCCCTGGCTTCATCCATGCATTTTTTTTTTTTTTTTTTTTGCTTCTCTGAATTAGATTTTTAGAAAAAAAAGAGGTTTGATTAAAAAAGCCTTTTGTTGCCGTCATCATTTGCCAATCAACCATGACACCATGCGAAAAGCATTTCCTGTTTATTCTCATTTGAAACAATAGAAGTGGTTGTTTCTGGTGATGCCTGAGTGCAGCAGCACAATAACACAACAAGCAGCCCCCTTTTTCTATATGACCACATGTCTAAATGACTATGAGCTGAGTGTGTAACAGCCTTCATAGCTGCCTGCCCAGAGGGGAAATGTGAAATGGCTGTCAGAGGGTAAGGCTTCCTGTAGCAGGACTGTTTCTGCGATCTGCTGCAGTGCACAGGTAAAAAAAAAAAAAAAAAAAAAAAAAAAAGTCTCGCTCAGTGGCGGCTGAGGGAACGGGAGAGGATCAAGCTCATTTAAATGCTACTGAAGAATCCTGACAGTGCCTTGGCATTTGTTAAAACAGGTGTTTTCTCTGTCATGCTACAAAGATCAAGACTAAATTCCTAAAGCCTGAAACACACCGACTGGAGGCTGTAACGTTCAGTACACAGGCGTCGACATCGCACTGATTTGCAGATAAGAGACGGTCCTCATGTAAAGACAAGACCTGTGGCAGGTTATTATGACTCATAGTCGTTTTGTTGCCAGGCGACACCTAGTGGTCATACTAGGCCTAATTATGGGTCATCTTATTTACACTTTATACTTAGCCTGACTTTAGTCTAGTGCTTCTTTTTTTTATTCCAGTCATGTGATGATGTTGAATTTCAATGTATGATGTCATTATATCTAAATTCACCCGAGGCTACCAGTGTTTCTTTTCATGTCATATTAACACTTCATTTATGGTTCAGACGATGTTCTTTATAATAAACAGAAACAGGTCAGACACTGTGAGCTTCACTTATCCAGGGTTTGATGAACTTGCTCTGCAGCACAGGACAGTGTGTAGGATGTAATTGACATTTTGACGCCCTTTCAAGGTTTTAGGAGAACCTAAGGTGGCCTCTGAGGAAAGGACCTGCTTCCTACGTAGATATGAAGGACTCACTGCAACCTTCGCACAAGTACTTCAATCCATAAGTTGGAGATTTTTGATTCATCAAACTCCAGAGGACAGAAATTTCCGATTTACATCTCCAGTAGGAACCAGCATGAGATCCACACACGGTAGAGAGGTCGTTAAGTAGAGAGAGATGGGCTGACAGGTTGCTGGTTTGGGTTGGTGCGTGGGACTCATTGATAGTTAGAGAAAGAAAAGAATAGAGCAAACGAGAGGATCAGCAGTGAACCTTTCCTGTTCATCCTCTACACACCACGAACACAACGGAAATCCAGTTTGAAATCTATTGTTGAAGATATGTTATTTGACAAGACAGTCCTACCAACAGACACGCACATCCTGAGGCTACTCAAATTCATTATCCATTATCTTTGACCTCAGATAAAACTGATCATGATTTGAATGAGATATCTAAAAGTTTCCCTGTAACGAGTTGTACACAAGTTTTGTCCCTGGGGCCACATCCATCTGAACCTGCATTTGAAGACTTTTTGTGCCACAGCGACGTGACTGAACTGTCCCATTTTAAAGGCTCCTTCAAATGCAGCTGAGAAATTTGTCCTTCATTTCCTGTTAGATTCTTTGTGGCTCAGTCTATCCCAGGATTTATTGCACACTAATGAAAGCAAACAAGAGAGCCTAATAAATGTTAGTATTGGGTTTCAGCTCAGCTAAAGGGCTAATACTGCAACTGTTCAGCTCCAAACGAACTAACCCTAACTGGGACACGACTACAGTGAGATGGAGACCTGCCCTGAGCCCAGATTGACTCCGACCCGACCCTGGCCCAACCCCAAGCCCAACAGGACTCAACAGGTTCGGAAAAGAACCTTTGAAATGTGATTGCGTTCATGTCAGGTTCAGTCATGTTGGCAGAAAAATGAGACGCTTACGGTGACATAATGTCCCCCATGTCTCTGGATGGTCTTGTGTAATCAGTGTAAAACAAGCAAGCTGTCACCATGGTAACAACAATTACATGATACAGTGACACAAACTTAGTCCTTCAGCTCACACTAAACGTGTAGCAGGTTCAGGTCGGGCTCGGTTGTTGTGGCTCTCTTGGACAGAAACACTGAGGCCGAGCTGCACACTAATGCAGTGGAAGGCTGTTTCCTCCTCTGACTGGAAAAGGAGGATAGAAGCTGGCTAATTCTGTTGCCTGGCAACTATTCACACACTCTCTCGTGTGTGGATGCTTCTCCACATTTAACCACTGATGATGGTTCGTCTCCTCTGGTTACCATCACACCATCGTCTCCCTGCACTGACAGGCTGAAAAAAAGAACACACACACCAGACACCACTTCCTCTCCACGTATTTGATAACAAAAGCTGAATATTAGAGCAGACACACACACATTCACACACATGGTGTAGGGTTTCAGTTTTTTATCTTTCCACCTTTTCATGGAAACATAAATATGATTTATGCTGAGCTCCATTGATGTCTCAAGTTCCCTCTTATCTGGACATGTGGCTAAATGTCATGACTAGAGGGAAAAGATGATACAGATTTTTTTTTTTATTTCCTTCACAAAGATCTGAAATCCACTGCTGGTGTTACATTTATTGAGGTTTGCCTGGGTCTTTAGATGCCTTTTGTGTCCCACAGAAAAGCTCAGCGTGCTGCTTTTTATCTGGGGTATCGAAGTCAATCAAATGTCCGGTTGAGCCTCCTTGGTAGCTCACCTGCTAGAGCACAGACTATGTGAGCTTTGTCGTAAATGCAGCTGCCACGGTTTCAATTCTTGACCTTTGCTTTCCTAGTTCATTTACCAAAGCAACCCAAACCATCCTTCTGTTGTCAAATGCCAATGCTGTGTTTTGGACACAGCATTTGAAAACACTTGAAACAAAGCATCGTGGCTTCTTGTCCAACTTTGTTTTTGCAGTGACTGGACCCAGTGCATGCACGGTAGATGAGAAACTCCAACCTCAGCCAGGTAAAATCTGACAGTGAATGTTGTTATAAAATGTGCTCTATAAATAAGTTGTTTTAATATGTCCTTATCTGAATCATGATTATTAGTAGAGCATTTCATCTTTATTGCCCACTCCTACATGGCTGCTCCTCTTCTAAAGCCTCCCATAGTTGAACTGTAGAATAATGAAACCGAGTGTTTTTGATGAACACATTAAACAACCGATGAAAGAGTTTAAAAATACCACACAGAGGTAACTCTAAACACATTCCCAACTTTATTTATGTGCATGAGTCACAAAGATATACCAGAGAGTGTACTGCCAGTGCTCTGAGTGCTGTCGCTGCCAGGTGGAGCAGCCAAGTCGATTTCCGCTGACGTGTTCTTGTGACATCACACTGTGGCTCAGACAAGTTTTTACTCTCTCCTCAACAACTCGCTGCAACTCCTTCAATGTGTATACATTCTAGTGGATACACTTCATGGATACATGGATTGTTCAAGGTTTTCTTAGTCTTTCTACCTTGACTATGTTAATTTTATATCAAGTGTCTAAACAACTTAGTTTGACACCGTCATCTTGTCTACACCGTCACTGTAAGGGGCGTCCTTGCAGATGAGAGGTTGCTCTCAAGGGCATAAATAACTGTGTTTGGCAAATGTTGCTATCTCTAGCTGGCTGGCATTGCATACATAAAGAGTATCACAGCAGAGCTAGAAAGGACTAATAGTTGTTAGATGATCATATTCTTTTGTGTTGCCTCTCCTATTCACAGAGTAACTTTATTCAAATGAGCAGCTCCACAGTAGAAGACAGCATCATCAAAAACACTAGCAGTCTGTGTTTTATGAATGAGACAGATACATTCACTTGAGAGCAAAATGTTTATCTCGTTAACAGACAAACTGTTGAATTAAAGGCTTCAAAGCTGTGGACCCAAATGTAGAGGCTCAGTTCATTACAGTATTGCCGATCAAAGTCAGATGGTGGAGCGGGGCAGACGAGGTACAGTCTGCAGAGCCAGGGCGGATAGTGGCATGGTACAGGCAGAGGTGTAAATTGAGTCAGCAGAGGAGACAGAAGAGGGATGAGCGTGGGAGCAAAACCAGGAAGTGATGACGATGTGATGTACCAGGCAAAGGATACACCAGGTAGACAGTGAGAGAGAGAGAGAGAGAGAGAGAGAGAGCAAAAAGGGAAGGCAGAGGAAGGCAGTAAGAATAAGGGAGAGATGAATTACCGCCATCAAAACAGGACCATTACAGTTTTCTCAGGTGAATGCATTACACTTCTCTATAAAAGTGATTCATCTTCAATCAAATCTGAATTAATGCTCAGCTCTTTCCTTTCACTAACTTGACAATTGCTGTGAACAAAGATTAAAACTCCCCCACCCATTCTGTGTTTTCTACATGGATGCACAGCATTATACAAGCTTATTATACTGCTGAAATGTACGATTTAAAATCCACACGTATCAGGTTTAGATGATCGTATCGTTTCATGGTCTTGGTTTTTGGGCTGGTCCTCATCAACCTCAACTGGCACCACCGCCACTTCAATCATACTCAGTCATTCTGGATCTGCTCTGTCTACTAGAGCTCGATCATTCATCATTCATTCCCTGGTGGTGGAACAAGCTGCCAAAGTCTACTATGACCCTGTTCAACAACACCTGGTCTCAACATCCGTCTCAGCTGATCCGATCACCAGAGGTCAGTGAAAAGTTCAGTTGTGACCCGTCAAGAGCACATTTGAAATCTGACCACAATCTGAGGTGATCTGGACCACAACGCGAATGTGTCCTGACTGACGGATCAACTGCTGACGTCCTGCCTCAGGTTCAATATGAACTGATTTCACTTTTTCAAATGGATACAACTTCATTTCATCGTAAGAGCTTTGCACAGTGCATTAACTGGCTCAACCCCTCCCACACACTCTCTCTCATTCATTCATTTTCTCACTCACACACAACCACATAGATAATTTGTCAATGTGCTAAAACCAACAAGAGCACATCTGTTTATTTGCATATAAACCAGGAAGTGAAATCCGATCACAATTGTCGATCAAGACTTCTGGGAAACGCCTTTTTAAAGCAGGTGTGGATAGACGAATACCAGGTTTTAACAAGGACAATCAGAGCTAAAGTCAGTGTTTACTACTCAATCTGCTAATGGGTTCCCTCATTTGAATGGTAAAAGAAGCCTGATGATAAATTATACAACATTTAGTTTTGACAAATGAGCGCTTATGCAGACTGCAGCAAGAGCACAGCAACTTTTAACTACATGTAACAGTTAACAAGAAGAGTCCAACCAGCAACAAGCAGCATCTCCATGTTAACATCTGCTGTGCACAACAATATAGCCAATGGAAACTGAGGGACTTGTAAACGGCCCTCTGTGTTGATTCCCCTCTCAATAAGCAGCCACATGGAAAGACGGTGTGCATACAGAGTCCTGGACAGCAGCTTTAAATATTCAGAGCCAGGCAACACCACTTCTTCCTTATCAGCACTGCTTTTTATCTAGAGCCTTGTTGAAACAGCTTTTGTCCTTTTTCTCACTGAAGATAAATCTCTGGATTCTGAGGAAAAATCCAAAATGCCAATTCTCATTCTGCCAAAATCGCCGGGGATGTCTGAGTTGGGAGGGAAGGAGCAGCTCCAGGACGTGACTAGACATGAGGCAACTGAGGGAAAGGGCCTTTAACGTGAATCCAATAAGACTCCGCACATTAGCCAGACAATAATGTGTTCACACAGATTCAGCTCTCACTGTCCACCCACACCAGACCGAACCACACGCACAAGCTTTTTCTAATAGGACAGGCCATCCATGCTCCCACTCATACAAATTTATATTACACCTTACAAATGTGACTAAATAGGTTATCTTGACCCTTGACCTCTCTACACTTCACTTCTTCTCCTTTGAATGGTTTCCAAATCCCCTTGACTCTCCTGCTCGAGGGCCCGGTGCTCCTGATCTGCTGAACTCTGAGGCGCAGCGCTTTGTACTTGACAGCAAAGGTAATGTAATTTTCCCTCCCTCCAATCTGATACTGAAAAGATGAAAGACATCTTCTGCAACAATGTTATGCAAATGAGAGTGAGAGAAAGAGAAAAGAGAGCGAGAGGGAGGGAGGGCAAGAGGAGATGGAGAGTGGTAGAGATAGGAAACAATGTAAATACAGTAGTAAGATTGAATGGTGGGAGAATAAGTGAGTGTCTCCTACTCTTACTGAACAGAAGAGAGGAGGAAGTGGAGCGCAGGTTGCGATTTAGCGAAACACACTGAGGCTGCTGCAAGGAGAGGATGATGACAAATGGCATGAAAAAAGAGGAGGAAGATGGAGGGAAGAGCATTATACAGCCTATTCTAATACCAATATTTGCCAGTACAACGGTGACCATTAACTTCCACCCAGCTCTTGGTCCAGATCATGATTATCTCTCTTCAGCTACTGTTGTAAGGCTCCTCTGAAGGATAACAGCGAAACCCTTACAGATGGCCCAGAATGCAGCAGCCATCTGGATTTCAATCAGCCTAAAAGGTCACATGTGGCCGCTACTCATCGACCTCCACAGTCTACCCAATGGACGCCTGAATCAAACTCTAATGCCGCTAATGCTGCCCTCAGAGTGAAATCTGCTCCATTCGCTGGAAGTCAGTCATTCGGTCTCATGTTCCTGATCAGACACAGTCTCAGTCCACACTGCTCTGGCCTGTGCTTCTCCAATGATGGAACAAGGTACCTAAGTCTATCCATCTATCTTCAAGTATCTCTTGAAGCTTGAGAACCTCAAACCTCCTGACATGTAGCTCTTCACTGCACCTCTTTACCTGGTCTCCTTCACTAAATAGTCCTTGAGTCCCTTTGGATAAAAGTTTGTATACATAGTTGGCGGGGGGGGCTCCTGTGTGAAAGTCCTGGGTCAGATCGACGCTGTCCAACCACCTCGGCCTCCTGCCAACACAGACTTTTGCACATCACTGCACTTTTCCCTTTGTCCTGTTATAATTACACCCACTAGATGCCACCTTTGAAAAAACTTAACTATGGGTCATTAAAAGCTGCTGAACGAACAACTTATGGACTCACTCTTAAATGTAGGACGATCTCACTAAGGCCATCTCTGTTCTGCTCTTTGGTTCAAGTCTCTCTATATCTTCAGCAAACTCCACTCTGCTGAGAGAACCTTGATCCTCTACAAAACCTGAACATATTTAACTAGCACTTTTGGTGACGTCCTTCATATAATCTCCTTACACTTATTAAACAGATGTACCACTTAATATTTACACTACGGTTCCTCCTGCACTGAAGCTTACTGATGTCCCATTGGATAAAAGCCAGATGATTAAATCTAAATGTGAATATACATTAGGTTGTATCAAGTGCAGCCACCTCTTGAGTACAGTCACCCCAACAGACTGTTTTCATTTTTAGAGAGCAGCTCCTTTAAAGGAGGCCCTGTTGGCTGCTGAGCGCTGGCCCGAGGCAGGTCTGAAGACTTTAAAGCCATCACAGTCTCCACAGGTCCCTGAGCCCAGGCAGGCTGGGTCACAGCAAAGCTGGCTCTCTTCCTACACACAGAACAAGAGTGAGCAATAAGCACCCTCCAAGAGGAGAAACACCACTCTGTGTGTGAGTGTGTGTGTGTGTGTGTCACTTGCCGCAGCCTTGATCCTCCCTGGGTGGATGCAGCAGTTTTTCAGCAGGAAGAAGACACGGCTCATTGTGCACTATGTGAGGAGAGAGGCCCTGCTTCAGAGGGCTTGGAAGGTTTAGATGGTGTTTACACTCGTGGCTCTCTAAGGCCGTGGGTTGGGATTCAACGCGGCGTTGGATATTGGAAAAAACTCAAACTGCTCGTGGGCTTTACAGAGACGGAGCGAAAGCGAGACTTTGGATTTTGATTTTAAAACCAATGAATTAAGTAATTCATTAAAATCCGCAATTAAATGATGTGATTACAAGGACTGCAATGCTCTGCTCCCTCTAATGCTCTGACCACTTTTCCTGGGTTCAACATAACGGGCTGATTTTGTGTGTGGCGTTACAATGATTTCCCTCTCCAACCTGTGACATGTTGAAGCAGGAGCAGATCTGGTGCACTGGGAGTGGAGGGGAGGAGGAGGCCATGTGTTTGGACTGTTGGAGAGCTCCAGCCCTGGCTGCCTGTCAACAGCAGCATCCTGTACATGAAGGACCATTTACACAGAGCTCAGTGCCTCTGATCCAAGCTCAACATGCTCTCCAGCATCATTAGGGCAGGGATAGAGACGTAAAACTAGAAGTATTCTGAGTCAAAAAAGAAAAATGCATTTGCAAAAACTATTTTTTGTGGCAGAGCCTTGAAAGAGGAAAGGAAATGGAAATGAGACACGTGCACATCCACAGACACAATTGGCAACTGGGGAGAAAGGGTGTTAGTGGGCCGACTGGGAAGCAGCCTGCTTCTCCAGACTAAAACAAATAATTTTCCCTCCATGATAACATCTCTAAAAAAAAACACTTCTTCTCTGATCTCTGAGCAGATCACCAGCTGAAGAGACAAAGTAGATGCAGTCTTTGTGTGGACAATGCAGTAACACAATCTCGAAACAAAACCTCCTGTAAATATGTTTAAATGAAACACTGTAAAACAAAATATTCGAAGTTTAGATTTTGAAAAACAAAGAGCAGCATTTCTAACTGAACTGAGATTAAACCGTTCCCTAAAGACTTTTAACATCGGAGCAGGTCAGTAATGATCATGTATCAGTCGATCAACAAATCCAGTTATTGGAAACAGTACTGGTGAGAAAAAAATGTCTCTGAACTCTGTTCATTCATTGAATGCTTCATTAGCAAAAACTATGAAACAACTTGAGTGATGACTACAGAGTGTTTTGACCTTTGACCTTTAGCCACTAAAATCTAATCGGTCCACTCCGGTGAGTCGGTCCCAGTGAGTGATTGTACGAAATGTGTACAGTCGTCATGACTTCGACCTTTGATCCTTGACTGTCCACACTGGATGGACAACCTGAAAACACTACTACGTCTCTAGCTCTGGCTGTTGATGGCCCAGAGACATAAAAATCACAGCTTCTTCCCAAATGTCTACGACCTCACAGAGGTACAGACTGATTTCTCTGGATGTTGTCTCAGGGGCGCCGGACAATAAACTGAGCAACAGAGTTCTGCAATAAACCAGCGCTGTTCTCCTACTGTTGGACAATAAGTCAGAGGGAATGACCATAACCACTGCCAGGAGAGCTGTAACCCTGCACTCTTTCTATGGCAGCACAGCAAATCTTAAAGCTGACCGACGCCGTGAGAAGAAACAGGAGCGCCGTCATAAAAACTGATCCTGGAGCTTTGGCACTCCAAAAGCTGAGGGAGGAGGGGAGGGCGCTGCTGGCATGGGAGAGGGACAGAGGTTGGAGCCAAGGTCAAGGTTTATCTCTTGAAATACCTGCAAGCATCTGAGGCTTAGGGCCAAAAAGGAAAGCAGAAACCACCACAGCCTCGTCTCCTTCTGAGAGAGACCGCTCGGAGATAAAGTCTGGATTTGGTCTAATCTGCCCTGCCAGAAATAGTCCTATCACGTACAATTAAACCTGTCAAAAAAAAAAAAAAATCCAATCAATTCTGACACAAAGGGCTGTTTTGTTCCTTGTCACCGCTGCTAGGTTTTATTTTTGTCCCCCCTCTTTGGTATTTACCTCCTGAGACCTTCAGCCTGGACCATTAAGCTCCAGCTCTGGAAATGGGAAGTTAAGGCAGCTGCATTCATGTCACAAAATGAAGCGTTTCCATTATGAATTAGGCACAGCCAGACTAGCAGCTCCGATAGGTAGCTTTCTATGAGCAGTAAAAATAGATCAAAGATAAAGAGAATTTTGCTTTTCTGCTCTGCGACAAGCACTGACACCATTTCAACGCAGGAACGAGAGGGGAACACAGAAATAAGAAAGGATGGGGAAGCTGTGTGTGTGGGGAGGTTCGCATGTGTGTGTGTAAGTAAAAGGGAATCAATAGAGAGGACAGATGAGTGAGAAAAGGGAGAGAAGCAAAATAAAAGAGAGAAAAGGGAAAGTAAGGAGTCTGTGTGGGACCAGTGTCACAGCTACTGTGAGCAGTGGGGCTGCAGCTCTTGTTGATCAAGGACTCGTTGTGTTGTGGTGAAGAGCTACTTAAAAAGAGAAGAGGTTGTAATTAGAGCCAAAGCTATACGTCGGCTCAGCCAACGTTATTGGCCGGTTTTTGTTTATCACAGATCATACGCCACGGCGGCCTCTGTTCTAGTGTCCTCGGTGTTATTGGATGCCAGAAATCGAGTTCCCAGAATTCCATGGGCCTGATCTGCTCCTGTTTTCTGACCCGAGCACCTGCACTGAAACACTGACGCCTTCTCCGGACCTCATTAGAGCACAACTGTCACAGCTAAAGATAGTGTTACGGAGATGTTAGATGTTGTCCAGGGTCACGCTCTTGACCGTCATGACACATACGACTGCCACAATTAGAGTGGTTGGCTAGCTTCACTAACAGTACGGGTCTCGGGGAAGGATCTAAATACCTCTGTATGCAATTGGACAGACTTAATACCAATCAGATGATGTATGCAGAGCCATGGAAAACGTGTCAGCAAATGTGGTTGTTGTGGTTTTGCAGGAGCAATCCTATCAAGTATTGGCATCTAAGGACTTCTGCCAGTTCTGTAAAGAAAATATGAGAGTGTCTCGTCTCTACAGCCACTCGACCAACATTACGATAGCTGCTCTTCAGTGGCTGCCATGCTGCAGGTAAACAGAAGCTGCAAGACGTCACTTCTTTGTCGTCATCACGTCAAGCGTATATGAAAGAACTTCTTTGTGATTGGTTCCCCGGTTTTCAGGGAATCAGGAGTCAACCTCAACGGCTTCTTCTCCAGACGAATCTGCAAAGCTAAATGAAATCGCTGCCGGGTACGTCTGGGTCACCCAGGCTGGTGGTTGACAGAACCGTATAAGTTTTCATCCTTCAATCCATAAATCCTTCATAAATTTGTCAGTGAATGAGAGCTGAAATGAATACAGAAATGAATAATTAAAACACATGAATATAACATTTTGCTTTTTGCATTTATTCATGTATTTATCGTCCTTCATGCTGTGTCAGGTTCTTTACTGACTCTGGAGATAAATGAGCAGCGGACCACAGTCTGCTCTCCTCTGTCAGAGGAGGTTACAGTTGGCTTTAGTATAGCATCCATCAGGATGTGTGTGTGTGTCTGGACGCTGACTGCTAATGGCTTATATTAGCACATCCTTCAGCTGCAGACAGCTCAGATTATCATGGATCAGCCAACAGCCACACTGCATTCACGTCCCGAATGCATTCACTGGTCAGCTCTTCATTAGTCCACAAACAAACAGACCACAGACACAAGAAGACACTGCGGCTCAGGAAAACAGACAGGATCCAGTACTCTGACTGCGAATGTCACACTATGGCAGGAAACAAAGCAGAGGAACAGAAGGTGCGAAAATCTTCTCTGACCACATCTGGTTCACTGATAAGATCTTAAAAAGGTACAAGCCTGTGGACATTACTTCTCTCTTTCCTTTTGGAGTTTGAAAATCCTATTACATGCACCACTGAGATTATGGTGTTGATGCCCTGACAACACAATCTGCAGCATAAAATAATTCAGCTTGGCACAGTATATGTGGGATACCTGGTGTAAACCCGTTTTCTGCATTGAACTGATTGAACCTGTGGTCAGCATTAACCTACAGGACCCAGGACATTATCTGGGAGATAAAGGCTCAGTATCTGACAGCTGGTGACAACATAGGTCACACAGAAACAGTGCACATGATGCTGCTACGCATATCTGTGTGTGTGTGTGTGTGTGTGTGTGTGTGTGTGTGTCCTTATTTTTTTCACTTCCTGAAGACCCTGGGTTTTTGGGGAGGTTTTTTGATAGGTTTTTGGTTTGATGACTGCAGTAACATCTGTGGTTAACACAAGCTCAAGACATTTTCACAATTTATTCAACAACATAAAATCCATCAGTAAATACACTATAATCAGTCTTTAACATCTGGTATAAAATGCCAGCTGTGAACAAGTGTCTAAATGGGACAACAGAGATTGTCGGGGATGTTAAACACCGTCACCTTTAAACATAAAAACTGATCTAGCCGCTGGTCAGCTAGATCAGTTAGTGGAGGGAGGGAGTGGAGGGAACCAATGTGAAGAGGATGTATTGATGACTCGGCTGTTATGTAGAGAGATTCTCATGTTCCACAGAAATACACTCAGTCTGCATTCAGAAACTTGAAGCCAGCCATCAGGACTTCTGTAACTTTGTGATGTCACAACAAAGACCCATTTGGTTTGATTTTCTAGGTTCAGTCAGAAAAGGAGCAGCCAATCAGAGAGGAGGAAGAAAAGCCAACTAAACCCTTGCGTGCTGCGATCTCACCAACACTGTGCAGATACTTATCACCTGTGAGTCGGCACATCAGTCAGTCTGCCTTTAAATCTAAATTGAATCTTCCAGCAGTCAGCAGTAATACCTGCTCCCACAGTCCTCACATCATCATTACAGAGCAGCTCAAGGACTATTTGCTGTTGTCACTTGCCCTCTTCTATTGATAAGCTACACCACGGTGCTGCACATCTGACAGTGTTACCAAAAAAAAAAAAAAAAACCTGATGAAGCACTTCACTGCACTTCCACTCATGTATTTCCACTCTTGAATACTCTCCCTCTGGACCGATGTGCACATTGTTATGATAACAGGTTGTTTTCATGATAAGCCCCTGAATCCTGCTCACGCCTGACTTCTCCTCTCTGTTTAGTCTTCCAGCATGTTTTCTCTGCATTCATCCAACGCAGCCGCCTCATCAAGGTGCTGCACCGACCTCCATTATGTTGACGTCTATTCAGTCATATTTTCAACCCTTTTTAAGTCATTTGTTGCGACATGGTACATGTGGCTCTAAGCAAACATCCATTTCATGTCATATCACAGTTGCCATATTTACAAGTTCCTGGGGCTGCTTACACAAAACATCTTAGGTTAGGTTTTCCTATGAATACAAACAGTTGCACAAACACCCTTAAGCCTTCTCCTTGTTGTTTCCTTAAAATATTCACTGAAATATTTATGGATTTCTCCTCATCTTAATCTAATACTTATGATATCACCCAAACTGTTGCACAAAAGGCCTTAGTAACCAACGTTAGGAGCAAACTAAAGGTACCTTTGACTCCATCCTGACTGACTGCAACATGTCTGAGGAGACAAATGACAGAAAACAAACACATCCCAAGAGGGAGACCCCAATGGACACCCCTTAACGATGAGGGATTGATTCTACATTGCAGGTTTGACCGACCATCTATAGTCGGAGCCCTGCTTCCCTCGGCTGTGCTCGTCCATCTCCTCCGTTATTAATGGTCGCTCTACAGTTATGTACTTTCCGCAGAGAAAAATGCTGGAGACATCCTGTCCTGTGTCCACTGAGGAGGGTCAGCCAATCACTGTGAAACTGTTTCTGTTGTTTTTAAATCAACTGGCTAATTTCTTACGGAGAGGAGGACACAGTACAGCTGCTGAACATCTGTTTCACAAGTCATGAGAAAGAATAAAGATTTGCCGTACAGCATCAGCATAAAGAGATTTTGAGGAAACACACTTATTTTAAGGATGAATTTTGTTATATTTTTCCAACAAAAGTGTATGTCACAGATTGTTAGTTCACAGACTGCTGGAAAGTTGGATGGTTCCTTCTGAGTGGTTAAATGTGACACTGTGTGACTCCTGAACCACGGACGCCGGAGGAATACAAACTAGGGAAAAAAAACAACACACAGCAATAGTGGTGAAGACAACTCGTATGATCCCATGCTACTTTTGATCTACGCTGCCTTTTGTTGACCCCTAGAGGCAGAAGTCACGGTTTGTTTAATTAGGAGCTTTGAAAGCCAGGCTACTAGCTATTTATACTTGTTTCCAGTATTTATGCTAAGGTAGGCTAACCACATACTGACTCTGTACTATTTCCTAACTATTCCTTTCGTTTTAGTTTATGCACAGAGATATTATTTCTATCGTCACATCTTGGATTCTTTCTGTGCCGTCGTTCCATGTCAGAGGAAAATAATCAAGTGTGGAAAACATGCTAATGACATTATGCCCTGCACAATAAATAAATAAATCATATGTGCATAACTCAAGCAAAATATTTGCTTTAAAACAACCTTCATTTCAACTCCACTGCCACTGGTATCATGGTCATGCAAGTGTCTGATGCCAGGGAAACGTTGGCAATCGCTGATGATGGCGGTCACATAATTGCAGATTGCTTCAGCCTGTTGGGGATAATGGGCCTACTTGATACAGATGAGCTGTAATCAACAGCAGGGTGAGCAGAATGAAGACAGACAAGTGGCTAACATGGGAAAAAATCATTTGTTAAGCAACAATACTACATGATGAGCCAGCTCTATTCAGGACTGGAGCCTCTCCCAGCATGCACCCCGTTACCCATGGTCACCTCGCCCATCAGAGGCAAACACTCGCATCCGTGCATGGACCCCTCCACTGTCTGTTGAACCAGTTAAATTCAAATTGATTGGAGGATTTCTGTGCATGGTTCCTCTGTGCAGCTGCTCTCTCTCTCTCTCTCCTGGGTCACTGACAATTTCCATCTTTTGTAGTGATTATAAAAAAACATCCAAACCACAGCAGGGTACAGGTGCTCTCCAAAACATGACCTCTGCCCCCTTGGATAACTGAGAAAACGTCCACCACAAGGTAACACCATCATTCACCAAAACTGCACCTAACTGATCGCTGCCTTACATCTGATGTCCGTCCATCCATCCATCCCATCCATCCATCCATCCATCCATCCATCCATCCATCTCCCTCCCTCCCTCCCTCCCATCTCCTTCTGCGCTGCTTGCTTCAGGCATGAGTCAATGCTGCTGCTCATGTGACTGCACTGACTTGTGCAATTTGGTGCTGCGGAATATTTAACATTAAAGCGTCGATAGGACTCGAGCAGAAGACGTCACACCACGAACATTAGTGCTCGTTCAAGCGGACCTCCAGCTAGAGAGAATAATGATCTTCAGCCAACATAGCGGCGGTTTAAAACACAGGTTCAAACTGTGTAAACTCATGTTTACAAGGCCGGGCCAAGCCACTTCAAACTGGAGGTGAAACCGACATCAGTAATAAATGAGCAGGGACACTTGTGTGTATAATGGATGTGCTGGTATCACAGTTTCATCAGAGGAAACAATATTATCATGCTATTTATCAAACACACCTGAGCTGAATTATAGTTGCATCCCTGCTCCACTGCAACTCAGCGAAAGAACTGAGAACTAAACAACACAAATTCAAGTCTTTGGATGTGATTTGTAGGAAAAAAACATCTTTACAGAGAAGAATGTTTGTAAAAGCAAAACTGTGTAATTTACCTCCTACACGTGTCATATGATGTCTCATGCTATTACAAGTAAAACAAGAATCACCTCACACATACACACACGGCAGGAGCAGTGGACACACACACACAGTTGCAGTAGTAGAATCAGCTCTTCAGTGAAAGCAGCTTGTTGATATGGACGAGTGCTACTGTATATGGTGGTTGATGTCTACAGTAGAGGCAGCTCCAGAGCCCCTCCCACGACTCCAACAAGGTGCCAGGTTTGATCGCAGCGAGAGCCGTGTGTCCTTAGGCAAGACACGACACCCCTACCTGCTCTCTCATAAGTCACTGTCTATGACAGCGGCAGCCAAATGTCTTCACAGGTAATGGAAATGACAGCGAGACGTATATGCAAACTGAAACTGATCTACCACTTCCACACAGGCACAAACACACACACACACATCACAGGTTATTAGTCAGTAACAAACTGTGTGAGAAAGACAGAGCTAGAAAACTGCCCCTTCAGCTTCAACCCCTGCAGGTTCAATCAGCTGCTATTTGTCACTTTGAAGAGTATCGTAACAACAACAACAGTTCAGCTTCAACAAACTCTGACATGCATTTAACAACAACCAAGTCAAAACCTGCTGTGTCTGGACCACCTTCTGGTCAAACCCTGATTTTATTTCTACCACAGTATCTTCAGACTGAGCTGTGATATGGATCCACATCAGTTTAGTCTTTATAAACCTCGCCTCCAGAGCGTAACAGGGCTTTATCAGAAGTCTTTATGGCCAACTCCCCCTGATATGAGTTGGTAAAGTCGTTAGTACGAAGTCTTCTTTGATGACTTCTCTATCTCCTGCTCTCTCTGCTCAGTCTGTCTTATCTTTAGTTCTTCCTCTGGCTCCTTTAGTAATAAAGATACATGTAATGAAAGCAGTTTATTTGCTGTAATGGACGCGAAGCTCAGTGCATTGGAAGTACTCCTCCTCTTCCCTGTGGCAACATTCACAAAACAGGGTCGTGGTCCAGGCAAAATACTAGTAGATGAGTTTAGATACTAGTCCTGGTCTTTCTGCAGCCACTTTCACACAGAGATGCTGCTACATCGCCATGAGGAAGACGTCTTGTTTCATTATCTCCCTTAATCCAACAGCGGGACCACCTCCACTGCAAATATCTCAATGGGCTCCATGCCAGAACAACTTATACAAACAGATAAATCACTTACTCATTATATATACACATATGTATTTTATTTAGTTTACCAAGTTAAATCCTTTGTGATTAATTACTCTGAATTATGGCTCCATCGTTGCATCTGTTCCCACACGGTTTTGATTAATGTTTTCTGTCGAGTCGGTACATTTGCTGTAGTCGTGTAGCAGAACATATAAAACCTGTTGCCTGCTCCTGACAGACTGCGGAGCTGTTTGTTGTTTTCACATCACCTGCTGCTTCTTGGTCTGAACTGCCCCTCATCATTCATTTGGGACTATGGCAGCCCAGGAGGCTCTGAACAAGATTTTCCTTTTAAAACTGAATTGAATGTTCGTTTCATTGTCACCAAAGGCCTGAGAGAGAATGACAGCACAGGTGGACGCCATCCCTCACATCCCTTCCTGTGGTGTCCAGGGCGTATGTAGGTAGGTTTGTGCTGATTGCTGCTGATCACCAATTGTTCATGCTTTTGCAAATGTCAAGAAAATGTGACTGTAACATGAAGAGCTCGACAAACTCAGTTCATGTTTGTGTTTTTTCAAACATCAGCTCTAACTGGGATGAAGACAGAGAGAGTGGCGTAATCACTTGTTGACCCGTGGTGTCGTGTAGGAGCTGTCACAGCTCTGTGAGGAGGAGCAGAACACAACTCAACAACTCGTGACACTGAGTGCAATGAAAAATAAATAAGTGTCAGAAATCCCTCTGAAAACAAGTGACAAATGTCAACCCCGAACAAGCAGGAAGAGAAAGTTCGACAACAGCATCATGTTCTCTGTCTCCTCACTAACACTCACACACAGTCACACACATATATTAACAATACAAAGCATAAAGTCTGGACTGGAAAAGATCATTCCACCGAAACACTCTCATGCAGCATTTCACAGCTATGACGCGTCCTACTAAGTTTTAAAACCACACAAAACAAAACAAAAGAAATCCACAATAAAACACCTCAAACAATAAGTACCAGGTAACACAGAAGCAGAGGAAGTGGAATCAGGTGAAGTTTGCCACTGAGAGCGACGCTCACAGTCCTGTCTGCACAGGAACAAAAACAGAGTGGAAGTGACTGACAAGCGAGCTGTTACGCGGCATGTGTAGACGGCAGCGCTGATTAAAATAGGAGTGTATCTGTTCCATCACGACGGCTGTGAGCTGGACGGCTGTGATGTGTGAATGGACGTGAGGGAGACATGCAGAAACTGAAAACCCTCTGAGAACTCCCGAGTGTTTGACGGATGTTTATTTCTGCCTTCAATGGTTCACTGTTTCCATCCACACTCCCACCGGTGGTGTCCGTCCATTTTCATACTCTTCAGAGAAGAAGTCAGAGGGATGGAAACATAACTTTGTTTCTGTTTTTCTTACAGCTGATAATCAGATGTGGACAACTGTGTGGACAATAGATTTGAACCTAGAACCTGCAGCTTGAGGTTGGTGCTCGATCAATAACAGAGATTAAGTCCCTGAGTCAAACCCCCTCCACCCAAATGTGCAGGTTTTGTAAAGACAGAAAAACCTGCTACTAAAGCCAGACTGACATATTTTTCAACTTTCTGATCTGACTGACGGCACTCACAAACACAAGGGGTGACATCATCACATGGACACAAGAGTGAGCTGCAGCTGCCGTGGAAACTTCACCTGGATCTTGTGTTCACGTCAGAGCTGTAAAACCTGCAGGTGTGAACATCGATCGTTCTCTTGTCTAATTTTTACAAAAGGTTGATGTCATAGCAGGTTTCTTGACCAGTGGAAACACACACTTTCTGAGGGCAGTAACTGTTACGGCAAAATCTAATACAATACGCAATATATCCCTAAAGGGGGCGACCGTATGATGTATCATGATGTATCAGGATACTATAATCAAGGCCACATACTTTGTGTTAGAAAAGCACCATAACATCTTTCACCACAGTACAACGATTTCTCTGATCTGAACAAAGGGATTAGGATTCGGTTGAGGCTAAATTACAACACAAAACCAACAACTATTGATAAAGTATCGCTACAGAGCTTCAAAGAATCAATACAGTATCATGTCACACCTCTGACGGTCTGAGTTTGGAGCAGGAAAGAGCCGATGTCCGATTAATCGGCCGATACTCGATTCTGTAAAGCGGACACAGGTTCATGTGGAGAACTGTTTAAACATAAATTATCTCAACATCACAATGAGACGACACGGCCTGGCAACTGGTGGAGGTTGATCAGCTATCAGCCGCTAATTGAGCTGATACTTAAGTCAATAAGAGTTTATAAAATGTCCCATTGGTGCCAATTAATCATAGCTGCTATTAAAAACACTTTTCAGTTTCTTTTTTGCATTTGTTATACAATATTCATTTGTGTCTTTATCTTGATTGTTTTGACTGTCTGCACTGATCAGCGATCAGTGATAAAGCCTGCCTGTTCTATAACACTCTAGATGAATATCAAACTTTGAATGTTGTGGTTTTTAGCCAAAGTCTTTGTGGAAGCAGCTCCTTCAAGTGTAATATGATGTGATAAGCATCAGTGTGTAAGTGCCTATCTCTAACAGTGAATCATTAGGCTCCCCTGGAGGTCACACTGTAGCTGTCTGGTTTCATTGTCGCTGCCAAGTTCTGCTCTGCCACACTGACCAAGAAGATGGCTCAGCTCAGCACGGCTTGGCTCTGCTCGGCTTGGCTCGACTCGGCAGTCATTGCAGCACACCTCCAGCTCCGGTGTGTGCTGATGACGGGGGGGGGGGGGGGGGGGGGGGGGTGAGAGATAAATGGACCACACTGCATCACCACCGCGAAGAGAGCAACACCACTTTGAAGTCTCAGTATCACACACATACACACAGAGATACACGGCGCACACACTGATGTAGAGGCTGCTGCCGCGCGTGCGTAACGGCGCATCAGCGACGAGAGCGCACGTGCAAGCGCAAAAAATGATGCCCAAGAGCGCCTGCCAAGAGAAGAGGGGTCTCCCTCGCGATGAGAGCATGAACACAACACCGCCTCAACAGCGTTATGTTACTATGAGAAGATGGTCGCTGCCCCGTGATCAGCAGCACAGCAGCAGCAACATCAGACCAAACTCAGCGCCTGCTCTCACCGGTGCCCACATGTGTGCAGATGTTGCTTTCTGAAGCCCCACGGCGCCGCTGTCATCTCAAACTACGGCGTCCACGCCAAAGTTCAACATGTCACATACGAGTACATCGTGTGTCAGAGTGTCGTAGTGGGCTACTCACACATGCTAGACGCCGGCTGTGTTAGCGGGTTCCCACGGGCGGTAATAGGACGAGCGAGTGAGGCGCCAGTGTCCGCAGCACAGCGGCGGAGCGGGGGCTCATCACACGGCTGCTCCGCGGGCCACGGCGAGGGTTAGAGTCCTGTGTCGGCTCCCTCGCTCACGGTAGTAGAGCCGTCTACTGGAGCACGGCGCTGGTGTGTGTGTGTGTGTTCACTCAAACACGCACACACACATACACACCTGCCACACACACGCACCGACAGCGTTTCACGTTGTAGATCCCTCCCTCCCTCTCTCCCTCTATATCTCTCTCGCTCTCTCTCACCCACTCCCCTGCTCTCTGGTGACGTCACTGAGAGTTGCAGCTTGAGATGCTGCATTCACGTCCTGTGGGAAAAGACTGCAGATCGGACCTCAGGGTAGAGCTAAGATGGGCCATTAAAAAAAAAGTCCACCCGACCGGACACGAGCCCGAGCCATTAACTATATGCATGGGCCCGAGCCCGGTTTAAACCTGACAGTTGGGTTAAAAGTTATCGGTTATTATTCAAGTTTTAAACCACATTTCCCTGTTTTTTGAATGACAGAAATCTGTTCAGATGCTTACGCCCAATCAAGCTGCCGGCTCTCTCCCTGTCTCACCTACGTCCGCAGAAAAGCAGCACCCAGTCTGGTGGGTGGTAATGTAGCTCTGGCAGTGGGCATTGGGTGTATTCACCTACGTCCGCGGGAAGGTGGGGGTGTGGCTTCAGAGAGAAGTCTTCTGTATTTTCAAAAATGTGGCCTGCCGTTTTCACAGGATCTCCAACCCTAACCTTTAAAGGCCCAGGTCTTCCACGGCTGGGACGACTGGGAGTATTTCAGGAGCATCTAGCCATGAGGCGAAGATCTAAACCATATGACGATATGTTATTAACTGGTGTGGAGGCGGAGTTGTGTTTTGTTTAGCTTAGTTAAACCCAACGGGAGGGAGGAAAATCCTGGCACGGCCAAGCATGAGCATGGAATCTGAGTTTAAGAGATTAAATGAGATTATTAGTAACATCCAGGATGTTTGTGGTGTTTATCACCTGCGTTACCGTCCAAAAAACTGCACAGCCCCCTCTTCATAGCCCCAACATAGTAGCCATGAGTGGGATTCAAACCCCAGCCTGGAAGCCTCCCAGTCTAAAGTCAATGGCATTACACACTGAGCTATCCAGCTGCCCCACCATACTTTTTCTTACATTGCATGTGTTTCTTTGTATTGCTTGAAATGCTTGAATGTTCTGCTTACTGATTACACATAATTTTTCACTTCTGTTTATTATAACAAAGCAAGCTCTTCCTCTGGAGATCTCGTTGACTGGGCAACACACTAGCCATGAGTGGGAATCAAACCCTGGCCTCCCAGTCCAAAGTCAGTGCCACTCATGTAGAAACCTGGTCATGAGAAGCTGCCGGACTGATATGACTGTGGTGCACACAGAGTCTGTGAGAATGAATCCTGGCCAGACAACAGTCCTTGTTGCATAACATTCACCGATTCACAGTAATAGTTTGTGGTGAACTTAAGTGTCAGGCCAAGACGGCTACAACACTTCTCTTAGGATTATTTTTATCCACTTCTAACCTGCTATAACCAGTCTGTAAAGATCCCAGTGCAGACCCTGGATTTTGTGCTTCCAGACACATCGCAGCCTCGGGCCCCTGCTCATCACCTGTTTTATCATGCGTGTTAGGATGGGATGTGTAATCCAGCCTTCCTCGCTCACACACTAACAGTTTTGGAAAGGCTTCCTCCTTCATACACAAGCGGTTGGGCCTGGAACAGGTGCATGTGCACTCAGGCCTGACTGGAAATGCCATTGTACCAATACGTGTAAACAACAGCCTTTATTAGAAATTGGATGTTGCGTGTGGCCTGGCAGATCACCAACTAAGAGCATGTACCACACTGTCAGAGCTGAGTCCAGAGTGAACTGATATTGACAGTAGAAATGTAGCTCTTTCTCTTTTTTGTCTAATGGTCTACAATAAAACCAGTCTGAGATTTGTGTGTGCTCCCCACAGTTAAAGGAGCGCTGACCTCTGGCAATTTTTTTTTTTTTTTTGAGCTCCTGAAAGAAACTGCATGAAGCAAATGGATCCAAACTGGCCTTGTGATTTCACCATGTTGTGTTAAGGCTGCAGGACCACAAACGACCCATGATGGGATATATATGTACGATCAGGTGATCAGAGCTTTCCAGTCCCTTGATTGGGAACCATAAGGAACCAGTTGATCGATTAATTTGATCAGAGATTTCTGTGACTTCAAAGCACTTTCACTGACAGTTGACCACATCACTACATTCAGATGGAGTTAGTAAAACTAGGAATGCCCCCACTTTTTACCCATTTTTCAAGTACCTGCGAGTTAGGGGGCGGAGTCAGACTCTGCCAAGATGGTGCTGGTGGAGCAGTCCGGGAATCTCATAAATATTCATTATGCGCCATTATCTTATTGGCAGATCAAGGCGCTTTGTGATTGGCTGGTGTGGCTACGCTGTCTCGGCAAAAGTTCATTGATGCAGATAGTGCAGCAAAAGTTAGGACTGGCTACTCAATCCTTCCATATGAGTTATTCATCAAAACTGCTAGGGTACGTTAATGTAATCCTGTCACCATCACAAATATACCCAAAAGATCTGAATTATGATCGCCACTAACCGCAATCAGGGAAACCATGTAGACGTGCCCTGACGTGCTCCTGCAGCTACAAGAGACAGTCCCAGCCAATGCTAGTAGCTATGTTTAGCTTTACATTACCTCCTGAGGTTGTGTTTTCAATACAGCTTGTTAAGCTCAGACAGGCCTGCGAAGAGAGCCAAGCGTCACATCACTGGGCAACTGGCCACCAAGCCAACGTCACCAGCCAATAGGTCAATCAGCCAAGCCAACGTCATCGGCTAACGGGCCAATCGGCCAAGCCAACATGACTGGCCAACAGGCCAATCGGCCAAGCCAACATCACCAGCCAACGGGCCAATCAGATGATGCCCCATCCTGACTATTTATGAGATTCACGGACTTAGCTGACTGCTCTTCAGAAACCTGTGGGTGACATCACACAGGTTATGTCCACGACATTGACTAAACAAAGGTTTCTAATACATCTCCATCCCATACTTATATTGAATATTATATTTTTTAAAAGGTATGAAATCCTTTGACTAATGGCAACAAATGTCCGCAATGAAAACATTCAGCAGTTTGAACGAACACACACACACACACACATATTGACACACAGCACCTTTCCTCTCTCCATTTCAAGGTTATTGACACACAGCATGGACCTGCTGCCACTACAGCTGTTGCCTCCCTCTCTTCCCTCAGCGATGTTCCAGCATCAGGCCCAGCCTATTTTCCATTTTCACACTACAATTATAAAAGGATTATAAATGGATGCGCTTCATTACTGTGCACGTTAACCGTCGCTTTGACACCGTTTACAGTGGGAAATGACTGAGATACCGAGCTTGACAAAGGGCACCCTGTCTGCTCTCCATCTTCAGAGCTGCCATCAGTCTCCTTCTCCACTCCCTGTGTTACCGCTCCCTCCTCCACCATGCCTCACCTTCCCTCACCACAGCCCCGAAAATTACGGTAAATGGCCAATTTTCCCTGTCTTGGCTTGCCCCCCACTCTATCTCTTTTCCCCTCGTACACTATCATAATCAATTATCACATTTTCTATGCCCTTTCACTCCTCAGCTCTACAACTCTCCTTTCAATCTCTCACAGTGCCGAGTGAACTGAACTGATGCTCCGAAGGTCTGAACAAGAAGAAATTGTTTGTTATCTCAGTGGGTTTTTGACCTTTGACCTCCACACAGAAACACAAATCACCAGCTCCAAGTGCTTCTAGTATGATTGTAGATTCAGTGGTTTGCTGATGAATGGAGGTGAGCACTTACGCAGTTACCAGAAACATCAGTCTGGGATGTGTGATGGGAGTTAAGTTGTGCAGCTCAAGAGAGAGACACGGTGTAAGGCTTTGACTCAGGCTTTATGCTAAGCTAACCACAGCCCCAGTTCCCAGCTATAGTACTGCTTATCCATGCAGGAGCCCAGCTGACACATAGGCGAAGGTGGTTCACATGCAGCAACCACAACAATTAAAAGTCCTTAGTGAAAAGATGCAAACTACACCCAGAAAGACCAGGAATCAACCTTCTTAACAGTGCTAACCACTGTACCACCAATGCATTGTCAGCCACACCTCCTGTATGTCAACAACAACTACATCTGTCCATGGTGCATCATTGAGCACGTCAGTATGTGTGGGCATAACTTAAGCTGTACTGCGGTATGTATTAGTGGCTGTCTCACAGCCCTTTTGTGATTTTTCTATCAGCAGGAAACAGTGATGTATTGCTCGCTTCTGAAATCCATCTCTGCGTCTCCTCTCATTTATATTCATTACATACAGAGCAGCAAAGCCCCTGTGTTAGTTACACTTTATATATATTATTCCAGTTGTGTAGGAAGTGAATACCCAGGAAAGTGACCCTGGACAACCAAGTAATAACGGAGTAAGATACTATGTTCCTTGAAAGATATTATTACCTGGTACCATATGATTCAGTGTTGCAGGCACGTCATGTTGCCTTTAACATGACCTAGCCAGGGACAGCTGTTAAAAATTAGCTTTATTGGCTAACCCTATACTGTTGATTAGTGTTGCACTGCCCTGTCAAATAAACCAATAAATGATTTTTTAAAAAAGTTTTCTTGTATGTTATTCAGTGCATGATGACTTTTGGAAATCTACCGATACACCTATGACAATGACAACTGTGACTTATTTCATAGTAGCTCTGACATACTACATCTTAGTCATGTAAATTTCAGTAGAGGATTCTGTGAATCGCTTGTATTTTATGTTTAAAGACCCCTCCGATTGAAAAAACCGAGGCAAATATTGTTTATTAAAACTTTTTAATAATGAAGTTCCACAAAATAACATTTGCATGTTTAGTTGGATGCACATCAGCAGTATTATACACCTGTTTCTCCTGAAACTGTACATTCACGTTAAACGGTTTGCACAATGGTTTCCACAGAAAAAGTTGTAAACAAGGGTTTAGGCTCAAGTAATTAAATATTCTTATTTCATAAAGAAATCCATTGCAAACATGCTGCTGCTAAGAAAGAAATCACAGACCACACATTTGCAGAAACAAAGTATTCACAATACTGTTTGGATCAAAAGTGCTTCCACTGCTGAGTGTGACGGGTCGGATGAGAAAACACACTTTACATTAAGAAAAACAAACAACCATCTACTTCCTGTTCAGTCACAATAAATATTAATATTTATTTAGCTTTTCATTTCACATTATGTAAATTATCAGGCTGAACATATCAGTGAACACTGACGTCTCTCCTTACAGATGAGTTGTCCACCTGGATATCAGTCTCATATCTATGGAGCTGGAGTCAGTGTGTGATTAGCCTAGCTTAGCATAACAACTGGAAGCAGGAGGAAACTGCTAGTGTGGTTATCCAGAGTTAATTTAAGTGATGATGTTATTATTTGATGTGAGGTTGTGAGGTCATTACCTATAGTCACTGTATTACCTGCAGTAGATTCGGTTCCCTTTTTAGAGAAGCAGCAGGAGCACCAGCACAAGTGTTGCTTTATTTTGAATTTTTTCACTACTGTATTTGTCGTAACACAGACCTTTACTTTGAAATTAATTCAGACAAGACTCAGTTTACACACGCCTGTGTGTACCACCATGGTGATACAACTGTTGAGAAAGTGTAGCCCCAAAGTAAAAATAAACTGCTAATTTTCTTGTGGGTCTTTAAATGGATTTTTCCTCTGACCAAAACCAGAGCAGCTTCTGTACCAGTGCTCCTGCTGCTCCTGAATGAATCCACTACAGACGACACATGGACTATGGACTACCTCACAGCTACGTGCTGAAACTAGCTTGAATCTGCCTTAATTTACAGGCTCTTTGCTCTTTTCCAGTTGAATTGACTAATACTGGTTTCACTGGTATCCGTCTCTTGGATCCAACTAAACCCAACTCAGAGGCACTTTACATTAAATAAAATACATCACCAACTAATTGAACGTATGGCTACTGCCCTGGGCACTGCTTCGTGACATAACTCTGTGCAGAGACTGAAGCCATGTAAACCAGAGGAAAACAAGGTTTTCAAATTGAACGGTCTAATATTGATCCATCATCTGATAAGCTTTTATTTACGTATTATGGATAAGAATTAGTTTTGTTTGATCTAGCTGTCAGTGATTGACTGACTATGCCTCCTCTCACCCAGTGTCGACTGGGATACGGTCGAGCCCCCCATCTTTGTGACCACCGCAAGTAAGCAGGTATGGACAATTAGTGGATTGGTGATATATTGGCAATAATTTTATATCAGTTGGTGGTGAAATGACACCAGATCTAGATATCCCCAATGTGAAAACACCTCCACACCCAAACTTTTGGACATGAGTGAAGCTGTCACTTCAACAATGAAGCAGCTAGAGACGGAGCATTCAGAAAGTCTTTCCACCCTTTCAACAGTTTTATGCTAAGTTCATTTCCTTTCAATTAAAAGTTCATTAAAAGATGTCTGAGGGAACTCCAGTGGCTCGCCTGGTAGAGCGCAAACCACTTGAACACAGCGGTTATGGGCTGAAGTCTGACCCATATGACCCAAGCTCTCCTGTCACTGTCCAATTAAAGTCAAAACTGTCCAAAAAGTAACTTGTGGCTTGTACCTTTCAGACCTTTAAAATTTAATTATTTAGGGTTCATTAAGGTTAAAGATCTTTAACGTTTGTTGTTTTTCTCCCACGTCTCGGCCTGTTTACCGCACTTTTTGGACGAGATGTGGGAACATCACTAAAATTAATGAAATAAGCGACTGATCAAGACGACCCAATCAGTCAGGTGAGGAACAAACCAAACGAAGGTCTGGCTAAACAAAACATAATTTAGCTCACCTCAATACCTCCTTGGAGGTAATGTGATTCACAGCTCGAGGCTGTAGAAGTGAGTCGACAACAAGTTCATAGAGAAAATGCTGCCTGTCATTCATTTGGTAGTGCGCACACAGGTTGTGTGTGGTGTGGGATTATTAGCAACATTAAGGTTGTACGGTAATAAGGTAGTTGAGATAATCTGGATCAACTGTTGGCTTGTTTACACCCTGACTGCACAGGTTGAAGTCATCATTAACAGTGTCACTGTGTTGCCATATCTATACACAGTTGTTTAATGTAATCACAGAACTGACAGAAACAATAAACTTCACTTGAACAAGCACAATCAACGCAGAGAGCAACTGTTGAAAATGGCCTGTGGTGACATCAAAAACCAGACATCAGCATGTGTTAGCGCTGTTTCTAAATGTCCTGCTCATACTTTACTGTGATTGCTTTTTTTTTCCTCAGCCTGCTGTTTAGTTTCAACAAGGAGTGTGTGAGGAGAGGTCAGTGCTCTCTGCAGGACTGCTCTCTCACTGTATTGCTGTCACGAAGAGATTCATTAGCGTGCTGCCAGTGGACCTGCCGACCCTCCCTGCTACTCCTCACTGCAGCGTGGGGATGTGTCAATCACCGTCAGCCTCTCCCCTGCTCGTCTCCCACCTCTGACTTCCTCTCTGATCCCTCATCATAAGTCGCCATGATCATCATCCTTCATCAGCTTCCTCCTCCTCCTCCCGCTGTTGACTATCATAGACTAACACTTCTGTAGTGCTGCTTCACAAAACCCTCCTGCTTCTCTTTACTGGCCCCTCTCTTCTCCTGTTGGGCCCTCTCCGGCTGGGGCCCCTCAGGCACCACCACCACCGTGCTGACTGGCCTCTCGCTGGCCTTCCTTCTGCGATTGCATTCCTCACCCAGCACGCTCCCGGCATCGCTCAGGTCACCCAGGTGCTCCACCGAGTCGCACTTTTCCAGGTCGGAGGCGATGGTCTGCAGGCTGATGACTGACATGCTGTCGGAGCTGGCCTGCTCCGCCTCCAGCCGCTCCCTCTGGCCCCAGCCACTCTCCCTGTGCCTCTCCACCCACAGCCGCGTTTTCTCGCTGTCCGCCCAGTCGCTCTCTATGCCGCCTACCGCCACACAGCTGCTGACATGGATCCCCACGGCGGCTCTGACCTCAGCCTCAGCGCCCACAGGGGAGCTCCGCCCTCCACAGACTGCAGGACGCCCCCTGCTGGCCCTGATCCGCCCCCTCTGTGCATGGATCTGTTCACTGATCTGCTCCAGGTTCCTCAGAGCCACGGAATAACGTGTTTTTACTTTAGCCACCTGCTCCTCCAGCTGGACGACTTTAGCCTTGTGTTCCTGAAAACAGTTCAGAAGAAAGTCAGAGAAATGTCTCAAGATGTTCTTGAACAGACGAGAGTCGCTCATTTTCACTTTTCTTCCATTATACTTTGTTTTAAAAATCTTGATTATTCATCCCTTGATCTTAAATAGGGCTGCACAGTTTATGCAATATGATCAAGTGCATGATCGAGATCACAGGAGCTGTGACTCAGGTAATGTGTCACGTTGTTGTGCATTGTTTGTGTTGTGTTGCTACAGAGACGCCTCCGTCTACAAATCCTCTTCTCTAGATATGAAAAACATATTTGTTTGATACAAGGCCAAACAGAAATCAAACCATCATGACCATCAAATGAAAAAATAAAGATAAAAACAACAACAAATAAAATCACATTATCTGCCCAAATTATCGCGGTATGATTTAATGAGTTAAGATGACGATGTCATAGTTTGCAGGACAGAACCACACACATCAACACCACATCGACCAAAAAAATCACCTTTCAGCCTCTTTGACTCTCTCAGCTTTTTCTGCTGTTGTCTCACACACACTGGTACACACCTCCAGAATGTGGTTGAACTGAGCCTTGAGTTCAAAGTAGGGTTTGGACTTGAGGATGACCTTCTTCAAGGCTTTCTGCAGGGTCTGGACTCGGGCTTCTGCGTCCTGGCACAGCTGTGTGACTCTCTGGTGCTCCCGCTCACTGTGGAGGCGCTCCTCCTCCGCCTCGTTCACCTGAGGGGCACAGCAGACATGACTGATGATCGCAGGAGAGTTACTCATACACACACACACCTTTTTGCCTGACTGTACATCTTACCGACAGACGGTCTGACTTTCAACATTTTCAAATGACAAGTTAAACACCTCAGGTGAGTATGATCTCTCCTTCAGGAAACTGATATTAAAGCTTTTTGCTGTGAGATTAGAAACATCCTACAAGGTCGGCATTTTTATGAGATTGTAAGGCATAAAGACTAACTCTTATATTGTGTCACTGCACCATTGAGCTTAATACATACAGGCTCAGTGGTGACTCTAAATTGTCCATCGTTTCTTCAGCTGTTTCTCTGGTTTGTATTTTGCCTTTAGTCGTTTGTATTGCAGTTGTGTGTCTTTTTTTCATGTGCTGCCTGTATTAAGTGAAAAGAAAGTGTTTACCTGATGATATAACACTGAGTCGGTACCTCAGTGTTTCAGATACTAAAGCACTAATGCAGTGCATTGACGTCCAACCATGACTCTGTTTAATATTTTCTTATTTTATGTCTTTTCTTCCTGTCCTTGTATTTTTCTGTCTCACCTGCATCAGTGTATATTTATGGTTGCCATATATGTATGGGGCTTGGGGCTTTTAGATAGCTGTAAAGAGACAGGAAATGGGGAGACAGAGAGAGGGGGATGACATACAGCAAAGGGCCACCGGTGGAATTGAACCGGGGCTGCTGCATATGGGGCGCCTGCTCTACCCACTGTGCTACCGTGCTCTACGCTTCATCTTTGCCATATTTTTGAGGTTACATTTCACCTGATGCTGACATGATTTTGTCTACATCTTCTTTGTTCATCTCTGCCTCCATTTCAACACTCATCACCACAACAACAAAAAATATTATGTATTTGATTTTTTTTTTTTTTTTTGAAAGCAACCACCTCAGTCCTCCCTGCCTCTCTGCCCTGGAGGCCATTTGATCTTCTCTGTCACGAGCAGCTGAAGCTCAGTGTTTCAGTCTCTGCATTTGGCTCGTGTTTGTTGCCCTGCTGCACCAGCTGTGACACTTTTTAATGGATTTTCCTGTTAACACAGCGCGCTCGCAGCACTGGGGTGGAAAACATGCTTCCACTCTGTCATGGCAGCTTGTACACAGAAAATCTCACTATTTAGTAATAAAGCAGTGGCAGGGAAATCACTGTTCAGAGGTGAACCTGTGTGGAACGTGTCGCGTACCTCTTTTGACCCCACAGTACCTCTTGTCTACCTCACAGACATGTGGCAGCTCTGGCAGGTAACGACACACTGACAAGACGAGTGGAGCTAACCGTCTCTGACAGGCATGTTTCCTTCTTGGGAAAGTTTTCCCACTCATTATTTCACGCTAAGCTCCTCACAAACTCTTTGTCATTCTGGGTTGTTATCTCTTGTAAACCTTAATCCACATCCATCACACATCATTAATTATGGACTTTGATCTGTAGCTTATTCTGTTTGTGTTGTTTTTGGAAAGACTCAAACTGAAATCAACAAATTGTTCATTAATCCCTCAAAAACATACTTGAGTTAAATCACAGCAGACAGAAAAAACCCTTGAGATTAAATTAAAATATTTACACAAAATTTTCAAAATGGTTTATCTATGGCAACATAATGCACATTTGGAGCGTGTTCTCTAGTGACACCTAGTGGACACAATTGGACATAAGTCAAAACTCGCAAAAAGAGCGAGGACACACTCATTTTGGCGTAGCTCACATAAATGTGAAAATATAAACACAATGAACAACATAGTCCATCATCAAGCAACATTAAAATCATCATAGTTACCTGGCAACAACGTTCAAACATTGTCGAAATAATCAATAATATTGCCCTGGCAACCAGGACCAACACAATACATGAACTGCTGCTCACTTCCATTGCGACTTCAGTTGTATTTGCTGTATAAACCAATACTGAATGTTGGTACTTGCATCTTTTCATAACTGTGTGTCAACATCTCGTTCCCCTGATTTTTACAGTAAAAATTACATCCACTGAGCGGCCGTTTAAGTTATTTCAAACTCCTCCATGTTCACTTGTTTAACACTGAACTGTGGCCTCAAAACCAAAATAGGCCTATGTGGTCTTTTTGTTCAGTGTTCCTTGAACGTCCACTTCACTTTGTTTCTATTCTCCATGATATTCCAGAGATTTTCCGACCAGAGCAGGAGGCCTGGTCGAAGAACAGAAGGAACCACAGCTGCAGCCTTGGCTGAACTCTGCAGGCTCCATCCCCACTTCCATCTATCATTAAAATTGCAACTGCACAATGACCTTTAAAGTTTAATACTGAGAGAGAAGGAGACTGAACCCCTTTGATCCACGCTACTACAGCTTTCCCTCTGGCTACAGTGGGATACTAGATATTCATTCAAGGAGCTGCTTGTCCTGGTGAGTCATTCAGCTGAGAATCTCTTCCAAGACATGACGAACACCAACATCTCTTTATCCATCCATCAGCTTTACCAGCCCGATCTGTCAGAGGGACAGGGGGCTGCAGCTGACAGGCAGGGAGAGTTTACCTGCATGTCGTTGTACTCACTCAGGCACTTGGCCTCCACACAGACAGGCCCTACTGGATGGCAGGTGCTCCAGTCCTCCACCCAGGCTAGGTGGCTAAGGCTAGCATACATGGCTCCACACCGCCACTGTCTCAGGACATACCAGCCGCACAAGTCGCCGTTAAACATTTCCCATCTCTTAATAAACTACTTTTTCTCAGCATCAACTTTTCCTTCCTGGACATTTTGGTCCAACTCCATTACTTGACAAGGAAACTGCTACAGGAAGTGGTTGATACTGAGACACTGTCATCTAGTGGTTTGATGCCTTCAGTGCACAGGTAAGTATTGTTGGACACACACACACACACACACACTAACACAATCGCATCAATCTGATTAATAATTAATAATCTCTGTCTTGTGTTGTTTACACTTTGACTTTTGGTTAATGTTTTCAGTAATATTATACAGGGAGTGTGTTTTATTTGCTGCGATATCTTCAGGAGCTGTAATTGATCTGTCTGTGATCTCAGAGTCTGTACAAACAAAAGACTGAATTGATTTTATGGGAAATTACAGTCACTGAAGAAGACCAAACACACAAAGCTCATTATCATTATCAAGCTCATTGACCATTTTCACTACAAGCTGTAACATAATTTTAAAAATCTATGAAGAATATTTGGATTGGGCAGTGTACCTTGGCAGTGGCATGGTTCAGCATCTCCTGCCAGGTTGGATCCATGGTGTTCCTGTCAGCCAGGAGGCCCTGCTCCGCCACGTACACCATCTCCCTGGCCGCAGTGTGCATGGATACAGCCCTCTCATACCTCAGAGCTGCCTTCTGGGTCTCCTGTTGGGCCTGGGGAGGGAAACAAACAGCAGCAGCTAACAAACACCACAACCAGTCACTGGATCTGTGCGGACCTGTGTCGGTCCTGTCAGCATCACTATTTGAAGAGGACACTGAAATTCACATGTCAAGAGACTTTTATTTTGAAATAAAAACATAAGGAGTTAGAAAGTTTCTTACAATGTGATATTCCTGTTTTGTGTTGTCTGATTGTGTAGTGTATTGAAATAGGATGCATTTTCTTCTTTGAAATTTTATATAAGAATATAAAATAATTTTAAGGCTGTTAGTTGTGATATTAAGTGCTTTAGGCCTCTCTTTAAAATAAAAGCTCACTGCCATGTGGGTTTATCTTGACTGAGAGCAAAGTCACCCCAGACGTGCAGTTCAGGGACTTCTTTTCAGTGTCTGTGTTGCTTTGTGAGAAAGCTGCTCAAGTCAAGGTTATTCTGATCACACGGGAAGGTTCGCTTGACGTCTCAGCGGGAGAGAGCAGCGGGAAGGCCCGACTGATACCGCTGAGGTCACTGCTGAGAGATCACGGACTGCATCGCTGATGCCTTTTATCATACAGAATCTTTACATGACGTGTGATTAAAAATGCAAAGCCTGTTGAAACCTGCAAACTGCACTGATGTAATACTAATGTCGCTTTCCTCGTTTTCTAATTTGCATTTTTATAACTACAAATGACACTGCTTAACGGTTCAGATTAATAATCTATTATTTGCTTTATTGCTTTCAATTAGACCTCTGCTCTTTCTCCACACAATTTTCATTAGTTCAATTACAATTTCAAGTGACTCCTCAGCATGTTGATTAAACATGACTGTCACTCACAACCCAGTCCTTCAAGGGTTAGACGTTTCTTTACGTAATCAATTTGGCTTCATTACAGACTGTCAGCTCTCGCTCCGTGGCATTACAGAGACACCATATGCTTCATCATTGTATGTGATATATGAGGAATTTATCAAGTTCAACTGTGAATTGTTGGGAAAATAAAAAGGCACTGTTTTATCACCCAACAAATACAGTGTGGGATCTGACACTGAACGGTTAGGGATGCATGATAACTATCGGTACAGATAATTATCAGTCTGATATTGGCTGATATTATTGGCCAAAATACACAGTGAAGTCCGATAATTACTAGAGCCGATCATAATTAGCCAACATTGCCTTGATTTTGCTCATTTTCAGTCTGTTGATTTGAAACAATAACGAATGTTGATTTTTGAAGCGTCATAATGAAAATGATTGTTTGGTTAAGTCAGAGACAGAGCTATAACGTTGAATTCGTCTTTACTCACTACATCTTAGCCTTTCTTTGCTTCAGTTGTGTAGATAAACTATTAAATATCGCAGCACTGCTGAGGACTTTAGGACGCTCTCCCCTTCAACTGCACTGAATAACAGCTTGACCATCTCAGAAACATTACAAACACAATATATTTCAATCTTTCTGTGGCTGTTCAGGCAAACCCTGGAGCCTTCATGGAGCTGAAGTTTATCTCCCACTCTGCTCCATGCACATACACTGCGTGCAGACTTGTGTGCACCTGTAACACACCTCACCTCTTTGGCAAGTCTGCGGGCTTCGTAGTAGGGCCTCGCTTTCTCGATGCAGGCGCCGAGCTGACAGCCCTGAGCGTTGAGTTTCCTGGCAGAGTCGGTGAGAATCCTCCTGTAGCTGGACCTGGCATCCTGAAGGCAGCACACACAACATGACACAACATCATAGATATGACATCCAGTGAGAGCACTGCCACGACGCTGCGGGACAGCTGAGGGCTCAGATAACAAGGGAAGTCATTCAGTGTCACAAAACAACTGCTCTCTCTCACATCCAGCTGCAGCTCCAGCTTGTTGATCTCGTCGCTGGCCTGGTTGAGGTGCTCCAGCTCCTCCTGGAAACACAGGGGAGAGAGATGGTTGATTCAAGGCAGAAGATCAACAGAAAGTATGGAGAGATGTTGGAATAAAGCAGCCTAGATGTTATTGGAGGGATGCTGCATCCCAGAAACTAATGCTGCCAAGCCCATACACCACTCCAAAGACATGCAGAGATTCATCTTTATCAATATTAAAAGGGACTCTTATAAAATGACACTTAAACACAAACAGGCTTCATCTATTCAACTGCCTGGATGATAATTGTGCATCATGCCTGAATTCTTGGGTCCAGCTCTTCCTCGTATTTGCCGGCATCCTCTCCCTCCTCTTGCTTCATCTGGTTCTCAGCCTCTCCATCCTCCTCCTCTTCCCAGGGAGCCTTCACCTCCTCCGCGATATCCGCGTCCGCTCCTCGACGCTTCATTCTCACGGTGCCGTCTCCGCCTCTCGCCTCTTTCCCCGGGGTCTCCTCTCGCATGCCGGCCCGCACAGAGCCCCCCGGCCCGCTCGGAGTCTCACGCGAGGTCCCTGGCTCCATGTGCGGCCTGTCACTGTTGAGCGTCCCGGTGCAGTAGCCTGTTACTCTAAAGGGGAAACGTGTTGGCGGAAAACACCGAGGACTTCGGTGTTAAACCACCACGGTGTGTGTGTGTGTGTGTGTGTGTATATGTGAGGGTACGTGCGTGAATGTGTGTGCGTGCGGTGGGAAGCACGCGCGGCTGCCGCTGCCGTCACTCCCCAGCCTGACCGCTCTCATCCGGGCTGCACAGACTGTCACCCCGCTGCTCTCCTGCCTGCCTGCTTCTGTTTGTTCTTCATTCACATTCATTTGATAATAAACTATTGTTTTGTGCTGCCACTGAAATTGTTATTGTTCCTATAATAACCACAGTTTGTTGCCTGGGCTGCTCCAAGACTTTAGGAGGTCTTTGACAGTGTTTGAGGCGGATTATCCAGTTTCATCTTTCTGTCCAAAACTGTGGGCTACATGATACATATATCATGAAATACATGTAGTGATAGTGATATGTTTAGCCTATATACAATTTTATGTTGGCTATGTTTGTATTTTACATAGATGGGCTATTCACCAGTAAATGTTGAGATCAAATTAACTAGATAAGAAAATAAAAACATATGTTGTTAAGCTCAAATAAATGTTTTGGCGTTGTGTTAAGAAATATAAACATATAAATTAATTGTGAATGTAAGCCAGTAATGTAAAGTGTTTGTGGTAATATGATGTGGCGAAACGTCACTCCTGATAGAGGAACATAGACTAAAATACAAAACGTTACCTGGTTCCTCCTTGTTCTGTGGATACAACAAAGGCTCCAGCAGGAGAGGCAGGGACTATAAAATACTACCTAGAAATCTCAGGCCTTATCTGCTCTCCAACTCTGCTGCTTTATGAAAATTTTACCTAAATTTTTCTATTTTTGGCTCTCCAGAGTCTCCATATGAATGGATTTCATGCCGAAATAGCTCAGTTGGGAGAGCGTTAGACTGAAGATCTAAAGGTCCCTGGTTCAATCCCGGGTTTCGGCAGGGATCAGCTGAATGTTTTCATAGGACAATACCCTGATGGTTCTCCTACAATAGATCTCTGTTACCTGTTTCCCCCTTGTTCTGTGGATACAACAAAGGCTCCAGCAGGAGAGGCAGGGATTAGAAAATACTACCTAGAAATCTCAGACAGAGTCAAGTGCCTTATCTGCTCTCCAACTCCGCTGTTTTATGAAAATTTTACCTAAACATTACAATTTCTGGCTCTCCAGAGCCTCCATATCAACAGATTTCATGCCGAAATAGCTCAGTTGGGAGAGCGTTAGACTGAAGATCTAAAGGTCCCTGGTTCAATCCCGGGTTTCGGCAGTAAACTGCGTTGTGTTTTCCTAAGACGATACCCTGATGGTTCTCCTACAGTAGATCTCTGTTACCTGGTTCCTCCTTGTTATGTGGATACAACAAAGGCTCCAGCAGGAGAGGCAGGGATTAGAAAATACTACCCAGAAATCTCAGGCAGAGTCAAGTCCCTTATCTGCTCTCCAACTCTGCTGTTTTATGAAAATTTTACCTAAATTTTTCCATTTTTGGCTCTTCAGGGCCTCCATATGAATGGATGTCGTGCCGAAATAGCTCAGTTGGGAGAGCGTTAGACTGAAGATCTAAAGGTCCCTGGTTCGATCCCGGGTTTCGGCAGGGATCAGCTGAATGTTTTCATAGGACAACACCCTGACTGTTCTCCTACAGTAGGTCACTGTTACGTGTTACTCCTTGTTCTGTAGATACAACAAAGGCTCCAGCAGGAGAGGCAGGGATTAGAAAATACTACCTAGAAATCTCAGACAGAGTCAAGTGCCTTATCTGCTCTCCAACTCTGCTGTTTTATGAAAATTTTACCTAAACATTACAATTTCTGGCTCTCCAGAGTCTCCATATGAATGGATTTCATGCCGAAATAGCTCAGTTGGGAGAGCGTTAGACTGAAGATCTAAAGGTCCCTGGTTCAATCCCGGGTTTCGGCAGTAAACTGCGTTGTGTTTTCCTAAGACGATACCCTGATGGTTCTCCTACAGTAGATCTCTGTTACCTGGTTCCTCCTTGTTATGTGGATACAACAAAGGCTCCAGCAGGAGAGGCAGGGATTAGAAAATACTACCCAGAAATCTCAGGCAGAGTCAAGTCCCTTATCTGCTCTCCAACTCTGCTGTTTTATGAAAATTTTACCTAAATTTTTCCATTTTTGGCTCTTCAGGGCCTCCATATGAATGGATGTCGTGCCGAAATAGCTCAGTTGGGAGAGCGTTAGACTGAAGATCTAAAGGTCCCTGGTTCAATCCCGGGTTTCGGCAGGGATCAGCTGAATGTTTTCATAGGACAACACCCTGACTGTTCTCCTACAGTAGGTCACTGTTACGTGTTACTCCTTGTTCTGTAGATACAACAAAGGCTCCAGCAGGAGAGGCAGGGATTAGAAAATACTACCTAGAAATCTCAAGCAGCCAAGTGCCTTATCTGCTCTCCAACTCTGCTGCTTTATGAAAATTTTACCCAAATTTTTCAATTTCTGGCTCTCCAGAGTCTCCATATGAATGGATTTCATGCCGAAATAGCTCAGTTGGGAGAGCGTTAGACTGAAGATCTAAAGGTCCCTGGTTCGATCCCGGGTTTCGGCAGGGATCAGCTGAATGTTTTCATAGGACAACACCCTGACTGTTCTCCTACAGTAGATCATTGTTACGTGTTACTCCTTGTCCTGTAGATACAACAAAGGCTCCAGAAGGAGAGGCAGGGATTAGAAAATACTACCTAGAAATCTCAAGCAGCCAAGTGCCTTATCTGCTCTCCAACTCTCCTGCTTTATGAAAATTTTATCTAAACATTACAATTTCTGGCTCTCCAGAGCCTCCATATCAACAGATTTCATGCCGAAATAGCTCAGTTGGGAGAGCGTTAGACTGAAGATCTAAAGGTCCCTGGTTCGATCCCGGGTTTCGGCAGGAAACTGTGTGGTGCTTTCCTAAGACAATACCCTGACGATGCTCCTACAAATCACTGTTATCTGTTTCCCCCTTGTTCTGTGGATACAACAAAGATTAGCAGATGTTTCCAACAAATCTCAGGCAGAGCCGAGTGCCTTATCTGCTCTGCAACTCTGCTGTTTTATGAAAACTTTACCTAAACATTACAATTTTTGGCTCTCCAGAGCCTCCATATCAACAGATTTTATGCCGAAATAGCTCAGTTGGGAGAGCGTTAGACTGAAGATCTAAAGGTCCCTGGTTCGATCCCGGGTTTCGGCAGGGATCAGCTGAATGTTTTCATAGGACAACACCCTGACTGTTCTCCTACAGTAGATCATTGTTACGTGTTACTCCTTGTCCTGTAGATACAACAAAGGCTCCAGAAGGAGAGGCAGGGATTAGAAAATACTACCTAGAAATCTCAAGCAGCCAAGTGCCTTATCTGCTCTCCAACTCTCCTGCTTTATGAAAATTTTATCTAAACATTACAATTTCTGGCTCTCCAGAGCCTCCATATCAACAGATTTCATGCCGAAATAGCTCAGTTGGGAGAGCGTTAGACTGAAGATCTAAAGGTCCCTGGTTCGATCCCGGGTTTCGGCAGGAAACTGTGTGGTGCTTTCCTAAGACAATACCCTGACGATGCTCCTACAAATCACTGTTATCTGTTTCCCCCTTGTTCTGTGGATACAACAAAGATTAGCAGATGTTTCCAACAAATCTCAGGCAGAGCCGAGTGCCTTATCTGCTCTGCAACTCTGCTGTTTTATGAAAACTTTACCTAAACATTACAATTTTTGGCTCTCCAGAGCCTCCATATCAACAGATTTTATGCCGAAATAGCTCAGTTGGGAGAGCGTTAGACTGAAGATCTAAAGGTCCCTGGTTCGATCCCGGGTTTCGGCAGGGATCAGCTGAATGTTTTCATAGGACAACACCCTGACTGTTCTCCTACAGTAGATCATTGTTACGTGTTACTCCTTGTCCTGTAGATACAACAAAGGCTCCAGAAGGAGAGGCAGGGATTAGAAAATACTACCTAGAAATCTCAAGCAGCCAAGTGCCTTATCTGCTCTCCAACTCTCCTGCTTTATGAAAATTTTATCTAAACATTACAATTTCTGGCTCTCCAGAGCCTCCATATCAACAGATTTCATGCCGAAATAGCTCAGTTGGGAGAGCGTTAGACTGAAGATCTAAAGGTCCCTGGTTCGATCCCGGGTTTCGGCAGGAAACTGTGTGGTGCTTTCCTAAGACAATACCCTGACGATGCTCCTACAAATCACTGTTATCTGTTTCCCCCTTGTTCTGTGGATACAACAAAGATTAGCAGATGTTTCCAACAAATCTCAGGCAGAGCCGAGTGCCTTATCTGCTCTGCAACTCTGCTGTTTTATGAAAACTTTACCTAAACATTACAATTTTTGGCTCTCCAGAGCCTCCATATCAACAGATTTTATGCCGAAATAGCTCAGTTGGGAGAGCGTTAGACTGAAGATCTAAAGGTCCCTGGTTCGATCCCGGGTTTCGGCAGGGATCAGCTGAATGTTTTCATAGGACAACACCCTGACTGTTCTCCTACAGTAGATCATTGTTACGTGTTACTCCTTGTCCTGTAGATACAACAAAGGCTCCAGAAGGAGAGGCAGGGATTAGAAAATACTACCTAGAAATCTCAAGCAGCCAAGTGCCTTATCTGCTCTCCAACTCTCCTGCTTTATGAAAATTTTATCTAAACATTACAATTTCTGGCTCTCCAGAGCCTCCATATCAACAGATTTCATGCCGAAATAGCTCAGTTGGGAGAGCGTTAGACTGAAGATCTAAAGGTCCCTGGTTCAATCCCGGGTTTCGGCAGGGATCAGCTGAATGTTTTCATAGGACAACGCCCTGACTGTTCTCCTACAGTAGATCACTGTTACATGTTACTCCTTGTTCTGTGGATACAACAAAGGCTTCAGGGTTTAGCAAATCTGACCTATAAATCTATGGCAGAGCCAGGTGCTTTGTTAAAATGCACTCTCCAATACTTGTGCTCACTGAAAATGCCACTAAATATCACTGCAGAGGTCCCTCTGGATAACAGCACCTTTAACTGATCTGTTCAGAATATCATTATCCACACCCATATTTTTAGCATCATTTGTTTTATTTACAGTATATAAAACAGTAATTCACAACTCAAAATGTATAGAAGAAAAAAAAGAGAGGAGTACGTTTCCTTCTTGTCTCCATTCACGTGTGAGATTTCTGTCGTTTCCAGAACCTCTTGACCTCGCTGTGTCCCTGTGGCGTCACCACCATCACCCTGTGAGCCACGTCCTGCCACACCAGACAGCCCAGGCCCTGCATCACAACAACTCCATTAAACAACAGCACACAGCATCAGCACTTCACTGACAGGGATCTCATTAAAGAGGTCCAAAGCTTTTGCAGGATCTGTGGCAGCCTCCCTCATCTGTGGGAGTGGAGGTTATAACAAGGGTAACCCTGAGCCACCTCTCTGAAGGCCAGGTTGAGGACTTTGAACTGTTGCTGCTGTAACTGTTAGCCATCTTGTGAAGTATATCGGCTGGGTTAGGGTGTGTGTATGTGTGTTTTTATGAGATTCTTTGCCTGATCCCAAGGCAGGCTTGACCCAGCTGTAGCCTGATACTGTTATTACAATCTCATCTGAACAGATTTCTGTCATTCTAACAACTCAGGATTTTAGTTTGAAACTTTAATTATAACAGCCAGCTCATTAAAAATTGACATATTTAAAGCAAATGCAGGTCTATTAATACCCTAACTCCCACAGGGGAGTATACGCTTCCAGATAAAGTCTGTATGTACAGAATATCTCTAGAGGCTTGCAGTTGTTTTTCTGTCAAAACTATTTGAAGCTTTAATCTGTAAAAATAAAAGAAAAAAATTCAGCTCCTTTTTCTTACTCTTTGAAAAGGAAAATCTTAGTTTCGTGGGCCCAATCTAATCTCTCTAACACTGATTCCTAAATATACTGATAAGCCCCACTTCTGTGATGCTGTCAACCCCCTGTGTTTATGGTATCTATTAGGAAACAATGTCCAACCTGTGCTCTGTCTCGCAGCACCTCGAAGTCCGCCTGGGAGAGGAACTGGTTGTAGAGCACACCTGAAGGAGACACAGACAGCAACAACCCCAAGACTGATAAAACATTCATAGTCATCCTCTCAATGACAACGCGCAACAGCTGTAATAGCTCGGCTCCATCAACAGAGCGAGGCTGACATCTGTCAGTCATCACCGCCAGGCAGGACAAATAGAAAAGCTCTGAGAAATCAATCTGCTCACAGCAGTTTCACAGAGAGCTCAGGCACCACACACACACACACAAACACACACACACACAAAGACTCATGTTTTATAATGTCACTGAAGCTTATAAAGCACATTTCCACTGAATTATTTCCATCACTACAAACAACAGCGTCATGCCGTGCTCATCACTCTGCTGAGAACACTGTCTCTTTTTAATTTCAATACTGATTATTTCCAGTTGCTTCCACGTGCTGTGCTTTTGATCACTGCAGTGAAGCTGTCAGTCAAACCTAACTCTTCCTGCAGATGGTTTATTCTATCAGTCCAGAGCTCAGGGTCTGAAGCGTGGCGCAAGACCATTCAGAGCGTGTCCATGTGTCACACACTCAGTTTTCAGTACCCTGCAAAATAAATGGATCACTGACTTCAAAACAGTTTATTTTTTTCAGACGGTCCCTTTGAGATGAGAAGTGACTGACGTGAGGTGGTTGATGAAAACTGTTTTTGTGTTTAAAAGAGATGGAAAAACAACAGAGGTAAAAACGACACAATGCTGGTGTTGAAGTGATGAACTGTTAAGAGCAAATAAAAATAGGAGCAGCATATATAACTACGTATTAGAAAAGAAAACACACACACACAGAGAAAAACAAACGTGCTCACCTTCTGTGAACTGCAGCCGATCTCTCTCCAGCTCCCACAGTCTGATTTGATCAGTGATGGTTGGAGGAAGCACTGGAGTCTGAAGAGGAGACAGAGGATGAGGCAGAAACAGGAAAATAACAGTGCACCATCCCAGTTCTTACATCTTACAGTGTGACAGGACAGGTGGGTGTGATGTACCTGTTTGAGCATCACAGGGTGGGCTCTGGTCCTTAGAAAGTGGATAATCTGTAGGGTGCAGAAAAATCATTCATCAACTTCTCTTTATATCAGATGCTTTCAAAGAAAACCTGATCCACACTAACGACCTCCTCAAAATGTTTACTCTCTGTTCAGCACACAAAGTACCTTCATTTCACCACCGTAGTTCATCCTGTATCTTTAGCAGCGGAACAATTTGTGTGAACCTCCTGTCCTGTCATTCAGATATATATTCACAGTGGACCTCATGCTGGTGGAGAGGTTGATGTGTGCAGTTGTCGAGTACCTGCTGTGCAGTGATGCCGTTGGCGATGGCCTGTTGCACTGACTCCCGCGTCACTTGAGCCACCACTACGTTGGGAAAACGATACAGCATTTCACTGAAGAGAGCCACCAGAGCGATCTGAAGCTCTGAGTCTAGGAGGGACACACACACACAATATGAAGAAATCATCAGAGAAACATGATATAAATTAAAATAATTGCCTCTAACTAGTCAAGCTGCAGTTCACATGTCATAAAATGTATTCAGTGAAGCAGGAGAAGTGACTGAGTGAAATGGCCTCATTGTGTAAAAGGTATTTATGAGTAAAAGCTTCAGTGTTCGGACATACTTGTGTAGGCATAGATACGATAGTTGGTTTCCACCACAATGAAGCCTGAATCTCCAGAACCTGCAGTAGAAGCCAAGTTGGAGGAAGAAGAGGAGGGGGGCGACGACGACGAAGAGCCAGTCGTGACCCCTGCTGCCAGAGTGATGGCCAGCCTGGTGGGGTAGTACCGTCTTGACTTCCGCTGATAAGAAAAGACAGAGGAATTACAGAGCACTAACATATTATAACTCCGTACAGTGTAGCTAAGTTGATTTCTATCACTTTAATTCAGTTTCATATTGATTATGCCACTGACTAAAACATGAAATGTAAAAATGTATGATAAAAACATAAGCTGCTGCAAATTCTACAAGAATCATAAAAAAGTCAGTGAACTTGTGCATGTAGGATGAGGGTTAAGATCAGCTCAGTCAGGCTGTGATGTGAAGAAACACTCTCAGTTCTGAGAAAAGTAATGGATCAAGAACATCTATCTCTCAGTCTGCATTATCGGAAATGTAGGATCCAAGAACCAGACTCAGTCCAAGCACTAAAAGTTACATCCTGGTCTACACAGCTATAATTCACTCTTTAAAGTCTTCAATGAAATGTGATGCAAAATCCCTTTAAACTCATGACTGACATTCTAGAGGTGAATGTGTGTCTGCAAGGGCAGTTTGGTTTATCCCCATGAGCATCACAATATATTCTCATCTGAAGGACGCGATGGTGGGACAGTGGTGCTGACAGTGTTTTTCTCAGCGCCTCACCTTCCTCTGGAAGACCAGTCCAAACTCCCGCAGGTGCTGCAGGAAGGTGAGTAATGACTCGCTCATGCCCTCCACTGAGTAATCCTGAGGCGCAGAGGCAACGCATGATCAATAACAACAAGAAAACTCAAACTACACCACCTCCTACTTCTCAGCACACACATACACAAGGATGCACTCACCCTGCCCAGAGTTGAGAAACTGAGCTGGAATAAGAACGACAGTATCTCCACCAGGTCCATCCCCCTGGACTGTGAAAGACAAAGTATGAGAAACACATATTTGAGTAGATATTCCCAAATAACCTCAGATAATTGGAGGAACATTCGTGGATTTATAAGTTTGTTGTTAAATATTGCTTATTTTTTTTTAACTATGACTTTTTTATTTCTATTTTCTACTATGATGTAGTGTCAGCATGTCTTCCTGTGCCCAATGGGTTTCCTCCAACAATACAACCCTGCTCTTGAGTCTGGTAGATTATGATAACCAGCAGTTAGCTGGGCAGCAGAGCTTGTTTAAATGAGGCTGGAGCAGCAGATAAGAGACGGGTACCTGGGCAGTTTTTAGGTACTGTAAGGTGAAGTACCACAGCTGAGACGCCGTGTCCAGCAGGAGGAACTGGAAACCAGCTGAGGTGATGTAGGGCGCTTCTCCTGCCTCACTGGCCAACAGAGCAGATGACAGGACAGCATGAGGCACAGTACAAAACCTGAGCTTCATCACTTCTCCATCACTAACACAAATAAAAGGTGGAAGCTCCCTGATGTTTTTAGGGTTGTGTGTCTGCATCAGGCTGTGGAGCTCTGCATAAAGTGGAAGAACAGAGTAGAACAGACCAGAACTGTATCAACGCTCTGTGTGCTAGTGGTGTGTACCTTTTCATGAGGCCTGCTTGAACCAGCAGCTGAGCCAGGTCCTGACTGACAGCAGCACTGGGTGAACCCACCATGAAATGCAGAATGACCTCCCAGCGCTCCATCGCGTAGCGGTCGAGGCTCTCAATGTCCCGTGCATGGCGGTCCGGACCCAGAGTGCTGCCCTCATCAGCCCACGCCCGGCCCCTGTGTGTGGACAGTCGGGGTGTTATACTTGAACCAACAGCTGTTTAACTATCTCACATTTGTGGTGGTGTAAAAGTTAGACTATGTCTGAACCACCTATGATCTCTCCTGATCCCGCCATATATGGTAACTAAGTATAACTAATATATATATATATATATATATATATATATATATATATATATATATATATATATATATAAATATTCATATATTATATTTGCATATTACGAAGAAGCAAGTTAAGCTAAGCACTAACAGCTGTATTTAGATGAGAATTAAACCATTTAACCTTGTACTACAAACATCGAACAGACTAGACTAAATCTCCTGTGACACAGATTTCTGTGGGAAATACCTGATTTATTTTTTCTTCTGTGAAATGAATAATTTGTGAAGAGAAAGCTGCTGCTGCTGCTGCCGCCCTATGATTAAACAGCGTGTTGACAGGGAGGGGACCTACCCGCCGAGCAGAGCGATCCTCAGGTTGTCTTTGAACACTGGATTTAATATGTATCCCTGCAGACCACCCTGCAGCTGCTGGCTGTGCCAGAGGCGGAGCCCTGCCAACACTGAGACACATTCATCATGATCCCTGCAGGTAGAAGTCAAAGACAAAACACACACACACACGCAGACACAATGAAGTGAGTTGGTTATCACTCTGAAATGTGTCCATTGTTTTTCTCCTGCTGAAGAGACAATAAACAAGCTGCTGCACCTGAAGGAATTTTTACAGTTTCACTTTCACCTCAATAGTGATTAAGGTAAACATTACCTTGGTATAAACAGTGGTGTTTATACAACACAACTACTATAACCATACCTCTACTCTCAGACTATTTTTAAAAACAAAATATGATGGATGAGAATTAACTGGACCAAACATAAGTTCATTTATCAAGAACTGAATCCACTGGATCAACCAATGACAAAGACAGTTGTAACCAATGTGGATGATTCATGGACAATGTGTGATTGGTCAATGCTGGGAGTCAGATTTAGTCTCCATAGACCGCTCACATTAAACAGGTCAGGCAGACAGATTTAAATGTGACCAAAGAGCACTGATATCACATTGGTTCTTGTATCGGAGGAAATGAATCGTTACAGTATGAATGACAGAAACCTATTACATTATGGCTGCAGAAGTGATCCTGACACACACGACACATTACCTCATTACAGAGAACTGAAGTGGATGTAAACAAAGAATCACCACCTAAGGCCATCTTTATGGGATCACAGCAGCCACAAGTACTCAATAGCATCTGTGTGGTAAATCCCACTACAGTAGGTGTCTCCAGTACCACATTTAGCCATAACACACACCAACCACATGCTGGCAAAGCTGTGAATATATAATACTAATTACTTACTTCTGACTGTCTTTTTTCACCCACAATGCCAGTGCTGCCTGAGGTAGGGGCTGATCAAGGAACAGCATGCGCATCACATAATTTTTGGCCAGAGAGGGGAGTTCCCTGCAGAGGATAAAATACATCATGCCATAAAAAACTAAGCAACACACACTTATCACAAGTCATGTGTCATAGCCACAGCCAACCTACCGGTAAACAGCCAGACATGTTGCTGGATGGTTGTACAGTCTGTCCAGTATGTCAGGGCTCAGCTCTCTGAGGTATTCATGCAGGTTCTTACACTGCAGCTGGACCCGCAGCTTCATTATCTACCACAATGAAGAACAGTGGCATTAGATCATGTAACGTTGCTCCAAATTTCCTTTAAAACTGGGTCATTTCCAACTGATTGTAGCTAATATACTACATTCGGCTGGATTGTTTTACTATTTGAACCCTAACCCTAAGTCTTTCGGCAAACCCATATATTCAAAGTTTAGCTTGTATTTCGATTGAGCTCCGAAATGTTTTTGTTGCGTGAAACACTGCGTCCTAAAGGAAGTTGTTGACAACTCAGCAAACTACCGCAGACAGAGGCGTTGTTTACCGTGAGGGTTGATTTGAAATATCAAGGAGTCCCCGGTTTCAAAATCCCTCTATAGTACAAAATAACCACATTGTTGTCTTCATGTAGCCTCGCTGTATGTCGCTAGGAAGCCATGTTTCCAACGGAGTAAGTCTTCCGGGTCACGTGACGTCATGCAACGCTCGGTTCTCATTTGTCCTCATACGAGCTCGAAGGGTGCAGCACCGCCACCTGCCGTCCGGTGCGGATCATTACATCTAAATCGATAATAGTACACTAGACGCGTACTAATACATATATAAATATTACAATACATTCAGCAATAATAGCAACACTGTTGAATTTTAACAGCAGTATATACTGAGCATATTTTGAGTCTTGGTATCGAGCTGGTTTTAAACCTGTAACATAAGTCTTTACATGTATTTGAAAAAAAAAATCATGATTCAACAACTGTAACTGGACAGAAAGTATGTTTTAATTAATTCAACAAACACATATATAAAAAGTCACACAAAACAAGTGATTTGACAGGCCACATCCTGTTTACAGAATATCATGAGTTCTGTAACATATACTCTTTATACTGACAGTGTAACTCCACACTTGAACAGGACAAACTCAAATGTCAAGATCCTCCTTTTATCTAATGCATTAAATCCTCCTGCTAAAGGATTTTCATCATGTCAACATCAACCATCTTTTCTTCCTTCCTTGCCAATTCTAGATTGTCAATGTAGATCTTCACATCTCCTGATTCATGAGAGGAACTAGAGTTGACTGTCCACTGACTATTTATATCTTCAAACTTATATTTACAATATATTCATCATCTGAAAGCAACATGGACAGACACAGGGGCAGGATGGAGAGGGGAAAGCAGATTTCTCCTCAGGAGTCCTCCTTCTCTTGATACCTGAAAGACCAGAAACCACCATAAAATCAAATCAAAAATCAGAGCAGAGAAATCCAGGAAAGAGAGAGAGATTTACCTAAAGACATAAGGATTCCTGTCTACATGATATCTCCTTGAAACAGCCACATGTAAATGAAACAGACAGATTACCTGCAGTGTATACAGGTGAAGAAGACAGTCTGTCCTTCATCTGCAGATCTCATCTGTCTGGTGTGGTAAACCATTCCTTCTTTATTGCAGCGAGAGCAGCGTCTATCAATCTAGAGGAAAAAGATGCCCTCTTTAATACAACATACAGCTGTTTCCTTAACACCCAGCGGTCAGTCTGCAGCAGTGGGTCTGGTCTTACCACAGGTCCCTTCAGTTCAGAGTCTTCCTCTTCCTCCAGAACCACAGACGCCTGCTCTACAGGGTTAAAGATTACTGTGGAGCGGATCTCCTGACCTGAGAAGTCTGAACAAGGAAATACATACATGTAAAAGAACATTAATTTTGTATAAATATTATTTACATGTGTAGATTTCAACTGTTGTCAGAGTAGTTTGTGCAGTCTTTATGTGCTAACACACAGCCGTCTATAGACCAAACTTAATACCTGACACAGGGATGGAGAAAGAGCAGCGGGGGCACCGGACTGTGTCCTGTATTCCTGGCAGAGGAAGAACATTCCCACACTCTGGACAGAAGTTGTAATCACAACCAAAACACGACATCTCTGTGTGAAGAGAAGGAGCAGGCACCAACAAACCCTTAGTAAGCAATCCTGTTTCTTTATCGATTATTCTCTCACGCTCTCAGACCTTGCCTTCAAAATCAATCAAAATGTCAACATGCGTTTCTGTCGGACTTGTAATGTAAGAAATGCTTGCAACGAAGTTACGAATCACGTCAGTGTCTAAAGCACGTGAGAGTTAACAGGAGCAAATCTACCTCCGGTTGGAGTTAACCTAGCCACAAACATCAGTCTCAGACCAGAATTTAGTTACTTACCCTTTTAACGTGTGAACTGCGTTACAACCAACGAAAAACACAGCAGTTTGACGAAAATATCCAACCGTTCCTGTGGCGCTATCCAAAGTTTGGCATCTGCACAGTCGCACCATGCATGTAGTGCGGGGTCCCTCTTCGACGAATCGTCGCGTACTGACACGTCATTACGGTGCGACAACGTTAGCGCTTTACTTTGAACAGACGTTGAGGTTCATTTTTATTCCTCGTAGCGAAGGTATGTAGATCGTTACCAGTAATAATTTAACCGGCAGCATCATTTTTACTCACCGAAGTGTATGTGTCAATTTTTAAGTCCAATTTTGGGTCCGGAACTGATTAAGTAGGCGACTTGACGAGTTGCTTGTTAGCCGTCCAGCTATTTTGACAGGCCAATGTTGCAGTAACTACCCATTATGTACATAAGTCAACTTAATATCCCACATTTCTCCGAGTATGCTAGAATATCGGACTGAATTTCATTCTATAGACAGAATCATATTAGTTTTCTGCAATAAAAACATGAAAAGATAGATTTTTCTGAAATCAGACCACCCCTCTGTTGTCAAACTGCATGTGTTTTGATCGTTGCCTTCTTGTCAGCAACGAAGGTATTATGAAAATAGGCTTCCGGAATTTCCCTTCAAAATAAAGGAGAAGAGCTGACATTGAAATATGACAGCTGTTTTTCATTTCGAGGTGCAATGCACGGGATAAAGTGTAAAAGGACGGAGGTCACAATCAGTTGCACTGCTGCAGGTCTGGTAGTTTCCTGTAACAAAACCGTCACTGCATAAATCGTCTCAGACGAGCTGTCAGTGTCATTTTGGAGGCTGTGGATTCATGAATTAACAAAAGACTAGTTTGGTGCAGGATAAATCACTGAAAGGATGAATAGGCTTTTTAGCTAATGAACTAATTTATAACTTGTCTCAGTGTGTTTCAGCACTATTATGTCATATTAAACTCTATATCAAAGAACTTCTGCAGTGTCCAAAAAGAGCTGGATTACCCGATATAATGTTTTGTTGATATAACAGTACAGTCATATATATTATACATAGAAAGTTTCACACAAAACATATGTTTTACAGGTGTGTCAGGATGACTGAGAACGACGGGGACAACGAGCTGTTGGACTATGACGATGAGGAGGTGGAGGCTGCAGGGGTCGGAGATGTTGGAGGTGTAGGCGACCTGTCAATCAGGAAGGAGGGAGTGAAGGGCTCCTATGTGTCCATTCACTCCTCAGGGTTCAGAGACTTCCTGCTGAAACCTGAACTGCTCAGAGCCATAGTGGACTGTGGCTTTGAACATCCATCTGAGGGTGAGTCAGAGTGGTTCCCGGTAAACTAAAAAAAAGAGAAGTGAACAAATATGTTTTTACTCTTTTGATTAAGTTGTATCAGTGCAAGTGGATGAACCTTTTAGGATTTTCACTGCCCTTCTCATTCTCTCTCTCCCATATCCATGATAAATACTTCTGTCAGTTCACGCCCTAACAGAGAGACTTTGTTGGATGTGTTTTTATTACAGTTCAGCATGAATGCATCCCTCAAGCGATCCTCGGTATGGATGTGCTCTGTCAGGCCAAGTCTGGGATGGGGAAGACTGCAGTGTTTGTTCTTGCCACCCTGCAGCAGTTGGAGCCTGTCACTGGACAGGTAAATCCTCCCAGATGATCAAAATGATGTTGATGTGCAACATCAGCGTTACCTTTCCTGATTACCAGTCACACTTTTTAGAGAAAAACAGTGGCCAGTGCTGAGGGCAGTGATGACTTCTCATATCTCCCCATGCTGTATTTTTATTGACAGTTAGTAGAGGCTGCAATTGCAACTTGATGATGACGCCCCCTGTTTTGCTTCAGGTGTCGGTGCTGGTGATGTGTCACACCAGGGAGCTGGCCTTTCAAATCAGCAAGGAGTATGAGAGATTTTCAAAGTACATGCCGACTGTCAAGGTAAAGCACCGTCTCCTGATTCTGTCCCCCCAGCAACCCAAATCTCAGCTGTCTCACAGCGTGTGTGATGTGTGCCGCTGCAGGTGGCAGTGTTCTTCGGAGGGCTGTCTATAAAGAAGGATGAGGAGGTGCTGAAGAAGGATTGTCCTCACATTGTGGTGGGAACACCAGGCAGGATTCTGGCACTGACACGCAACAAGACTCTCAACCTGCGTCACATCAAACATTTCATCCTGGATGAGTGTGACAAGATGCTCGAGCAGCTCGGTCAGTAAACACACCGTCACAGATCTTCTTATATCTGAAGGCAAAGTTTAACTAAAATGCTTGACAGCATTATGACAAAAATATATATTATATTTGATATATCTTAAACTTACTCTTAATATCTTCAACTCTCAGTACTCACTATAGTATTGTACTTCATATATATATAATATATCTGATGAATGTCTACATTATTTTTAGTAGTTATTACATTTAGTTAGGTATAGGGCTGTAATTTAATAGTTACATAATTAGTTGGTAGAGTTTACTTTGAATTCATTATGTTTATTTCTTATTCACTCTCATTAGACGAGTGTGTGAATGTTCGATACTGATCTGAGTCCCACTCTCCTTTTCAGACATGCGCAGAGACGTCCAGGAGATTTTCCGCATGACTCCACATGAGAAGCAGGTCATGATGTTCAGCGCCACCCTGAGCAAAGAGATCCGTCCAGTCTGCAGAAAGTTCATGCAAGATGTAAATACGACTCCCCCACTTGCATCCACCATGCCCGCTCTTGCTCCCTCCACACCTCTACTACTCCTCCCTCTGTTGTGCCGTGCCCGCTGGAACAGCGGGTAACAGAGTCCGTGTTGCCCTGCGACCTCCATGAATCCAAGTTACGAGCAAGAAAAGAAGTTTTTGCTCCAAGCAGCCACCACAGTGCGTGTGGAATGTGGGGGGGACTTCCGCCCACTGTGCCGTCATGTCGTGGCCCTTTACTGCTACGACTGGCCGTTGCTGTGCCCCAGCCTGATGTGGCTGTAAACACACTGCATTAGACTAGTTCATCCTGACTTAAAGCTACTTTATGCAACATCTGGTCTCAACACAGGGAGTGTAAGTCAGGCTAAGTCAGAGACATCAACAAAGTATCTGACAGTCCTTTTCCAAATCCATAACAAATAGTTTAAACTCCAAATTATTGACAAATGTCAGGGCTTCAGGTAATCAGGCACAGGGACACAGTGTGGTTGTTAGAAAACACACATTCTGTACTGCAGCCTGAAGACCAGATGTCAGAAATTTGCATTACTATACTTATGTGACTTCAATGGTCCATACAGTATCAAGTAGATGTCCATCTGTAGTGTGATTATAAAGCAGATGTAGCTTCTATATTACTGCTGTGAAAGTATCAAAGCCTCAGCCTCAGAGAAATGTTAGCACATGTTAGTGTAAGTTCTGTAACTTCGTGATGTCACAACAAAGCAGTCACCACTCTCGGCCATGCCCCAAGCCCCACCCACCTGGTCCACCTAGCAGAATTTGTTTTCTCTGAGTGTTTATCTGATCTGTTTTTATCGGATCACTCAGAAAACAGTGGGCCAATCAGAACAGAGGCTCAGAGGCCTCCTCTCTTCTGATTGGCTCACTGACCCGTTGTTACTGAAGCTCCAGATGAAGCCTGAGAGAGAAGATGTAAAACTACGCTGAGATGTTTTTTTTTTTTTTGGATCTTAAAACCAGAAATACAGTCTTATATCGATATTTTTAAATTCAGGACCAAGATCCAGTGTAGGAGTGATCAAGATAAATTTTCTAATTTGCGACACAGAGATCCCATAAAGGGAGAAGAAACGAATCAAGAAAATATAAAGACAAACAACCCAAAGCAAATAGATAAAAAATAATACCAAAGCAATGTTTAGACACAAAAACAAAACAAAATGCCTCAGAGCCAAACCATTTATCTTTCTGAGGAAATTAGATTTTTTTTTTTTTTTTGGGGGGGTGGGGGGGTTTAGCTGTAATTCAGATATCTGATAGTGTTGTTTGCAGGTCTGAGGGTTGTTTTGGTGTGTTACAGCCAGTGTAGTGTGTCATAGGTTTGAAAAGTGTGAAATTGAGTGTTCTGACTCCCCGGCCACTGAGTCAGCTGAGACAGCTGAGACAGCTGCTGACATGCTGCTTGCTTGCGTAGAGAGGAATCAAAGTGAGAGGCATCATATAGGGTTCACGTACAGGTAGAGGCTGAGCAGTGACAACAGAGTAGACTGTAGTGATTTTTACCTGTAGCTCTCTGCAGCTTTTTAGCCTCTAACCCTAACCCTATGGGCTGTAACTTTACCGTTGTGGTTTGGCCTCAACATGCTCATCATCCTCATGTTTGGTGGGATGAAGGAGCTCAGAAAAAGCTCGGATAGATCCAACAGTAAGCAAACAGTTGGAGATGAGCTAGTGGAGACAAACATGGAGCAAAAAGAGAGGAAATACTCAGTGTTGTGTTTGTACTGGGTGGTGTTGAGTGCTTGTAGCTCTGTCTGTGTGCCTGCTGGTTAAATTGGACGTGTCATAGTAAGTGGGACTGTCTGGCTATTTAAGATTTTAATTGATGAACTGAATCAAAATTGGGAAGGTAGCATTGTGCCCATCAGCCCAGGACCAGGTGAAGCTCTGTAAAGCTGTTCCATTGAATGCCTGACACTCGTGCACCATTACAAGACAGCAGCTTTAGATTTGTGTGTTGTAGAGATGTGTCAGATTCCCTTGTTCTTGATTTAGATCAGGAGGCAGAGAGGATTGATACTGAGATCCTGAACAGACGAGTTAAAGCAGAACAGAACAAAAGCTCTGAATCAATTTTGTTGAGTCGTCACTTTAATCTTCTCAGGAGCACTTCCAATCAGTTTGGTGTCTTTTGTGTGTTACTGAAAGTGTGTGTGTGTGTGTGTGTGTGTGTGTGTGTGCGTGCGTGCGTGTGCGTGTTTGTGTGCGTGTGCATGCTCGCACGTGTGTTTGTGTGTGCACGTGCCCCCTCGGTCTCCTTTCTATCTCTCACCTGTCCTCACTCCATCTCCTGAACCTTCTCTTGATAATTTCCTGTCTCACCTCTGGTTTGTCCCTCCGTCACTCACTGCCCCCCCCCCCTCCCCCCACTGACACATTTTTCTCTGCATCCCTCTCCCAAAATTGCTCCATAGTGTCTTACAGTATATATCTGTGAATCTTTCCTTTGAAGCTCCCCTCTTGCACTTGCCATATTCTGTCTGACCTGCTTTAACAAACTTCCACTTCCACATTCCCTTTATTCCCACGCCCATGTCCCTCCTTCAACCTCCTCGACCCCCCCCTTCCTAACCCTTTACAACTCCTGCCCTGCTCCAGCCGATGGAAATCTTTGTGGATGATGAGACCAAGCTGACTCTGCACGGGCTGCAGCAGTACTACGTCAAGCTGAAGGACAATGAGAAAAACAGAAAGCTCTTTGACCTCCTGGATGCACTCGAGTTCAACCAGGTACTGTGTTTTTAAAGATGGATGCACAAATTGAGTTTAGAAATGTCAACAGTAGCTTAGTGAATGTATTGTTGTGTCGCTCAGGTGGTGATCTTCGTGAAGTCTGTCCAACGGTGCGTAGCTCTGGCTCAGCTTCTGGTGGAGCAGAACTTCCCAGCGATCGCCATCCATCGAGGGATGCCCCAGGAGGAACGGTGACTGTCAAACTCAAACACAAACATGTTAAAGTGGCTACAAAACAGACGAGGCTGCAAAATCTACCATCGACCAGACTCTTCCTGTTCTGTTCTCTTTGTTCCTTCCACCATGGAGGTCACGTTTTCACACGTGTCAGACTCAGCAGGATTACACTGATTTACACTAAACTTGCTGGGGGGGGGGGGTCGGGGCTTATGTCAGACAAGAAAACAGAAAATTTTTGGGAGCAGATCTGGATCATTTACTACCAGTTTGAATTTTTATCTTTGACGTTGGCTTATCGCTCCCTTTTTAATTTATCCCAGACTGAACAAATCTGCACTCTGCATATCTCATCTCTGCTGCTCGAGTCTCATAAGTCCGGGATGTAACTTGTGTGCAGAGGTCATCCTTGTTGTGTTGTAGTGCAGCAGTCGGTGGGATGTAATGGTTTTATGAGCTCCACTCCTCTCCTCTGTGTCTGTAGTTTGTCTCGCTACCAGCAGTTCAAGGACTTCCAGAGGAGAATCCTTGTGGCCACCAACCTGTTTGGAAGAGGGATGGACATCGAGAGAGTCAACATTGCCTTTAATTATGACATGCCAGAGGACTCTGACACCTACCTACACAGGGTAAGGCTGACCATTGATTATTTCCCTGTGTGAAAACAAACTAAACCAAAGCCAGAATGCTATAAGTTCACAAACTCAATGACTGAACTGGACTAAATCAAACAAGCTTGAGATGTAGGAACACCTGGAGAAGTCTTTTAAACTGCACTGTGTAAACTGCTGAACTCCAGCATTACTACATACAGGTGAGACAGAGCAAGGCATAGGTGTGTTTGTGCATGGGAATACAAGTCTCTCAACAAGTGCCAGTAAACTGAGTCTAACATATCAGATGTCTGTAGCCGACCCGAGATGTTTGAGGTGAGCTGTTGTGGAGGTGTGATGAAGGTGTGTGTTGCTGCAGGTGGCCCGGGCGGGCAGGTTCGGAACAAAGGGCCTGGCCATCACGTTTGTGTCAGATGAAGGCGACGCCCGCACCCTCAATGACGTCCAGGATCGCTTCGAGGTGAACATCAGCGAGCTGCCGGACGAGATCGACATCTCCTCTTACAGTAAGATCTCGGTCATTCTGCTCAGTGAAGTGTTCACTCACTTCCCTCCTCACTGACCCTCCTTCCCTCCCTGTGTGTGTGTTCCTGCAGTCGAACCGGCTCGGTAGACGACGCACCTGCCCCCCCCCCCGGGGCTTCCATTCACTTTATATCCAGTTTGATGATGATGGCAGATGGAGAGTGTCTTTCTATATAAACCCTGGCATGTCAGACAGCAGATATTTTCTTAATCCTGTGACATTTGCTTTTTGAGAGAATGAAGCCGTGGTGGTGGTGTTGGCGACGGCACATCGCCCTCTGCAGGTAGAAATCAGGACTGACTTTGTTTGTTTTATTTAAGTTTCTAACGTCAGTATTTGTTAATGATTATTTAGTTTTGATATTGAGTTGTTTTATGAAGGATGGCCAGTTTTCTAGATAGTTGACTTGTTATGAGAGGTAGTTCTAAGACTGGCAGTAGAGCAATGTACATGACTGAAACTATTCACTGTTGTGTGGATTAATAAATCTGGGTTTTGCTTGGTAACGTCTCTCTCATCCTTCAATCATCTCAGTATACCATGTCCTTTATCAAACACTACTTAAACCAGAGGAGGTTTCATATTTGTTGTAGATTACTTCACATTGCTCTTTGACTTAGTGCGATTCAACTCTGAACACTTTCTGCCTCACAAGAAGAAATGTGAGGTAGGTTTGTGAACTACAAAGACAGTTCATCACCATGAACAGCACAAGGGCACATCAGTAGTCAACAGTGAGTTCAACAGTCTACACAAAAGATAACGTTGTTGTCACGTGGCTGTTTCTAAGTCCAACTGTCCACCACTGATAATCACAGACATTAAACCCTGTTACATATCATGCTGTGATTGTAAACTCAGCCATGTGGCCTTTGAAAGGGAGAATACATTTCTTACCATTGGTTCAATATTATCTTAATGTCGTAGGTAATGATGTAGAAATACCTAAAATAATCTGAGTAAAGAAACGACATCCAAGGTTGTCAGTGGGGGTGGGTGGGGCCTCTTACCTGGGTTTTATTCCACTGTCTTTGAGTCATGTTAGTGAGAGAACTGGTGATCAGTGGCTGGTTCATGTAGATCAGATCAGATCAGCCGTGTCCTGGACAAACGTCGTAAAACCTGAACTGAAACCCAGGACATTTTCTGCTTCTTTCCAACATGGCTCACCATGGCTGGTTTCAGCTGACTTTATTGCATGTTTGTGAAACAGGAAGTGGAGCTGATATCCAACAGGATGAGAGAAGAGGAAGTGGTGAGAGAAGTGCTGATCACAGCTCAGTCTGTAGAAGAGACAATCAGTATCTCTTTTGTTTGATTTGTTGTTTTTACCTTCGATGTGTCACTGCTCTGGGACAGCCCGTCACCTCTTTCCTAACCTTTCACCACTAAATGTTAGGTTTCGATGTAAAAACATTGTATCTTCACTAGCTCACTATCTCTGTCTCAGACTGAGCTGAGTCTTTCTTGAAATTTCTCATAGTCTGAGAAAGTCGAATCTAGGTCAAATGGAGTTGGTTGTAGATTCTTGAAGACACTAGACATCGTTCTTCAGTTCAGAAACTCAAGACTCAAGACTCATGAAACCAAGTCCATTTGACTGACAGTAGATTCTTCAGCTTTCTCAGACCGGCGTTGGGAATGTTTTCTTCTTAATACCGATCTAAGTAAAGTTCCTGAGTCCTGACCATCTTCTAATAGTGACCTCTAACAGGGCGATGCTCCATGCCACAAAGTTGACGTGGTCTCAAACTGGTTTCATCAACATGACGAGTCCAGTGAACATCAGTTTACACATTTTCAAGTGAGTGTTTGTGAGTCTAAGTGCTAGACAGAAACACCTTCAGCCCACTGGTGATTGGACTCTTAACCATGAGTCAGGTAGCACCAGTGCATCATGGTTAGATTAGCTTAGAGATGGGAGCAAATGCTGTCTTGATTTTATCCTGCCACTGGATGAAGACACTGTAGATCAGGACAGGAGTCCTTGTTCTGGTTCTACCTGTGCTGTTCCTCTTCACTTTGGTCAAGGTTTTCTTGAACTGGTCACAGTTCAAATCCTGAAACCTGAAACCTGAACAACCTGCGTCAATGAAAAGAGCGACTCCTTCAGCATGTGGACAAATATCAAAATAGTTGATTTTATTTATACTGTGTTAAAGTTATAAACACGTCAGGCAGTGGTTTTACACATCACCATACAGACATGGGAATCAGTCAATCTTGCAGATCACGTCCCAAACCTAATTACAGTACAGTGATAATCATTTCTTCAGCCATCTCTCAGCCTTCCTGTTGCAGAAACAAATAAAAACTATTAAACAATCATTGGTTTTTCAACAAACCTAATCTGGCCAAACCATGGTTTGGATGTCATGTAATTACAACTTGCCCCGTATCAGGGCTTCAGGGCTTCATCAGTAAAACGGCAGACTCAGCAACATCTGAATCTCATTTGCAGCTTGGCAAACCTGTTAGAACTTCAGGTTCTAGATAGTTAAATAATGTCATAATAATAGCCTTCCCATTAAAGTCTCTTTCATCCTTCATATTAATCATTTCCTTCGACACATGTAGACGCCAAGTTCGTTCACCCAAACAGAGACGTGTGCTGGAAATGCAGATTTCCATGACCCTCTGAAGGGTAAAAAAAACGGGAGCTGGAGAATTCATGTGGTGTTTCCTTCAACAAAGTCACTCTCTCCAACCATAAAGCCTCAGTATGCTTCAAACAAAGTGCTCGTCAGGTCGAGAAGCGGAACTGAAGGAGCCGAGTCTGACACTTTGTGAAACTTCAGTCATCGATCCCTCCCACTGTACACGTGATTGGGCAGCTGTGTGGATGTGTGAAAGTGTTTTTCCAAGTGAACAACAGCATAATGCCTTTGAGGAGAGATAGTTCTTAAAGAGTGTGTCCTCATCCCCATTTGTACAATCAATTGTGTCAAGATTGCAAAGATGCTGCAGTTTTTTTGTTGTTGTTTTTTTTGCGTCTCTTCGTGTGTGGTCCTCAGGAACAGGTAGTAACACTTACATAAGTCTGACCTACTTCATTTGAAGCATACCAAGGCCTTAATACCTTGAGATCATCTCTGCTTTGAGGTTAGCGCCGTCACCACACTGCTTTCAAGGCCATGTCCATATTCACAACCTGATCTGAGAACAGCAGTGCTGATAATTAAAGAAAAACTCCACCCTTTCACCTCCTACATCTGCTACATGTCCTGTGCAAAAAACACTAACAGGACTATTTTGCTAGGAAGTGTCATTCAGTTTTGAGGCTCTTTCAGACTTCACCTTTATCAACTTCAACAAATTTCCCACCAAAGCTGAATCCCCTGTGGAGACACAACAGTTCTCAACACCAGGGGACATGATGTCTGCAGATCTGGTCTTGTGAAACCCTGATTCTGGACCCCATCAGCTCCACCCATACCTCATTATGTCTGCTGTGGGGTAAAAGTTCATACTCACCTTAGGCAATGCTTTAAGCAACCTGTAAGCTCTCTTCCACTACAGTCAATACATGGTGCATGGTTCAGTGACTAATGTCTGGGCTCCAGGGAAGAACTTCTCCGTGATAGTGTTTGTTTTGTCCAAGATCAATTCTAGTTTGTCTGCTTCTATTGCAATTCCTTCTCTCTGTATCATCGATGGAGAAGCCTTTCATCTTTAATGATAACCATCAGGACCATGACTTGATTTAACTTACAAGACTCTGCTCAGTGCTGGATATGACCTTTGTTTACCAACTCAAAGACACAACAGTAGAAGCTTCTAATTTTCCTTCGCACACAACTCTGCTTCGGATTAGTTTTATAGACTTGAACACTAAAGTGATCTGAAGAGTTGGGTCAGTGTCAAAACCTTTTCCAATAACTTTCCTAAAAGTAAAAAAAGAAAGAAAGATCATCCAGGATTTTACTCCTTTGATTTTTTACCTCTCTGATATGGTGACTCTGTTTGTGTGTGGGTTTCACTGACACTGAAAAATACTCTTCCTCTTTTTCTACCAACCTCCATTTACAGCTGCAGCAAACAAAGCGATCTTACGTCTTAATTTGGCCGATACTCACAGGAATAAAAAACACAAACTAGAAAAAAAAGGGCCCAGAAAGCAAGGCACGTTGCCAGTAGCTGTTTTGAAACAGTGGTTAAGGGTGGAATTTTCCTTTCCCACAATGTTTAACTCAATGTGAAATCTGTACGGCCCTGAACTTGCTGATCCTGAATGAGCACCCTAATTTCGAAGCCTCCCTACCAACAGGCCTGGGTCAACACTTGATCTCACAGCTCCACTGATGTGCAGCCACCACCTGTGCTGCTTTCATTCCTTCACGAACCACTGCGTCTGCTGATATTCTTTGGTTTGAGAGGGTGCTCCTCTGAGTAAGGCTCTCTCCCCTCTTCAACCCCATTTGCATTGTACTTCCTGGATCAGTCTCTCAGCTCCAGCTGATGTCATACTGCATCCATCCCTCCGGTGGGGCCAAGAACACCCTCCGGCCTCGGTACAGAAAACTGACAACTCCCCTGTAACCTGTACGAGGAACTCCTGATTTCAAGTCGTCCATCACTCCCAGGTTTCGAGCAAAGACTTTAAAACTGTCCCGGCTGGAGTACTGCACCCTGTATGGTCCAGGACCTTTTAAGCTGCCCCCTTGCTGCAGTTCCTCAATTTTCACCAGTGGTGCGCTGTAAACCTCTTTGATAAACTTTTCATCGTACTTCTCTTTTAGTAAATAAGACAAATTCTGTTTAGTAAAAGGCACAAATTGAGTGTTTAGCTTAATATATCGAAGATACTGGTCAAAGAATTGACCTAAACTCACGCCCTTTCGGCCAAAAGTGATAGTCCGTGAGATTTCGGGACGGATGCAGGAGCGGTCCTTGCGCTGCTCCGGCTGACGCATCCAGTCGTCCCAGAAGGCCAAGGGCCATTTGGGTTCCAGTTCGTCCCACATCTCCTTAAGCAGCATCCAGCCAAGACCAGGGAAGAAGTCTGTTCTGTAGAGCAGCTCAGGCTTGGAAGGATCCACCAAGGCATCTCTGCCGTTGTCGTTCCAAGCAGAAACACACCACAGGGTGGGGTCAGAGCGCAAGATCGGGTACAGAGCTCTGAAGTACTCAAAGAAGTCTGGTGCCACCTACATGAGGGGAGAGAGACACACAGAGGTGAGACACTGTTGCTGCAGAGATACAGCTCAAATAAAAGGAGAAAAACATTCTCAACAACTTCACCTCTTCACTGTCGGTGGGGGCTGATGGCCTTTTGACCATCATTCCTACCAGTGATGATCATAAAAATCAGTTAATAACTCAGATTGGAAACACAAGTTCACAAGTGGTCATGCTCCCCAAAAAGATGACAAAACAAATCCAGTGGGCCAAGATGGAAGGAAAAATGTCTTCTGAAAAGCGATCTGTATACACTTTAAGACCTGTCTCCAAGTACCTGGCCACTGCAGGAACTATTGGATTTTGCTGTATAATATTGTCAGGTCGTGACCTTACCTTGTAAAATGCCCTGAAATAATGTGTGTAGGCTGGTTGCTATACAAATGACACAAATAAAACTGGACTGAATTCCAACCATCAGTATGGAGAAGGAAAAACTCTCCTCAACTATTTCTAAGCTTCACAGGGACATGAGCATTCGCTCCTCTCCTCCTCTCCCTTTGTGCGTACATGTGCTGTTAGCTTTTAAAAAAGGCAAAAATACATGAAGGGCTCATCACATAATGAATCTGTATGACGAGCCCACTGGTGGTTAAATACATAAACCTAAATTCAAACTTAAAGAGAGATTAACCGGAAACAAACAGTGAGTTATCAGTAATATAAGGAGGAAACCAGTGGAGAACAGTTACATAAGTGAACCCAGATTTTCCCTGCTCACTGGCAAAATAATTGCTGATTTACAGGGCACAGTTTTTTCCCCTCAAGCTTCTGGTTCAAGTCGAAATTACTTTGAGTTTCCTGTAACTTGTTTCCTGCTGCTGAGGCACTTTTTACCAGCCGAATATTCACACTAACATTTTCTTTTTTATCCACCTCTGGTTGCTTGGTGAAGCTTTACACACATTCGCCTACGACCTCTCTGTTCAGCAGTAGCACATATAATTAATAGTATTACCAGTTAAATGTGGTGGGATTAAAGATGATTACAGATGATGATGATCATCATCTGGTATCTGTTCTCTCTCCCATGAAAGAGTCATTGTTTCTGTTGTGATTCAAAACACACTCACACACACAAACCTCTGCAGTTACAATGATATATACAAGTTGTGCAACAGTTCTGACTAGCATCCACTCTGGGCTTTGTGACAACACACTAAAAGGATCCTGGGTAGAGTCAGTCACAGTCTGAATAAGCTGCTGCTGCTGCTGTTGTTGTTGTTGTATATTGAGGAAACAGTCTTCGGTGACAACTTGAGACAAATGTGGAACCTGTGGAAGCAGCTCCAGTCACCACTGACCCACATTTCACCGCAAGCCAAATGTAATTGCACTTTGACCATGGAAAGGTTGCACAAACTCATCAGACCTGCCAAACAGAACTTTTCTGATGATTAGTGAGTGTCAGGGATTTTTTTGGCGATCACAGTCTGCGATGGTTTTATAAGGTCCTTTGATCCGAAGCTTCAGAATGACAGTTAAACATTCGATGAGTTACGCAGTTTACTACGAACTATCATAGCAGCCAGCTCAGAGAAAATGCAACTTGAATGCGAAAAACATGTTTGTCAATATTTAAGCAATATGTGAGTTTGTTTTTTATTAATTCACGTTTCCACTGGTTTTTAAAACCTCGGGACAGTGTTTAAAAAGCTTTTTCTAGACCCAGTTCATCAATATCACCACTTGAGATGTGAACCAATGAGACTTTATTGATACTATTGCCAATATCAACTCTGCTTGATTTCCTTTGATGATTCTCGATCAATTTTCTGTGTGGACAGAATGGCAGTAATCGCTCAATCTCACAATAACTACACAGTCTATGCACCTTGTTAATGGACAGGTGTTTCTGACCTTACTTGGAATGAGCATTTTAGACACAGTGCGAAACCGTGATGTCAGGCTCATGTGACTGTCCTGAACTATAGTGATGCCACGTCAAAACAAGATGGCAGCTTTATAGAAGGAGCTCTAAAGATCTGAGGTATGTGATTCTGATGGCTCACATTACTTGCCTGGTTCTCAATTCCCAGCCCAACCAAAGACCCAAATATAAAAGCTTCACCAGTCGACAGTTTGATTTACTCTTTTCAGCTGTATGCGGCGTCTTTCAACATTGTTTTTGTAAACCGATTTAGTACGCATACTCACATCTCTGACATTCAGCAGGATGAAAAATACGGCACTTCAGAAACTCATCCTGATAGAAACTGATGGATGTAGCTCTTAGCTGAGTCTTAAGGTAAACCATAAATCACTACCTGTGCTTATGTGTAAATGAGGTGTAATGAAGAGAAGCCATCACTAGTAATGTTGAGTGTTTATAAAGAGAAATATGCATGAAAAGGCATGAACCAACAAACCACAAGCGCCACAAGCACACTGTCCTGTAAAAAGCAACATGGCACATAAAAGCAGGCTATCATGCCTGATGATGCCTACTGTGACGCATGGTTACGCAAGCACAATGAGGTAGAAGTCCAAGGACACTCACCTCGAGGTCATCCTCCACTATGACGACGGTAGACTGGGACAAAGTGTTGAACACTTGGTTGAGAGCCCAGCGGTAATGTCGGGCAATTTTGTAGTAGCCTTGGAACTTCCTGTGCTCCGGCCGGACCCTGATGTCCGACAGGTCCGGCTGGCTTAAGTGCGTCACTTGATCTCCATACGAAGCAATCACACGAGCGGTCTCGGCGTGGCCGCAGTCCTGGCTGACGATGATTGGGTTCAGTTGCGGGGAGGGGCGGTACTGTATCAGTCTGTCAAGGCTTCGTTTTACTGTCACTCTGTCACAAGCAATAACTAGAATGGGAATGACGACTTCTGGGCTGGCAACAGTAGTCGCCACGTTATTGTTGTCGTCATTCTCCTCCTTGACTTCAATGGCCTGGTCCTGCTCTGACTTAGAGTCTGGAGCTACTGTATGAACAGGCTTCTGTGTTGTAAGTTGTACGTCAGTTTGGGGCCTGTCATCCCCACCATCTTTGGCAGGAAGCGGGGGCTTTGTTGTCTGGTGGACAACCTTTGCATTGACTTTCGTATCATCCGTTTCTCTTTTCCCGACGTCTTTCTGCCGAATCCACACCGCCCTGTGACTTTCAATCTGCTTCAGCAGCTTCTTCTGGGTCTCAAGTTGAACTTCAACCTCCTCTGCCAGCCGGATCACCTCACCAGCCAGGTTGGCCTGGCCTCCTTTCCCTTTGCCCACGCCCCACTCCTCCTTTCCTCCGGGTTCAGCTCCACCACCTTCTCCCAGGCGGCCGATGGGTGGGCGACCCCAAAGATAAAGAAGAAGCAAAGCATTCCAGGCAACAAACAGGAAAGCACCGCATAGTATAAGAGAACCTTTCTTGCGAACCATGGCCCAATGACACTAGAAAAAGGGATGGGGTTGTGAAAAAGGCTGAAAAAAGTGGAAAAGCGATGGGACCAGAGTGAGAATCCTTCAGACCAAGGTGGCAATCTCAGATGGGCAGGAATTTGATGTCCAGTCACATTGTAATTTACTTCAGAGTCGAGATCATCGTGTCTTTTGGAAGGAGGCGTATCAGGAGGAAAGTCAGTATTAAAATGATTTTGTGTATTCCATCAAAAATCTCAAAGAGACGGGGCAGGACTTGAAGAAGTTCAGCAGAGGGAGGTTGTAAAAGTGCAGATGGATTTTTTACAAAAAAAAAAAAAGCAGGGGGGGGCAAGGTCGGTTTAGGTTGAGGGAATGTCACTGCTTGTATGTTATCCTTCAGCCATCATCCTGAAACAGGAGGAAAACAAATCATCAGCACAATGAATGCAGCTCATGTGAACTTTAAATATCGAAGCAAACAAAGAATTTATTATATTCACAAAGTCTTCAAACACCTTCCCCTTTTTCACATTTTGTCATGATGTGGTTTAATGCTTTTCAGGCTGCTCTTATACCTAATACGTTACCAAAAGCAAAAACAGAGTTAAGGACTCTTTACTCAGGACTCAGCTGAAGCACATTTGCAGTGATTAGAGCCTCAATCCTTGCTGGGTATGACGCCAAAAAACTAACGCTTGAAAATGGGGATAAAAGTGACGGCTAAAGACTTTGTGAAAGTTTGTGCTCAATCAAATCTTCAGTATTGGCACCGGTATCCAAATACTTAAACCAACACTCAGTATTAGACACAACAGTGTTACAGATCACTGCAACAGTCTCTTATCCTACCCCACATGGTGACGATGTTTAATATCAAACAAGCACATCAGCTCTTTATCTCAATGGTCCTATCAGGTCTGAGGGATTTTTTGCAAGAGACCAAATCCAAAAAACCCACGACGTTATCAGGCAGCAGCAGCAGCAGCAGTCTAACGGTTCTCTTCTGAACTGGAGATAAACAGTGAGCAATGTTATTTGTAGAGGCCTTCTGAGGACTGACAGGACGTCCTGTGCATCTTCGAGTGACTCAGACAGGCTGGTGGCCAAAACTGGTCCGTTTGAAAAGAGGGAGATAAAGTCCTCGACTGAAAGTGAGTGACAAGCCCAGGTACAGTCTATGCATGTGAGACCATCCATTAATCTAAGGGGATTCTCATAAGAGGGGATTACTAGAAAAATCACCACCACTACAGGGGATAGATTCATATCTGTCATGTCACAGGGAAGTGATGTTGACTGGACATGATAATATTAATGCAATTAAAGGCTAATGTGATGGATATTTAGGCTCGAGTTGACACCAACTCTGGGTTCATCATACATCTGTTAGTAAGTGTTATATCTCCATGTTTACATTTACAATGATCAAACCAAGTTGTCATAAAGACAGTAGGACCGCACCAAACACACAAACACATTCAGAGCTGAGAAGATGCAGGAATTTGAGACTAAATATCGTAAGTCTGGCTAAACAATAGCTTTTGTTTTAAATTAGCTCTCTAATTAAATGTCTGTCAATACCTGACATTTCAAAGTCCAACGTCCCGAGAACAAACAGGCTCCAGTAAAGTTGAAAAGCTCAAACAGAGCGCTCCAGTCAAACACAACTACTAAACAGCGTCAACAGAGAAAAGTTCACTTTGTATTTTGTTGCTGTAACCCGACGGGAGGATGAAGAAGAGCGCTCCTCCACCGAAGCCTCTCAGAGTTAGAAAAGCCTAAACCAATTAGTGCCGATAAATATAGGCGGTGCTCAATAATCTTGTAAGGATGGATGTTTGACTATGAGGAACAGATGCTCTGATGAGGAGCGTCTGCCTGGCCATGCTTCAACGCTCCAGGACGGGACCGACTCTGCTCTGCAGGGCATTAACATATCAGACCTGTTTGTCTTTCTGTCACCAGCACCTTATAAACTTTGTAGAGCAGTAACATGTTTTACTAACGCTAGTGGAGCCAAGGCTGCCCTCACACTGCAGCAGGGTTTGGTCCATCAAACACCAGGAAAAAAGGGAGTACAGTCCATCACATGCTCTCGCAGCTCTGAAGTGGCAACGTCAGATCAATTGCAAAAACATTTTCCCAAAAACGTAACTCACCACCGCTCTGAGAATCAGCTGATGTGATGAGTAACCAAACAATCATTTAGTCAACACTTTCACATGAGGCAAAGGAAAAAGACTCATCACAGTCACGGCTGAATAAAGTTCTATTGATAATACCTCTCAATAACTGATCGATCGGCTCAGCTTCAAACACAAAACAATCATATATTTTACACGACAAATGTGAAACGTATTCTTTACAGAAGACGTGTTCAATGTTTCTGCTGTTTATATAGAGTAACACAGGTCTAATACTTTTAATGAAGGCACCAGTGTTGATCTCCTGTCACCTAATGCAGCAGGAGAACAATCTACATCCTCCATGAATCAACATCATTCAAACAAGTTCAACAAAAACTGAGCTTTCATGAAGGTGGGTTTGGACATATTTTATCAATCTGGTAATTAACAGGATTAAAAAAAGTTGTTGCTTCTACTCTGAAAACACACACACACACACACACACACACACAAAACACCCTGCATGCAGACAATGGCTCCCTGAACGCAGACAAGTCAAACCGTGTGGGAGAGGAAAAGAGACACAGCCAGGAGGACACTTCAAGTCCTCAGGGACAGAAGAAAACCGGGCGTGTAACGAGATTACGCTCTTATCAGTAAATTAAGGGAAACAAAGGGTAAAAACCAGCCGTACCTGAACTCGGATCAGCTTTACAAACCTGCCATGCCTCCCCCCTTCAGCGGTGTGGTGAGTTTAAAACCCTCTGCAGACAAGAGGAGCTGACTGTGGACAGGGAGAGAGAGATGGTGGGCAGAGAGGGAGGGAACTGTTGCTCCTCTTAACAAACTGTACCAGCTGAAACTCTATTCTTCTTTAACCCCCTCCTCCCTCCGCCAGACAACGTGGAGCTGACTGGGAGGAGAAGGAACATCCAGGAGAGCCTGCGGCGGCACGGACCCACTCAGCCCAGGCAGTGGACCGACCGACCGACCGACCGACCGACCGTCCGGCTGGCTAACGCCTGTCAAGTTTGCAAACACTAAATACACATTTTCCTCTGAACCGATGCCAGAGTCCACACACAGTCTGTGGAGACGAAGCCCAGCTGTTACGCTTCACATACTTGTTCTCTGAAGGTGTCAAGCTAGCTGACATCAAACTGGCCGTTAGCTACGTTACAACACAGGACACAATGGATGTCAGATGCAGCCAGTGCCTCATCGTCTCTACCATCATCTCTCAGCATCAGGGCACTTGGAGAATGTTTAAAGAGCAGGCTAGCTGTTAGTTAGTTAGCTAGCTGGCTGGCTGGCTGGTCGACTGGCTGGCTAACGCCGAGCAAGCAGCTGTGGAGATTTTCTCCACCCGTGCGCGACTCCCTGAGCGTGGAGACGTGGATGTGGCAGCCGCAGCCGGTCTCACTCACCTCTCACGTGCCGGTCTGAACGAGTCGGTGCGGCTGGCATCTCGAAAGGACACGAGACTCGCACCAGGCTGCAGCGCTGACAGGGTAGCTGGCTAGCTAGGTAGCTAGCTAACGGTAGCTAGTGGAGCCACCCTTACATTTCCCTCGGTGTCACATTCACTGCACATCTCTGTGTGGGGATACAACGGGTCCTCTAAACGCCTGCACCTCCACCTCTGGGTTCACGTTATTCTCCCAGCTCGGCTCTTTTGTCCTACACCAGTAGCCTGCTACCATTAGCAGGCTACGGTGTGGTGCACTCCGCTAGAACCGTTACACCGCCGCCGGCATGTGTGTCCACGGTGAGGCTTTGCAGAGAGAAGTCCCGTCCTCTGCCTTGGTTCAGTTTCTCGTACTCCAGCTGTGTCCACAGGCTGCTGCCTCCTCTGATGACGGCATCTTTCATTTGACCACACAAAACTGCACTTCCGGATTATTGACTCGAGAGTTGACCTAATCTGAGCCAGGTCCTGTCCCCAACAATAACGCTCTCCGTTAAGACTCGTATGACATAATGATAATAATAATAAATATAACAAGAACAGTAATAATATTGATATTATAAAGAAAAAGTATCACTATCACTATTATTATTATTATTATTATTATTATTATGGACCAAGCTACTAAAATACTGGCTCATGCACTTCCCATAATGCAACTTGATAACATCTTCAGTTTGAGTGATGTAAATTGTTTTGTAATGATAATCAAGGTCTACATCTGCGGTTTCCAACCATTTCCAGCTCAAACCTCCAAGAAAGCCAGCCTCTGATTTGATCTGTAACCATACAGAGGCCAAATAATGCCCCTTTATTTTAATGGGATGATCTCTTTTTTGTTTGGCAGAGGGAAACTCAGATTGTGTCTTGACTCTTTCCTGAGGCTAACCAGCTGTCTGTTTTTTCTAGCATGTGGCTGTCATGTGGTTGTCATGTGGTAATCCAGTGGTGACCACATGAAGTTCCTGTCATTGTCTTATCACAGTGATTGGCTATAAGAGGAGACAAAAAAATCTTGAACAATTTTTGTACTTTGAGTTTTTCTTTCTTATGACATATTTTCACCAAAACTGTTTGGCATACAAGTTGACGGCCCACTTGCAGTATTACCATCATGTAACACATGTTGGGAACTACCATATGCATTATGATTTTTTTTGTCCCATAGTAAAAACCTAACAGGGATGTTGGCGATTAATGTCCAATCTTTAGTCTATGTGTTTATCCTACATATATTGTGTTTCCTGTTTTTTTTTATTGTTGTTGGAGTGTAGAGTTTGCATGTTTCCTCGTCAAGAAAACATTCCTCAACTTTAGGATAAAACACATTCATTTCACAAAAGTAACAATCACACAGTTCAACCACCACAGTTATTAAAAGGACACAAATGGCATTTCTATATATTAACAAAATACATTTACTTCCCTTTTGAGGATACTTGCAGACTGTCATAACTTCCTCTCCTTCAAATTGTACAGTAGACAGCGACAGAAACGGGCTGTGACATTATGTACATTATGTGAACAACATATTAATGACAGTATGCAAACCCTCATTCATTCACGCAGTATACGGATCTTAGGCTCAGACAACATAATTATAAATAATCATCAAGTTCATCAGGTCTAATGTCCAGCAGTCCAGCAGGTTCCAGGTTGTTGTAGTTATTTTGCTGATTGAGTCTCTTGCAGCACCTTCAGCTGCTCCTCAATGGTTTTCAGTTCCTGCTGCACTGCTGACATCTGAACACAGGGACGGGTTGGAAATGTCAGTCACATGAAAACTCTCACTGATCATATTTGCCAGTATAAATTAGACAACCATGCAGAATGATGGTAATATAATAAATATCTGATCAGAGATGAAGATAAAGCAGTTTGTGTATATCTTCCATAAGGACCACATCAGTACAGCAGACTACCTGCACCTGAGCGTCCAGTGCTCACCTTACTCTCCATCTGCTCCCTGATGTGAGCAGGAACCTTGGTCAGGTAGTCTGAAGACCGGACCCTGCACAGGATTTCCTCCAGCTTTGGAACAAGCTTGTCTCTGCGCTGAGAGAGCTGCAGGATCTGTTTGTCCACATTCATCCCACTCTGAGGGAGCAAGTAACACGATAGTAGACATCAGACATCATCCTGAATAGTGGAACCAACCAACACGACAATGTGCCTTTTTCTCCATATGCTGTCAGCACATGGGAAAGTCAATGCTAGGTCCATTTCACAATCAATTTCTGGTTATTATGGCAGGGCTATACTTGGAATATTACTTTTATCTTCCACATGCACACACCGAACTAAAACTAATGCAGTCTAATATCCATCAGTCCAGCCATAAATGGAGTTTATGATGTTCAGTATTTATTGAAACTGCTTCAGACCAGTGCTCAAGAAGCTTCATGGTCCCTTTGGAAGCTGCAGTTATTTCTATTATCTTGTTTCTACTTATAGTCAGAGGTGGACAGTAACAATGTACAATATCTTTTCACAGTATGTGCTCTTTACTTACACTTTAATTCCACTATATTTCTATGAAGGACTCGTATATTCAAGCAGAGCTTTTAGTCTGTGGAATTTATTTGCTTTTATTTTGAAAAGGTGATTCCTGACTCTTCCACTGTCAGTCATGTTTCACTTTGTCAGTGTCCTAATGACACTACGTTAGATAAAGGTGAGGGAGAAGATTCTTCACCATGATCTGATCCTGCACTTACTGCAGGGCTCTATATATATTAGGCTGCATCAGGTGAGTGTGTATTTGTAGTGTACACTGTTTTTAATTAATCAGTCAGTTGGGGGTCTGGTATCACAATCTGCTCTCAAAATCCCATGTGAATCATTTACAACATTAGCAGCTGTAGACTTCCAGATGTTTGTGCTTCTGAGGGAGTCTGAGGTGAGTTGGTACCTGTACGTGAAGGTGTAGCTGACATGTGTGGTCCACCACATCAATGAGGCTTCCTTCAGGTGGAGGAGTGGACTGAAGGTTGTCTTCACCATGAGGACAGAAGATGTGGAGGCTGGATATCCGGCTCAAGGTGCAAACAGCTGACTCAAAGTGAAGGAGGACCTGGGCCTGGCTGGGTGAACACACTGCCCACACTGAAACACACAACACACGGGCGACATGAAAACAAATGAAGGCTCATTAAAACAGGGTTTTGTCTCTGTCGTCCTGGATTCACATGGAGCTTTCTGTCATTTTGAAGTAGTCGCTTTCAGCTGTTACATGACTCACTGGCAGGTTTTTCTTTGGTCATGCCGCACTGGGCTCGCAGCGAGCGCGCCGCGCGGATCACTTCTTGGACCAGTAGGAAAGACCTTTCCTCTTCAGGGAAGTGCCAGTGACTCTGGTGGGATGAAGAGGTTAAACAAAAATAACATCAATACGTCAACTGAAACAAAAGGAAAGTTAAAAGTGGAGCTGGAAGGATGACATTCACTAGAAAGATCATCATCAACAGCCTGTACCTGTTCACCAGCTTATTTAAGCATTTGTGCCAATCATGAAACAGAAACACAGGTGATGCTTGCAAACACAATAAAGGCAAAAAAAAATTATCTGGAGATGTTAAAAAGACAAAAAATGGAGGAACAGCCCAATGATAGTGTGGTGTTCCTAATAAAGTGCTGTCAGCATATGTTGTATCTAAATGCACAATACTAAAGCAATAAAGGTGATGCACAGTTCAGTCCAGATTAGCTGCTGTTGTGCTGAGTTTTAAGGCCTGACAGCAGCTGTAAAAACTGTAATAGGTGCAGTGTAAGCAGTGTAAATGCTTCCAGCCTGTACATGTGGTGTGGTGGTTATTGGGAGGGGGGGTTGATGGCTGCAGGCCTACCATCTGAGCAGAGCAGGGGTACGGCTGTAAACACAGGCTGCTCTGAGCAGGAGCTCCAGGTCTGAAGGGCTGCAGTCTCTGCCACAGCTCCTCTGTGATGAAGGGCATGAAGGGGGAGAGCAGGACCAGGGATGTGGACACGCAGTGGTAGAGGACGCTGCTGGCCACCTGCCTCGCTCTGCCACTGTGCTCCTCCTCCTCCTCCTCCTTCTGGACCAGCACTGGCTTCACATGCTCCTACAGAACATACACACACAGCAAAGGAGCTGACAAACACGACATGGGTTTCCACACTGACACAAATCAGCTTTATTTAGGTTAATCTGTTGTCTTTGATTCCCTGGGACTGAGCCTCCCTGTTGCTATGAATAAATCAGGTAAATATATCTTCCCTCTCTATTAGACAGAAAGCAGATTACTGCTGATACAAAGGAAATGAGCAGGGATCCAATTTCTAATCTGTGAGTCTTTGATGACATCAAAGTGCACCCATGATGCCTCTCACCAAGTAGACGTCACACAGGTTGTGGACCCAGAAGGAGTACAGGGCAGACGTGACCGCATGGAGCTCGTAGGCCTCGAATGACTGCTCGCATTGGACTATCGTGCTGTAGAGTCTGGAGCAGATCCAGCGGTCCATGCTGCTCAGAGGAGTCGTCTACAGATTGGAAAAGAGGAAAAACTGTGTTACAACAGATACACAAACATACTGTCAGATGATTTTTAGTGTCTTGTATGCTGCCATAGAGCATCTCAATTTGAATCCTGCCTCTTCTGCCTGAAAGTAGCTTCCAACCTGCTGATTTAGGGAGAAACTCCAAAAAATAATCTCCTCACTCAGGACCCTAATTTCTTTTGACTCAGTGGCTCACTAAGCGTCTTTGCACTAAAAGTAGCTCCTAAATCTGGGAGAAGTTAGACATAGTGGAGAAGGCTCTAAACGCACTAAGACAAAAATCACAAGGAAATTTGATTTTTGATTTTTCCATTCAGTGATGTGAAGTTTTGTTCTCAAATCTTATTCATATGAGAACGGTCATAAACTTTTCCAACAACAGTTGAGGTAAAAACTTAAACACACAGTCCAACAGGCTGTAGGGTTTCTTTCCTGTACCTCCTCCAGTGTTCCCACTGGTTCCATGTTGTCACCCATCACTCCCAGTGTGAATCTCAGAGTCTGCCACATTTTATTGCAGAAGTGTCTGGAGCTCAGGACCTGAGAGATGGACAGGCTGATGTCTTCTCCTGATAAAGAGAGGGTAAATAGACTCTTTTATGGTGAGAAGTTTTCTTTCATTGCTGGACGTTTGTAGGGAGTCAAACAGTGTCTGAATGGGACAGATGCATGGACAGATATGGAGGAAAACAAAACCTTGTATGTTGATATTTTACTTAGAGAAACAAAAGAATTATCTTCATTAAATGAAAAGCAGCTGAGGTTTTAAATGTGGTTGTTCATGTTAAAATGTATAACTACAAGCTAACATCAACACTTCGTCCTCACTCTTGTTTATATCAAGACACATCCACCCAAAGAAAAGAAGGAAATCAATGATCAATGCTATCTTTAAGAGACACTACCATCAGTTTGTTGCATCAAGTTCAGTGCAGTCACAAGTCTGCAAAAAAGAGGAGTGCAGAAAAATGGGTGGACTTTTCTATGCATCACAGCTGGAGCTAATTGAGGGTTATTAAAACACCTCAGTCAAAAAAGCTTTAAAAGCAGCTGTGAAAACATTCACTGGTAAATCCTTGCAATCTTTGAGGGGGTGAATATTCCAGTTGATACCAAAGCAGTGCTGAGGCCTATTATACAATCACATCACATTTTCTTCACACATTAATTATCCCAGTGGACTAACGAGAGTCATTTAACAGCTGAACTCCAAATATTTCATGGAAGAGTGTGGAAAAAAAAAAAGAAGAAACTGAAAAAACAAAGAAGCTCGTCTGCAAAACTGGGTCGGGCGACCAGCGAGTGACAAAAGATGTGAGAAAACTGATCTGCGGTCCTGTCACAAGAACTTTCTCTCTCTCAGCTTCCTCTACACATTTGCACATTCATCCTCCTGACAAATGTCTTCCTCCTCAGATAAAGCGAGCAGAGATGAGAGTCACTCACCCTGCATCTTGTGGGAGCAGAGGGCGAATCTCAGAGCGTCAGTCCCACACTGAGGGATCCCCCTGGGGAAGTCTTTCCTCTGTGGGGAAGCAGATGGAGCGGCCAGATAAGACAAGGAAGTAATGAGTGTGCTCAGTCAGCCACAAAGAAGACAGCAGAGAGGGGAGCTGACCTGTGCTTCCATGGCAACCAGCTGCTCCCTGGGGTGAAGGTTTCCCTCCACCACTTTCTCCTGAAGTCTCTGCGAGGAAAAAGAAAAGTGAAGAGTTTCATAACAAAATGTGTTTGGAGAGGACATAAGTCAAGTCGGTCTCTCTGTGGAGGAAATCCTCATCGGTTCTCTATGGAGAATATATTCTCCCATCATCTTTCACACCCGAGTGTGTATAAAAAACAGGAATTTGTTTTTTGTGTGTGTGTCAACTCAGTGCTTTTAAGCAAATCAGATGTCACATGTTCTATTTTGCAGGTAATCTATATATCTATCATTATAATGTCCCAGTGGGTGGTAATGTAATGGAGAAAGACCATGTTCATTAAAAGTTCATTAAGAAACTGAACACAACAGCTGCATCAGCAGAAATGATATAGATTACCAACATCTCATCATTCAGGCTCTAGGCATTAAAGAGGTGGTGACACTGATTTAATTCTCAAAAGAAGAAAAGTGTATTATTGGATTTCTAATCTCGTCCCTCAAAAGACTAACAGTGAAGATCCCATGGCCAGAGACTTCATTCAAGGAACCAATTATGATTGCAAACTTCTGAAAGCTGCTAAACAGATATTTTCATTTCATTCATAGCTTTTAATTTCTGTAAGTAGATTTCAGTTTCTGGATTATCTAATATCAATAATGTTAATTGGCTGAATAAATGGATTTAGCCTGTGGGTGAGTCCATTCATCAGCCACTGGAAGTGATGAACAGTCTGATGACAGTAGAGACAAAGGATCTCCTTACCCTCTGAGTCCAGAGTGACTCCAGAGAGAATACTCATATCTACTTATGGATTGACACTTCAATAAAACACAGCAGAAGAGGAAAACATGGGCTGTGGTAAAGAAATGAGCAGTGATCATGAATAACACAGCATGAATAAAACCTTCTAAACAACACATATACTACCGAACCTTCACTGACTGTACACAGATAAGAGATAAGTAAAAGAAAGGTTCCACAGCTCAACTAGGTTGTTGTAAACCCAGACACCTGGTTCTACCAACCTCCAGAGAGACTCCGTGTATAACATCCAAGGGGTCGATGACGTTTCCGAGAGATTTACTCATCTTCCTGCCGTGTTTATCTCTCACCAGAGAGTGAAACAGAACCTGTGAGGCATGATGGGAACAGGAAGGGGAGAGAGGAACACCAGCACAGGCTGAAACTGTGATTCTTCAATAACAACTGTGTGCCATTTAATTCTTGGGGGATTCCTCTTTATCTATAAACACCTGCTTAAAGGGCAGCTGTCCCGTCAGCTCTGTGCCCAGCATCACCATCCTCGCCACCCAGAAGAAGATGAGGTCACTGCCTGTCTCCAGAATAGAGTTGGGGTAGTAGCGCTGAAGGTCGCTGGTCTGTGGGAAAATAAGGCTGGTAGGTGTTATCACATAAAGGCACAGGGCTGTTTATATTGGGCACTGTGGGTGGGCAGGTGGAGGACGGGCAGTACCTGGTCAGGCCAGCCCAGCATGGCGAAGGGAAACAGGCCTGAGGAGAACCACGTATCCAGGACGTCAGGGTCTGAAACAGGGAGAATAAAAAATGTAAGTAATGGAGAAATACATCATCACTCAGTCCGAAAGTGACAGACTTTCTCGATGGGCGATGGCTGGGGCAGAGGAGGGCGACGTCCACACTGCTGCATTTTAATGTGACGAAACACACGGCTACGTCTCTTCCTGCAGGCAAACACAACTATAGTTTTCCATCACCTGAGACAGGGATGTTTAGAATCTCTGGTGGACTTTGTTGTAAGTTGAAAATTGAGGCTGTGTTGTAGCCTGAAAAAAAAAAAAAACATCTGAAAGAATGACATCGCCTCGACGACTAGTGGTGAATACAAGATGAGTAACAAATTAGTGTTCAGACAATCTGCTTCCTGTTCACACCGGCTCACGTGTGTCCATGAATGGTTGTCTGAGATGGGTTTTCAGGGTGATATGGAGAGATAACGGTCATCTGGATGGCAAATGTATTAGTGTGGAAGCAGCCTGAGGTTTTTATTAGATGCAACAGGATAAGATGGAGGTGACTCACCCTGAGTCAGAGTAACGGCGTCGGGGCTGACGCCATATTTGACGACAGCTCTCTGTCGAGCCTCATCCTCACTCCGTCCCCAGACCCACTGCTCCTGCAACAAACACAAATACACACACACGTTACTTTTGCAGACATGACATAGACTTAGAGTCATTTCCTGGAGACTTCCTCCAACTCTGACCCTTTTAGTGCCAGCACAAACATCTGCTTTCTCCCAGTTGGTCCAGCATTTTAGTCGCCACACAGCTGTCAGACGCAACAAATATGGTGGGGTGAGCTCTGGCTTCTCCAACCACATAAATATCATTAAACAACCACACAGTGTGAGAAACCTACACCACAGTCTGGGACAGATTGACACCAGTGTGTAATGTGGGGAGTGGATTCATCTCATCACTCAGTCAGTTCACTGTTACGGGAAAACATACCGAGCTAATGTCTCTCAGTGGGGTTCCTCTTAAAACATCCACATACCTCTCTTTTGACAGTATAGTCAGGAAGCTCCACTCGGTAAGCAGGGATCTGATGACCCCACCAAAGCTGTCTGGAAATGCACCAATCACTGCAAAGCAAACAGTGGGACATTGTTGAAGACTCAAGAGTTGAAACAAGAGCTTATTTATCATCGGAGTGGTGTCATTTCATGCACGTCGGGCTGGCAACAATGACACAAACGCTGCCATTGTTCCTCCTCACGCCACTGTACAAGTCAAAGGTCAAAGGGCCAGTCTACCTGATGTTGGACAACCACTTCTTCCACGTCTTGGTGTAGAAGTGAGGGATGATTTCCAGCTGTCCGTCCTCCACAGCCTGACAGGTGAACACAAAATCACATTTGATCATTTAATAAATGTCAGAGTTAAGATGTTTTCCATGACGGAGTCTGAAAATACATCAACTAACCTGTATAGCTTTCTGAGCCATTTCCTCACAGCGGACAAACCACTGCTTCTTTAGAAGAGGTTCAATGACGTCTCCTGAGCGGCTGAGATAGAAGGGAAGGAAGAAAGGAGGGAATACAAAAAAATATTTTAAAAAACCCATCACCATACTGTCCTGTTTCAGGAAGCAAAGAAGCTAATGTAAATATGGAAAGTCAAATGCCTAATGATGATGTGTGTTCCTTTACCTGCACACAGGTAAAGTCATGGCATGACTCTTCTTTCCTCTCAACAGCTTCTTCTCCGCCAGTGCGTCCACGACAAGCCGTCTGGCATCGAAGCGCTTCACTCCCTTAGAAGAACCAAAAATCAAAACATCATAACAAACCTGCTCAGGGTTTTGGTTCCAACAGACAAATCCATATTAATCACATATGATACTGATGATGCACCTCCAGCCACCGCCCGCATGAGGGTGTCATGGTGCCATCTCCTCTGATCACAGTGAGGCGTGGCAGTGAGTGTCTCTCTGACAGCAAGAAGTCGGTGTGGTCATGAGCAGGAGTCACCTTCACTGCACCTATGAGACGCAAACAGCAGCAGCAACAACGTACATGAGCTCTCTTTGACTTAAACACGCTTAAACAGGCATCTGATGCTCAGTTTGTGATGTGAACGTGTCAGTGTGTGTGTTTCTGTCACCAGTTCCCAGCTCCATGTTCACCATAGAGTCAGTGATGATGGGCAGGAGCCTGTCGGTGAAGGGGTGTCTGCACAGCTTTCCATGAACAGCCTGGAAGAAAAGTGGGCAGAGCAGAGAAACCTGAGCACAACTGATGCACAGAGCGGAGCCTGTAATGCCTTCAGCAATGCAGGAATATGATACAGGCATAAGAAAATATTGATGGGCTAAAATATTGCAATATTTTATGTTGTAAAACTGAGCCTCAACCCAATGGTAATTCCTGTGTTTTGGGAGTAGTACTATGACATAGGATGATATAGGCACAAAAAATTGTTTAGGCATTCAACTTCATATTATCAGAGTTTTTATAAAAATAGATTTGCAATGCATCACTTTGCTTACAGTATCCCAAAATCAGCCTAAACGGCTGTGAAACTGCAGCCTCTGGGTCTACAGCAATATACTGATGCACATGACAAGACAATCAGCTGAGCTCTATCAGTGGGGAAATATCTCCATCTATAGGTCTGCTGGGAAAGAGCAGAGAGGAGAGGAGAGAAGAGGAGAGGAGGCAGGAGGACGAGAGATGGTGAGAGGGATGAGAAAGGAGTGAAAGCACAAAAAACTCAAGGGGAGGAGAGGAGACTTTGCTTTGTTTTCCCTGTTGAATTCAAAGTATAAAAAGAGGTAGTCAGTAGCAGGGAAGTAAAGGTCAATACTTCAAAATAAAAGCTAAAGGGAACCGTGTGGACAGTCCATCACAAATCAGCACTCACCTGATATCGAGGGTCATCAGGGTGCACAGCTATGGCCACATCTCCCAGCATCGTCTCTGGACGGGTGGTGGACACCGCCACTTCTCCATCTACAACACAGTGTGAGCGGAAATTATAACATAACACACATAAACATACCAGTGTCCATGAATGCATCATATTTCCAGAGGGTCACAGCTCACTCACCATGGCCATCTAAAGGGTACGCAAAGGTTAGCATTGTACCAAACTCCACCTTGTCCTCATAACCAGGCACAGACAGCATGGTCTGTCCAGACAGTTCCTTAGAGTCGACCTGTCAACGGATCCATCACACTCTTAACATTTGCGACAGCCTGTTAAGAAATCCTCTAAATTCATTTTCCCATGCACAGTGTATTTCTCTAAGTATGAGTCCTAATGATTTTAGCTGTGGAGTGAGGAGGAACTGGAGCTGGTGTCTGTAAAAATAGTGTGAGCCCTGCTGTTACATACAGTGAAGATGCACGTGGAGCTGAATCACCTCTATGTCAGAGATGGCTGACTCCAGAGCACAGCTCCAGTTGACCAAACCCTCGGAGCGATAAATCAGACCAGAGTCAGAGAGTCGGACGAAGGCCTCAGTCACTGCCCTGCTGAAACCCTGAGACACAGAACGACTCAGTGAGATGGTGCATGATCATTTGATCATTTCATTTTAACAAAAAAAAAAAAAAACATAAAACCAGGGGAGTTTTGATTTTCATTAGTTATATTTTGCTGCTTGTAAATTCAAAAGTCAAGAGAGAGGATTGAATGACTATAAAGCGCAACCGTAAACACAGATGTTTTATTTTCTTTGAATTAAAACATGAAAATATTTAATCATTTGATGTTTCTTATAAATGCTCTGTTTTTATGTTTGTAAGTTTTCTGGTTTGAAGCAAAACAGGGTTTATGACATGGCTTATTAATATACAGTAATCTAACATACAGTAACAACTGTATGAGACGTGTGTGTGACATGGTAAGAAGCAGCACTGGTGTGGTCTTACTGGATCCATTGTGAAACAGGCTCTGCTCCAGTCCAGAGATGCTCCGAGCCTCCTCAGCTGATGATAGATCTCCTCTCCTTTCCTGGGAGACATAGGGATGGAGGTGAGAGAGGGAGACAAACACTGTCCCAATCAAACAGTGGAGAGGATGTGATGATGATGATGATGATGATGATGATGATGGTGATGGTGATGATGGTGTTGGTGGTGGTGGTGGTGATGATGTGGACCTGAGAACTTACTCATTCTTCCATTTCCACACCTCCTGCAGAAACTCCTCTCTGCTGAAGTCCTGTCTGTGCTTCCCCTGCTCCCTCAGCAGCCTCCTCTCCACCACTGTCTAAAACCCACACAAACACACAATTGGAGTTACACACACACTTTTGAGAACTGCCCATGGGTCAAATTTAGCTGGTACTGTCACTTCACAGTTACATTCTAGCTTCTTCTCACACTTAGCAGCTTGTTTACAAGGAGCCGTAAGACACATTAAGTTCAATTTACTCATTATGAAGACAGCAGTTAAACTAAAATCATTGCGCCTCCAACCAACCGAATACAGGAAATATGGTCACAGTCTCTACTCTCTGAGGCACAGTGCTGAATAAATGTTATAACAAGAAGTGTTTTTGCACAAAATTCTGTCACAATGAAGTTTGACCTTTTGGATATTAAATGTTATCTTCATTTCATTTTATCCTCATAGACATCTGAGTTTAATTGTGTCCAAATGTATGAATTTATGATTATCTTTGGACAACCAGAATCTAATCAGCTCGTCCTTCAGCCGAGGGAAAACAACACATTGTGCACAGCTCCAGAGTGAAGTAACAGCACTGATTACAACAATAGAAAATCACATCTTCAGTCTTCAGTTTGAAATGAAACTAATTTAGACGATGAATGTGAAACAGTGTGATAAGACTCATGGCCTCACACAACATGTCACAGAGCAGCTCCAACCTTCTGACCCTGTTCAGTAATCTTCCACATCTGAGCGCATTTTCAACAGGCAGACTGTGTGTGCACTTGTGTATGTTGGCATATGTTACTCTCTTGACAATGCCCCTTAAAACCACAGGGAAAGACTGTGCTAACAATGTGCATCACCACACCTCATTTTCAGGCCAACACACCCATGGCTGTGTTTACTATTTAAACACAGAGGTGGACCAGACAGGAAAACAATAACGGAAAACGAAAGGACACTTGTGTTGTGCTTTGCCAGGTCTAAGATAGCGTGATCAAAAGTGCAACATCGCCAAGTGTGGTATCAAAAAGGAACTGTAGTTTTTTTTTCTATAAAAGGTCAAATGTGTCGCAGCTGACCTTTTTCAATGTGATATAAATCACCAATGTAAAATCACAAAATTGATTTCATATTTTTAAAGTGAAAAAGAAAATCAATACTCAACGCAAATCTGTCAAAAAAAAAAAAAGCCATCTGGTTGTTGTTGTTGTTTTTTTGCTTATTGCTCAGTCATAGTCTGTGAAAAAAACATCTCCTAATGCAAATTACAGTGTAAGTGATGCTGAGCTAAATTCACAGTCCTCGCTCTGTGAGTAAACACAGTCTACAGAAGAGTAGAGCTGATAAGAGGCTCCAGTTTCACAGAGATGCGTCAGACTGGTCTGTCGTGTTGGTGCAGTCTTAACGTTGCTCACAGACTAGACCAGAACAGTCTGTCTCTGTGAAACTGGCCCCTGAAGCTTCATAGTCCTCATTCTGTCTGCTCAACAGGACTGTGAATCTGTCCAACATCACTGGACCGGAATTAGGAAAGGACCACTCAAGGCCAGTTTGGACTGTAGGAACATTAACTCTTTCAAATGTGAAAATTTATTTTGACAGGGATTTCCCTTCAAATTCTGGTTTGTCATGTGAGAGTAAGTGGAGAGGAAGTTGTCATACCTGTGTTGCAATACCTGCATGGTCACATCCAGGGACCCACAGCACTCTGTAGCCCTTCATCCTCTTCCTGGTGGATCACAAATCACCACATTACCACTCTATACACACACTCAGACACATTAGTGACAACTGATACTTCTCATGACATACTGCACATGTACATATGGCAGTTACCATCGAACCAGAGCATCCTCTACAGCCACAGTCAGAGCATGACCCAGGTGCAAAGTACCGGTCACATTTGGTGGAGGGATACAGAGAGCAAAGGTCTGATCCACAGTGTGAGACAACCTCTCCTGAAGGGACATGAAACAGACACAGCTCATGGGTGGGCAGGGGAGAAAGATAATGAGTAGTAAGCATCAACATCCACTTGCAAACTAGTGAGCCATTCCACTTTTTAGACTTATCTAGGTTGACATAGTTTACATTAAAGAATCTGTTGAAAGAAACGTCTCTGTCTTTCAGCAAATGTATTTAAGTGCATGTCACATGTCATAAAATCCTCACATGTTGCTCTGGACTGAACAGTCCCTCTTTCTCCCACCACTGGTACCAGCTGGACTCCACATAATCTGGACTGTATGAGGGTGGGAATGGCAAGCTGGTGTCTGCAAACAACAACAACAACAACAACAACAGCTTTTTAAGTCTACACACAAACACAACATTGAGAAAAGCTGGTGTTGGAACACAAGTGACAAGAGGTTTATCACCTTTCTTTGTCCCAGGAGGAGTTTGAGCAGTGTACACAATCTTCTGCTTCTCACTCCATTTCACTGACTCAACCTCAGTGGCCTGGAAACAGAGACGACAGCATTTACACTCTGTGATTGTTCTGCTCACTGCCAATATTTACATAACACATAAGAAGGTTTATTATCATTGTATCTGTACTCCACCTTTTTCCTCAAAATGCTCTCTGTCACAAACCAAACTCACTGACTGCTGCAAAGATAACAGGTCTCCCGACCCACCCAACCCCTCAGAGCTCCATCACACACAACACAACGCAAAGCCCACAACACACCCACTCAATTGCCACTTCACGATATTGTCCTCTGGTCACAGGTACAGGTCACTGAAGTGCAGAATGGCTCGCTTTGGCAAAAGCCTGGTACCTTCAGCTGTAATAGCCTTAAATAAGATGCTCCACTGAGGGAACCAAGTCTTGTTCTGTTGTCAGATGTTCAGCTCTGCCCATTGTTGTACGTCAGTTGCATTGCATGCTGTCTGTTTTTTGTGTGACAATGGATGTGATGCTCATGCATAGTGAGTGCTGTGCAAATAAAGTTCCCTATAGGGGTTAGGAAGAAGACACTCTAGCTGGAGGTAAGCCAATAGCACTTCAGGACTGACCATGAGCTCTCCATTGATAGTAGACTATTAATGAATGCAGCATTACACCTTTATACTGTTTTCCTGAAGGTTATTTCCTACTCACTCTATGTTGACGTGAGAGTATGGCTTCCTCTCGCTCTCGTCTGCGTCTCTGCTTCTCAGTTTGAGGCCGCACAGAGGAGGAATTTGTCCGAGAAGAAGAAGAAGAGGACGAATACTTGAGCTGGTTGCTGGAGCAGAGTTTGGCTGCTCCTCTCCCTGCCAGCCTCCAACTGAGGACGCGACCTGCCCTCCACATCTTCACTGACACACTACACAAGGAAATAAAACACGCAGGACCTCAGTAATGTCACGTAAACGCAGTTATTGATACAGAGAGGCAAGTTAACTCAGCTAAGTTTATCCTACTTACTGTTTTCTGTCCACTCAGTGATAAGATGTCAGTCACCTTTTCACTTCGCTACCTCGTCATTGCAAAGCCGACAACGTACAATGCTGCTAACTTTCTAGCGTTACACATATATGAACATTACATCACCGTGTCACCTTGTCAACTAATTTCGTCACGTTACTTTGATAAAATAAATATATAAATCACAGTGAACATGCTGTTTTTGGGCGGACAGTTAAAACGTACGGACAGCCGGAAATGCCCGCTGTCCGTCTGGAAATATCTTCCCCATAATATTACTACTGTCAAGCGAAACCGGACAGGAAACCTGCCTCGTTTTTAAAATAAAATAATTTGTACAAATAATGTAAATCGAAAAGCAATATCCGCATCTACATACATTTTCAGTTCCTTTCTAATATGATGATGATTCACAATATTTTGGGTATGATGTTGTTGTTCGTGCGGCACCATAGTTCGCGCAGCTAATAATCGTTTTGACCTACAAACATTAAACTTCCGTTTTGAGTCCGGCTAACAAACTAACTCAATTTGCAGCTTGACTTTGTGTTGGCCACATCCCACTGAAGTGCTCAACACATCTCAATCGTCAAGTCAACAACCTTTCATTTTTAACACAGTTTGTATGTTGAAGAGCCAAGGTGAGCTACTGTAGCTAGCATACGTCTATATATAACTGAAAGCCCGGTTCTTTTTCGTCTTGAAGCTAGCTAACGGTAACGTTAGCAAAGCAGCTCCAGGGATGGCGGAGGTTCCCGGGACATCAAGTGAGACGATAACGGAGACTGTTCAGACTAGCACACCGCCGCCGCCCCAGCAGGTAAATTATGAAGCTCTTGTTTAGGAGACATGTTCGTTGTTTTCCGACCCGGTTGTACCGTACCGTAACCGTACCGAGCCGTGCTTAGCAGTAACGAGGCCATCAATACTTAAGTAATAACACGGCCGTGTGAAGCTGGACAAGGCCTAACGTGATAAGCTCCTTTATAATGACAGTGCTCGTTAGGGTGTTAGTCAGGTGTTATTACCACAGCAGTCCCACATCTGACGGTGTACACTATGTTCCCATGTAACATTGTGTATTAATAGTAACTCCGTGTTGGGCTTCTCTGGGGTGGGTCTTTGAACGGGTGCAGGTGTGGCTGTGACACACCAGCTATTACACTGATGCTATATATTAAAAAAACACACACACCATCCTACCACATATACCAGTAATACCATCATTAATAAATGAGATGGGTGCTGAAATATTTAGTAATCCAAGTATATACATATAATGATATATCATTGTATACAGTAATGTGTATAGATCTATGTGGACAGGTCTGGGTCTGTACTGATCCAGTTTATGTCCCAGAGTTTCCCCTGGGTTCAAGGTTTTGTTTTTGTTTTGTCACATTTATTTTGACATGTGCAAAATCATTATGTACATGTGTTGATGTGAGTTTAAGTTATATTTCTGAATTTTGCCTTGGAGAGCCTTGGCATGGGATTTTCTACATCATTTTCGGCAGCACAGCAATGGGAGAGGACATAGCAAACCCCTCATAGAAAGTCTCAGAGGCCCTCTGACTGGCTCTGGATCAAATTTTTAGCTCAGAATTAACATTTGCTTGCCAGCATCTCACAGCAGATCTCTCACATGTTACAGGAGGGACGAAGCCTGACAATCAAGCTGAGGAAGAGGAAGACTGAGAAGAAGGTGGAGTGGTCTAGTGACACTGTTGACAACGAGCACCTGGGAAGAAGGTCTTCAAAATGTGAGTTCATCTTCCCAACCAGGATACACACTGAAGTGCAACTCATGCCATGGATGCTTATCCTTCACCACTCAAGAAATTGATTAATATGCTAAGAAATTACGTCCCTAAGCCCACAGTCCTGCCATTTACTAGGATTATTGCTAAACCTGGTTTCAAATAGATTTGATAAGTGCTGCAATCATCTAACAATGTCCTGACTGGAGGTTCCCATTTCAGTGGTGAGCCTGTCATTTGAATGGGAGATCCATCATAATGAAACAGGAAAAAAAACAAGCATAAGCCTCTAAGGGTGAAAAATTAAGTAGCAGAAAACTGCAGTTCCTGTAATGACCTCTAGAGTGTAGCTCCAACAGTGAGTCATAATCCATCAGTTCAGTCATTGTGTGTCAAATTTGAAGAATTTCTGTCAAGGTGTTACTGAGATGTCACATCAAAGAATGTGACGGACGGACGGACATACATATACATATATTTATCTATATGTGGATGGACAACCTGAATATAATAAAAAAAAGTAAAGCTGTATTTGGCAGGCGAGAACCGCATAGAGAAAGACTGACAAGATGATAAACTTTGTTCTCCTGTTTTCTAGGTATTTGCGTCACAGTTTTTTTCCTCAGAATGAATCATGAATTAAATCTATTTTTACCACTCACACTCACCCCCTGTATCTGCTATTTCTGGCCGGGCACATTTGAATAAAATGTGCTGTATTTTTAATTTCCCGGAGAGAGCAAGACGTTTCCAGTGAGCCAGCGAAGGCATCACCTGGTTTAACATCTTCACTGTGTGTGTCGTTCTCTAGGCTGCTGTGTTTATGAGAAGCCCAAACAGTTTGGAGAGTCGTCCTCTGAGAGCGAGGGAGAAGACGACGAAGAAGGCTGCGGCAGTGCTCACTGCATCCTGGGCCACGGCAGGAGAGGCCACGGACAGAGAGGGGCTGGGGGGACCACGGCGCCCCCAAACTCCGGAGGGTCACACGCCCACTAATGAGCGCCGCAGGTTGATCGTGGCGGCCTGAGTGGTTACCCACAACCACCACCACAACGACACATTACAAAGCTGCACTCTTGTTTTTTTAGGTTAGTTCCATCACTGAGGTACAGGCAGGCCTGGTGCTGCGTTCTAGTTGTAAGTCACAACCTCCTGGCTGCTGGAGCGGGACTGCAGCCTCCGTGTTGCTGCTTTGAATTGGTGCCATGTTTTTCAGGCAGACACTGGTTTCCACTCATTTCACAGTGATATGAAGATGAAGTCACATCACAATGTCCATATGTCACTGCAACACACTGCAGGGGGCCTCCACCAGTGATTTGGTTTAAATTTATCAACATGAATACAGATGATTTTCAGTCAACCCATGAACTGACACACTCAGAAATCAGCTTTATTACAGATTTTTCCCTGTGTTTTTTTTTAGAACGTCAAAAGAAATTAAAGACTTTAATAACCATCACAAGTTTGAACATCTTAAAATATTGTTAAAATGTGTAAAATCAGTGGAAATTTTGCTGATAAAATGACTCTAACAATAAACCAGTTAATGTTCATTCCTGACACTTTTACCCTCCACAAAAAAAGAAAGATGGATCATATAAGCTACGACCTGTGAGGCTGCAGGATGCAGCTGTCAAGTGAACGAGATGTGTTTTGTCACAAAAAGCATATAATGTTACACTGATGTCATCTTGTAGGGATATACTGTATATGGAAATATGGATTAATCATTTAATGAAATAATACAACAGTCTGTCCCTGTCAACACCTAAAACAAGTTTGATGAAGTGCCAACAGTTTGACCCTGTACCACGCCACAGACTCGCACCTGTACTGTGGAGCTGAGTTTAGTTTCATGCTGCATTGAGTGGAAACCAGTTTGTCATGAAATTTGCTAAAACAAACTTCGTGGTGACGTCGCCACAGTCAGGTGGTCACTGAGCCCCTCTGCTCAGACTCCTGATGTCGTCACGTCACGCTCTCTCCCCCCAGCAGCATGTTGGACAGTGAAGCATCTCTGGAACGCAACATCCAGCAAGTCGGGAGCCGTGGCGACGCGGAGGTAGAGAGGCTGTAACGTGTCTATGTTCCCTTTGGCAAGTGGCAGAGTTAACTGTATATAATATGACACACTGCTTTTTATTTGATTTGATTTTTTATTATAATTATTATTTATTTGCTGGTCTTGATTCTGAACGATGTGTTTGCAGCTGCAAACCATGATGTGAGATTGGATCCAAGACTGGAGACCGAGTTAATTCCACCTTTTTCTGTGAGGATTTCCGACAGAACACATTTCTATAGTCTTAATGACATCATCACTGCGCATGCTTCTAGCAGCATCAGTATAAAACGTCAGACAGCTCAGCTCAGTCTCTGGGTGCTGGTCTTCATGTGTGACTCACTTTTGGAAGTAGATTTCAACACGAGTCTGGATTTTTTTTTTTCACTCCTTCAAAGTTTAGCTGCTGACGCCGTTGTCATAGCAACGAGGCGTTGACCACACAAGATAGTGATGACATGCAGTGACTGATCACAGGTGGGGCTGTCTTTAGATTCTCTGACAGCAGCAGTGGGCCTGATGAAATCTCACTAAAGGGGGAGTGTTGGTTCGTTGAATTCTCTGCTGGGTTTCATTGGCTCCGCTCGTTTTCAAGATTAACTCATTGTTTGTTTTTTTGCATATGTATGACGGAGGGGGGGTTGAGTTGTCACAGCAGTGTGGACAATAAGTGTTCACTCACTTTAATCCTTTGGGAAAGCACCTGTAGGTTTCTGCTCCATTCAGCTGGCTGGGTGACGTGTTTTGTCGCCGTGGGGGGTGAAGCTGTAAAGATGCCCCCCCCACCCCTCCTCCTCACTGATGTGGAGAGCAGGAAAAGAGACGAGGAGATGCATGACCGCCGGCCCAGGCTTTGTACTATGTCTCAGCTATGACCAAAACTCACCTGATACAGGTTCCATCATCTTCATCCTCCTCATCCTCCCCCCTTCAGTTTCACACCCTGTTTTTGATATGTGACAGTACTGTGGATTACACTTTGATTTATGCCACCTCCTTTCTGTACTATCAACACACATAGACATTGTTACATAATGTACATTGGTCTTGTACTGGTAATGCACCGTGCTGTATATACTATTAAGTATAATGAGAGCAGATTTAATGTGAATTAAAGTTTTGAACTGTGATGACGACGCCTCGCAAGTTTGTCTCATGTTAATAATGAGTGTTGACACCAGTTAGTCACAGACTCCTCTGCAGTCGCCATGGTGCCGAGGATAGGGAGGCAACAGGAAGTCAGTGAATCATCTGCATTTCTTGATAAATGTGTCTAATATAAACAAACTTAATCAATCATAAGTAATAAGATAAATCACTGTATTGATTAACCAGGGCCTATAGATTTCTTACTATAGATGTACAGATTAGTGATTCATAAGATACTATTTATTGATCATTTACAAATGATTGTTTCATGATTTATTTAAGATTTATAGATATCAGGATTTGAGAATAATTACATCATGATTAACTGAGGGCTGATAAATAACTTTGTCTTCTTCAAACACTCACACTGTAACTGGTCAGACACAACAACCTGTAAACGACACTCAGAGTTTAGATCATCATTAATCCAGTCAGACAGATGATGATTCAGTTCTGTGGTTAGTCTCTCCAGAGGTGGACAGCTAGATGTGATCTGCCAAAACAGACTCCAATCTATCATCAGGTAAATGGGAGTCGCTGGAGAGAAGCGAGAGGCCAGGATAGTGGGGGAGTGATCCCTCCCAGTGAAACCAGCAGCTCTTTTGTTTCAGCACTGAGGTTGATTTGTTATCACTGTGGATCCAACCTGCTGCAGCTGTGCAGCTTTAAGAGGATATGAGTCTGCACTTCACAGTTAGTCACTGGGGGATGTTGGGTCACCACGTGCTGGAGCTGGCAGAGGAGGCTGGAGGCAGCTGAAACATTTTGTACATTTCACTCAGTCACTCAGAGACTATTTGGACTGGACCAACCAAACATGTGTGAACCTCACTAATGTGCCAAACTACATAGCAAACAGTGTTACAGATCATTCATATACAGTTGAACTAAAGAACCAAAAAACCAGAACTCACGCATATCCTGTAGAGGACATTTCACCCATTAACACTTTATATGCAGGACAAATGAAAAGAATGGATATGATTTGAATAATATTTAATCAAAGACAGGTTATTGAGTTTTGTATTATTACTGGTTTTATTTATTCAAGCATCCAAACACTCAATAAGATGAATCAGACCCTTTAACAAGCCATCAACTTATTTCGTACCAAAAACATCTGAAAGTCATTAGACATCATGCGTCATGGGGAGACATTAAAAGATCTCTGGTAATAAATCTCAACAAATGTGATTAGGAGTCTGTGATCACTAAGAGTTCATCAGTGGTACGCAAAAAAACAGGAAGTTAAAACAGATCATTCACTGTGCTTCAGTGTATTACTTCTAAACAAACATGGACTGAAAGTCCCTGTATCCATGGCAATACACTTCCTGTTTGCTGGAAAAGTTTAGTCTCTGTTTCATCATCACGAGCGTTGCTATCACTGCTTATCAGCGGGCACCATGTTAACACTTCTGCACTGGCTCGTCCCACCATCATCATCACGTGTGTAGGAAATGAAATGAAAACAGGGACAAGTTGGTAAAACAACATCAGTTTATTGGGGAGTGTTTGAACCTCAGCGCAGTGTTGGCTTCAAAGTGGCCACTAATGAGACGTACAGTAACAGGTCAGAGCGGACTCCTCTCTAAACTCACATCACTAAGTGTCGGTGCAGGACAGAGTTTATTATTCAACTACACTTGTTAGGTGCTCTGGTAACTCTTAGAAAAATAGTCAGCATTAATATCACTGCAGTAAAAGCTCCAGACAGGCAAAACGATGAATAAAAAGGCATCAATGAGTGAGTTCTTCTTGGGACTCAAACTCTTCATAGAAATTTGGTGGAATAATAGAAAAACAAACAAGATAGTTACATTCTGTCTAAGGAAGTCTGTCTCTGCTAATATCATAACAAACCCCACCATTGTGTGCAAGTATGAATTAAATACAAGTATGATACAGCTTGAAAGCGTTTCAATGCCAACAGAGTTAGCAGAGACACCATTTTCAGGACACTAATAGCAGAACACTGTCATAATAACGTTGGGGACACTGTGCAGTGACCCAGTTTGAACTCAGATGAAATTAAAACCTGGTTACAGGCCTCTGTCACAGTCAACTGCTGTTCAATTGACCATAAAAAACCCAACCTTTTACATTTTCCTAGAAATGTTTTGGCTTTTTTTTTTGATAGATAATTTGATTTTCACGTCGAGGTGACGCACTCTCATGCTCACAGTGTTATCTTTAGTAGTGTGCTGAAAATGTTTTGATTTGAAGTCGGAGCACAGTTGTTGTGTTTTCATTCTTGGACAGTCTCTTTTCAAATCAAGTGTTTGGTTACAATATTGTCAGGGTCAAGACTTCCACATCTAACAGGCTGTTCACACAGATAAGCAATATCAACGGCCCAGGATGCATTTCTTAGTTGGCGTTACAGGTTAATTGGCACATCACATCATCAGAAAAAACATCGTACAACAAAAAGAGTGTCGAGAGCAAAACATGCCGCTGTGTGCTTAAATACCACGAGATGTTTGGTCTCTACATTTCTTGTGCCTTTAAATTGGAAGTATGAAAAAAAGAGATACTAGTGGGGGAAAAGTGCAGCCTATATTCCCAATAAAGTTTTAAACAAGCAAAGGTCATTGCACAGAGAAAAAAAGACATAAGGCAAAAATACAAGTGTGCACAGAGAAAAGATTCAAATCTGCTGCTGGTATTAATGTGTCAATAGTGAAAATCTCTACTACTGTGTTCTTGAAGGTCACACATCAGTGGTAACTTGTCATTTTCAGTTCAATGTGTGAAAATATATATTGTACAAAACAGTTCCACCTGTTGAAATGAACGTTGGATTTATGGTTGAGAGCAAACGGCAACAATCACAGATGAGTACAGAGGCCTCTTCCTCCACAGGTTAATCATTCTCAATCATTCTTCCATCTCGAAATGCACATTTTATTTTTGAAGAACTATAATATAATCTAAGGTCACTGCTGGGTTAAGGAGATCTTATGGCTTCAACACATCAGAACTACGTTTGTGAAAATTCAGATTTTCATTCAACGCACAGTACATCAATTCACTACAACAACCACACTGTGTGAACTCACAGACGGAGGTTGAGGACAGGACGATGGACGAATTCAAGCAAGTCCACCAAAGCATGCTTCAATTTGTCTGTGCCCTAGCTTCATTGATTGAATATTTGCAGAGGAGTGGAAGGTAAAGTGACCGTACCTTTACAGATAAGACAGTGGCAAAAGAAAAAGGCTTCAGGATTGTATTCCTCTCTAAGTTGACTCCTCATGAAAACATGAGGCCACACATTAGACCGCACTGCTACAGTGTCTCTTTAAAATGCACCTTTGTTACGTCCACACGACACCGGAGACTTTTTGAATCTCTGACCCTGAACTCGTTGTCTTTGCAGCTGCTGCTGAGTTAATTTCTAGATTTCAACACTGCAGTTCTTTGCTGCTTCTCGTTCATACTATTAATTAACAATCTACTTCCTGTTTGCACGGTGTTGCTCAGGTATGTCTGTGTCCTCAGGTGTGATAGTGTTTTAAAAATGCTGTTTTAATATTTAAATGTAGTGGTGTGTGGATGTAGCCTGACTTTGACCAGAGAAAATAGCAGGTGCTGTGCAGAGTGGGAGTCTCCTTATTTGCTATATTACAGAGCTGACTTAAAGGGGGATATTGCGTGATGTTCTGGTAGCAGTGATGATTGTCTGAAGCTCTGCCTTCACCTAAAGACGTGTCCATCCTCAAACACTGCTTCTTCCTGTCACCTACAATGTATTCATTTAACCACAACTTTCGATTTTAGTACTTCAGACTGTACATTCAGTTGTTTTGTTCAAAATTGACCATTTCCTCTCACCTGTGCCTGAACCAGGCGGCTTGTCTTATGGAGCATCATGACTAAATTAGCCCTGCTGTCTCAGAGAGTACTGGGAAATGGTGTCTCTTTTGATATAACAAACACTTCCTGAACATTCATGGACCCTATTATATCTGACCCCAGTTATAGTAGTAATATAGTTTCTGATGCTAAACTTTAAATAGATATCAAATGTCAACACTCTGTTAATGACAAAAAGATCAAGTGAGGACAGACACCTATAAAATGCAGATCAATAGTGTTGAACGTAAAGTGACAGTACAACTTTGAGTTTGTAATGAATGTGCAATACAATTATTAAATCACACTGCAGAACACAGCAGTGAAGTGAAACAGTCTCTGTGTGTCGTCCCGCCGCGCCGTGATGTCCCACACCGGGACACGGTCTGATACAAAAGCTTCTGGGCATCTGTGGAAAAGACACATGTCTCTTAGTAAACAGGTGATCACATCCGACAGGTCAAAGGTGGAGCAGTCAGACGATGAGACAGGCTGGATACATTAAAAATCCTCCAGGTTGTTTTTAGATGAGAAAACAAAAGTGTGCAGGATGATTCATCTTCAGCTGATGTACTGTGGTGGTGTGCACATGTCTGTCCAGCCTGCCTCATCCTCTGGCTGTCATTTCAGACCGCTCCTTGATCATTTCACACAATAAAGACTGACTTGTTTTATAATAACAACATCAGACTTCTCACTCCAAGGCTAATTCAGGACAAAGAACAATGTTACTATGGTAACTATCAGTGACATCTGCGCTGACCGGTAGCAACCAGCAACAAGAAAAAAAAGTAAAACGTCCTTGTGACTTAATTAAATAAACTTTGTGAAAGCAGCACACGGTCTCATTTGAAGAGACTTACAGTAGCTATACAAATAAGACCCAAAATAACCCTCACCTGTCCTCCATACGTCCAAATACAAGTCAGCTAATTATAGTTCATGTAGGATTTACAGCAATGTTAATGGTTTCCAGTGTCTCTGGGCTGGTTAGTGGTTGGTGGTTGGTGGTCCATTAATGTGGGAACTGGTAATAATAAAACTAAAGCAGTGGGAGCTCAGAGGCTTCAGGCAAGTAAAATGAATTATCTCTGGCTCCCAGATGAATCCTTGTATCCTCGCTCTGTGGCTGCAGCTGGTTTCACACCACTCACACAATGTCACACTCATTTTTCTATGGTAACAGGATCAGAATAGATTCAAGACATGAACCAGATACCACAGATAAAAAAAAAACTCAACCCTAGTTTGGCTTTTCAAATGTTCAGTTTCTTGGTAATTATCTACTGGTACATATAATTAAGCTCCTTTTGGCCAATATTTGCTAATTTATCAGTTTAACTTTTGAAACTCTGATAGTAGACTTCGCACTTCAGTTTACACAAACCACTAATCCAAGTTACTGGACAAGAAAAAAGGGGGTGAAATGCAGGAGTAAAAGAGGCTTACCTGATGTTTAACTTGTTTTCACCTTTCCCTTGTCTGGCACTCCATCAGTGATCTTTCCCTCATCGTCCTTTTCTTCTTTTTCTTCCTCAATGCCCATTATCACACTCTGTCGGATGCTGACAGAGATCACCGCTGCCTGTATGATGCCATAGATCAAGGCAAACTGAGGGAGATACTCCTGGATCAACCAGAGTAATCCTGCCATTCCTACTGTGGAGACAAAAAACATGGCCATACCATGTAACCACAGCCTCAGAGCTCCCTGGACCCCCAGCACCTCCAGGATCAGCTTGGTCGGAGGGGACACAGTCCACAGGAAGCCGACAACAAACAGGTCAAACAAGTGGCGGAGGAAGTTGAAACAGATCTCATAGTGTTCTGGGAGGATTTCCACCTTCCAGCTGTGCACAAAGAGTCGGAAAGGAGAGGTCAGCTGAGATGGAGGTGTAGGAGACGGAGGAGGCGTTCTGTAGTCTGAATAGTCCCCATCAATATCATTGTCCCACGCACCTCCACGACCTTGTCTCAGTTTGCTTGCCTCTGTTTTCTTTGGCCACAAATAATAAGTTGGGAGAAGTTTATTCCACCATCTAGGAACTTGTTGGGACTCTACCACGGCCTCCTGATTCCCTGCACAGAGCTCTTCGATTTCCATAGGCTGAATCTTCTCCTGCGCCTCCCAGAATTCCTCTGCTGAACTACTTTGGTCACTTTGACGCCTCCACCCTCCCAAGATCCAGGAGGTCCACCCCCTGAGGCCTTGGCTGCCACAGCTGTGCTTCTCCCCCTCATCTTTTACCACTGAGGTTTTCTCTGACACAGCCTTACTGCTGCTCCAGGAGCGCACCCACCCAAGTGCTCTGCCTACCACAGCTGTCATTGTTTCCTGCTGAGCTTGTTGGGAGTTATATTAAAATCCACAGACTGTCAATTCTCAGCTCTGCTTGTCTCGGCAGCTCTGCATTCACAGCTAGAGCAGGTGAGAAGTTGTAATACTAGTTCACAAGGACCCAGACTGACGTCCACGGGCTGCAGACACACCTGTGGGTGTGTGTCACTTCTTGTCTACATGTCTTTGGTTGAAACTGGCAACCTTTGAAGCCGTTAACGTAGATTTCAGTAACTCAGGGGTACATTCAGATATGCTTGATAAGCAGTTAGCACCGGCTAGCTAAAACTCCGCTGGTGGAGTTGATAAAGCTTTCAGCTCAACAACGTCAGCAAACCAACATAAATGTTAAGGCTTCACAAAGGTTGTCTCTTTCTGTCTGTCGTGACAAACTGCTCCAGGCTTCATACCTGCAATGAAAGGGAAAGGAAGATATTTACAGTTGGTTTAAACTGTCTCTTACCTCCAGGTCCACGTCAACAACAATGCCAGTTTACGGGTCTTGGCAATCGTCTCTGCTAACCTTTAAGGCATTTTTTACTGATAATAAAATTGTTTAGTAACTAACGCAGGCGAGCGTAACACTTCAAATCTAATCCGAGCAAAACATTTTGTGAGTTTTCGGTGTCTTTAAACGACAGCAGCTAATTTGATAATGGATAAATGGTCACCTTCGGAGATGTTAGCTTCTGTTCTTCTGCCAGATCGTACTAGCCGTTAGCATCAAATAACTCGACACAAAGACCAACTTCCTCACCTTCCGGTTGTTGTCTTGTAAACACACCAGTGTGTTTACCCTTAGCATTTGGAAAATTAAGGCAGCCCCTCTGGTTAACGCTAACCGGCAGGTACACTTCTCAATACTACTAGTTAACAATGAGCCACCATAGACAGGTCCGCCCGCTAGGACTGAGGCGTTTACCTCATAACGCGGTGAAAGTGAATTTCCGGTTCCCTTTCAACCTTCAAAATAAAACTAGTTCACCCTTCATTACTGTAAACGGTCCCGTGGTTGATTTGGCATCTTTCCTAAACTTGTCAAGAAGACTAATGTGTGTAATAAATTTTGTAGAAATATTTTCAGCAGTAAAATGTACTTAATAGTTTGTGATTGAATAAACCATGACACAACCTTCCTGTATCTTAAGTATGGTTGATGATTGAGATTACTGTGGGAGCAGCACTTTGCAACAGGACAAGATGATTTTAACAACTTTCTGAGGGCCCATTTATCTATAGCAACAATGCTTTGATTACAGTCATTATCTGCAACGCAAAGGCTGCTTTTATATGAACACAGTGGACTGCAAAGTATAGAAACAATAAGGACCCCAGGCTGCACAGCATATTACAATCATAGCAGCAGTCAACTTCTTGGGATTTATTGTAAGCAACATGACGGTGGGTTGAAGGAAGAAAAAAAAAAAGCCAAGTTTGTGTTGTCATCCATTTTATTTCACTCTTAAATCTGCATATTCAAGCCACATTATATATATAAAAAAAAGGAGAAATAAAGACAGGAAACTCTTGGAGGCTCAAGGCTCCTTCCAAATGTACAGCTATAGTGGGAATTTATCTTCCGTCTCCTAGTGTTTCCATTTCCAGGACATCATCTTCACTAGAAACTTGAGGCAGTCCCAGCTCACAAGTTGCAATACCTGTTGTGAGAAATAAACAGCAACACTTTAGCATCACTTACCAAGGACAAGTCCTACAGTCTGCAAGGAAAACTCTACAAAGACCATCAATACAAACCTGGTCCATTATCTGCCCTGTGTCTTCCAGTTCAAGCTGCATCTGAAAAGATTGAAATCAATGAGTTGACATCCATCAGGTTCCCTAAACCTCTTCAACAGAAGATCGGGTCTGAGTGTCTCAGTGCGCTGCGAGTAGACTTCACATTTGAATCAGTCGAACCGAAAAATGCAATCATCATTGATCAAGCTCAGACAAAAAGCTCTAAGGTTAAAAAGCCCTTTTAAGCCCCAGTCGGATGGTCTTGATTCATCAAGAGGGTTGGGCAATTTTAACATTGAGAACTAATGGTTTTAGCCCGTCATAGTTCACTCTTTGATTTACCCCCCAGAAGAGACTACCCCACCTCACCCTGACAAATTAATCACATCCTAATGGGGCTCTATAGCAGATTTTGGTACTTACACTTTGATTGCAGGTCATCCATGGCAACTCCTGTCGACATGTGGACAAGCTACAGGAGACAAAAAAGGAGCCATCAATACTGACAGCCAAAAGTGACAGAAAAACACATGTTCAGGGATCACCACAGTGTGCTTGGCTGTTTTAGCCCAGTTACTGCAACTAGTTAATCACCATTACACTGAAGCGATAAAGCACAAGCTATAATTCCATGTCTTTTCTATTCCATTTGTGTTGCTGTATATTGATAAATGCTGCTTTCACAAAGGCCGACATTATGGCTTAAGAAATTTGCATGGTGATGTAGATTTATAATCGCAGTATATGGGCTCAAACAGCATACCTGTGATGTAGTTATGTGGTCAGTGCACTGTGAAAACAACTTCATGATTTCTCAGAGACTCTAGTCTATGAAATCATCATCCCACATTAAACATGCACAGCATAGATGCCTACAGATCATGCACTTACCAAGAGTAGTCTCCATTTTCCTGGGGTGAATACCTGCTGAGCACAAAGAAAAGCAGCATTACAATCAGTCCTAAAGTTCATAATGTGTACTGATCCAGTTTTATACATGCTCAGTGCACTGTGAAAGAGCTTCATGGTATAATCAGAGACTCTAGTCTTGTGAATCATCATAGTAGCATGTTGGTTTTTACAGAAACCAGTAAGCAGTTTTTAGTGCTCGTACTCACCTTAGCTCACATCTGCAAGACTCCAGTCCTCCTTGTTCAGGGATCTTACTGCTCCATTGGTGCTCAGGTGGTTGCAGTGGCCAACATTAGTGTGATCTGAAAATATACATGCCATTATAAAGTACATTTACACTACTCATTTATAAAATGAATGAAACAGAAACACTCATTTGTTAACTGCAGCTATGAATGAGGATGTTGTTAGATCTTTTGCCACGTGTTCCTTTACCTTTGTAAAAAAGAGATGCATTTTACCTTTAAATTTGCACTTGGCCTTATTGCATTTAGTGCCATCTTTCAATTTATTGTGCAGCCCTTGTCAGGGTCCTGCAGATGGTGCGATAGCCTTGCAAACACCAGTATCTTTACACACTAGGAGCTTAATTTGTGCAATGCATCCTCCCCTGTTTTAAGATAGTGAGATTTTTTTTTTCTTTATCTATATCGAGGGCTTAAAAGGACTTAATATTAAAGGGTAAAAAAAAAAAAAAAAAAAAAAACCTGCTAAACCTGCACATCTCCCGCTACAGACCTGAAATCTCAAGAGCACTCACCTCATCCATATCTGAACCTGGAGCTCCGGGTCGTCCTTTGCAGAATCGACTCGTTACAGCTATGATGGAGATTCATCCTCGGACGTCCTGGAGGAGACAAAGGCCACATGTTAGGCCAGGCCCTTACTTCACCATTACTGTACATGGTTATAACCACGTGTTGAGCACATGAAAAAGCACAGAAGCTGTTGGTTGCGCCACTTCCTGTGGAGACTATCGTTTCAGTTTAAAATAACTTTGTGTAACAAAGTGCATCATATTTACCTTGTCTGCTTTCCAGACAGCTATTTTGAGTTAAATTTGATTTCGGGTTGCGGGTCAATCTTCCCTGTAGCAAACACCGCCAAACAGAGGCTGAGGAGGAGTCCGCAGGAGCGTTATATACCAGGGGGCCTTCACAGCGTCACGTGGTTTTGCAGCCTGACTACTGCCTGTTTCTGACGGCAGATAAAGCAAACACTACGGGTTAAAAACTACATTTTAAGAAATGGAAAGTTAAACAACACAGTCAAAAATAACAACGACCATTAAATATTATATGAGCTGCCGTTAAGGCGCATTTTTAGATTGATTTTACTAAATTATAACAATACTAACCTATAAAAAACGTTCTCATGAAACATCCATGCTGCTTATAGGGCCTTTTATATGGCTGTGTGCTGGCCCTAGTCTGAACCTTATAATGTCACATTTGGGCAGAATTGGGTTATTGGATTTATTGGAGAATTGGATATTGAATGAGATTTATATCTGCGTAATGATTTAGTTGTACTTTCTCCCATTCAAACCTGACGGACCATTTGTTTTGTCCCTTTATTTATTTTCATTCATTGTTATATATACATTTCTTATTTATGGATATGTTTTCTGTTCTTATTTATTATTTTATTTATTCACAATCACATTATCATTGTTGTTGTTGTTAATTATTTATCATTATTTTATCATATGTATTCATTCATTCATTCATTTGTAATCACACGTATTTGTAGTGTAGTTTTAGTTATTGAAATACATGTACCAGCCATCATCAGGCCTTCCATGGACTCCAGGTTCACATGGGCTGGGAGGGAAATCCACATTTCACGTACTACGCCCTCTACGGGACACATAGCTCGTATCTGGCAACTCACACACACACACACACACACACACACACATCTCACATAACCCACTCACGGCTGTCGTCACTGAGGTCAGGTAGACGGAGCGAAGATGGCGACCGCCTACGAGAGATACAACCTGTAAGTACATATAAGACGGCGAATTGTTTTTCTTTTCAACCGCCGTTCTAACGCCCGTGGCGGTTAGAAGGCGGATAGGACGCGGCCGTTACGAGCCGGTTAGCGGGTAGTCAGAGTTAGCGGCGGCGGGTTAGATGACACAGCAGCTGAAGTTCGCTGTCAGGCTCGGCCGGTATCAAGAACCGGCCAAGTTTCACTCCGCTCTCATTCATTATGGAGAAAAATACGTCGGCGTCGGGATTGGGGCTCGGTGGAAGGCGTGAGCGGCTGTCAGCGCTCACCAAGGGGGAGTTGTTTGTTGCTAACACCGAGGAAGAAACTTAGTTAATGTAGCTAGCAGCAGCAGCAGCACAGCACAGGGTTGTTGACGGGTCTTGTCGTCCGTTTCACCACCACACCGGGGTCTGCTGTTGACTCCCCCCGGCGAGCCTGCTGCGTCTTGTCCTCTTTTTAACTTTCATGAAAGTTGACAGGGATCTGTGTACTTTTATCAGACACACCCTGTTTGATCGGTCAGTCCTGCTGGTCCTTGCTACCACCCGTCAGCCTACACCTTGAGCTTGACAGTTGTATTTAGTGAGTTGTATTTAGTTGACCCCCCCCCCCCCTTTCCCAGAACATGTTATATACATTTTCATTATCGACAGAAGTATTGACTGATATCTGGGCTACATCATCTTATTGCAACATAGAGGGGTAAGACAACTGTGTACCTGAGGAGGATCTTAGATTTAGACACATGATAGGTTATCAGGATCATTGCAGCCGCCTTATTACTTTAAATGTGCAATCAGTAAGATATCTTCATTTATTCAAGTTTATACATTTTTAGATTCTGTTTTCATTTTCTTAGTAGACTGACTCAGATGTTGATGTAACAGCCTTGTAACAACCTTTAAAGATCCATTATTGGTCGACCTCCACTGTGAAGAAGAACCAAAACCCATCTCAGTGTAGTTTTATATCTCCTGTCTCCGACTTTTCTCTGGACCTCGAGTAACAACAGGTCAGTGAGCCAATCAGGAGAGAGGAGGCTCTGACTGTCTCCTCCGATTGCTTTCTGTGTAATCCAATGGAAGTATAGCAGATTTCCAGGGAAATATCCATGGAGAGACCACATCCACTGAATGGTGGGTTCAAGTGGGCGGGGCTCGGAGCTGTGGTTGTGACAGCTGTGTTGTGACATCACAAAGTTACATAAGTCCTGAGAGATGGTTTTAAGGCTCAGTTTCTGAATACAGGCTCTGTACCTTTCTCTGTGACTCACAGGATTACTATTAAACATACGCTTGTTTTATAATCAAACAACACATGGACACTTACCTGTAAACTATATGGGACCTTTTCAAAGTTGAAGTAATGTTTGACCTAAGATTGATGGTCCCCCATCTTCAAACTCTCCAATCAAACAGGCATTTTACAAGAATAAGCAAAAACAGACAAATTTACAATATTATAATCATCCTTTCAAATCGAGTTATGGTCTGTTGAGCATTTTGAGAAATCTTGATCAACGTGATTAAGTCCAGTGAAGATTGTGTGTGGGTTAGATCATTTCAGACATATGCTGTTGATAGTGGAAGATGCCTAAGCTCAAACAGGTTTCAACTACAGGTCGTTTTTTATGCTCCACTGAAGCAGTTTTATCTTACGACAGGAAGAACCAGCATGTTTAGTGAAGCGCATATGGTTTGAGGGAGATAGGCTGAACTATGTGAAAGGTTCGGTGGCCTCGTACTAGTTATTATATCACTAATACGACTTTGCGTTGGTGTAGCTCAGGCATGTGTAGTGTGTCCAGATTACTCAAGGCCAACAATAGAGCGTTTGTGTGGCTTTGTCACCACTGCAGCAGCTGAGCGTTTCGCTACATCACCCTGAGCTCCGCTGAGGTCACTTTTTTGTGTTGCAGGGATTTAAAGCTCAAATAGTTGTTGCTCCGGCTAACGTATCAAATCAGTTGGCTTTATAGGAGTGTTTCTGCCTCTATTTAATAATCAACAGTTTTCTTAATTGTCTTTCTTTTTCTTTTCCTCTACTTGCTTTTTGGCTGGACCACATCAGCAGAGCCACCCTGAGAACTGCAGAGCTGCTGGCAGTCCAGATATATACTAGATTTAGACCTAGTGTTGTTTTTAATCTTGCTCTGTCATGTTCGCTTTATTCACTGATTTGACAGTAGACAGGCATCGAGTGAGAGAGTGTGAGGATAACATGAAAGAAGCTGAAGCTGTGCTCCTTGCACTACTTGGCAGCAGGGAGGCCAGGCTGATCATGGGTTACATATATTATGTAATGCTGTTACCCACAACAGAGGAAAGGACCTCCCCAGGGGAGTCAGAGCTTGCAGTCGACCATAAACTTGTTCATCCGTAGCTTTCCAGGGATTCATGCAACAACAACCAGATATTCCATAAAACACACACTCAGCGAATCAGACCAGGAACTTCATTCATAAAACAGTACTTAGGATCCAGCAAAACAGTAATATGATGCCTCAAACTGTGCACACACACACACAAACACACATCTCCATGCAAGCTCCCTTTAGAAATCGATCAGCGTTCAGATGCCTCACGGTCAGCTCAAAACACTCTGGCAATTAACCATAAACGGTGAATTAAAATGCTGCATGGATATTGATCTGTGTGTTGTTCCAGTGGAGAACTGAGGCAGTGTTACACACAAAAACACTGTTTACATCTGTATAGGGCTCAGGGCACAGCAGCTCTACTTCACTGGCAAAACAGTCTGAATGTTTATGATAGAGTGACAGAGGATGTGAGAGGCTCCAGTTCTCCTCCTCCTCCTCCTCCTCCCCCCCCCCCCCCCCCCCCACCGGCACTGCACTGCCAATCTCTCTGATCTCGGAAATATAACAGACAGCTGCTTGTTGTGTCATCATCGATTTATTCATTTCTCCTCGTGAGAATACATGAAACAAACATAACGGATGTGTCTCCACTGTGCTGCCACGTGATTGGCTGATTTAGATAAATACATGAATAAAGAAGTGTACAGGTTTTGCTAAACATGTAGTACTTCCCATCATGCATCTGGCTCACTTTGCAGGATCCTCCCTTGTCCAGAAAGCCACCGTTTGTGCCCTGCTTCATCTCTATAGGGTGAATATGATGATTCATCCAGCAGCACCTAATCACAGTTGACATGACTGGGAGTGTCACTGCACCTTTGTGTTTTGGGCGTTGTGTATTTTGAGGTGTTTCAAGTTAAACATGTCTCAGCTTGAGCGATCCAGGGGCCTGGTGTTCAGGCTGAATACCGGAAAACTGCTGTCTATGTCTGCACTAATGATCAATTAGATAACTTTACTTAACATGTCACGTTATCACATGGGTGCTGCTTGTGACATCACAGAGTTACAGAAGTCCTGATGGCTCGTTTTCAGGCTCAGTTTCTGAATACAGGCTGTGTGCATTTCTCTCTTCCATTGATCTATAAGTGTTACTGTCTGTAACCCCCCCCCCCAATAGATTTTTACATAGATGATGTGGAGCACCAGTGAAGTGAAGGTGAACCTGATGAAACTTTTGCAAGCTGCAGTTTTAACATCTTTTCTGTTTTCTCTCTCTCAGACACACCACCCCAGAGAAGTTCTTCATCGAGGCCTGCGATGAGGGGGCTGATGCTGTGCTGGCTATCGACAGGGTCTCAAATGAGATGACCCTCACAGGTAAGAGAGCCTTTGAAAGTTTAATGATATCCAGGAGACATCCATTCAAAAAAATGACAACCTCTTCAATGAAAGAGTTAGAGGAGGCTGTTAGTGCAGTGTCTGCAAAATTAAACATTAGTTAACTGGTGGAAGTCAATGACTCACAGAGGAAACAATGAGCTTTTCAGAAACCATTGATTTTCTAGTTTAACAGGAAAAAACTGATGATCTGTAGCTGAAACCACTGAAGAAAAAAGACGCTCTGAAGCCAGTGGTACGGTATTGCATCAGGGAAAGTGGCTGTGGCTGTAATTGTGCAATCTGCACTATAATCCTCGTCAACCACATTTTATGGGAACTGGGTGACATACAGATGATCCCGTGACGTGCAGCTGGCACAGTCTAGACTGGTCTATTCTCTTTAGCCACGAAAACACAGGGTCGTCTGCAGCACTAACGGCGAAGAGGCCATAACTGCTCACTACCAGGAGGATTTCTCTGGAAATCTGCTGACAAGCCAGTTGTCTCTGTCCCTGTTTTCTCTAAATATCTTTTCCCCTCTGCACTTCTGCATCCTTTTGCACTTTGATGTCCACTTGCACTCATTGCATACACATTTGTTACTGTTTCCAATAAGGCTTTGAGCAGGAGCTGTTTGTGGTCCAATATGTCATTCAATTCATGTAGTACATACATATTAGTTGTAAGCAAATTCTCATGTTAATCATCCAACTGTGGAAGGTAGGTAGAGCTGATTACATAAAATGTCAGCTGTTTGCAGAGCTAGTAAAAACAAATGAAATTGTCACAGTTGTTGAGATGATGATTAGCTTAACTATGTTTTCCTAGCCCTGCCTGTTAGCGTAGCTTGACCTCTGTTTGCACTGCAGCTTCTCCATTTCCGAAATGGTTTCATCTGCTCAACTCATTTGCCCACTTCTCTTTTCATTTTTTCAAGAAATGATCTTTGTGGAGATTATATTATGCAATTATGTGAACATGTAACTCCATGGTCGATATGTTTTCAAGGCTCCTTTTGACCAGATGATCATCTAATCCTCATTAAAATAACATGTATGCATATGGGTTATTGACTTTCTTTGTCTTATCAATCATAGGTAAAAAGGATGTTCCACCCTCGGCAGTCACCAGGCCGATATGTGGCATCATGGGAACCATTCGCCTGGTAGCAGGTAGGCTCCTCTGTGATATGATGGTCGCATCTTTGGCAACTGTACAGTGAAACAGCCGTGACTGACTGCTCACACCACACAGGGATGTACCTGATCGTCATCACCAGGAAGAGGAATGTGGGCAGCCTCCTGGGCCACGCTGTGTGGAAGGCCGTGGATTTTGACGTGATCTCCTACAAGAAGACAGTGCTGCACCTCTCAGAGATTCAGGTCAGCAAGACTCACAGGAGCAGTGCTCTTGTTAATCCTTTATACACTGCTGCAGATTCACCCCGTGTCTTGGCAATGATGTTTTTGTTCAACAAGAACATTTGGAGCCAGAAGCATCTCGGGTTGTTCGTCCATCCCATTCTTGTAGACACAACAATACAGAGAAGAGTCTTGCTGACGCCCTCCACCATAGTTGTCGGTGTTTGTAATCTGAATACTTAAGTTATTCTAGCCTAGTTTGTTGTGTTATTGTTGCCTCCACTCTGGTGGACCTCAGGTCAAATGTCAAAGATTCAAAGGTCAAGGTATGGTGACCTCACAAAACATGGCTTCAGTCATGTGACCACAACATCTCAGTAATTCCTTGACACAATTTATTCAAATTTGGTGAATATGTTCACCTGGACTCCAAGACAAACTGATTAGGTTGTGATGGTCAAAGGTCAAAGGTGACGATTGACTCGATGACCTAACTGAACGCTTTCCAGACATAACTCAAGACATCACACAGCAGTTGTGACAAAATTACAGTGGGTGAAGCAGGCAACTACAAGGACGTGGCATTTGAGACCAACAGCAGTTGCTTAGTGTCTCTGACTTGACTTTCCATTGATGTTAATGATGAGAGTCTGTGAACAGCATTTGTGGTACAGTGTGATGGATTGTGGGTGTCCCGCAGGCATCCACTCTCTCTGACTGAGACCTCATGTTTCAGTCAGGCAGTCATTGCAGTCAGTGCTATCTCATTTCAGCGAAGCAGGCAGTGCATTATTAATCTGCTGCTGCTTCTATTCTTGGTGTACTAATTGAAGGATCAGCCTTGGCTGGAAACGTGATTCATGGTAAAACACTCTGTGTCCTGTGTCAAAATGATAATCAGAAACTGGATGTGACAGAAGAGTGTTTGGCTTTTCTCAAGCTGATTTTACTTAATGATAATGCTATTTTTATATGATAGTAACTAGCGAAGAACATAATAGTCAGTTTGAGGCTTATCACTGATAACAGTGGACAACACAGAGCAGATAAAGTGACAGGAATGTAAGAAAGCAGATGGAGTGAGTGAACAGTAAAAGGATGGAGGTGTAACGCCAGGCTTCCCTCTCTGTGCTAACTGGCTTAGCAGCCAGATCCTATTAACATGACAGAGACACACAAAGCACGAAACTCTCTTCTGAGACTGAATGGGCAGGTGGGAGGGTGAGCTAAGCCTCAGCAAGCAGCAGTGCGACAACAGCCAAAGTCAAAACTGACCCTTCACCAAACCCAGGTCCCACTTAGTGTCACTGGCCCATCAGACTTTTCAGTCAGACCTGGCACATCGTGGAGCATTTAGATTTGAAATTCTTGTCCTGTGAAACAATGGCTCCTTGATATGTAGACAGAAAACAAAATCAGCTTCCCATCTCAAGTTTCCAACCATCAGGTTTGTCATCTGATGGCTGTTGGTTTTAAAACACAAAACTTTGACCTCTTATACAATAAACATTTAACTGTAAACACAACACTGTAGCCGTGCTGTCAGTCATTCATATACAAAATTCATTGAATGACTGTATCCTGCCACCAGCCAAGTGTAAAAGTGTAGATGATTCCTCCATCAGCCATATCGTACATTTGTTTAAAAATGTTCCTATGTAAGAATTTCCATTATTGTATGTTGTTCATTTTGTCAATGTGAACTATAGAAACAATTGTTACTGTCGTTAGAAGTTGCACTAGAGCACCAGCTCCGACCAAAGCTCCACCTCCCCTCCTGTTCTCAGTCTGCAGTGTCAAAGAAAAACACAAGGAGCTCAGCTGGGTGAAGTTACTCTGTGAACACAAGAGCCAACAGAAACCAGTCTAACCACAACCATTAGCACATGTTAGCTCTGCTGTGATATGCAGCAACAGTTAGCCAGCTAGCGATTTAAACATATTAGTGTCAGAAATAGCAGGTTAGCTAACTTTAGAGTGACTAATGCAAACAGACTTGTAACATTGTTACATGTAGAGATGTCATGGCTTTCTTCTCCATCAAAGATGCCTTTACTCTACTGTTTTCTTTACATAGAAAAAAAGGTGTTTGCTCCTGTAATGTTGTGAAAATTCTCAGGTATATAACCTTTATATCTCCAGTAAAAAACTGGGGCAATAAACAGTCAAGTTAATAAACTTTTGAAATTGTGAGGAGGAGAAAAGTGCTTCAGTACAGCAATTTGACTTTTAGCAGTTTGGGAAATGTGGAGCTTGTGTTCATGTGTACTTTAGAGCATTCCTAAGTGTTGTTCGTGAAAGTTGTATAAACGCTTTGCAACTTTGCTTTTTTTCCCCTGGCAGTCAGCAGATAGAGCTGAGACAAATGGGAGAGGAAGAAGTTACATCTGTGCATCCCCGCCACAGACAGTACAGGCAGTTTCCTGCAAAGTGTATCGTCATGACTTTTCCCAAGCACTAAAAGTGTGTTTTCTTTCCTCTTCCAGTCGCAGGAGAATAAAACCTTCCTGTCAATGATTAACAATGTGCTGACCACAGACGGCTTCTACTTCTGTACGGACTACGACCTGACACACACTCTGCAGCGGCTGGCCAACACCAGCCCTGACTTCCAGGAGATGAGTCTGCTGGAGAGGGTGAGACGTCCAGACAGAAAAGTGCTGTCCAATTAGTTTCTGTCACAACAATATCTAGACAGCACATCATCACTGCTACTGAGTGACAGACAGTTAGCACCCTTTTTGCAGAAATGCATAAACACATCCTTACGGAGGTCTCCTCTGTGCTCATAAGTTATTATAAATAACTAATTAAAGCTGGTGCATTCTTGCAATTGTTCAATTGTCATACCAGCCATCTGTGTCATTTGTGGTATGTATATGCATGTTCACGAGCACATGCCTGTAGAGTACAATGTGTTGCTCTACACACTCTACAGACCCAAACTATAATTTGATTGATAAAGTATTTAGTGTGTATCCAAAGCCTGATGACTCTCACCAAGCACTTAAATTGGAGCACCACACTGACATGGCACTTCCTCCTTTTGTTCTAAAATATGTCATGGATGCCACAAGATGGAAATAGCAATGGTGATCTAATCACTTCATTACTTATAAGTGTTTGCTTTTGCTTCCATGACTGATGAATCGTGTATGTTGACGTCTGGCTTCCTTGTGGTTTTCAGGCAGATCAGAGGTTTGTGTGGAATGGAAACCTCCTGAGAGAACTGGCTGCACAACCAGAGGTACCACATATCACTCTGAATGCAAGGCCTACCTATTTGTTTTTCAATCGTGCAAGTGAATGTTTTTGAACTCATTTTATTTCATCAGTGTAAATGTGACTGTTTCCCCTCTAGCTTCATAGGTTTGCACTTCCTGTCGTCCATGGATGTATCCTTTTTTCATCGATTGTCTTGAGATTTACTGAGATGAGATACAATGGGATATGAAAGGTAAGATATATGATGAGATAAATGTGGTAAGATGAGATGAGGTGCTGCATTTAGATGAGATACAATGGATGAAAAAGATGACAGGACAAGGTGAGATGAGATGTGTCAAGATGATATACGATGAGTCGAGATCAGGTGGAATAAAATCATCTCATACAAATTGAGATCAGATCAGCTTCAGAGCCTTCCCTTGACCCCTCCTGCTTCAGTCATCGTCATGAAGCCATGTCGTATAAACGGAAAGATCTTTGAGTGGATCCTCATCTCCAGGAGAAGCTGTTTCCGGGCCGGTGTCAGATACTACGTCAGAGGTAACAGACCCCGAAATGTGTCCCTGCTGACAGACGTCACTTTTCCATAAGCAGTTCCACTTGAATCTCCAATGTCTTGTGTGTGTTGTCCAATGTCGTCTATCACACCGCTGTCCCACTCTCCTCACAGGCATCGACTCTGAGGGCCATGCTGCTAACTTTGTGGAGACCGAGCAGATAGTTTTGTATGAAGGAGCAAGGGCCTCATTTATTCAGGTGCGTATTATGACGGCGGCTCATACTCTCACTTTTAGATCAGGTGTTTCAGAGCTGATATTTGAAGTGACTTTTTTTTCATCTCCAGACACGAGGCTCGATGCCCTTCTTCTGGAGCCAGAGGCCCAACCTGAAATACAAACCTAAACCTATAATCAGCAAAACCACCAGTCACGTAAGAGGAGACATTGTGTGCTTTTTTTTTTAAATATAAATATAGATGTGACAGATCACTGACTATGTGAAATCTTTCTGTAGATGGATGGTTTCCAGAGGCATTTCGACTCTCAACTCCTCATCTATGGGAAGCAGACGATCCTGAATCTGGTGAGGACTCTTCTTTAAGATCTTCTTTCAAAAGCAAAGAAAAGAAAGTCCCTGAACGATGTGTGTTTTTTTTTCTTCCCTTGTTGTTGCAGGTGAATCAGAAGGGCTCAGAGAAGCCACTAGAACAGGCCTTTGCCAAGATGGTGTCAGGCATGAACAATGGTATGCTCAGGTAAGTGTTGCTCAAGGCCTTTGAGTCTGAATACATGGTCACTTATAATGATAATAACAATAATGGTAAGAAAACTAACACTATTTGTAATAATCTTACCTGTATAATTATAATAAAATTACAAAGAAAAAAGTAAATAAATAAAAGAAACTGTCAAAGAATAAGAGGAAGACGCCTAAAAACCTGCTGAACCACTGATCACATCCAAACACAACAACTTCCTTGACCCCATGCTGCTTGATGACGTCACCCAGTTCCATCTCTTGTTATTGTTTTGGTTGAGAGAGGCCCCTCAAGGCAGAAGTTACAGACAGTTATTAATGTTAACTGTTTCAGACATTGTCTCCTCTGTCCTCAGTTACATCGCCTTCGACTTCCACAAAGAGTGCAGCCACATGCGATGGGACCGTCTCCAGATCTTAGTGGATTCTGTCTCTGAGACACAAGATGAATACAGGTAACTTAACGTGGGATTGTTGTGGATAATATAACTGTAACTCTGCCGGGGGGTAACTCAGATGTTTCTCTGGGTGCAGCTACTTCATGGTGAACTCGGATGGGAAGGCGCTGGCCCAGCAGAGGGGAGTCTTCCGCAGTAACTGCATGGACTGCTTGGACAGGACCAATGTCATTCAGAGCCTGCTGGCTCGACGCTCCCTACAGTCTCAGCTCCAGGTACCTCTGACCCTGCTGCTTCTTGGAGCCTCTAAGGATAACAAAATAATCATACAGTAGTCAGTAATGCAGGATTCAGTTTTAACTCCAGTCTCCAGTTCAAGCTCATGTGCAGAAATGAGAGAAGAGTGCAGATAAATCACATCATGTCAGAATATATGAGACAATAATCCAGTTTGGACAATTTCTCCAGAGCTCTCAGGCACATCCATCCACTCTCTATTGACATGAGTTATACATGTAGGTTGATTGTGCTGTCCCTTTTTAATGCTTGTAGGATCAAGGGTTGGTTTATTATTATTTTATGAAATTAAAAGTCTATGCACTGACTAGTATGTGTGTCTCGGCTGTATGTGAACAGAGGATGGGTGTACTGAACGTGGGTCAGCGGATTGAAGAGCAGGCAGAGTTTGAGAAGATCTACAAGAACGGTAACTCCTCCCTCTTCTACGCCTGACTGTTAGCATGTGTGGTGTGTTTTTTTTTGTTTTGTTTTGTTTTTTTAAGTAGAAGCTCCGGCCTCTTGAGTGCCTCCTCACTGTTCTCTGTGTGTGCTCTCTAACCAGCATGGGCTGACAATGCCAATGCATGCGCTGTACAGTATGCAGGAACTGGAGCCTTGAAAACAGACTTCACAAGGTACGGTACCGTAACAACCCCACACTACATCACATCAGTTGACTAATGTGTTTTGCATTGTGGAGTGCTGCTGCAGTATTGTTACCATCCGTGGCTGGTGTGTAATCAGAGATAATTTCTCCCATCAGGACGGGGAAGAGGACCAGGTGGGGGCTGCTGATGGACGGCTGGAACTCCATGATCCGCTACTACAAAAACAACTTCTCTGATGGATTCAGACAGGTACGATGCAGATGTAATTCAGACACTTATCGGCCACAGCGTTAACTGATGAATGAAATGAATCACCATGGTGCCTGTCATCGGGATGTTAGGCAGCAGAAGGAGCTGCTTATATACTGAATTTAAATGAATGTGAATGATTTTCTTCAGTCTAATACCTGTTGAAACTCATGTAAAACAGCATCATTACTGTATGTGTAGTCGTTGTTTTGCCCTAAATGACACAAATGATAGTCTAAAAGCTGATTGATATGATATAATTATAGTTAAGTTGGCAGTGGCAGGTTGATTGATGAATTTTCAAAATAAAAGTTGTAGTGTCAGCTTCAACCAGCAGCAGATAGAAGCATGAATATTAGCTTGATCATGTTATAGGGTATGATATGATTTGGTGAAAGGGTGAATGATAATCTGTGAACAGTGGTGACCTCTGCTGGTCACAGGGGACAACACTACCTGTTCATTCATGCTACAGTAGTAAATGGTGCATCACACGCTGATGAAAATATCAACCTTGTAGAAAGGTTGCTCTATTTTATCTATTGCAGTCAAAACAGAAGTGTGTTTCTCTTTAACATTTAATGATTAGCATCGATAGTAGAATGAATAGTATTTGGAATAGTGTGTGTGTGTGTGTGAAGTGCAGTCACAGTGTTCCTGTGGTTTGGTTGTTTTTCAGGACTCCATTGATCTGTTCCTGGGTAACTTTGCCGTTGATGAGTCAGATGGACCGACTCCTCTCCGTGTGCAGAAGGACTGGAAGTTCCTCACAGTCAGTACACAAGTGTTTTCTTCAGGTATCAGAAGCACTGATGTGACTGTTCATCCACTGATCTGGTCCGCTCTTCTGTTTTGCAGCTGCCCACCATCATGCTGGTGGCGTTTTCCATGTGCATCGTGTGTCTTCTCATGGCGGGTAAGTTCAACATGTACTCATATCGTCTTTTGGACAAAATGAGTCTCGGTCTTCTACTGAACACAATCAGATGAGTGATGCTGAAAGTCTTCTGATATTGCACAAAACGATGGCATGAAAAAATCTTATGTCTCTCTGCAACATAAAATATTTATGGTGACATGAGCAACAATGAAACTTTGAAGTCTGCAAATCAGTTTTGATTTTCAAAGAGTGGACAGAAACTCGGCTGATTTAGCAGCAGGAAAAACTTCACACAGCAACTAGGACAAACTTTCACACAGGTGGTTAATATTTAATGATTTTGGATTATCTTGTCACATTAGACATTAAAATATAGTTTGGAGAGTGGCCACTTGAACACTTTTATATAGTGCTGAATGATCACAGACTGTAAATGTGCTTCTTTATATTCTTTTTAGCTTAGTTAGCAGTAAGGGGGCAGGGTCAGACACTTCCAAGATGGTGGAGCAGCTCACTCAGAACCGCTCCTCAGAAACCTGTATGTGACGTCACGGAGACTACATCCGTCATTAGTTACCGTCTGTGGCTGATGGCCATGTTCAGGTGTATTTTCAGCTGGAACAGATGGTGAGCAGGAGGGTGTGACGAAAAGGTGTGACTCCTGCTGTTTGTCCTCCAGGTGACACGTGGACAGAGACCTTGGCCTACGTGATGTTCTGGGGGGCTTCGAGCGCAATCACTGCCGCCATCATCATGTTTAATGGCCAAGACTTTGTGGACGCCCCAAACTGGTTCACAAGGAGAAGATGGACTGAGTGAGGATGTATGTGTGTGTGCGTGTGTGTGTGTGTGTGTGTGTGTGTGTGGAGCAGCTGGGTTCAGCAGGCTCATATACCTCGTCATCTTCACTGTCTTCTTCCTCACATCTGGACTCTAGACTGATCTGCCTCCACACTGTCCTCCAGATGCTGTCAGTCAGTTCGTCATTGTTCGACCTTCCTCTGCTCACACTCCTTCACACGGTTTGCTTTCACTCACACTGTATATTTAGGTTGGCTTTGCTGGTGTTAGGTTGTTGGTTGTACAGACAGTGTATGGTGGGACTTATTTGTTTACCATTTAAAAAAAATTTGAACCAGTACACTCTGCAGTGAAAGGCCCTATGTCAGGTGTTTTCAGTCAGCTTTCAGGCAGGTAGAGCTATGCTGTCCATTACCTGATGTCAACAAACATGCTACAATAAAAACGATACACAGTGTAAGATGTCCCAACAGAGGAGGGAGTTGTTGGTGGTGTTTTATGTTTGTGGGAACCTTTAAAGCTGCATTCTTTGTTTGTCCATTGATTTGGTGTGGGGCAGGTGATGTGGTTTTAATTCGATAAGGACAGGAAAGAGAGAAAATTTGCAGCAAAGGGAGCAAAGGATACTTTCAAAGTATTAATACAGACCTAAATCAACCAAGGACATCCATCTTCATACTATGTGGACCTTCCATATTGGAAAACAATGATTACTGCAGCTTTAAAGATACTTACCGTAATCACCTTCTTCCCAAACAGATGATTGTTCCCTTAAAGTCAATCAGCCCTGAACGGTCTCATTGATAGATGTGGCACTTAAAAATATAGAGCAATCTGTACTTCTGATTGTAACGAGCCTTACAAAGTTGCACATTAACTATAAGTATTTGGCTAATCTTAATGTAACTGAAGTGAACAATATGTCTTCCTATTAAGCTAATTAAACAAAGTATCGGATTAATTTTTTATTTAACACCATACCACTGTCCTTCTGCACCATCTTACTTTTGCACTTTAGAGAACCATGAAATGCAGCTGCACACAGCCGTTAATGATTTATCCAGACCTGTGCACCTCAGCCCACATCTTTGGTTTGTTCAGTGATTTTCAGTGATGAAGTTTTTTTTAAAGCACAGACGTATGGGCTCGAGTTGGACTCTTCTCTAGATCACTGCCTTACAGCTGCCCCTCAGTGGAGAGGGCGCAGAACCTTTCATATCGTCAGTAAAGAGCTGACGGGACTTTAAACCGTCCTCTGATGTTGAATTGAATTACTTGTATGAGGATCGGTCACCATCCCTTCTCGGTCTGTGTGTGGTGTCAGGTGTGTCTTCTCAGATCGGGCCATCGTGCTGTTTGTGATCGATTCTATGATCAGTTTCACTTTCACACTATTGTTAAAGTCCAACGTTTATCCAGCTGGACCAGATCATGCGAGCATTTCCAAGAGGTTGTAGAGTTTTGAACTGAACTATGTAAATTTGTGTGACAGATTAAGGTCAATGTCTGTATCTGTACAGAGCCCTGAAGTGCTGATGTTATTCCTTTATGTTGGCCTGTTGACATTATTTTCAAAGGTTGTCTGTCTGTTCATGCTGGTGTCCCATGCTCATGATATCTGAGTTGCACCCTGGAGGATGAACCCAGTAAATGTTGGTGGCTAAAGGTCAAAGGTTTAGGTCAGTGTGACCTCATAAAATCAATGTTTTTTGCCTTGTGGATGCACTATGTTGGGAACTCTTCAAGGAGACCCCTTCCCATTTGGCACAAACATTCACAAGGACGAAGTGGTTAGATTTTTGGTGGTCAAAGGTCAAGGTCAGTGTGACATCACAAAACACATCTTAGCCGTAACTCAAGACTTCACACAGCGATAATGACAAAACTTGACGCAAATGGCTCATTCATATTTTTTGGACTGTAACTGATGGTGTAACTTGGGGAGGCAGAAGACCACCATGAGAAATTATGTGAACACAAGAACCTAATTTTAATGCATTTTAGTAACTTGTGTTAACAAGACGAGCTGATGTGCACACAAGTGAATAATTTGTGAATATCAACTAAAGCACACAAGGAAAAAAGTTCAGGACTTCAGGTGCTCTGTACTCACTACTTTTAACTACATCATACAGGTTTCATCATCATGGAGTCGTTGGTAACCTACTGCAGTAAGGGCACTGTTGTTTGTCCAACCTTTCACAAACGAATGAATGTTCAGTGATGTCATGTCATCTGTGTGGTGCAGGCAACATCCTTTTGAAATACCTGCACCTTTTAACTGACATCTGTGTTGACAGATGTGATTCATGTAATTCATGGGTGGAAATTATGGTGTCATCTGGACAAGTAATGACAGCAGATCATTTAATGTGTTCTGTCTCTCATCTGCAACCTGGAGGTTTCAGTTATTCAGTGCACTTTGATTTGTTTTTGATGTGATCAGTATATCTCTACTAATCAACACTGAGTTCATGATATATATATATTTTTTTTTTACCTGTGTTTTTTTTTTTTTTTTTTTTTTTTTCCTGGGGATTTGGGACCTTTAGAAATGTGGGGCAGGACTCTATTAACTTTTCAGCAACAACACTTCGGAACATCTGTTTGCAAGCTGCTCTTGGGATCAAGATGGGACACAGTTATTTGCCCACCATGTTTACAAGTTGTGTTACAGGTTTGCAGATGATGTTACAACCCTGTGCAGGACAGCTGATGTTTTTATGTGTGTCGAGATGCTCATTAAGGATCACATATTAAGAGCATTAATGGGGATGTATAGTTCTAAATGTATCATTTTTAAAGATAGGAACAATATGTACGTGTCCTAGCTGAGGTACTGGAGGACAGCATCAGTTTAGTTTGTGGTGGAAAATGTACATGATCTTGTGTTTCTCCTCAGCGGTTTTCACTGCTCTCCTTCCAGAACGAGACATCATCCAGTGGTTTCTGTAACTGTCAATAAACTTCAATGAACGCACAGATTTTGTCTGTCTTTTACATTAACAGTCCGTCCACACTTGGGGACAGCAAAGTCAAGGTGTGTTTATTCTTGTGATCTGATCAAAGTTTGCAAAGCACAAGTTCACCTCTCTAAATACTCCACCACTGACACTGGGTCCCTGTGGTTCAGTAACGTATTTGAAACTTAGAGGTAAACCAGATGGTATCTCTGACTGGTGAGATTTGGAAACAGCTACTGTATTGTGTCGGCATCTTGTAATACAAATGAAAGGAAACTTATTTAGATCTGGGTCTTTGAAATCTATTTCTTCATCTAAAGCTACATTTCAACATACAAGTTAAACAGTCTTTAAATGAGACACGTAGCACTCACTCTGTACAGGAGGGGCGGGGGCTGGCCTCAGCCTTCGCGGTCGCGGTACCCCCAGCTCTCCCTCGCTCAGTCAGCCTGAGTCAACGGGGGAGCACGCCGCCATAGACACACACAGCGTGTAGCAGCCACTCACAGCTGTAAGGCAGGGAGGGAGGGGCTGGCCTCAGCCTTCGCGGTCGCGGTACCCCCAGCTCTCCCTCGCTCAGTCAGCCTGAGTCAACGGGGGAGCACGCCGCCATAGACACACACAGCGTGTAGCAGCCACTCACAGCTGTAAGGCAGGGAGGGAGGGGCTGGCCTCAGCCTTCGCGGTCGCGGTACCCCCAGCTCTCCCTCGCTCAGTCAGCCTGAGTCAACGGGGGAGCACGCCGCCATAGACACACACAGCGTGTAGCAGCCACTCACAGCTGTAAGGCAGGGAGGGAGGGGCTGGCCTCAGCCTTCGCGGTCGCGGTACCCCCAGCTCTCCCTCGCTCAGTCAGCCTGAGTCAACGGGGGAGCACGCCGCCATAGACACACACAGCGTGTAGCAGCCACTCACAGCTGTAAGGCAGGGAGGGAGGGGCTGGCCTCAGCCTTCGCGGTCGCGGTACCCCCAGCTCTCCCTCGCTCAGTCAGCCTGAGTCAACGGGGGAGCACGCCGCCATAGACACACACAGCGTGTAGCAGCCACTCACAGCTGTAAGGCAGGGAGGGAGGGGCTGGCCTCAGCCTTCGCGGTCGCGGTACCCCCAGCTCTCCCTCGCTCAGTCAGCCTGAGTCAACGGGGGAGCACGCCGCCATAGACACACACAGCGTGTAGCAGCCACTCACAGCTGTAAGGCAGGGAGGGAGGGGCTGGCCTCAGCCTTCGCGGTCGCGGTACCCCCAGCTCTCCCTCGCTCAGTCAGCCTGAGTCAACGGGGGAGCACGCCGCCATAGACACACACAGCGTGTAGCAGCCACTCACAGCTGTAAGGCAGGGAGGGAGGGGCTGGCCTCAGCCTTCGCGGTCGCGGTACCCCCAGCTCTCCCTCGCTCAGTCAGCCTGAGTCAACGGGGGAGCACGCCGCCATAGACACACACAGCGTGTAGCAGCCACTCACAGCTGTAAGGCAGGGAGGGAGGGGCTGGCCTCAGCCTTCGCGGTCGCGGTACCCCCAGCTCTCTCTCCCTCGCTCAGTCAGCCTGAGTCAACGGGGGAGCACGCCGCCATACAGACACACACAGCGTGTAGCAGCCACTCACAGCTGTAAGGCAGGGAGGGAGGGGCTGGCCTCAGCCTTCGCGGTCGCGGTACCCCCAGCTCTCCCTCGCTCAGTCAGCCTGAGTCAACGGGGGAGCACGCCGCCATAGACACACACAGCGTGTAGCAGCCACTCACAGCTGTAAGGCAGGGAGGGAGGGGCTGGCCTCAGCCTTCGCGGTCGCGGTACCCCCCAGCTCTCCTCGCTCAGTCAGCCTGAGTCAACGGGGGAGCACGCCGCCATAGACACACACAGCGTGTAGCAGCCACTCACAGCTGTAAGGCAGGGAGGGAGGGGCTGGCCTCAGCCTTCGCGGTCGCGGTACCCCCAGCTCTCCCTCGCTCAGTCAGCCTGAGTCAACGGGGGAGCACGCCGCCATAGACACACACAGCGTGTAGCAGCCACTCACAGCTGTAAGGCAGGGAGGGAGGGCTGGCCTCAGCCTTCGCGGTCGCGGTACCCCCAGCTCTCCCTCGCTCAGTCAGCCTGAGTCAACGGGGGAGCACGCCGCCATAGACACACACAGCGTGTAGCAGCCACTCACAGCTGTAAGGCAGGGAGGGAGGGGCTGGCCTCAGCCTTCGCGGTCGCGGTACCCCCAGCTCTCCCTCGCTCAGTCAGCCTGAGTCAACGGGGGAGCACGCCGCCATAGACACACACAGCGTGTAGCAGCCACTCACAGCTGTAAGGCAGGGAGGGAGGGGCTGGCCTCAGCCTTCGCGGTCGCGGTACCCCCAGCTCTCCCTCGCTCAGTCAGCCTGAGTCAACGGGGAGCACGCCGCCATAGACCACACAGCGTGTAGCAGCCACTCACAGCTGTAAGGCAGGGAGGGAGGGGCTGGCCTCAGCCTTCGCGGTCGCGGTACCCCCAGCTCTCCCTCGCTCAGTCAGCCTGAGTCAACGGGGGAGCACGCCGCCATAGACACACACAGCGTGTAGCAGCCACTCACAGCTGTAAGGCAGGGAGGGAGGGGCTGGCCTCAGCCTTCGCGGTCGCGGTACCCCCAGCTCTCCCTCGCTCAGTCAGCCTGAGTCAACGGGGAGCACGCCGCCATAGACACACACAGCGTGTAGCAGCCACTCACAGCTGTAAGGCAGGGAGGGAGGGGCTGGCCTCAGCCTTCGCGGTCGCGGTACCCCCAGCTCTCCCTCGCTCAGTCAGCCTGAGTCAACGGGGGAGCACGCCGCCATAGACACACACAGCGTGTAGCAGCCACTCACAGCTGTAAGGCAGGGAGGGAGGGCTGGCCTCAGCCTTCGCGGTCGCGGTACCCCCAGCTCTCCCTCGCTCAGTCAGCCTGAGTCAACGGGGGAGCACGCCGCCATAGACACACACAGCGTGTAGCAGCCACTCACAGCTGTAAGGCAGGGAGGGAGGGGCTGGCCTCAGCCTTCGCGGTCGCGGTACCCCCAGCTCTCCCTCGCTCAGTCAGCCTGAGTCAACGGGGGAGCACGCCGCCATAGACACACACAGCGTGTAGCAGCCACTCACAGCTGTAAGGCAGGGGGAGGGGCTGGCCTCAGCCTTCGCGGTCGCGGTACCCCCAGCTCTCCCTCGCTCAGTCAGCCTGAGTCAACGGGGGAGCACGCCGCCATAGACACACACAGCGTGTAGCAGCCACTCACAGCTGTAAGGCAGGGAGGGAGGGGCTGGCCTCAGCCTTCGCGGTCGCGGTACCCCCAGCTCTCCCTCGCTCAGTCAGCCTGAGTCAACGGGGGAGCACGCCGCCATAGACACACACAGCGTGTAGCAGCCACTCACAGCTGTAAGGCAGGGAGGGAGGGGCTGGCCTCAGCCTTCGCGGTCGCGGTACCCCCAGCTCTCCCTCGCTCAGTCAGCCTGAGTCAACGGGGGAGCACGCCGCCATAGACACACACAGCGTGTAGCAGCCACTCACAGCTGTAAGGCAGGGAGGGAGGGGCTGGCCTCAGCCTTCGCGGTCGCGGTACCCCCAGCTCTCCCTCGCTCAGTCAGCCTGAGTCAACGGGGGAGCACGCCGCCATAGACACACACAGCGTGTAGCAGCCACTCACAGCTGTAAGGCAGGGAGGGAGGGGCTGGCCTCAGCCTTCGCGGTCGCGGTACCCCCAGCTCTCCCTCGCTCAGTCAGCCTGAGTCAACGGGGGAGCACGCCGCCATAGACACACACAGCGTGTAGCAGCCACTCACAGCTGTAAGGCAGGGAGGGAGGGGCTGGCCTCAGCCTTCGCGGTCGCGGTACCCCCAGCTCTCCCTCGCTCAGTCAGCCTGAGTCAACGGGGGAGCACGCCGCCATAGACACACACAGCGTGTAGCAGCCACTCACAGCTGTAAGGCAGGGAGGGAGGGGCTGGCCTCAGCCTTCGCGGTCGCGGTACCCCCAGCTCTCCCTCGCTCAGTCAGCCTGAGTCAACGGGGGAGCACGCCGCCATAGACACACACAGCGTGTAGCAGCCACTCACAGCTGTAAGGCAGGGAGGGAGGGGCTGGCCTCAGCCTTCGCGGTCGCGGTACCCCCAGCTCTCCCTCGCTCAGTCAGCCTGAGTCAACGGGGGAGCACGCCGCCATAGACACACACAGCGTGTAGCAGCCACTCACAGCTGTAAGGCAGGGAGGGAGGGGCTGGCCTCAGCCTTCGCGGTCGCGGTACCCCCAGCTCTCCCTCGCTCAGTCAGCCTGAGTCAACGGGGGAGCACGCCGCCATAGACACACACAGCGTGTAGCAGCCACTCACAGCTGTAAGGCAGGGAGGGAGGGGCTGGCCTCAGCCTTCGCGGTCGCGGTACCCCCAGCTCTCCCTCGCTCAGTCAGCCTGAGTCAACGGGGGAGCACGCCGCCATAGACACACACAGCGTGTAGCAGCCACTCACAGCTGTAAGGCAGGGAGGGAGGGGCTGGCCTCAGCCTTCGCGGTCGCGGTACCCCCAGCTCTCCCTCGCTCAGTCAGCCTGAGTCAACGGGGGAGCACGCCGCCATAGACACACACAGCGTGTAGCAGCCACTCACAGCTGTAAGGCAGGGAGGGAGGGGCTGGCCTCAGCCTTCGCGGTCGCGGTACCCCCAGCTCTCCCTCGCTCAGTCAGCCTGAGTCAACGGGGGAGCACGCCGCCATAGACACACACAGCGTGTAGCAGCCACTCACAGCTGTAAGGCAGGGAGGGGGGGCTGGCCTCAGCCTTCGCGGTCGCGGTACCCCCAGCTCTCCCTCGCTCAGTCAGCCTGAGTCAACGGGGAGCACGCCGCCATAGACACACACAGCGTGTAGCAGCCACTCACAGCTGTAAGGCAGGGAGGGAGGGGCTGGCCTCAGCCTTCGCGGTCGCGGTACCCCCAGCTCTCCCTCGCTCAGTCAGCCTGAGTCAACGGGGGAGCACGCCGCCATAGACACACACAGCGTGTAGCAGCCACTCACAGCTGTAAGGCAGGGAGGGAGGGGCTGGCCTCAGCCTTCGCGGTCGCGGTACCCCCAGCTCTCCCTCGCTCAGTCAGCCTGAGTCAACGGGGGAGCACGCCGCCATAGACACACACAGCGTGTAGCAGCCACTCACAGCTGTAAGGCAGGGAGGGAGGGGCTGGCCTCAGCCTTCGCGGTCGCGGTACCCCCAGCTCTCCCTCGCTCAGTCAGCCTGAGTCAACGGGGGAGCACGCCGCCATAGACACACACAGCGTGTAGCAGCCACTCACAGCTGTAAGGCAGGGAGGGAGGGGCTGGCCTCAGCCTTCGCGGTCGCGGTACCCCCAGCTCTCCCTCGCTCAGTCAGCCTGAGTCAACGGGGAGCACGCCGCCATAGACACACACAGCGTGTAGCAGCCACTCACAGCTGTAAGGCAGGGAGGGAGGGGCTGGCCTCAGCCTTCGCGGTCGCGGTACCCCCAGCTCTCCCTCGCTCAGTCAGCCTGAGTCAACGGGGGAGCACGCCGCCATAGACACACACAGCGTGTAGCAGCCACTCACAGCTGTAAGGCAGGGAGGGAGGGGCTGGCCTCAGCCTTCGCGGTCGCGGTACCCCCAGCTCTCCCTCGCTCAGTCAGCCTGAGTCAACGGGGGAGCACGCCGCCATAGACACACACAGCGTGTAGCAGCCACTCACAGCTGTAAGGCAGGGAGGGAGGGGCTGGCCTCAGCCTTCGCGGTCGCGGTACCCCCAGCTCTCCCTCGCTCAGTCAGCCTGAGTCAACGGGGGAGCACGCCGCCATAGACACACACAGCGTGTAGCAGCCACTCACAGCTGTAAGGCAGGGAGGGAGGGGCTGGCCTCAGCCTTCGCGGTCGCGGTACCCCCAGCTCTCCCTCGCTCAGTCAGCCTGAGTCAACGGGGGAGCACGCCGCCATAGACACACACAGCGTGTAGCAGCCACTCACAGCTGTAAGGCAGGGAGGGAGGGGCTGGCCTCAGCCTTCGCGGTCGCGGTACCCCCAGCTCTCCCTCGCTCAGTCAGCCTGAGTCAACGGGGGAGCACGCCGCCATAGACACACACAGCGTGTAGCAGCCACTCACAGCTGTAAGGCAGGGAGGGAGGGGCTGGCCTCAGCCTTCGCGGTCGCGGTACCCCCAGCTCTCCCTCGCTCAGTCAGCCTGAGTCAACGGGGGAGCACGCCGCCATAGACACACACAGCGTGTAGCAGCCACTCACAGCTGTAAGGCAGGGAGGGAGGGGCTGGCCTCAGCCTTCGCGGTCGCGGTACCCCCAGCTCTCCCTCGCTCAGTCAGCCTGAGTCAACGGGGGAGCACGCCGCCGTAGACACACACAGCGTGTAGCAGCCACTCACAGCTGTAAGGCAGGGAGGGAGGGCTGGCCTCAGCCTTCGCGGTCGCGGTACCCCCAGCTCTCCCTCGCTCAGTCAGCCTGAGTCAACGGGGAGCACGCCGCCATAGACACACACAGCGTGTAGCAGCCACTCACAGCTGTAAGGCAGGGAGGGAGGGGCTGGCCTCAGCCTTCGCGGTCGCGGTACCCCCAGCTCTCCCTCGCTCAGTCAGCCTGAGTCAACGGGGGAGCACGCCGCCATAGACACACACAGCGTGTAGCAGCCACTCACAGCTGTAAGGCAGGGAGGGAGGGGCTGGCCTCAGCCTTCGCGGTCGCGGTACCCCCAGCTCTCCCTCGCTCAGTCAGCCTGAGTCAACGGGGGAGCACGCCGCCATAGACACACACAGCGTGTAGCAGCCACTCACAGCTGTAAGGCAGGGAGGGAGGGGCTGGCCTCAGCCTTCGCGGTCGCGGTACCCCCAGCTCTCCCTCGCTCAGTCAGCCTGAGTCAACGGGGGAGCACGCCGCCATAGACACACACAGCGTGTAGCAGCCACTCACAGCTGTAAGGCAGGGAGGGAGGGGCTGGCCTCAGCCTTCGCGGTCGCGGTACCCCCAGCTCTCCCTCGCTCAGTCAGCCTGAGTCAACGGGGGAGCACGCCGCCATAGACACACACAGCGTGTAGCAGCCACTCACAGCTGTAAGGCAGGGAGGGAGGGGCTGGCCTCAGCCTTCGCGGTCGCGGTACCCCCAGCTCTCCCTCGCTCAGTCAGCCTGAGTCAACGGGGGAGCACGCCGCCATAGACACACACAGCGTGTAGCAGCCACTCACAGCTGTAAGGCAGGGAGGGAGGGGCTGGCCTCAGCCTTCGCGGTCGCGGTACCCCCAGCTCTCCCTCGCTCAGTCAGCCTGAGTCAACGGGGGAGCACGCCGCCATAGACACACACAGCGTGTAGCAGCCACTCACAGCTGTAAGGCAGGGAGGGAGGGGCTGGCCTCAGCCTTCGCGGTCGCGGTACCCCCAGCTCTCCCTCGCTCAGTCAGCCTGAGTCAACGGGGGAGCACGCCGCCATAGACACACACAGCGTGTAGCAGCCACTCACAGCTGTAAGGCAGGGAGGGAGGGGCTGGCCTCAGCCTTCGCGGTCGCGGTACCCCCAGCTCTCCCTCGCTCAGTCAGCCTGAGTCAACGGGGGAGCACGCCGCCATAGACACACACAGCGTGTAGCAGCCACTCACAGCTGTAAGGCAGGGAGGGAGGGGCTGGCCTCAGCCTTCGCGGTCGCGGTACCCCCAGCTCTCCCTCGCTCAGTCAGCCTGAGTCAACGGGGGAGCACGCCGCCATAGACACACACAGCGTGTAGCAGCCACTCACAGCTGTAAGGCAGGGAGGGAGGGGCTGGCCTCAGCCTTCGCGGTCGCGGTACCCCCAGCTCTCCCTCGCTCAGTCAGCCTGAGTCAACGGGGGAGCACGCCGCCATAGACACACACAGCGTGTAGCAGCCACTCACAGCTGTAAGGCAGGGAGGGAGGGGCTGGCCTCAGCCTTCGCGGTCGCGGTACCCCCAGCTCTCCCTCGCTCAGTCAGCCTGAGTCAACGGGGGAGCACGCCGCCATAGACACACACAGCGTGTAGCAGCCACTCACAGCTGTAAGGCAGGGAGGGAGGGGCTGGCCTCAGCCTTCGCGGTCGCGGTACCCCCAGCTCTCCCTCGCTCAGTCAGCCTGAGTCAACGGGGGAGCACGCCGCCATAGACACACACAGCGTGTAGCAGCCACTCACAGCTGTAAGGCAGGGAGGGAGGGGCTGGCCTCAGCCTTCGCGGTCGCGGTACCCCCAGCTCTCCCTCGCTCAGTCAGCCTGAGTCAACGGGGGAGCACGCCGCCATAGACACACACAGCGTGTAGCAGCCACTCACAGCTGTAAGGCAGGGAGGGAGGGGCTGGCCTCAGCCTTCGCGGTCGCGGTACCCCCAGCTCTCCCTCGCTCAGTCAGCCTGAGTCAACGGGGGAGCACGCCGCCATAGACACACACAGCGTGTAGCAGCCACTCACAGCTGTAAGGCAGGGAGGGAGGGGCTGGCCTCAGCCTTCGCGGTCGCGGTACCCCCAGCTCTCCCTCGCTCAGTCAGCCTGAGTCAACGGGGGAGCACGCCGCCATAGACACACACAGCGTGTAGCAGCCACTCACAGCTGTAAGGCAGGGAGGGAGGGGCTGGCCTCAGCCTTCGCGGTCGCGGTACCCCCAGCTCTCCCTCGCTCAGTCAGCCTGAGTCAACGGGGGAGCACGCCGCCATAGACACACACAGCGTGTAGCAGCCACTCACAGCTGTAAGGCAGGGAGGGAGGGGCTGGCCTCAGCCTTCGCGGTCGCGGTACCCCCAGCTCTCCCTCGCTCAGTCAGCCTGAGTCAACGGGGGAGCACGCCGCCATAGACACACACAGCGTGTAGCAGCCACTCACAGCTGTAAGGCAGGGAGGGAGGGGCTGGCCTCAGCCTTCGCGGTCGCGGTACCCCCAGCTCTCCCTCGCTCAGTCAGCCTGAGTCAACGGGGGAGCACGCCGCCATAGACACACACAGCGTGTAGCAGCCACTCACAGCTGTAAGGCAGGGAGGGAGGGGCTGGCCTCAGCCTTCGCGGTCGCGGTACCCCCAGCTCTCCCTCGCTCAGTCAGCCTGAGTCAACGGGGGAGCACGCCGCCATAGACACACACAGCGTGTAGCAGCCACTCACAGCTGTAAGGCAGGGAGGGAGGGGCTGGCCTCAGCCTTCGCGGTCGCGGTACCCCCAGCTCTCCCTCGCTCAGTCAGCCTGAGTCAACGGGGGAGCACGCCGCCATAGACACACACAGCGTGTAGCAGCCACTCACAGCTGTAAGGCAGGGAGGGAGGGGCTGGCCTCAGCCTTCGCGGTCGCGGTACCCCCAGCTCTCCCTCGCTCAGTCAGCCTGAGTCAACGGGGGAGCACGCCGCCATAGACACACACAGCGTGTAGCAGCCACTCACAGCTGTAAGGCAGGGAGGGAGGGGCTGGCCTCAGCCTTCGCGGTCGCGGTACCCCCAGCTCTCCCTCGCTCAGTCAGCCTGAGTCAACGGGGGAGCACGCCGCCATAGACACACACAGCGTGTAGCAGCCACTCACAGCTGTAAGGCAGGGAGGGAGGGGCTGGCCTCAGCCTTCGCGGTCGCGGTACCCCCAGCTCTCCCTCGCTCAGTCAGCCTGAGTCAACGGGGGAGCACGCCGCCATAGACACACACAGCGTGTAGCAGCCACTCACAGCTGTAAGGCAGGGAGGGAGGGGCTGGCCTCAGCCTTCGCGGTCGCGGTACCCCCAGCTCTCCCTCGCTCAGTCAGCCTGAGTCAACGGGGGAGCACGCCGCCATAGACACACACAGCGTGTAGCAGCCACTCACAGCTGTAAGGCAGGGAGGGAGGGGCTGGCCTCAGCCTTCGCGGTCGCGGTACCCCCAGCTCTCCCTCGCTCAGTCAGCCTGAGTCAACGGGGGAGCACGCCGCCATAGACACACACAGCGTGTAGCAGCCACTCACAGCTGTAAGGCAGGGAGGGAGGGGCTGGCCTCAGCCTTCGCGGTCGCGGTACCCCCAGCTCTCCCTCGCTCAGTCAGCCTGAGTCAACGGGGGAGCACGCCGCCATAGACACACACAGCGTGTAGCAGCCACTCACAGCTGTAAGGCAGGGAGGGAGGGGCTGGCCTCAGCCTTCGCGGTCGCGGTACCCCCAGCTCTCCCTCGCTCAGTCAGCCTGAGTCAACGGGGGAGCACGCCGCCATAGACACACACAGCGTGTAGCAGCCACTCACAGCTGTAAGGCAGGGAGGGAGGGGCTGGCCTCAGCCTTCGCGGTCGCGGTACCCCCAGCTCTCCCTCGCTCAGTCAGCCTGAGTCAACGGGGGAGCACGCCGCCATAGACACACACAGCGTGTAGCAGCCACTCACAGCTGTAAGGCAGGGAGGGAGGGGCTGGCCTCAGCCTTCGCGGTCGCGGTACCCCCAGCTCTCCCTCGCTCAGTCAGCCTGAGTCAACGGGGGAGCACGCCGCCATAGACACACACAGCGTGTAGCAGCCACTCACAGCTGTAAGGCAGGGAGGGAGGGGCTGGCCTCAGCCTTCGCGGTCGCGGTACCCCCAGCTCTCCCTCGCTCAGTCAGCCTGAGTCAACGGGGGAGCACGCCGCCATAGACACACACAGCGTGTAGCAGCCACTCACAGCTGTAAGGCAGGGAGGGAGGGGCTGGCCTCAGCCTTCGCGGTCGCGGTACCCCCAGCTCTCCCTCGCTCAGTCAGCCTGAGTCAACGGGGGAGCACGCCGCCATAGACACACACAGCGTGTAGCAGCCACTCACAGCTGTAAGGCAGGGAGGGAGGGGCTGGCCTCAGCCTTCGCGGTCGCGGTACCCCCAGCTCTCCCTCGCTCAGTCAGCCTGAGTCAACGGGGGAGCACGCCGCCATAGACACACACAGCGTGTAGCAGCCACTCACAGCTGTAAGGCAGGGAGGGAGGGGCTGGCCTCAGCCTTCGCGGTCGCGGTACCCCCAGCTCTCCCTCGCTCAGTCAGCCTGAGTCAACGGGGGAGCACGCCGCCATAGACACACACAGCGTGTAGCAGCCACTCACAGCTGTAAGGCAGGGAGGGAGGGGCTGGCCTCAGCCTTCGCGGTCGCGGTACCCCCAGCTCTCCCTCGCTCAGTCAGCCTGAGTCAACGGGGGAGCACGCCGCCATAGACACACACAGCGTGTAGCAGCCACTCACAGCTGTAAGGCAGGGAGGGAGGGGCTGGCCTCAGCCTTCGCGGTCGCGGTACCCCCAGCTCTCCCTCGCTCAGTCAGCCTGAGTCAACGGGGGAGCACGCCGCCATAGACACACACAGCGTGTAGCAGCCACTCACAGCTGTAAGGCAGGGAGGGAGGGGCTGGCCTCAGCCTTCGCGGTCGCGGTACCCCCAGCTCTCCCTCGCTCAGTCAGCCTGAGTCAACGGGGGAGCACGCCGCCATAGACACACACAGCGTGTAGCAGCCACTCACAGCTGTAAGGCAGGGAGGGAGGGGCTGGCCTCAGCCTTCGCGGTCGCGGTACCCCCAGCTCTCCCTCGCTCAGTCAGCCTGAGTCAACGGGGGAGCACGCCGCCATAGACACACACAGCGTGTAGCAGCCACTCACAGCTGTAAGGCAGGGAGGGAGGGGCTGGCCTCAGCCTTCGCGGTCGCGGTACCCCCAGCTCTCCCTCGCTCAGTCAGCCTGAGTCAACGGGGGAGCACGCCGCCATAGACACACACAGCGTGTAGCAGCCACTCACAGCTGTAAGGCAGGGAGGGAGGGGCTGGCCTCAGCCTTCGCGGTCGCGGTACCCCCAGCTCTCCCTCGCTCAGTCAGCCTGAGTCAACGGGGGAGCACGCCGCCATAGACACACACAGCGTGTAGCAGCCACTCACAGCTGTAAGGCAGGGAGGGAGGGGCTGGCCTCAGCCTTCGCGGTCGCGGTACCCCCAGCTCTCCCTCGCTCAGTCAGCCTGAGTCAACGGGGGAGCACGCCGCCATAGACACACACAGCGTGTAGCAGCCACTCACAGCTGTAAGGCAGGGAGGGAGGGGCTGGCCTCAGCCTTCGCGGTCGCGGTACCCCCAGCTCTCCCTCGCTCAGTCAGCCTGAGTCAACGGGGGAGCACGCCGCCATAGACACACACAGCGTGTAGCAGCCACTCACAGCTGTAAGGCAGGGAGGGAGGGGCTGGCCTCAGCCTTCGCGGTCGCGGTACCCCCAGCTCTCCCTCGCTCAGTCAGCCTGAGTCAACGGGGGAGCACGCCGCCATAGACACACACAGCGTGTAGCAGCCACTCACAGCTGTAAGGCAGGGAGGGAGGGGCTGGCCTCAGCCTTCGCGGTCGCGGTACCCCCAGCTCTCCCTCGCTCAGTCAGCCTGAGTCAACGGGGGAGCACGCCGCCATAGACACACACAGCGTGTAGCAGCCACTCACAGCTGTAAGGCAGGGAGGGAGGGGCTGGCCTCAGCCTTCGCGGTCGCGGTACCCCCAGCTCTCCCTCGCTCAGTCAGCCTGAGTCAACGGGGGAGCACGCCGCCATAGACACACACAGCGTGTAGCAGCCACTCACAGCTGTAAGGCAGGGAGGGAGGGGCTGGCCTCAGCCTTCGCGGTCGCGGTACCCCCAGCTCTCCCTCGCTCAGTCAGCCTGAGTCAACGGGGGAGCACGCCGCCATAGACACACACAGCGTGTAGCAGCCACTCACAGCTGTAAGGCAGGGAGGGAGGGGCTGGCCTCAGCCTTCGCGGTCGCGGTACCCCCAGCTCTCCCTCGCTCAGTCAGCCTGAGTCAACGGGGGAGCACGCCGCCATAGACACACACAGCGTGTAGCAGCCACTCACAGCTGTAAGGCAGGGAGGGAGGGGCTGGCCTCAGCCTTCGCGGTCGCGGTACCCCCAGCTCTCCCTCGCTCAGTCAGCCTGAGTCAACGGGGGAGCACGCCGCCATAGACACACACAGCGTGTAGCAGCCACTCACAGCTGTAAGGCAGGGAGGGAGGGGCTGGCCTCAGCCTTCGCGGTCGCGGTACCCCCAGCTCTCCCTCGCTCAGTCAGCCTGAGTCAACGGGGGAGCACGCCGCCATAGACACACACAGCGTGTAGCAGCCACTCACAGCTGTAAGGCAGGGAGGGAGGGGCTGGCCTCAGCCTTCGCGGTCGCGGTACCCCCAGCTCTCCCTCGCTCAGTCAGCCTGAGTCAACGGGGGAGCACGCCGCCATAGACACACACAGCGTGTAGCAGCCACTCACAGCTGTAAGGCAGGGAGGGAGGGGCTGGCCTCAGCCTTCGCGGTCGCGGTACCCCCAGCTCTCCCTCGCTCAGTCAGCCTGAGTCAACGGGGGAGCACGCCGCCATAGACACACACAGCGTGTAGCAGCCACTCACAGCTGTAAGGCAGGGAGGGAGGGGCTGGCCTCAGCCTTCGCGGTCGCGGTACCCCCAGCTCTCCCTCGCTCAGTCAGCCTGAGTCAACGGGGGAGCACGCCGCCATAGACACACACAGCGTGTAGCAGCCACTCACAGCTGTAAGGCAGGGAGGGAGGGGCTGGCCTCAGCCTTCGCGGTCGCGGTACCCCCAGCTCTCCCTCGCTCAGTCAGCCTGAGTCAACGGGGGAGCACGCCGCCGTAGACACACATAGCGTGTAGCAGCCACTCACAGCTGTAAGGCAGGGAGGGAGGGGCTGGCCTCAGCCTTCGCGGTCGCGGTACCCCCAGCTCTCCCTCGCTCAGTCAGCCTGAGTCAACGGGGGAGCACGCCGCCATAGACACACACAGCGTGTAGCAGCCACTCACAGCTGTAAGGCAGGGAGGGAGGGGCTGGCCTCAGCCTTCGCGGTCGCGGTACCCCCAGCTCTCCCTCGCTCAGTCAGCCTGAGTCAACGGGGGAGCACGCCGCCATAGACACACACAGCGTGTAGCAGCCACTCACAGCTGTAAGGCAGGGAGGGAGGGGCTGGCCTCAGCCTTCGCGGTCGCGGTACCCCCAGCTCTCCCTCGCTCAGTCAGCCTGAGTCAACGGGGGAGCACGCCGCCATAGACACACACAGCGTGTAGCAGCCACTCACAGCTGTAAGGCAGGGAGGGAGGGGCTGGCCTCAGCCTTCGCGGTCGCGGTACCCCCAGCTCTCCCTCGCTCAGTCAGCCTGAGTCAACGGGGGAGCACGCCGCCATAGACACACACAGCGTGTAGCAGCCACTCACAGCTGTAAGGCAGGGAGGGAGGGGCTGGCCTCAGCCTTCGCGGTCGCGGTACCCCCAGCTCTCCCTCGCTCAGTCAGCCTGAGTCAACGGGGGAGCACGCCGCCATAGACACACACAGCGTGTAGCAGCCACTCACAGCTGTAAGGCAGGGAGGGAGGGGCTGGCCTCAGCCTTCGCGGTCGCGGTACCCCCAGCTCTCCCTCGCTCAGTCAGCCTGAGTCAACGGGGGAGCACGCCGCCATAGACACACACAGCGTGTAGCAGCCACTCACAGCTGTAAGGCAGGGAGGGAGGGGCTGGCCTCAGCCTTCGCGGTCGCGGTACCCCCAGCTCTCCCTCGCTCAGTCAGCCTGAGTCAACGGGGGAGCACGCCGCCGTAGACACACACAGCGTGTAGCAGCCACTCACAGCTGTAAGGCAGGGAGGGAGGGGCTGGCCTCAGCCTTCGCGGTCGCGGTACCCCCAGCTCTCCCTCGCTCAGTCAGCCTGAGTCAACGGGGGAGCACGCCGCCATAGACACACACAGCGTGTAGCAGCCACTCACAGCTGTAAGGCAGGGAGGGAGGGGCTGGCCTCAGCCTTCGCGGTCGCGGTACCCCCAGCTCTCCCTCGCTCAGTCAGCCTGAGTCAACGGGGGAGCACGCCGCCATAGACACACACAGCGTGTAGCAGCCACTCACAGCTGTAAGGCAGGGAGGGAGGGGCTGGCCTCAGCCTTCGCGGTCGCGGTACCCCCAGCTCTCCCTCGCTCAGTCAGCCTGAGTCAACGGGGGAGCACGCCGCCATAGACACACACAGCGTGTAGCAGCCACTCACAGCTGTAAGGCAGGGAGGGAGGGGCTGGCCTCAGCCTTCGCGGTCGCGGTACCCCCAGCTCTCCCTCGCTCAGTCAGCCTGAGTCAACGGGGGAGCACGCCGCCATAGACACACACAGCGTGTAGCAGCCACTCACAGCTGTAAGGCAGGGAGGGAGGGGCTGGCCTCAGCCTTCGCGGTCGCGGTACCCCCAGCTCTCCCTCGCTCAGTCAGCCTGAGTCAACGGGGGAGCACGCCGCCGTAGACACACACAGCGTGTAGCAGCCACTCACAGCTGTAAGGCAGGGAGGGAGGGGCTGGCCTCAGCCTTCGCGGTCGCGGTACCCCCAGCTCTCCCTCGCTCAGTCAGCCTGAGTCAACGGGGGAGCACGCCGCCATAGACACACACAGCGTGTAGCAGCCACTCACAGCTGTAAGGCAGGGAGGGAGGGGCTGGCCTCAGCCTTCGCGGTCGCGGTACCCCCAGCTCTCCCTCGCTCAGTCAGCCTGAGTCAACGGGGGAGCACGCCGCCATAGACACACACAGCGTGTAGCAGCCACTCACAGCTGTAAGGCAGGGAGGGAGGGGCTGGCCTCAGCCTTCGCGGTCGCGGTACCCCCAGCTCTCCCTCGCTCAGTCAGCCTGAGTCAACGGGGGAGCACGCCGCCATAGACACACACAGCGTGTAGCAGCCACTCACAGCTGTAAGGCAGGGAGGGAGGGGCTGGCCTCAGCCTTCGCGGTCGCGGTACCCCCAGCTCTCCCTCGCTCAGTCAGCCTGAGTCAACGGGGGAGCACGCCGCCATAGACACACACAGCGTGTAGCAGCCACTCACAGCTGTAAGGCAGGGAGGGAGGGGCTGGCCTCAGCCTTCGCGGTCGCGGTACCCCCAGCTCTCCCTCGCTCAGTCAGCCTGAGTCAACGGGGGAGCACGCCGCCATAGACACACACAGCGTGTAGCAGCCACTCACAGCTGTAAGGCAGGGAGGGAGGGGCTGGCCTCAGCCTTCGCGGTCGCGGTACCCCCAGCTCTCCCTCGCTCAGTCAGCCTGAGTCAACGGGGGAGCACGCCGCCATAGACACACACAGCGTGTAGCAGCCACTCACAGCTGTAAGGCAGGGAGGGAGGGGCTGGCCTCAGCCTTCGCGGTCGCGGTACCCCCAGCTCTCCCTCGCTCAGTCAGCCTGAGTCAACGGGGGAGCACGCCGCCATAGACACACACAGCGTGTAGCAGCCACTCACAGCTGTAAGGCAGGGAGGGAGGGGCTGGCCTCAGCCTTCGCGGTCGCGGTACCCCCAGCTCTCCCTCGCTCAGTCAGCCTGAGTCAACGGGGGAGCACGCCGCCATAGACACACACAGCGTGTAGCAGCCACTCACAGCTGTAAGGCAGGGAGGGAGGGGCTGGCCTCAGCCTTCGCGGTCGCGGTACCCCCAGCTCTCCCTCGCTCAGTCAGCCTGAGTCAACGGGGGAGCACGCCGCCATAGACACACACAGCGTGTAGCAGCCACTCACAGCTGTAAGGCAGGGAGGGAGGGGCTGGCCTCAGCCTTCGCGGTCGCGGTACCCCCAGCTCTCCCTCGCTCAGTCAGCCTGAGTCAACGGGGGAGCACGCCGCCATAGACACACACAGCGTGTAGCAGCCACTCACAGCTGTAAGGCAGGGAGGGAGGGGCTGGCCTCAGCCTTCGCGGTCGCGGTACCCCCAGCTCTCCCTCGCTCAGTCAGCCTGAGTCAACGGGGGAGCACGCCGCCATAGACACACACAGCGTGTAGCAGCCACTCACAGCTGTAAGGCAGGGAGGGAGGGGCTGGCCTCAGCCTTCGCGGTCGCGGTACCCCCAGCTCTCCCTCGCTCAGTCAGCCTGAGTCAACGGGGGAGCACGCCGCCATAGACACACACAGCGTGTAGCAGCCACTCACAGCTGTAAGGCAGGGAGGGAGGGGCTGGCCTCAGCCTTCGCGGTCGCGGTACCCCCAGCTCTCCCTCGCTCAGTCAGCCTGAGTCAACGGGGGAGCACGCCGCCATAGACACACACAGCGTGTAGCAGCCACTCACAGCTGTAAGGCAGGGAGGGAGGGGCTGGCCTCAGCCTTCGCGGTCGCGGTACCCCCAGCTCTCCCTCGCTCAGTCAGCCTGAGTCAACGGGGGAGCACGCCGCCATAGACACACACAGCGTGTAGCAGCCACTCACAGCTGTAAGGCAGGGAGGGAGGGGCTGGCCTCAGCCTTCGCGGTCGCGGTACCCCCAGCTCTCCCTCGCTCAGTCAGCCTGAGTCAACGGGGGAGCACGCCGCCATAGACACACACAGCGTGTAGCAGCCACTCACAGCTGTAAGGCAGGGAGGGAGGGGCTGGCCTCAGCCTTCGCGGTCGCGGTACCCCCAGCTCTCCCTCGCTCAGTCAGCCTGAGTCAACGGGGGAGCACGCCGCCATAGACACACACAGCGTGTAGCAGCCACTCACAGCTGTAAGGCAGGGAGGGAGGGGCTGGCCTCAGCCTTCGCGGTCGCGGTACCCCCAGCTCTCCCTCGCTCAGTCAGCCTGAGTCAACGGGGGAGCACGCCGCCATAGACACACACAGCGTGTAGCAGCCACTCACAGCTGTAAGGCAGGGAGGGAGGGGCTGGCCTCAGCCTTCGCGGTCGCGGTACCCCCAGCTCTCCCTCGCTCAGTCAGCCTGAGTCAACGGGGGAGCACGCCGCCATAGACACACACAGCGTGTAGCAGCCACTCACAGCTGTAAGGCAGGGAGGGAGGGGCTGGCCTCAGCCTTCGCGGTCGCGGTACCCCCAGCTCTCCCTCGCTCAGTCAGCCTGAGTCAACGGGGGAGCACGCCGCCATAGACACACACAGCGTGTAGCAGCCACTCACAGCTGTAAGGCAGGGAGGGAGGGGCTGGCCTCAGCCTTCGCGGTCGCGGTACCCCCAGCTCTCCCTCGCTCAGTCAGCCTGAGTCAACGGGGGAGCACGCCGCCATAGACACACACAGCGTGTAGCAGCCACTCACAGCTGTAAGGCAGGGAGGGAGGGGCTGGCCTCAGCCTTCGCGGTCGCGGTACCCCCAGCTCTCCCTCGCTCAGTCAGCCTGAGTCAACGGGGGAGCACGCCGCCATAGACACACACAGCGTGTAGCAGCCACTCACAGCTGTAAGGCAGGGAGGGAGGGGCTGGCCTCAGCCTTCGCGGTCGCGGTACCCCCAGCTCTCCCTCGCTCAGTCAGCCTGAGTCAACGGGGGAGCACGCCGCCATAGACACACACAGCGTGTAGCAGCCACTCACAGCTGTAAGGCAGGGAGGGAGGGGCTGGCCTCAGCCTTCGCGGTCGCGGTACCCCCAGCTCTCCCTCGCTCAGTCAGCCTGAGTCAACGGGGGAGCACGCCGCCATAGACACACACAGCGTGTAGCAGCCACTCACAGCTGTAAGGCAGGGAGGGAGGGGCTGGCCTCAGCCTTCGCGGTCGCGGTACCCCCAGCTCTCCCTCGCTCAGTCAGCCTGAGTCAACGGGGGAGCACGCCGCCATAGACACACACAGCGTGTAGCAGCCACTCACAGCTGTAAGGCAGGGAGGGAGGGGCTGGCCTCAGCCTTCGCGGTCGCGGTACCCCCAGCTCTCCCTCGCTCAGTCAGCCTGAGTCAACGGGGGAGCACGCCGCCATAGACACACACAGCGTGTAGCAGCCACTCACAGCTGTAAGGCAGGGAGGGAGGGGCTGGCCTCAGCCTTCGCGGTCGCGGTACCCCCAGCTCTCCCTCGCTCAGTCAGCCTGAGTCAACGGGGGAGCACGCCGCCATAGACACACACAGCGTGTAGCAGCCACTCACAGCTGTAAGGCAGGGAGGGAGGGGCTGGCCTCAGCCTTCGCGGTCGCGGTACCCCCAGCTCTCCCTCGCTCAGTCAGCCTGAGTCAACGGGGGAGCACGCCGCCATAGACACACACAGCGTGTAGCAGCCACTCACAGCTGTAAGGCAGGGAGGGAGGGGCTGGCCTCAGCCTTCGCGGTCGCGGTACCCCCAGCTCTCCCTCGCTCAGTCAGCCTGAGTCAACGGGGGAGCACGCCGCCATAGACACACACAGCGTGTAGCAGCCACTCACAGCTGTAAGGCAGGGAGGGAGGGGCTGGCCTCAGCCTTCGCGGTCGCGGTACCCCCAGCTCTCCCTCGCTCAGTCAGCCTGAGTCAACGGGGGAGCACGCCGCCATAGACACACACAGCGTGTAGCAGCCACTCACAGCTGTAAGGCAGGGAGGGAGGGGCTGGCCTCAGCCTTCGCGGTCGCGGTACCCCCAGCTCTCCCTCGCTCAGTCAGCCTGAGTCAACGGGGGAGCACGCCGCCGTAGACACACACAGCGTGTAGCAGCCACTCACAGCTGTAAGGCAGGGAGGGAGGGGCTGGCCTCAGCCTTCGCGGTCGCGGTACCCCCAGCTCTCCCTCGCTCAGTCAGCCTGAGTCAACGGGGGAGCACGCCGCCATAGACACACACAGCGTGTAGCAGCCACTCACAGCTGTAAGGCAGGGAGGGAGGGGCTGGCCTCAGCCTTCGCGGTCGCGGTACCCCCAGCTCTCCCTCGCTCAGTCAGCCTGAGTCAACGGGGGAGCACGCCGCCATAGACACACACAGCGTGTAGCAGCCACTCACAGCTGTAAGGCAGGGAGGGAGGGGCTGGCCTCAGCCTTCGCGGTCGCGGTACCCCCAGCTCTCCCTCGCTCAGTCAGCCTGAGTCAACGGGGGCACGCCGCCGCCATAGACACACACAGCGTGTAGCAGCCACTCACAGCTGTAAGGCAGGGAGGGAGGGGCTGGCCTCAGCCTTCGCGGTCGCGGTACCCCCAGCTCTCCCTCGCTCAGTCAGCCTGAGTCAACGGGGGAGCACGCCGCCGTAGACACACACAGCGTGTAGCAGCCACTCACAGCTGTAAGGCAGGGAGGGAGGGGCTGGCCTCAGCCTTCGCGGTCGCGGTACCCCCAGCTCTCCCTCGCTCAGTCAGCCTGAGTCAACGGGGGAGCACGCCGCCATAGACACACACAGCGTGTAGCAGCCACTCACAGCTGTAAGGCAGGGAGGGAGGGGCTGGCCTCAGCCTTCGCGGTCGCGGTACCCCCAGCTCTCCCTCGCTCAGTCAGCCTGAGTCAACGGGGGAGCACGCCGCCATAGACACACACAGCGTGTAGCAGCCACTCACAGCTGTAAGGCAGGGAGGGAGGGGCTGGCCTCAGCCTTCGCGGTCGCGGTACCCCCAGCTCTCCCTCGCTCAGTCAGCCTGAGTCAACGGGGGAGCACGCCGCCATAGACACACACAGCGTGTAGCAGCCACTCACAGCTGTAAGGCAGGGAGGGAGGGGCTGGCCTCAGCCTTCGCGGTCGCGGTACCCCCAGCTCTCCCTCGCTCAGTCAGCCTGAGTCAACGGGGGAGCACGCCGCCATAGACACACACAGCGTGTAGCAGCCACTCACAGCTGTAAGGCAGGGAGGGAGGGGCTGGCCTCAGCCTTCGCGGTCGCGGTACCCCCAGCTCTCCCTCGCTCAGTCAGCCTGAGTCAACGGGGGAGCACGCCGCCATAGACACACACAGCGTGTAGCAGCCACTCACAGCTGTAAGGCAGGGAGGGAGGGGCTGGCCTCAGCCTTCGCGGTCGCGGTACCCCCAGCTCTCCCTCGCTCAGTCAGCCTGAGTCAACGGGGGAGCACGCCGCCATAGACACACACAGCGTGTAGCAGCCACTCACAGCTGTAAGGCAGGGAGGGAGGGGCTGGCCTCAGCCTTCGCGGTCGCGGTACCCCCAGCTCTCCCTCGCTCAGTCAGCCTGAGTCAACGGGGGAGCACGCCGCCATAGACACACACAGCGTGTAGCAGCCACTCACAGCTGTAAGGCAGGGAGGGAGGGGCTGGCCTCAGCCTTCGCGGTCGCGGTACCCCCAGCTCTCCCTCGCTCAGTCAGCCTGAGTCAACGGGGGAGCACGCCGCCATAGACACACACAGCGTGTAGCAGCCACTCACAGCTGTAAGGCAGGGAGGGAGGGGCTGGCCTCAGCCTTCGCGGTCGCGGTACCCCCAGCTCTCCCTCGCTCAGTCAGCCTGAGTCAACGGGGGAGCACGCCGCCATAGACACACACAGCGTGTAGCAGCCACTCACAGCTGTAAGGCAGGGAGGGAGGGGCTGGCCTCAGCCTTCGCGGTCGCGGTACCCCCAGCTCTCCCTCGCTCAGTCAGCCTGAGTCAACGGGGGAGCACGCCGCCATAGACACACACAGCGTGTAGCAGCCACTCACAGCTGTAAGGCAGGGAGGGAGGGGCTGGCCTCAGCCTTCGCGGTCGCGGTACCCCCAGCTCTCCCTCGCTCAGTCAGCCTGAGTCAACGGGGGAGCACGCCGCCATAGACACACACAGCGTGTAGCAGCCACTCACAGCTGTAAGGCAGGGAGGGAGGGGCTGGCCTCAGCCTTCGCGGTCGCGGTACCCCCAGCTCTCCCTCGCTCAGTCAGCCTGAGTCAACGGGGGAGCACGCCGCCATAGACACACACAGCGTGTAGCAGCCACTCACAGCTGTAAGGCAGGGAGGGAGGGGCTGGCCTCAGCCTTCGCGGTCGCGGTACCCCCAGCTCTCCCTCGCTCAGTCAGCCTGAGTCAACGGGGGAGCACGCCGCCATAGACACACACAGCGTGTAGCAGCCACTCACAGCTGTAAGGCAGGGAGGGAGGGGCTGGCCTCAGCCTTCGCGGTCGCGGTACCCCCAGCTCTCCCTCGCTCAGTCAGCCTGAGTCAACGGGGGAGCACGCCGCCATAGACACACACAGCGTGTAGCAGCCACTCACAGCTGTAAGGCAGGGAGGGAGGGGCTGGCCTCAGCCTTCGCGGTCGCGGTACCCCCAGCTCTCCCTCGCTCAGTCAGCCTGAGTCAACGGGGGAGCACGCCGCCATAGACACACACAGCGTGTAGCAGCCACTCACAGCTGTAAGGCAGGGAGGGAGGGGCTGGCCTCAGCCTTCGCGGTCGCGGTACCCCCAGCTCTCCCTCGCTCAGTCAGCCTGAGTCAACGGGGGAGCACGCCGCCATAGACACACACAGCGTGTAGCAGCCACTCACAGCTGTAAGGCAGGGAGGGAGGGGCTGGCCTCAGCCTTCGCGGTCGCGGTACCCCCAGCTCTCCCTCGCTCAGTCAGCCTGAGTCAACGGGGGAGCACGCCGCCATAGACACACACAGCGTGTAGCAGCCACTCACAGCTGTAAGGCAGGGAGGGAGGGGCTGGCCTCAGCCTTCGCGGTCGCGGTACCCCCAGCTCTCCCTCGCTCAGTCAGCCTGAGTCAACGGGGGAGCACGCCGCCATAGACACACACAGCGTGTAGCAGCCACTCACAGCTGTAAGGCAGGGAGGGAGGGGCTGGCCTCAGCCTTCGCGGTCGCGGTACCCCCAGCTCTCCCTCGCTCAGTCAGCCTGAGTCAACGGGGGAGCACGCCGCCATAGACACACACAGCGTGTAGCAGCCACTCACAGCTGTAAGGCAGGGAGGGAGGGGCTGGCCTCAGCCTTCGCGGTCGCGGTACCCCCAGCTCTCCCTCGCTCAGTCAGCCTGAGTCAACGGGGGAGCACGCCGCCATAGACACACACAGCGTGTAGCAGCCACTCACAGCTGTAAGGCAGGGAGGGAGGGGCTGGCCTCAGCCTTCGCGGTCGCGGTACCCCCAGCTCTCCCTCGCTCAGTCAGCCTGAGTCAACGGGGGAGCACGCCGCCATAGACACACACAGCGTGTAGCAGCCACTCACAGCTGTAAGGCAGGGAGGGAGGGGCTGGCCTCAGCCTTCGCGGTCGCGGTACCCCCAGCTCTCCCTCGCTCAGTCAGCCTGAGTCAACGGGGGAGCACGCCGCCATAGACACACACAGCGTGTAGCAGCCACTCACAGCTGTAAGGCAGGGAGGGAGGGGCTGGCCTCAGCCTTCGCGGTCGCGGTACCCCCAGCTCTCCCTCGCTCAGTCAGCCTGAGTCAACGGGGGAGCACGCCGCCATAGACACACACAGCGTGTAGCAGCCACTCACAGCTGTAAGGCAGGGAGGGAGGGGCTGGCCTCAGCCTTCGCGGTCGCGGTACCCCCAGCTCTCCCTCGCTCAGTCAGCCTGAGTCAACGGGGGAGCACGCCGCCATAGACACACATAGCGTGTAGCAGCCACTCACAGCTGTAAGGCAGGGAGGGAGGGGCTGGCCTCAGCCTTCGCGGTCGCGGTACCCCCAGCTCTCCCTCGCTCAGTCAGCCTGAGTCAACGGGGGAGCACGCCGCCATAGACACACACAGCGTGTAGCAGCCACTCACAGCTGTAAGGCAGGGAGGGAGGGGCTGGCCTCAGCCTTCGCGGTCGCGGTACCCCCAGCTCTCCCTCGCTCAGTCAGCCTGAGTCAACGGGGGAGCACGCCGCCATAGACACACACAGCGTGTAGCAGCCACTCACAGCTGTAAGGCAGGGAGGGAGGGGCTGGCCTCAGCCTTCGCGGTCGCGGTACCCCCAGCTCTCCCTCGCTCAGTCAGCCTGAGCCAACGGGGGAGCACGCCGCCATAGACACACACAGCGTGTAGCAGCCACTCACAGCTGTAAGGCAGGGAGGGAGGGGCTGGCCTCAGCCTTCGCGGTCGCGGTACCCCCAGCTCTCCCTCGCTCAGTCAGCCTGAGTCAACGGGGGGCACGCCGCCAGACACACACAGCGTGTAGCAGCCACTCACAGCTGTAAGGCAGGGAGGGAGGGGCTGGCCTCAGCCTTCGCGGTCGCGGTACCCCCAGCTCTCCCTCGCTCAGTCAGTCTGAGTCCTGAGTCGCCGTAGACACACATAGCGTGTAGCACCACTCGTGTAGCAGCTGTACAGCTGTAAGGCAGGGAGGGGCTGGCCTCCTCCTTCGCGGTCGCGGTACCCCCAGCTCTCCCTCGCTCAGTCAGCCTGAGTCAACGGGGGAGCACGCCGCCATAGACACACATAGCGTGTAGCAGCCACTCACAGCTGTAAGGCAGGGAGGGAGGGGCTGGCCTCAGCCTTCGCGGTCGCGGTACCCCCAGCTCTCCCTCGCTCAGTCAGCCTGAGTCAACGGGGGAGCACGCCGCCATAGACACACACAGCGTGTAGCAGCCACTCACAGCTGTAAGGCAGGGAGGGAGGGGCTGGCCTCAGCCTTCGCGGTCGCGGTACCCCCAGCTCTCCCTCGCTCAGTCAGCCTGAGCCAACGGGGGAGCACGCCGCCATAGACACACACAGCGTGTAGCAGCCACTCACAGCTGTAAGGCAGGGAGGGAGGGGCTGGCCTCAGCCTTCGCGGTCGCGGTACCCCCAGCTCTCCCTCGCTCAGTCAGCCTGAGTCAACGGGGGAGCACGCCGCCATAGACACACACAGCGTGTAGCAGCCACTCACAGCTGTAAGGCAGGGAGGGAGGGGCTGGCCTCAGCCTTCGCGGTCGCGGTACCCCCAGCTCTCCCTCGCTCAGTCAGCCTGAGTCCAACGGGGGAGCACGCCGCCATAGACACACACAGCGTGTAGCAGCCACTCACAGCTGTAAGGCAGGGAGGGAGGGGCTGGCCTCAGCCTTCGCGGTCGCGGTACCCCCAGCTCTCCCTCGCTCAGTCAGCCTGAGCCAACGGGGGAGCACGCCGCCATAGACACACACAGCGTGTAGCAGCCACTCACAGCTGTAAGGCAGGGAGGGAGGGGCTGGCCTCAGCCTTCGCGGTCGCGGTACCCCCAGCTCTCCCTCGCTCAGTCAGCCTGAGTCAACGGGGGAGCACGCCGCCATAGACACACACAGCGTGTAGCAGCCACTCACAGCTGTAAGGCAGGGAGGGAGGGGCTGGCCTCAGCCTTCGCGGTCGCGGTACCCCCAGCTCTCCCTCGCTCAGTCAGCCTGAGTCAACGGGGGAGCACGCCGCCATAGACACACACAGCGTGTAGCAGCCACTCACAGCTGTAAGGCAGGGAGGGAGGGGCTGGCCTCAGCCTTCGCGGTCGCGGTACCCCCAGCTCTCCCTCGCTCAGTCAGCCTGAGTCAACGGGGGAGCACGCCGCCATAGACACACACAGCGTGTAGCAGCCACTCACAGCTGTAAGGCAGGGAGGGAGGGGCTGGCCTCAGCCTTCGCGGTCGCGGTACCCCCAGCTCTCCCTCGCTCAGTCAGCCTGAGCCAACGGGGGAGCACGCCGCCATAGACACACACAGCGTGTAGCAGCCACTCACAGCTGTAAGGCAGGGAGGGAGGGGCTGGCCTCAGCCTTCGCGGTCGCGGTACCCCCAGCTCTCCCTCGCTCAGTCAGCCTGAGTCAACGGGGGAGCACGCCGCCATAGACACACACAGCGTGTAGCAGCCACTCACAGCTGTAAGGCAGGGAGGGAGGGGCTGGCCTCAGCCTTCGCGGTCGCGGTACCCCCAGCTCTCCCTCGCTCAGTCAGCCTGAGTCAACGGGGGAGCACGCCGCCATAGACACACACAGCGTGTAGCAGCCACTCACAGCTGTAAGGCAGGGAGGGAGGGGCTGGCCTCAGCCTTCGCGGTCGCGGTACCCCCAGCTCTCCCTCGCTCAGTCAGCCTGAGTCAACGGGGGAGCACGCCGCCATAGACACACACAGCGTGTAGCAGCCACTCACAGCTGTAAGGCAGGGAGGGAGGGGCTGGCCTCAGCCTTCGCGGTCGCGGTACCCCCAGCTCTCCCTCGCTCAGTCAGCCTGAGTCAACGGGGGAGCACGCCGCCATAGACACACACAGCGTGTAGCAGCCACTCACAGCTGTAAGGCAGGGAGGGAGGGGCTGGCCTCAGCCTTCGCGGTCGCGGTACCCCCAGCTCTCCCTCGCTCAGTCAGCCTGAGTCAACGGGGGAGCACGCCGCCATAGACACACACAGCGTGTAGCAGCCACTCACAGCTGTAAGGCAGGGAGGGAGGGGCTGGCCTCAGCCTTCGCGGTCGCGGTACCCCCAGCTCTCCCTCGCTCAGTCAGCCTGAGCAACGGGGGAGCACGCCGCCATAGACACACACAGCGTGTAGCAGCCACTCACAGCTGTAAGGCAGGGAGGGAGGGGCTGGCCTCAGCCTTCGCGGTCGCGGTACCCCCAGCTCTCCCTCGCTCAGTCAGCCTGAGTCAACGGGGGAGCACGCCGCCATAGACACACACAGCGTGTAGCAGCCACTCACAGCTGTAAGGCAGGGAGGGAGGGGCTGGCCTCAGCCTTCGCGGTCGCGGTACCCCCAGCTCTCCCTCGCTCAGTCAGCCTGAGTCAACGGGGGAGCACGCCGCCATAGACACACACAGCGTGTAGCAGCCACTCACAGCTGTAAGGCAGGGAGGGAGGGGCTGGCCTCAGCCTTCGCGGTCGCGGTACCCCCAGCTCTCCCTCGCTCAGTCAGCCTGAGTCAACGGGGGAGCACGCCGCCATAGACACACACAGCGTGTAGCAGCCACTCACAGCTGTAAGGCAGGGAGGGAGGGGCTGGCCTCAGCCTTCGCGGTCGCGGTACCCCCAGCTCTCCCTCGCTCAGTCAGCCTGAGTCAACGGGGGAGCACGCCGCCATAGACACACACAGCGTGTAGCAGCCACTCACAGCTGTAAGGCAGGGAGGGAGGGGCTGGCCTCAGCCTTCGCGGTCGCGGTACCCCCAGCTCTCCCTCGCTCAGTCAGCCTGAGTCAACGGGGGAGCACGCCGCCATAGACACACACAGCGTGTAGCAGCCACTCACAGCTGTAAGGCAGGGAGGGAGGGGCTGGCCTCAGCCTTCGCGGTCGCGGTACCCCCAGCTCTCCCTCGCTCAGTCAGCCTGAGTCAACGGGGGAGCACGCCGCCATAGACACACACAGCGTGTAGCAGCCACTCACAGCTGTAAGGCAGGGAGGGAGGGGCTGGCCTCAGCCTTCGCGGTCGCGGTACCCCCAGCTCTCCCTCGCTCAGTCAGCCTGAGTCCACGGGGGAGCACGCCGCCATAGACACACACAGCGTGTAGCAGCCACTCACAGCTGTAAGGCAGGGAGGGAGGGGCTGGCCTCAGCCTTCGCGGTCGCGGTACCCCCAGCTCTCCCTCGCTCAGTCAGCCTGAGTCCACGGGGGAGCACGCCGCCATAGACACACACAGCGTGTAGCAGCCACTCACAGCTGTAAGGCAGGGAGGGAGGGGCTGGCCTCAGCCTTCGCGGTCGCGGTACCCCCAGCTCTCCCTCGCTCAGTCAGCCTGAGTCAACGGGGGAGCACGCCGCCATAGACACACACAGCGTGTAGCAGCCACTCACAGCTGTAAGGCAGGGAGGGAGGGGCTGGCCTCAGCCTTCGCGGTCGCGGTACCCCCAGCTCTCCCTCGCTCAGTCAGCCTGAGTCAACGGGGGAGCACGCCGCCATAGACACACACAGCGTGTAGCAGCCACTCACAGCTGTAAGGCAGGGAGGGAGGGGCTGGCCTCAGCCTTCGCGGTCGCGGTACCCCCAGCTCTCCCTCGCTCAGTCAGCCTGAGTCAACGGGGGAGCACGCCGCCATAGACACACACAGCGTGTAGCAGCCACTCACAGCTGTAAGGCAGGGAGGGAGGGGCTGGCCTCAGCCTTCGCGGTCGCGGTACCCCCAGCTCTCCCTCGCTCAGTCAGCCTGAGTCCAACGGGGGAGCACGCCGCCATAGACACACACAGCGTGTAGCAGCCACTCACAGCTGTAAGGCAGGGAGGGAGGGGCTGGCCTCAGCCTTCGCGGTCGCGGTACCCCCAGCTCTCCCTCGCTCAGTCAGCCTGAGTCAACGGGGGAGCACGCCGCCATAGACACACACAGCGTGTAGCAGCCACTCACAGCTGTAAGGCAGGGAGGGAGGGGCTGGCCTCAGCCTTCGCGGTCGCGGTACCCCCAGCTCTCCCTCGCTCAGTCAGCCTGAGTCAACGGGGGAGCACGCCGCCATAGACACACACAGCGTGTAGCAGCCACTCACAGCTGTAAGGCAGGGAGGGAGGGGCTGGCCTCAGCCTTCGCGGTCGCGGTACCCCCAGCTCTCCCTCGCTCAGTCAGCCTGAGTCAACGGGGGAGCACGCCGCCATAGACACACACAGCGTGTAGCAGCCACTCACAGCTGTAAGGCAGGGAGGGAGGGGCTGGCCTCAGCCTTCGCGGTCGCGGTACCCCCAGCTCTCCCTCGCTCAGTCAGCCTGAGTCAACGGGGGAGCACGCCGCCATAGACACACACAGCGTGTAGCAGCCACTCACAGCTGTAAGGCAGGGAGGGAGGGGCTGGCCTCAGCCTTCGCGGTCGCGGTACCCCCAGCTCTCCCTCGCTCAGTCAGCCTGAGTCAACGGGGGAGCACGCCGCCATAGACACACACAGCGTGTAGCAGCCACTCACAGCTGTAAGGCAGGGAGGGAGGGGCTGGCCTCAGCCTTCGCGGTCGCGGTACCCCCAGCTCTCCCTCGCTCAGTCAGCCTGAGTCAACGGGGGAGCACGCCGCCATAGACACACACAGCGTGTAGCAGCCACTCACAGCTGTAAGGCAGGGAGGGAGGGGCTGGCCTCAGCCTTCGCGGTCGCGGTACCCCCAGCTCTCCCTCGCTCAGTCAGCCTGAGTCAACGGGGGAGCACGCCGCCATAGACACACACAGCGTGTAGCAGCCACTCACAGCTGTAAGGCAGGGAGGGAGGGGCTGGCCTCAGCCTTCGCGGTCGCGGTACCCCCAGCTCTCCCTCGCTCAGTCAGCCTGAGCCAACGGGGGAGCACGCCGCCATAGACACACACAGCGTGTAGCAGCCACTCACAGCTGTAAGGCAGGGAGGGAGGGGCTGGCCTCAGCCTTCGCGGTCGCGGTACCCCCAGCTCTCCCTCGCTCAGTCAGCCTGAGTCAACGGGGGAGCACGCCGCCATAGACACACACAGCGTGTAGCAGCCACTCACAGCTGTAAGGCAGGGAGGGAGGGGCTGGCCTCAGCCTTCGCGGTCGCGGTACCCCCAGCTCTCCCTCGCTCAGTCAGCCTGAGTCAACGGGGGAGCACGCCGCCATAGACACACACAGCGTGTAGCAGCCACTCACAGCTGTAAGGCAGGGAGGGAGGGGCTGGCCTCAGCCTTCGCGGTCGCGGTACCCCCAGCTCTCCCTCGCTCAGTCAGCCTGAGTCAACGGGGGAGCACGCCGCCATAGACACACACAGCGTGTAGCAGCCACTCACAGCTGTAAGGCAGGGAGGGAGGGGCTGGCCTCAGCCTTCGCGGTCGCGGTACCCCCAGCTCTCCCTCGCTCAGTCAGCCTGAGTCAACGGGGGAGCACGCCGCCATAGACACACACAGCGTGTAGCAGCCACTCACAGCTGTAAGGCAGGGAGGGAGGGGCTGGCCTCAGCCTTCGCGGTCGCGGTACCCCCAGCTCTCCCTCGCTCAGTCAGCCTGAGCAACGGGGGAGCACGCCGCCATAGACACACACAGCGTGTAGCAGCCACTCACAGCTGTAAGGCAGGGAGGGAGGGGCTGGCCTCAGCCTTCGCGGTCGCGGTACCCCCAGCTCTCCCTCGCTCAGTCAGCCTGAGTCAACGGGGGAGCACGCCGCCATAGACACACACAGCGTGTAGCAGCCACTCACAGCTGTAAGGCAGGGAGGGAGGGGCTGGCCTCAGCCTTCGCGGTCGCGGTACCCCCAGCTCTCCCTCGCTCAGTCAGCCTGAGCCAACGGGGGAGCACGCCGCCATAGACACACACAGCGTGTAGCAGCCACTCACAGCTGTAAGGCAGGGAGGGAGGGGCTGGCCTCAGCCTTCGCGGTCGCGGTACCCCCAGCTCTCCCTCGCTCAGTCAGCCTGAGCCAACGGGGGAGCACGCCGCCATAGACACACACAGCGTGTAGCAGCCACTCACAGCTGTAAGGCAGGGAGGGAGGGGCTGGCCTCAGCCTTCGCGGTCGCGGTACCCCCAGCTCTCCCTCGCTCAGTCAGCCTGAGCCAACGGGGGAGCACGCCGCCATAGACACACACAGCGTGTAGCAGCCACTCACAGCTGTAAGGCAGGGAGGGAGGGGCTGGCCTCAGCCTTCGCGGTCGCGGTACCCCCAGCTCTCCCTCGCTCAGTCAGCCTGAGCCAACGGGGGAGCACGCCGCCATAGACACACACAGCGTGTAGCAGCCACTCACAGCTGTAAGGCAGGGAGGGAGGGGCTGGCCTCAGCCTTCGCGGTCGCGGTACCCCCAGCTCTCCCTCGCTCAGTCAGCCTGAGCCAACGGGGGAGCACGCCGCCATAGACACACACAGCGTGTAGCAGCCACTCACAGCTGTAAGGCAGGGAGGGAGGGGCTGGCCTCAGCCTTCGCGGTCGCGGTACCCCCAGCTCTCCCTCGCTCAGTCAGCCTGAGCCAACGGGGGAGCACGCCGCCATAGACACACACAGCGTGTAGCAGCCACTCACAGCTGTAAGGCAGGGAGGGAGGGGCTGGCCTCAGCCTTCGCGGTCGCGGTACCCCCAGCTCTCCCTCGCTCAGTCAGCCTGAGTCAACGGGGGAGCACGCCGCCATAGACACACACAGCGTGTAGCAGCCACTCACAGCTGTAAGGCAGGGAGGGAGGGGCTGGCCTCAGCCTTCGCGGTCGCGGTACCCCCAGCTCTCCCTCGCTCAGTCAGCCTGAGTCAACGGGGGAGCACGCCGCCATAGACACACACAGCGTGTAGCAGCCACTCACAGCTGTAAGGCAGGGAGGGAGGGGCTGGCCTCAGCCTTCGCGGTCGCGGTACCCCCAGCTCTCCCTCGCTCAGTCAGCCTGAGCCAACGGGGGAGCACGCCGCCATAGACACACACAGCGTGTAGCAGCCACTCACAGCTGTAAGGCAGGGAGGGAGGGGCTGGCCTCAGCCTTCGCGGTCGCGGTACCCCCAGCTCTCCCTCGCTCAGTCAGCCTGAGCCAACGGGGGAGCACGCCGCCATAGACACACACAGCGTGTAGCAGCCACTCACAGCTGTAAGGCAGGGAGGGAGGGGCTGGCCTCAGCCTTCGCGGTCGCGGTACCCCCAGCTCTCCCTCGCTCAGTCAGCCTGAGTCAACGGGGGAGCACGCCGCCATAGACACACACAGCGTGTAGCAGCCACTCACAGCTGTAAGGCAGGGAGGGAGGGGCTGGCCTCAGCCTTCGCGGTCGCGGTACCCCCAGCTCTCCCTCGCTCAGTCAGCCTGAGTCAACGGGGGAGCACGCCGCCATAGACACACACAGCGTGTAGCAGCCACTCACAGCTGTAAGGCAGGGAGGGAGGGGCTGGCCTCAGCCTTCGCGGTCGCGGTACCCCCAGCTCTCCCTCGCTCAGTCAGCCTGAGCCAACGGGGGAGCACGCCGCCATAGACACACACAGCGTGTAGCAGCCACTCACAGCTGTAAGGCAGGGAGGGAGGGGCTGGCCTCAGCCTTCGCGGTCGCGGTACCCCCAGCTCTCCCTCGCTCAGTCAGCCTGAGCCAACGGGGGAGCACGCCGCCATAGACACACACAGCGTGTAGCAGCCACTCACAGCTGTAAGGCAGGGAGGGAGGGGCTGGCCTCAGCCTTCGCGGTCGCGGTACCCCCAGCTCTCCCTCGCTCAGTCAGCCTGAGCCAACGGGGGAGCACGCCGCCATAGACACACACAGCGTGTAGCAGCCACTCACAGCTGTAAGGCAGGGAGGGAGGGGCTGGCCTCAGCCTTCGCGGTCGCGGTACCCCCAGCTCTCCCTCGCTCAGTCAGCCTGAGCCAACGGGGGAGCACGCCGCCATAGACACACACAGCGTGTAGCAGCCACTCACAGCTGTAAGGCAGGGAGGGAGGGGCTGGCCTCAGCCTTCGCGGTCGCGGTACCCCCAGCTCTCCCTCGCTCAGTCAGCCTGAGCCAACGGGGGAGCACGCCGCCATAGACACACACAGCGTGTAGCAGCCACTCACAGCTGTAAGGCAGGGAGGGAGGGGCTGGCCTCAGCCTTCGCGGTCGCGGTACCCCCAGCTCTCCCTCGCTCAGTCAGCCTGAGCCAACGGGGGAGCACGCCGCCATAGACACACACAGCGTGTAGCAGCCACTCACAGCTGTAAGGCAGGGAGGGAGGGGCTGGCCTCAGCCTTCGCGGTCGCGGTACCCCCAGCTCTCCCTCGCTCAGTCAGCCTGAGCCAACGGGGGAGCACGCCGCCATAGACACACACAGCGTGTAGCAGCCACTCACAGCTGTAAGGCAGGGAGGGAGGGGCTGGCCTCAGCCTTCGCGGTCGCGGTACCCCCAGCTCTCCCTCGCTCAGTCAGCCTGAGCCAACGGGGGAGCACGCCGCCATAGACACACACAGCGTGTAGCAGCCACTCACAGCTGTAAGGCAGGGAGGGAGGGGCTGGCCTCAGCCTTCGCGGTCGCGGTACCCCCAGCTCTCCCTCGCTCAGTCAGCCTGAGCCAACGGGGGAGCACGCCGCCATAGACACACACAGCGTGTAGCAGCCACTCACAGCTGTAAGGCAGGGAGGGAGGGGCTGGCCTCAGCCTTCGCGGTCGCGGTACCCCCAGCTCTCCCTCGCTCAGTCAGCCTGAGCCAACGGGGGAGCACGCCGCCATAGACACACACAGCGTGTAGCAGCCACTCACAGCTGTAAGGCAGGGAGGGAGGGGCTGGCCTCAGCCTTCGCGGTCGCGGTACCCCCAGCTCTCCCTCGCTCAGTCAGCCTGAGCCAACGGGGGAGCACGCCGCCATAGACACACACAGCGTGTAGCAGCCACTCACAGCTGTAAGGCAGGGAGGGAGGGGCTGGCCTCAGCCTTCGCGGTCGCGGTACCCCCAGCTCTCCCTCGCTCAGTCAGCCTGAGCCAACGGGGGAGCACGCCGCCATAGACACACACAGCGTGTAGCAGCCACTCACAGCTGTAAGGCAGGGAGGGAGGGGCTGGCCTCAGCCTTCGCGGTCGCGGTACCCCCAGCTCTCCCTCGCTCAGTCAGCCTGAGCCAACGGGGGAGCACGCCGCCATAGACACACACAGCGTGTAGCAGCCACTCACAGCTGTAAGGCAGGGAGGGAGGGGCTGGCCTCAGCCTTCGCGGTCGCGGTACCCCCAGCTCTCCCTCGCTCAGTCAGCCTGAGCCAACGGGGGAGCACGCCGCCATAGACACACACAGCGTGTAGCAGCCACTCACAGCTGTAAGGCAGGGAGGGAGGGGCTGGCCTCAGCCTTCGCGGTCGCGGTACCCCCAGCTCTCCCTCGCTCAGTCAGCCTGAGCCAACGGGGGAGCACGCCGCCATAGACACACACAGCGTGTAGCAGCCACTCACAGCTGTAAGGCAGGGAGGGAGGGGCTGGCCTCAGCCTTCGCGGTCGCGGTACCCCCAGCTCTCCCTCGCTCAGTCAGCCTGAGCCAACGGGGGAGCACGCCGCCATAGACACACACAGCGTGTAGCAGCCACTCACAGCTGTAAGGCAGGGAGGGAGGGGCTGGCCTCAGCCTTCGCGGTCGCGGTACCCCCAGCTCTCCCTCGCTCAGTCAGCCTGAGCCAACGGGGGAGCACGCCGCCATAGACACACACAGCGTGTAGCAGCCACTCACAGCTGTAAGGCAGGGAGGGAGGGGCTGGCCTCAGCCTTCGCGGTCGCGGTACCCCCAGCTCTCCCTCGCTCAGTCAGCCTGAGCAACGGGGGAGCACGCCGCCATAGACACACACAGCGTGTAGCAGCCACTCACAGCTGTAAGGCAGGGAGGGAGGGGCTGGCCTCAGCCTTCGCGGTCGCGGTACCCCCAGCTCTCCCTCGCTCAGTCAGCCTGAGCCAACGGGGGAGCACGCCGCCATAGACACACACAGCGTGTAGCAGCCACTCACAGCTGTAAGGCAGGGAGGGAGGGGCTGGCCTCAGCCTTCGCGGTCGCGGTACCCCCAGCTCTCCCTCGCTCAGTCAGCCTGAGCCAACGGGGGAGCACGCCGCCATAGACACACACAGCGTGTAGCAGCCACTCACAGCTGTAAGGCAGGGAGGGAGGGGCTGGCCTCAGCCTTCGCGGTCGCGGTACCCCCAGCTCTCCCTCGCTCAGTCAGCCTGAGCCAACGGGGGAGCACGCCGCCATAGACACACACAGCGTGTAGCAGCCACTCACAGCTGTAAGGCAGGGAGGGAGGGGCTGGCCTCAGCCTTCGCGGTCGCGGTACCCCCAGCTCTCCCTCGCTCAGTCAGCCTGAGCCAACGGGGGAGCACGCCGCCATAGACACACACAGCGTGTAGCAGCCACTCACAGCTGTAAGGCAGGGAGGGAGGGGCTGGCCTCAGCCTTCGCGGTCGCGGTACCCCCAGCTCTCCCTCGCTCAGTCAGCCTGAGCAACGGGGGAGCACGCCGCCGTAGACACACACAGCGTGTAGCAGCCACTCACAGCTGTAAGGCAGGGAGGGAGGGGCTGGCCTCAGCCTTCGCGGTCGCGGTACCCCCAGCTCTCCCTCGCTCAGTCAGCCTGAGTCCACGGGGGAGCACGCCGCCATAGACACACACAGCGTGTAGCAGCCACTCACAGCTGTAAGGCAGGGAGGGAGGGGCTGGCCTCAGCCTTCGCGGTCGCGGTACCCCCAGCTCTCCCTCGCTCAGTCAGCCTGAGCCAACGGGGGAGCACGCCGCCATAGACACACACAGCGTGTAGCAGCCACTCACAGCTGTAAGGCAGGGAGGGAGGGGCTGGCCTCAGCCTTCGCGGTCGCGGTACCCCCAGCTCTCCCTCGCTCAGTCAGCCTGAGCCAACGGGGGAGCACGCCGCCATAGACACACACAGCGTGTAGCAGCCACTCACAGCTGTAAGGCAGGGAGGGAGGGGCTGGCCTCAGCCTTCGCGGTCGCGGTACCCCCAGCTCTCCCTCGCTCAGTCAGCCTGAGCCAACGGGGGAGCACGCCGCCATAGACACACACAGCGTGTAGCAGCCACTCACAGCTGTAAGGCAGGGAGGGAGGGGCTGGCCTCAGCCTTCGCGGTCGCGGTACCCCCAGCTCTCCCTCGCTCAGTCAGCCTGAGCCAACGGGGGAGCACGCCGCCATAGACACACACAGCGTGTAGCAGCCACTCACAGCTGTAAGGCAGGGAGGGAGGGGCTGGCCTCAGCCTTCGCGGTCGCGGTACCCCCAGCTCTCCCTCGCTCAGTCAGCCTGAGCCAACGGGGGAGCACGCCGCCATAGACACACACAGCGTGTAGCAGCCACTCACAGCTGTAAGGCAGGGAGGGAGGGGCTGGCCTCAGCCTTCGCGGTCGCGGTACCCCCAGCTCTCCCTCGCTCAGTCAGCCTGAGCCAACGGGGGAGCACGCCGCCATAGACACACACAGCGTGTAGCAGCCACTCACAGCTGTAAGGCAGGGAGGGAGGGGCTGGCCTCAGCCTTCGCGGTCGCGGTACCCCCAGCTCTCCCTCGCTCAGTCAGCCTGAGCCAACGGGGGAGCACGCCGCCATAGACACACACAGCGTGTAGCAGCCACTCACAGCTGTAAGGCAGGGAGGGAGGGGCTGGCCTCAGCCTTCGCGGTCGCGGTACCCCCAGCTCTCCCTCGCTCAGTCAGCCTGAGCCAACGGGGGAGCACGCCGCCATAGACACACACAGCGTGTAGCAGCCACTCACAGCTGTAAGGCAGGGAGGGAGGGGCTGGCCTCAGCCTTCGCGGTCGCGGTACCCCCAGCTCTCCCTCGCTCAGTCAGCCTGAGCCAACGGGGGAGCACGCCGCCATAGACACACACAGCGTGTAGCAGCCACTCACAGCTGTAAGGCAGGGAGGGAGGGGCTGGCCTCAGCCTTCGCGGTCGCGGTACCCCCAGCTCTCCCTCGCTCAGTCAGCCTGAGCCAACGGGGGAGCACGCCGCCATAGACACACACAGCGTGTAGCAGCCACTCACAGCTGTAAGGCAGGGAGGGAGGGGCTGGCCTCAGCCTTCGCGGTCGCGGTACCCCCAGCTCTCCCTCGCTCAGTCAGCCTGAGCCAACGGGGGAGCACGCCGCCATAGACACACACAGCGTGTAGCAGCCACTCACAGCTGTAAGGCAGGGAGGGAGGGGCTGGCCTCAGCCTTCGCGGTCGCGGTACCCCCAGCTCTCCCTCGCTCAGTCAGCCTGAGCCAACGGGGGAGCACGCCGCCATAGACACACACAGCGTGTAGCAGCCACTCACAGCTGTAAGGCAGGGAGGGAGGGGCTGGCCTCAGCCTTCGCGGTCGCGGTACCCCCAGCTCTCCCTCGCTCAGTCAGCCTGAGCCAACGGGGGAGCACGCCGCCATAGACACACACAGCGTGTAGCAGCCACTCACAGCTGTAAGGCAGGGAGGGAGGGGCTGGCCTCAGCCTTCGCGGTCGCGGTACCCCCAGCTCTCCCTCGCTCAGTCAGCCTGAGCCAACGGGGGAGCACGCCGCCATAGACACACACAGCGTGTAGCAGCCACTCACAGCTGTAAGGCAGGGAGGGAGGGGCTGGCCTCAGCCTTCGCGGTCGCGGTACCCCCAGCTCTCCCTCGCTCAGTCAGCCTGAGCCAACGGGGGAGCACGCCGCCATAGACACACACAGCGTGTAGCAGCCACTCACAGCTGTAAGGCAGGGAGGGAGGGGCTGGCCTCAGCCTTCGCGGTCGCGGTACCCCCAGCTCTCCCTCGCTCAGTCAGCCTGAGCCAACGGGGGAGCACGCCGCCATAGACACACACAGCGTGTAGCAGCCACTCACAGCTGTAAGGCAGGGAGGGAGGGGCTGGCCTCAGCCTTCGCGGTCGCGGTACCCCCAGCTCTCCCTCGCTCAGTCAGCCTGAGCCAACGGGGGAGCACGCCGCCATAGACACACACAGCGTGTAGCAGCCACTCACAGCTGTAAGGCAGGGAGGGAGGGGCTGGCCTCAGCCTTCGCGGTCGCGGTACCCCCAGCTCTCCCTCGCTCAGTCAGCCTGAGCCAACGGGGGAGCACGCCGCCATAGACACACACAGCGTGTAGCAGCCACTCACAGCTGTAAGGCAGGGAGGGAGGGGCTGGCCTCAGCCTTCGCGGTCGCGGTACCCCCAGCTCTCCCTCGCTCAGTCAGCCTGAGCCAACGGGGGAGCACGCCGCCATAGACACACACAGCGTGTAGCAGCCACTCACAGCTGTAAGGCAGGGAGGGAGGGGCTGGCCTCAGCCTTCGCGGTCGCGGTACCCCCAGCTCTCCCTCGCTCAGTCAGCCTGAGCCAACGGGGGAGCACGCCGCCGTAGACACACACAGCGTGTAGCAGCCACTCACAGCTGTAAGGCAGGGAGGGAGGGGCTGGCCTCAGCCTTCGCGGTCGCGGTACCCCCAGCTCTCCCTCGCTCAGTCAGCCTGAGCCAACGGGGGAGCACGCCGCCATAGACACACACAGCGTGTAGCAGCCACTCACAGCTGTAAGGCAGGGAGGGAGGGGCTGGCCTCAGCCTTCGCGGTCGCGGTACCCCCAGCTCTCCCTCGCTCAGTCAGCCTGAGCCAACGGGGGAGCACGCCGCCATAGACACACACAGCGTGTAGCAGCCACTCACAGCTGTAAGGCAGGGAGGGAGGGGCTGGCCTCAGCCTTCGCGGTCGCGGTACCCCCAGCTCTCCCTCGCTCAGTCAGCCTGAGCCAACGGGGGAGCACGCCGCCATAGACACACACAGCGTGTAGCAGCCACTCACAGCTGTAAGGCAGGGAGGGAGGGGCTGGCCTCAGCCTTCGCGGTCGCGGTACCCCCAGCTCTCCCTCGCTCAGTCAGCCTGAGCCAACGGGGGAGCACGCCGCCATAGACACACACAGCGTGTAGCAGCCACTCACAGCTGTAAGGCAGGGAGGGAGGGGCTGGCCTCAGCCTTCGCGGTCGCGGTACCCCCAGCTCTCCCTCGCTCAGTCAGCCTGAGCCAACGGGGGAGCACGCCGCCATAGACACACACAGCGTGTAGCAGCCACTCACAGCTGTAAGGCAGGGAGGGAGGGGCTGGCCTCAGCCTTCGCGGTCGCGGTACCCCCAGCTCTCCCTCGCTCAGTCAGCCTGAGCCAACGGGGGAGCACGCCGCCATAGACACACACAGCGTGTAGCAGCCACTCACAGCTGTAAGGCAGGGAGGGAGGGGCTGGCCTCAGCCTTCGCGGTCGCGGTACCCCCAGCTCTCCCTCGCTCAGTCAGCCTGAGCCAACGGGGGAGCACGCCGCCATAGACACACACAGCGTGTAGCAGCCACTCACAGCTGTAAGGCAGGGAGGGAGGGGCTGGCCTCAGCCTTCGCGGTCGCGGTACCCCCAGCTCTCCCTCGCTCAGTCAGCCTGAGCCAACGGGGGAGCACGCCGCCATAGACACACACAGCGTGTAGCAGCCACTCACAGCTGTAAGGCAGGGAGGGAGGGGCTGGCCTCAGCCTTCGCGGTCGCGGTACCCCCAGCTCTCCCTCGCTCAGTCAGCCTGAGCCAACGGGGGAGCACGCCGCCATAGACACACACAGCGTGTAGCAGCCACTCACAGCTGTAAGGCAGGGAGGGAGGGGCTGGCCTCAGCCTTCGCGGTCGCGGTACCCCCAGCTCTCCCTCGCTCAGTCAGCCTGAGCCAACGGGGGAGCACGCCGCCATAGACACACACAGCGTGTAGCAGCCACTCACAGCTGTAAGGCAGGGAGGGAGGGGCTGGCCTCAGCCTTCGCGGTCGCGGTACCCCCAGCTCTCCCTCGCTCAGTCAGCCTGAGCCAACGGGGGAGCACGCCGCCATAGACACACACAGCGTGTAGCAGCCACTCACAGCTGTAAGGCAGGGAGGGAGGGGCTGGCCTCAGCCTTCGCGGTCGCGGTACCCCCAGCTCTCCCTCGCTCAGTCAGCCTGAGCCAACGGGGGAGCACGCCGCCATAGACACACACAGCGTGTAGCAGCCACTCACAGCTGTAAGGCAGGGAGGGAGGGGCTGGCCTCAGCCTTCGCGGTCGCGGTACCCCCAGCTCTCCCTCGCTCAGTCAGCCTGAGCCAACGGGGGAGCACGCCGCCATAGACACACACAGCGTGTAGCAGCCACTCACAGCTGTAAGGCAGGGAGGGAGGGGCTGGCCTCAGCCTTCGCGGTCGCGGTACCCCCAGCTCTCCCTCGCTCAGTCAGCCTGAGCCAACGGGGGAGCACGCCGCCATAGACACACACAGCGTGTAGCAGCCACTCACAGCTGTAAGGCAGGGAGGGAGGGGCTGGCCTCAGCCTTCGCGGTCGCGGTACCCCCAGCTCTCCCTCGCTCAGTCAGCCTGAGCCAACGGGGGAGCACGCCGCCATAGACACACACAGCGTGTAGCAGCCACTCACAGCTGTAAGGCAGGGAGGGAGGGGCTGGCCTCAGCCTTCGCGGTCGCGGTACCCCCAGCTCTCCCTCGCTCAGTCAGCCTGAGCCAACGGGGGAGCACGCCGCCATAGACACACACAGCGTGTAGCAGCCACTCACAGCTGTAAGGCAGGGAGGGAGGGGCTGGCCTCAGCCTTCGCGGTCGCGGTACCCCCAGCTCTCCCTCGCTCAGTCAGCCTGAGCCAACGGGGGAGCACGCCGCCATAGACACACACAGCGTGTAGCAGCCACTCACAGCTGTAAGGCAGGGAGGGAGGGGCTGGCCTCAGCCTTCGCGGTCGCGGTACCCCCAGCTCTCCCTCGCTCAGTCAGCCTGAGCCAACGGGGGAGCACGCCGCCATAGACACACACAGCGTGTAGCAGCCACTCACAGCTGTAAGGCAGGGAGGGAGGGGCTGGCCTCAGCCTTCGCGGTCGCGGTACCCCCAGCTCTCCCTCGCTCAGTCAGCCTGAGCCAACGGGGGAGCACGCCGCCATAGACACACACAGCGTGTAGCAGCCACTCACAGCTGTAAGGCAGGGAGGGAGGGGCTGGCCTCAGCCTTCGCGGTCGCGGTACCCCCAGCTCTCCCTCGCTCAGTCAGCCTGAGCCAACGGGGGAGCACGCCGCCATAGACACACACAGCGTGTAGCAGCCACTCACAGCTGTAAGGCAGGGAGGGAGGGGCTGGCCTCAGCCTTCGCGGTCGCGGTACCCCCAGCTCTCCCTCGCTCAGTCAGCCTGAGCCAACGGGGGAGCACGCCGCCATAGACACACACAGCGTGTAGCAGCCACTCACAGCTGTAAGGCAGGGAGGGAGGGGCTGGCCTCAGCCTTCGCGGTCGCGGTACCCCCAGCTCTCCCTCGCTCAGTCAGCCTGAGCCAACGGGGGAGCACGCCGCCATAGACACACACAGCGTGTAGCAGCCACTCACAGCTGTAAGGCAGGGAGGGAGGGGCTGGCCTCAGCCTTCGCGGTCGCGGTACCCCCAGCTCTCCCTCGCTCAGTCAGCCTGAGCCAACGGGGGAGCACGCCGCCATAGACACACACAGCGTGTAGCAGCCACTCACAGCTGTAAGGCAGGGAGGGAGGGGCTGGCCTCAGCCTTCGCGGTCGCGGTACCCCCAGCTCTCCCTCGCTCAGTCAGCCTGAGCCAACGGGGGAGCACGCCGCCATAGACACACACAGCGTGTAGCAGCCACTCACAGCTGTAAGGCAGGGAGGGAGGGGCTGGCCTCAGCCTTCGCGGTCGCGGTACCCCCAGCTCTCCCTCGCTCAGTCAGCCTGAGCCAACGGGGGAGCACGCCGCCATAGACACACACAGCGTGTAGCAGCCACTCACAGCTGTAAGGCAGGGAGGGAGGGGCTGGCCTCAGCCTTCGCGGTCGCGGTACCCCCAGCTCTCCCTCGCTCAGTCAGCCTGAGCCAACGGGGGAGCACGCCGCCATAGACACACACAGCGTGTAGCAGCCACTCACAGCTGTAAGGCAGGGAGGGAGGGGCTGGCCTCAGCCTTCGCGGTCGCGGTACCCCCAGCTCTCCCTCGCTCAGTCAGCCTGAGCCAACGGGGGAGCACGCCGCCATAGACACACACAGCGTGTAGCAGCCACTCACAGCTGTAAGGCAGGGAGGGAGGGGCTGGCCTCAGCCTTCGCGGTCGCGGTACCCCCAGCTCTCCCTCGCTCAGTCAGCCTGAGCCAACGGGGGAGCACGCCGCCATAGACACACACAGCGTGTAGCAGCCACTCACAGCTGTAAGGCAGGGAGGGAGGGGCTGGCCTCAGCCTTCGCGGTCGCGGTACCCCCAGCTCTCCCTCGCTCAGTCAGCCTGAGCCAACGGGGGAGCACGCCGCCATAGACACACACAGCGTGTAGCAGCCACTCACAGCTGTAAGGCAGGGAGGGAGGGGCTGGCCTCAGCCTTCGCGGTCGCGGTACCCCCAGCTCTCCCTCGCTCAGTCAGCCTGAGCCAACGGGGGAGCACGCCGCCATAGACACACACAGCGTGTAGCAGCCACTCACAGCTGTAAGGCAGGGAGGGAGGGGCTGGCCTCAGCCTTCGCGGTCGCGGTACCCCCAGCTCTCCCTCGCTCAGTCAGCCTGAGCCAACGGGGGAGCACGCCGCCATAGACACACACAGCGTGTAGCAGCCACTCACAGCTGTAAGGCAGGGAGGGAGGGGCTGGCCTCAGCCTTCGCGGTCGCGGTACCCCCAGCTCTCCCTCGCTCAGTCAGCCTGAGCCAACGGGGGAGCACGCCGCCATAGACACACACAGCGTGTAGCAGCCACTCACAGCTGTAAGGCAGGGAGGGAGGGGCTGGCCTCAGCCTTCGCGGTCGCGGTACCCCCAGCTCTCCCTCGCTCAGTCAGCCTGAGCCAACGGGGGAGCACGCCGCCATAGACACACACAGCGTGTAGCAGCCACTCACAGCTGTAAGGCAGGGAGGGAGGGGCTGGCCTCAGCCTTCGCGGTCGCGGTACCCCCAGCTCTCCCTCGCTCAGTCAGCCTGAGCCAACGGGGGAGCACGCCGCCATAGACACACACAGCGTGTAGCAGCCACTCACAGCTGTAAGGCAGGGAGGGAGGGGCTGGCCTCAGCCTTCGCGGTCGCGGTACCCCCAGCTCTCCCTCGCTCAGTCAGCCTGAGCCAACGGGGGAGCACGCCGCCATAGACACACACAGCGTGTAGCAGCCACTCACAGCTGTAAGGCAGGGAGGGAGGGGCTGGCCTCAGCCTTCGCGGTCGCGGTACCCCCAGCTCTCCCTCGCTCAGTCAGCCTGAGCCAACGGGGGAGCACGCCGCCATAGACACACACAGCGTGTAGCAGCCACTCACAGCTGTAAGGCAGGGAGGGAGGGGCTGGCCTCAGCCTTCGCGGTCGCGGTACCCCCAGCTCTCCCTCGCTCAGTCAGCCTGAGCCAACGGGGGAGCACGCCGCCATAGACACACACAGCGTGTAGCAGCCACTCACAGCTGTAAGGCAGGGAGGGAGGGGCTGGCCTCAGCCTTCGCGGTCGCGGTACCCCCAGCTCTCCCTCGCTCAGTCAGCCTGAGCCAACGGGGGAGCACGCCGCCATAGACACACACAGCGTGTAGCAGCCACTCACAGCTGTAAGGCAGGGAGGGAGGGGCTGGCCTCAGCCTTCGCGGTCGCGGTACCCCCAGCTCTCCCTCGCTCAGTCAGCCTGAGCCAACGGGGGAGCACGCCGCCATAGACACACACAGCGTGTAGCAGCCACTCACAGCTGTAAGGCAGGGAGGGAGGGGCTGGCCTCAGCCTTCGCGGTCGCGGTACCCCCAGCTCTCCCTCGCTCAGTCAGCCTGAGCCAACGGGGGAGCACGCCGCCATAGACACACACAGCGTGTAGCAGCCACTCACAGCTGTAAGGCAGGGAGGGAGGGGCTGGCCTCAGCCTTCGCGGTCGCGGTACCCCCAGCTCTCCCTCGCTCAGTCAGCCTGAGCCAACGGGGGAGCACGCCGCCATAGACACACACAGCGTGTAGCAGCCACTCACAGCTGTAAGGCAGGGAGGGAGGGGCTGGCCTCAGCCTTCGCGGTCGCGGTACCCCCAGCTCTCCCTCGCTCAGTCAGCCTGAGCCAACGGGGGAGCACGCCGCCATAGACACACACAGCGTGTAGCAGCCACTCACAGCTGTAAGGCAGGGAGGGAGGGGCTGGCCTCAGCCTTCGCGGTCGCGGTACCCCCAGCTCTCCCTCGCTCAGTCAGCCTGAGCCAACGGGGGAGCACGCCGCCATAGACACACACAGCGTGTAGCAGCCACTCACAGCTGTAAGGCAGGGAGGGAGGGGCTGGCCTCAGCCTTCGCGGTCGCGGTACCCCCAGCTCTCCCTCGCTCAGTCAGCCTGAGCCAACGGGGGAGCACGCCGCCATAGACACACACAGCGTGTAGCAGCCACTCACAGCTGTAAGGCAGGGAGGGAGGGGCTGGCCTCAGCCTTCGCGGTCGCGGTACCCCCAGCTCTCCCTCGCTCAGTCAGCCTGAGCCAACGGGGGAGCACGCCGCCATAGACACACACAGCGTGTAGCAGCCACTCACAGCTGTAAGGCAGGGAGGGAGGGGCTGGCCTCAGCCTTCGCGGTCGCGGTACCCCCAGCTCTCCCTCGCTCAGTCAGCCTGAGCCAACGGGGGAGCACGCCGCCATAGACACACACAGCGTGTAGCAGCCACTCACAGCTGTAAGGCAGGGAGGGAGGGGCTGGCCTCAGCCTTCGCGGTCGCGGTACCCCCAGCTCTCCCTCGCTCAGTCAGCCTGAGCCAACGGGGGAGCACGCCGCCATAGACACACACAGCGTGTAGCAGCCACTCACAGCTGTAAGGCAGGGAGGGAGGGGCTGGCCTCAGCCTTCGCGGTCGCGGTACCCCCAGCTCTCCCTCGCTCAGTCAGCCTGAGCCAACGGGGGAGCACGCCGCCATAGACACACACAGCGTGTAGCAGCCACTCACAGCTGTAAGGCAGGGAGGGAGGGGCTGGCCTCAGCCTTCGCGGTCGCGGTACCCCCAGCTCTCCCTCGCTCAGTCAGCCTGAGCCAACGGGGGAGCACGCCGCCATAGACACACACAGCGTGTAGCAGCCACTCACAGCTGTAAGGCAGGGAGGGAGGGGCTGGCCTCAGCCTTCGCGGTCGCGGTACCCCCAGCTCTCCCTCGCTCAGTCAGCCTGAGCCAACGGGGGAGCACGCCGCCATAGACACACACAGCGTGTAGCAGCCACTCACAGCTGTAAGGCAGGGAGGGAGGGGCTGGCCTCAGCCTTCGCGGTCGCGGTACCCCCAGCTCTCCCTCGCTCAGTCAGCCTGAGCCAACGGGGGAGCACGCCGCCATAGACACACACAGCGTGTAGCAGCCACTCACAGCTGTAAGGCAGGGAGGGAGGGGCTGGCCTCAGCCTTCGCGGTCGCGGTACCCCCAGCTCTCCCTCGCTCAGTCAGCCTGAGCCAACGGGGGAGCACGCCGCCATAGACACACACAGCGTGTAGCAGCCACTCACAGCTGTAAGGCAGGGAGGGAGGGGCTGGCCTCAGCCTTCGCGGTCGCGGTACCCCCAGCTCTCCCTCGCTCAGTCAGCCTGAGCCAACGGGGGAGCACGCCGCCATAGACACACATAGCGTGTAGCAGCCACTCACAGCTGTAAGGCAGGGAGGGAGGGGCTGGCCTCAGCCTTCGCGGTCGCGGTACCCCCAGCTCTCCCTCGCTCAGTCAGCCTGAGCCAACGGGGGAGCACGCCGCCATAGACACACACAGCGTGTAGCAGCCACTCACAGCTGTAAGGCAGGGAGGGAGGGGCTGGCCTCAGCCTTCGCGGTCGCGGTACCCCCAGCTCTCCCTCGCTCAGTCAGCCTGAGCCAACGGGGGAGCACGCCGCCATAGACACACACAGCGTGTAGCAGCCACTCACAGCTGTAAGGCAGGGAGGGAGGGGCTGGCCTCAGCCTTCGCGGTCGCGGTACCCCCAGCTCTCCCTCGCTCAGTCAGCCTGAGCCAACGGGGGAGCACGCCGCCATAGACACACACAGCGTGTAGCAGCCACTCACAGCTGTAAGGCAGGGAGGGAGGGGCTGGCCTCAGCCTTCGCGGTCGCGGTACCCCCAGCTCTCCCTCGCTCAGTCAGCCTGAGCCAACGGGGGAGCACGCCGCCATAGACACACACAGCGTGTAGCAGCCACTCACAGCTGTAAGGCAGGGAGGGAGGGGCTGGCCTCAGCCTTCGCGGTCGCGGTACCCCCAGCTCTCCCTCGCTCAGTCAGCCTGAGCCAACGGGGGAGCACGCCGCCATAGACACACACAGCGTGTAGCAGCCACTCACAGCTGTAAGGCAGGGAGGGAGGGGCTGGCCTCAGCCTTCGCGGTCGCGGTACCCCCAGCTCTCCCTCGCTCAGTCAGCCTGAGCCAACGGGGGAGCACGCCGCCATAGACACACACAGCGTGTAGCAGCCACTCACAGCTGTAAGGCAGGGAGGGAGGGGCTGGCCTCAGCCTTCGCGGTCGCGGTACCCCCAGCTCTCCCTCGCTCAGTCAGCCTGAGCCAACGGGGGAGCACGCCGCCATAGACACACACAGCGTGTAGCAGCCACTCACAGCTGTAAGGCAGGGAGGGAGGGGCTGGCCTCAGCCTTCGCGGTCGCGGTACCCCCAGCTCTCCCTCGCTCAGTCAGCCTGAGCCAACGGGGGAGCACGCCGCCATAGACACACACAGCGTGTAGCAGCCACTCACAGCTGTAAGGCAGGGAGGGAGGGGCTGGCCTCAGCCTTCGCGGTCGCGGTACCCCCAGCTCTCCCTCGCTCAGTCAGCCTGAGCCAACGGGGGAGCACGCCGCCATAGACACACACAGCGTGTAGCAGCCACTCACAGCTGTAAGGCAGGGAGGGAGGGGCTGGCCTCAGCCTTCGCGGTCGCGGTACCCCCAGCTCTCCCTCGCTCAGTCAGCCTGAGCCAACGGGGGAGCACGCCGCCATAGACACACACAGCGTGTAGCAGCCACTCACAGCTGTAAGGCAGGGAGGGAGGGGCTGGCCTCAGCCTTCGCGGTCGCGGTACCCCCAGCTCTCCCTCGCTCAGTCAGCCTGAGCCAACGGGGGAGCACGCCGCCATAGACACACACAGCGTGTAGCAGCCACTCACAGCTGTAAGGCAGGGAGGGAGGGGCTGGCCTCAGCCTTCGCGGTCGCGGTACCCCCAGCTCTCCCTCGCTCAGTCAGCCTGAGCCAACGGGGGAGCACGCCGCCATAGACACACACAGCGTGTAGCAGCCACTCACAGCTGTAAGGCAGGGAGGGAGGGGCTGGCCTCAGCCTTCGCGGTCGCGGTACCCCCAGCTCTCCCTCGCTCAGTCAGCCTGAGCCAACGGGGGAGCACGCCGCCATAGACACACACAGCGTGTAGCAGCCACTCACAGCTGTAAGGCAGGGAGGGAGGGGCTGGCCTCAGCCTTCGCGGTCGCGGTACCCCCAGCTCTCCCTCGCTCAGTCAGCCTGAGCCAACGGGGGAGCACGCCGCCATAGACACACACAGCGTGTAGCAGCCACTCACAGCTGTAAGGCAGGGAGGGAGGGGCTGGCCTCAGCCTTCGCGGTCGCGGTACCCCCAGCTCTCCCTCGCTCAGTCAGCCTGAGCCAACGGGGGAGCACGCCGCCATAGACACACACAGCGTGTAGCAGCCACTCACAGCTGTAAGGCAGGGAGGGAGGGGCTGGCCTCAGCCTTCGCGGTCGCGGTACCCCCAGCTCTCCCTCGCTCAGTCAGCCTGAGCCAACGGGGGAGCACGCCGCCATAGACACACACAGCGTGTAGCAGCCACTCACAGCTGTAAGGCAGGGAGGGAGGGGCTGGCCTCAGCCTTCGCGGTCGCGGTACCCCCAGCTCTCCCTCGCTCAGTCAGCCTGAGCCAACGGGGGAGCACGCCGCCATAGACACACACAGCGTGTAGCAGCCACTCACAGCTGTAAGGCAGGGAGGGAGGGGCTGGCCTCAGCCTTCGCGGTCGCGGTACCCCCAGCTCTCCCTCGCTCAGTCAGCCTGAGCCAACGGGGGAGCACGCCGCCATAGACACACACAGCGTGTAGCAGCCACTCACAGCTGTAAGGCAGGGAGGGAGGGGCTGGCCTCAGCCTTCGCGGTCGCGGTACCCCCAGCTCTCCCTCGCTCAGTCAGCCTGAGCCAACGGGGGAGCACGCCGCCATAGACACACACAGCGTGTAGCAGCCACTCACAGCTGTAAGGCAGGGAGGGAGGGGCTGGCCTCAGCCTTCGCGGTCGCGGTACCCCCAGCTCTCCCTCGCTCAGTCAGCCTGAGCCAACGGGGGAGCACGCCGCCATAGACACACACAGCGTGTAGCAGCCACTCACAGCTGTAAGGCAGGGAGGGAGGGGCTGGCCTCAGCCTTCGCGGTCGCGGTACCCCCAGCTCTCCCTCGCTCAGTCAGCCTGAGCCAACGGGGGAGCACGCCGCCATAGACACACACAGCGTGTAGCAGCCACTCACAGCTGTAAGGCAGGGAGGGAGGGGCTGGCCTCAGCCTTCGCGGTCGCGGTACCCCCAGCTCTCCCTCGCTCAGTCAGCCTGAGCCAACGGGGGAGCACGCCGCCATAGACACACACAGCGTGTAGCAGCCACTCACAGCTGTAAGGCAGGGAGGGAGGGGCTGGCCTCAGCCTTCGCGGTCGCGGTACCCCCAGCTCTCCCTCGCTCAGTCAGCCTGAGCCAACGGGGGAGCACGCCGCCATAGACACACACAGCGTGTAGCAGCCACTCACAGCTGTAAGGCAGGGAGGGAGGGGCTGGCCTCAGCCTTCGCGGTCGCGGTACCCCCAGCTCTCCCTCGCTCAGTCAGCCTGAGCCAACGGGGGAGCACGCCGCCATAGACACACACAGCGTGTAGCAGCCACTCACAGCTGTAAGGCAGGGAGGGAGGGGCTGGCCTCAGCCTTCGCGGTCGCGGTACCCCCAGCTCTCCCTCGCTCAGTCAGCCTGAGCCAACGGGGGAGCACGCCGCCATAGACACACACAGCGTGTAGCAGCCACTCACAGCTGTAAGGCAGGGAGGGAGGGGCTGGCCTCAGCCTTCGCGGTCGCGGTACCCCCAGCTCTCCCTCGCTCAGTCAGCCTGAGCCAACGGGGGAGCACGCCGCCATAGACACACACAGCGTGTAGCAGCCACTCACAGCTGTAAGGCAGGGAGGGAGGGGCTGGCCTCAGCCTTCGCGGTCGCGGTACCCCCAGCTCTCCCTCGCTCAGTCAGCCTGAGCCAACGGGGGAGCACGCCGCCATAGACACACACAGCGTGTAGCAGCCACTCACAGCTGTAAGGCAGGGAGGGAGGGGCTGGCCTCAGCCTTCGCGGTCGCGGTACCCCCAGCTCTCCCTCGCTCAGTCAGCCTGAGCCAACGGGGGAGCACGCCGCCATAGACACACACAGCGTGTAGCAGCCACTCACAGCTGTAAGGCAGGGAGGGAGGGGCTGGCCTCAGCCTTCGCGGTCGCGGTACCCCCAGCTCTCCCTCGCTCAGTCAGCCTGAGCCAACGGGGGAGCACGCCGCCATAGACACACACAGCGTGTAGCAGCCACTCACAGCTGTAAGGCAGGGAGGGAGGGGCTGGCCTCAGCCTTCGCGGTCGCGGTACCCCCAGCTCTCCCTCGCTCAGTCAGCCTGAGCCAACGGGGGAGCACGCCGCCATAGACACACACAGCGTGTAGCAGCCACTCACAGCTGTAAGGCAGGGAGGGAGGGGCTGGCCTCAGCCTTCGCGGTCGCGGTACCCCCAGCTCTCCCTCGCTCAGTCAGCCTGAGCCAACGGGGGAGCACGCCGCCATAGACACACACAGCGTGTAGCAGCCATTCACTCGGCCAGCAGCTGTAATACAGGAAGGGAGTTGCGGGGCTGGCCTCAGCCTTCGCGGTCGCGGCAGACCAGCCTCACGCCACCCTGAACGAGCCTCAGTCATACACATACAGCACTCACACCAACTCTACAGGAAGGAAGGGACGGGGGCTGGCCAGCCGGTGGTCGCGGTACACCAGGCTCACGCATAAGTGATGACACGTTACCTTTCACTAGTCTAGTGGTAAGGAAATTAACTGGCTCTGAGCCAGGTCAGCTAAATTATGCTACGTTCCATCACCGTGTTGCTATGGCAACGTCAACATACTCGTCTCGTACTCATAGGTCACATTTGGTGGAGCATGGCGGCAGGCGGCAGAATTTAAAATATATTAATTCGGGTCGGGACGGTAGCCTATTGTGGATCTGACCACATGCAAGTTTACACTGCTGGATCGCGTCGGTCATCGGCTTAACTTATAGTGGGCTGCTTGGTTGTAACATAATAATAAAAAAGCTGTCACTCAAATTTTCCTCAAATTCTCAAAGCTGTGACTCAAATTTCCCGCGATTTCCACCGATACATCAGATAACTTCCTGCGTGCGCCGGACGGTTTCAAAGTAAAAGCTGTCCAGTGCGTTAATATGTTATGCTGCTCGGGGCCTCTTCTATTTTTTTCTCTCAAAAATTTTTACCGAGGTTCGGACCTCGGTGACCTCATAGCTGACTATGGCCCTGGTCTTCACTCATTTGCATATAGAAAAGGAAAAAAAAAAAAAAAAAAAAAAAGTACCTATCACCTGCCTGTGGAGGGCAGTATTGAGCTTTTAAGTGTAAGATCCTGCCCAGATTTCTGTAGCAGAAGAAGAAGGTACCCGGTGACGTCAGGACATAATGTCGCCGCTCGTTTCTCCCTCGCTGCTCTGCTAACAGTTAGCGTGTTTATCTATGAAGTTTCGTCCTGTTTAACAATTTATATTCTCCGTAAATCCACGTCCACATCTCCGGCGGAACCATGAGCACGTTATGGATGGGGAACGTGAGCAGTTTATAACTTTTTTTTCCCCCCGCAGTAAATTAACGTGTGAGCACCGTCTTAGCTTTGTTAAGCACAGCCCGGTGCGTCGTCAGTAGCATCTGATTGAAAACAACTCCTCTGAGAAAACTATCACTTTAGTATAAACATGTTTGACAAATGTTCATTGAGCACAGCAGTGATGCAACATGTAGCACGTTGGTTTTACTCTTGCTCACTGCGGTGGAACACATAGCCCGAAAAGCTAATGGTACCGGATCTAGTCCAGACTGGACCACAACACCAAACACCTGTTTGTCGGACCGAGGTCTCGCGGGTATATGTTTCTGGACCTGTGATAAACATTTATTATTGATCTGTAAAAGAAAACGGTGGCATTACAAAACCTGTACTGGTGCTGTTGCTACCGAAAAAGTTTGGACTACAGTGGCCAACAAGGACGACAAACCCCAATGGTCCAAAACACGAGGAACAAGCAGCAAATTCAGAAATGATGCCGATGTCAAACGCATAAGATAATACAAACAAATGTTCAAATGAGAATGTGCTGTAGATAGAAAAATCTGCTGCACACAGTGAAAACAAGCGAATGAGCATCAAACAACACACTGCAGAATAACAAAGTGTTGTGTGTGATGCCAGGTGCTTGGGGTCTGGAGCTTCATTCAACAACCCACTGTGCACTAAAGTTGCATCTTCTTTTGTGCATTTTAAGTCATTTGAGTCAGATTAGTTTCATTTTTCCACTCATTTTTCCACAAGCATCTGTCACAGGTCTCCTTTGTAGCTCGATACAGGTGCAGCTCAAACAATATAATATATAAAACTGTTAAACATGGAGAAGAGTAGAGTCTGACAGTTGTCTGATGGACACTGTGTTGTTTTGCAGCTGGAGACCTACATGGATGAGAAGTTCATCACCAGAGCTTTTTCCACCATGGGCGAGCAGGTGGTCAACGTGCGGATCATACGCAACAAGATGACGGGGTAAGAGCAAAATCCTCGAGCCGCTGTTCGTGTTGCAGCTGCGTTACTCTTAATTTTAAATAGTATGTCCTCCACCAGGGGTGCCCTGGGATACTGCTTTGTGGAGATGACGGATGAGGCCACGGCTGAGAGGTGTCTCCGCAAGATCAATGGAAAAGCTTTACCAGGAGCCACTCCGGTATGAGGAGCATTGACGATTCATAGTAGCTACATAGCTACAGTTTTTGTGTTTTTGTCATGGTTTATGATGTTACGTTATGTCTCTTTCTCACAGCCCACAAGATTCAAGTTGAACCGAGCCACCTTTGGGAAACAGGAACCTGGGTGAGTCCAACTGGAGAAGCCTGGTATCACAGATGACTGACATTACAGACACATATCAGCACATGTCTTGTCTGTGTGTTTTTGATTTTTATAACTATTATTCTTTGTTTTTAATGACAGTTACTATTGCTAAACTCTTGACTGTGAAGGTTAAAAACTCATATTGTGTGTTGTGTGTTCTTGCTCCAGTCAGATGTATTCTCTGTTTGTGGGAGATCTGACCCCAGAGGTGGATGATGGGATGCTTTATGAGTTCTTCTACAACCGCTACCCTTCCTGTCGTGGAGGAAAAGTGGTGCTGGACAGCATGGGCAACTCCAAGTGAGTCTAATCGTGCCATCACTCAATGTGGAGGGAATGTTTTCTAAAGATGCAAGTACAGATCCTCCATTATTGAATGGATATATGGTGGCTGTAAGAGCTCAAAGCATTGCATCCAAGGAAAACTCAGCTGAACAGCCTAAACACAAACAAATACAGAAAACGTCTTCATCACTTTGACAACACATGAGTTTCAACACGGGAGTGTTTCCAGAGGCTGTTATTCACTGCAGCTTTAGCGATACTATAGGATTAAACTGTGTTTTTTCTTCTGTGTCTCCCTCAGGGGCTGTGGCTTTGTTCAGTTCCCAGATGAACGGCTGCAGAAGCGGGCATTAGACGAGTGTCAGGGTGCTACGGGACTGGTGGTAAACCTCTGAGGCTGAGCCTGGCAGCCAACAAGTGAGTTCTTTTAAACCCTTTCTTACTCCTTTTTGTCAGAAAGCTGATAGATATGCGCCCAGAGCGGCAGCCTGACGATAGGTGGAGTTCAGCAGTGTGTCTTTCTCTCCTCTGTGAGTTTAAGGAACCGGCAGCAGCAGCAGCAGCCTCAGCAGCAGCAGCAGCAGCTCTCAGACAGGTCGTGGCAGCAGAGCTCGGGATACAGACACAGCTATGACCAGTACAACCAGTACCAGCAGCAGGCATACTCTGGTTATTACCCCTCCTGGGGCTACGACCAGACTGGAGCAGGGTATGGATACGGCTATCAGCAGTATGATTACACACAGTATCCCCCCCCACAGGTAAGCTCTCTTTGACACAGCCAGCATTAACACCCATTACTCAGTTGTCGCCGTTATCTCACAAAGTGTTTTTTTTTTCTTCTCTTTTAGGAGAGTGAAGTTCCACAGGAGGATGAGGATGATGGAGTTGAAGGTTGGTGTTGTCGTTTTCCTTGTTGACTTTTGTATCAATTAGATTTTTTTTTTTTGTTGTTTTCCCTGTTTAGTGCCACAGTGATCACTTCAGATTGTTTGTTTCAGCTTTGTCTAGGGTACAGTTCTGTATTTGGCAGTGAGAGCAAAGCAAATTGAATCTGATACAGCAAAAGGATTTATGGCCTTGAAGGAACAGATGAAGACTTTTGTTTGACAGAGTGAGATGCGTATGAAATCTGTGCTGTTCTGTGCCGTTAGTTTAGTTGAAAGATGCAGGCTGGAAGCAGAGGGATACAGTAACTCCATCCACCAAAAAGACGAGTTTAATCTGTACGCAAACAGAAATACAACAACAGGTTGTGTACAAAGTATCCCCTTCACATTCGGCACACGCAGCTGTGTTGCAGATTTAATTTTAAAATCTACACTCGAAAATCAATAATGACAAATTGAGTCTGAGAACACTCAGACCTCCACCCTCAGGTCACTGTCATGCTGAAAGGTGAACCACGGCTGGAGGATGGATACCGAAGCCTGGGATTTAACATTTGACAGGGCTTTGTTTTTTAATCAGAGGCTCCATTCAGCCAAGAGTCACCCTGTCCACCTGCAGCTTGATGCTGCCTCCGCCATGTTTCACCATGTTCCTTTTGCTGCTTCTTTAGCTGGAGCGTGGATGGACTATCAGGTTCATGATCACTAGGGGTGTAAGACAATATTGATACACTCCCTATTTCTTGTGTATCTCTACTGTGCTGTCTATTAAATGCAAAAGCCCCCTCATGGCGGTGGTTCATGTTTGTGTTGCATTTAAAACTCTGACTGCTTATTGGCCGCAGTCATTCCGCCATTGACTCTCGATGATGAGATCTCACGAGGGTACAGGTCATCACATCATTTCCCCTGTATCGTGATTCGTATCGTATCGGCAGATTCTTGCCAATACACACCCCTAATGATCGCTATACACATCTGTATGTCTATGAAGCTCCTACTAACCATCTGCCTCTGTGTTGTTGTAGATCCCAGTCCAGAGCTGGATGTGGTGGAGGCCAACAGGAAGTTCATGGAGGTCAGCGAGGAGCTGTATGACGCTCTGATCGAATGTCAGTGGCAGCCGGTGGAGTTCTCTATAGAGCAGGAACAGATGTTATCCAGCATACCAGAACCCATTTCCTGCTGAGACTCAACGTGTTCTCCTCCTCTGTGAACTTTATCCTGATGGGTATTTTACTTCCCCCTCTTTCCTGAAATGTTGGAGTGTGGATTATTTTTGTAAGATAGGACACATGGGGAACAGATCTTGGTCGAGCGTACAGACTCCATGTGTGTGCTCACATTTCTGATTTGCGACAAATAAATATTTTTGATTTAATTGTGGATCTGCAAAACATGTTACATGGTTCAAGTGAGAAATCATTTTTCTAACGTTAAAAAATGTGTAAGAAAAAAACAAACAAACATGTTATTAATTAAATGATCAATTCCTAAAGGCTGAACTCAGTATATCAATATAGACTAGATTTACTACAGAAACCTGACAGCACACAACCAACTAATGCAGGTTTGTGTCACTGTTTGTTACACACACACACACACACACACACACACACACACAGCATTTGTCATTAAAGCCCCACATGTAGAAATGTAGATTATTCTGTGTTGGTCCTATTTGTTTTCTGGAGCTGTTGTCATGGCAATAAGTCTCAAAGCCACGGTTCACAACTGTATGTATGTTTCTGATCCTTAAACCTTTGTGATGTCACTTTCCCCAAACTCCGCCCACCAGGACCCACAAGTCAACCTTGCAGGATTTGGTTTCCCTGACTGTTAGCCTAATATTTGCTACATTTTCTATTGGTCAACCATATAACAGGTCAGAGCCCCCTCTCTTCTGACTGGCTGACATTGACCTGCTCCAGAGAGAAGCCCTAGAGATGAGATGTAAAACCACAGATGATTCTTGGTTCTCAAATATATCTTCTTATGGATCAAAGTCTCATAACTTCTTAGAGAGATTTTCTTTATTTGTCCTAATAATCATCCCTGCTGTTATTGTTATCACATCCTTGATGATGATGACGATGATGTAATGAATTTAGTAAGTCAATATGAGTTAGTATAAACATAAGTGGTGGTGAATGTGTGTGGTTCAGTGAGGCAGTGAAGACTGAGACCAGTATAAATGCAGAAGGCAGGTTGTTTGAAACACCAGTGCTTTGTTAATTGTAACAGTCTGAGACGAAGATGCTGCTACACTTTTAAAAACCACTGATTCCCATGAAGCGACTTCTTATTCCACATCAGACGAGGTATCTTACAACCAGAAAATCAAACTTTTACATTTTTGAAATGATAAAAAAAACTTTTTTTTTTTAGATTTGTGTTCAAAGTAATGGTTCAGGCTCTGTATGACACTGACATCAACAGTGAGTTAGTTACAAGTTTGTTGGCTGGTTTCATGTTGACTCATTTTCTTTATCTAACAAGTTTCCAGTGTCTCTCTACTTGTCTTCCACCAGGTGGAGACAGGCAGCCACACTTGTCTCCTCTGACTCTGTTATTAGATGTATAGTGGCTGAAGCTCTGGACCAAAGGGAGCTGCTCTCAGTCTCCACCACTGAGCTTGGATCCAAATATCTCAGACTCGCCTGGGAGACGGAGGCAGCCCTGTATTACCATGTTGTTGTTGGCTTTGCAGACCCGAGCGTGCTTTTATTTTGAAAGAGCGGGCGTGTTGTGAGGCGGAGGTGTGACTTGCTGCTCTCTTCACTGTGCTGGTCCATGGAGGAGGAGGAGGAGGCGGCGGCAGCAGACGGAGCACGGAGCGGGAGCAGGAGCAGGGGCTGAGCTCTGCGGGCTGAGGGTCCTCTCCCAGCTGGGCACGCCGGGTGAGCGAGGTTAACGGGGTCACGCTGCGGGGCTGCTCTGCCACGTCCGGTCCGGGCTCTGGTTCCTCCATCAGGATGTCGTGCGTCCGCAAACTATGAACAAGCTGCAACAGGATCCCAGTAATACAGGCAAGTTTCCAGAAGTGGACTGGAGGCTGTGGGCTGTGGGGGTGTTACTGGGCAGGTAGAGAGCTGAGCTGCTGTGGAGTGTCACTAGTGGCAGTGTGTGTGTGTGTGTGCGTGTGTGTGTGTGTTGTCAGTGAGGAATGCAGCAGCACGGTCAGTCTCTGTCTCTTAACCTCCATGCAGAAGACACTATTTTTTTGGGGGGGAGATAGTCCAGCACGGCTCGGCTCGGCTTGGCTCGGTTCAGCTTAAGGTAAAGCATAACCCGCTTTTTTTTTTCACCCCCTGCCGATTGCAGAAGCCATATGCGGATTTTCTGCTCATGTTCATCCACAATAAGCGCGGTTTGCCGGTGTGCATCACACGGAGCGATGCGCACGGCTCCAGCCGCCCCCCCACACCCTGTTGTTGTGAGGGGGCATCAAACGGCATCACCTCCAAACAGCTGTCTGTCTGCTCCCGTCATGAACCGCAACTTGTGGCTTCTCAGGAGTGACTTGGCCCGGTCCAGCTTCCTCGGCCCTCCTGGGGAGACCGGTGGCGGCTCCATAGACTTAATATGACACAGTGGATGCGCGCCACCCCTATGTCAGGGTATAAACCTCAGTGGGGCTGAAATCAAAGTGCGTTCCCGCGGACACTGCTGTGTGTGTGTGTATGTGTATGTGTGTGTGTGTGTGTGTGTGTGAGAAGCCTAAAGAAATGACAAGCAGAACAGCCTGGATGTCTGAGCATCCTCTGGATGAGATGTGTGTTTACACTCGGCTGCAGCCTCCGCCAACAGAAACTTGTAGTCAGGGCTGGTGAATGCAGTCCGCTGTGAACCAGTGGACATGTTTGTGTTACTGCAGTCATGATCCAAAAAAAAAAAAAAAAACAGATGATGATGGTCACTGGGGCTGGATACGGTGAAGAATGCGCACCTTTCAGATTCAATAACAAAGCAACGTGTGAAGACGTGTGATGTAATAATCAATGTGTAACATCAGCCTTTGTCTAAAGTACAGATTCAGAGCTGCAACATATGAATATTTCATGTAGATTTTTTTTTATTATCATTGTCTTAAATTCCCTGAGCTCAAGGTGACATGATCACCTTGGAGTCTAGTTTAGACTTTCTGACCTCAGGCTGGAACCACTGAACATTTGGCTGATCAATTTGAAAATGATTTGTTTGTTGACAAACTAATCAACTAAATAGGCAAAATATGTCTCATGGATCAACACTGAATAAGACACGAACAAAGAGAGAAAGGAATGAACAATGTAAAGTTAATACTTATTTAAATCAAACCTGAAAGTTCATTCTTTTAACGGCCTTTTGACCTATAGTTATATTTTGTTGCCAGGTGACATCTAGTGGTCGAAGTGAATATGACAGGAGCAAAGAACATGTGGGATAAAGTCAGAGACACTAAAGGTTTGGGGGCCAACTGTGTCAGAGTGGTGTGACTAGTGTAAATCCTTATGTCCACATCTTTTTAATGCGGTGCTTCTTCCTTATTTAGCTATGGCTCAGATCACAGGTATTTATTTCAGGCTCAGATCATATATTGAAGTATACAACCTCAGTGCCCTCCAAATACCAGGTAGGATGTGTCAGACATGTGAAGTACTGTTAATGGGTGCTCAGGTTCTTCAGCTTGTTTAACGTAAAGCTGCATTAGTTGATTCCTTTGGCTCGAGTCGGTGCCGACTGACATTTGCCAGAGAATCTCAGGGGCTGGCACACAGAGACACACAAACACCCACTCTCCCATTCATTTAGAGTGGACTGTGTGGCAGGAAAACAGAGCATTCAGAGAACAACATGGACCAGCAACCTTTTCGCTGCGAGGGGGAAGGTGCTAAATGCTGTGCCACTGGGTGTTAATAATGTGGCTGTAAAACCAAAATAATGAGCTGAAAGAGGCCGAGTGTCGCTAAAAGAATAGTGGGTTTATCGATGAAATGATCAAAGTCCCATATTTTCCTCTTCTCCTATGTTCTGTTTGTAGTGTTGATCCATAAGAAGATATATTTGTTGTGTGGAGCTCTATAAACAAGAGCTTGTTGAGCCAGTCTGTGACTGAGGTTGGAATGGGGGTGGAGACTGCTTTGTTGTGATGTCACAAGTTACAGAAATCCTGACAGCTGGTTTAAAGGCTCAGTGTCTGAATACAGGCTGTATGGCTTTCTCTGTGGACTGAGGCTTTTGTCCACAGAGCATTAATATAGAACCTAGAGCTGCTTTATAATCACACCACGCATGCACATTTACACTATATGGACCTTTAACTATCAAGATAGTGTTCACTATAAAGACATGATTCAGATGATTTTCAGTTTGACTTTCACAGCCACAGCTTTGCTCTCTTCAAACTCAACGAACCAAAGCCTGATCTGAGGAGCCCCCACCCCCCCCACCCCAGCCCTCCTGTACACAATAGGAAGGAGAAATGAGTTAGCTGTGAGGTGTCTGACCGTCAGCGTGGCGAGAGCATTTTACGCTCACTGTAAAAGGCTCAGGGCTGTACAGTAATTGCAGTCAGAGTGTGAGAAGCTGTTTTTCCATTTCACTAGTCTTTGTTAGACCATGTATGGCTCAGGAGGAACGATCACATGTGCAAGAGTTTCTTTGGGTCTGTTTGTACCTCATTGAGTTTACAAGCTGCCCACAGACATGGAGGCTTTGGAACGGTTTGAGGAGTTTCACTCTAATTACTTTCAGTGGTGAATTACATTGAAAATGGACTGCGTGGTAAACAACCACTGACTAATGGTTGAACGAAGTGCATTAAGGCTGGGCTAAACACGCCTGGATTCCCGGCATCTGTATGTAATGTCTTAATCTGTCACAATGACAGATAAAATGCATTTCAGAAGGAAAGTATTTGACGTATCTGCAAACTCTCTCTGTTGAAAGCCAGATGTAGAAGTGCTGCCAGGGAAACCACCCTGATGCGGAGCGATTTCTCCAAAATCTGGTAGCACCCAGGGACGAGGAGGAGGACGCCGCCTGAGATAGGAGATGGGAGATCACAAGAACAGTGGCTGGAAGACAATGTTGTTATTGAGGAAACAGTACAAACCTTCTCCTCATGACGATCACATCTCTGGAAAAAAAGAGACAAATCACATCATCGCATTCCTGATATCCTCCCCTTTTATTTGTTTTTCAGTATCTTCACAGTTACCCTCCCAATGTCAGGGACAATGTTAACAGCACACTCTCACACAGCACACACACTCTCCCCGTCATGACAAAACAAGAGGAAAGAGAAACAGAGGCTGAGAGAAAAGGACAGATCAGATGAAACAGAGGGTTTAGCCCGGTGCTAAGACTTTTGGCGAGTTTAAGGAAGTTATATATATAAAAAAATCTCCATTCCCTGAAGAGTTTGTCTGAGCTGCCTCTTGCCTCATACTTGGATCATTTTCACTCTCACAACTAGGAATCCCACCTTGTGGTTGTTTCCTCCGCCAACCAGCCAAGTTACAGGAAACATGGTCACACTGTGGCCTTTCTGAGTCACAGCACTGAGCAAAGGCTAGAGCTAAGATCCAACCCTGTTTTTTTTTTTTTTATCTTGTCACAGCTGCTGGTTTAAGTGGTTGATCCCTCTGTGTAATAGCCTGATAACCATTTTTAATGAAAATTTTCAGGGCATCCTGAGCCTGTTGTGTTATAGCACAGTATCATGATGTCAGAGTTAAGTTGACCTTTGACCACCAACTTCCAATCAGGGGAGCTCCAGGGAGCGTTTAACCCCAAAGATAGGTTTGTTTGGACGTATGGAAAAATGCAACAGCTGTCCCTGAATCAAAAAGCAAACGAGCCACATGTCTGAATACTCTCTTAGTTATGCAGATGATATACAACTGTTTATCTCCAACAAACCGAATGATGCTGCAGCTGTAAACTCCATCACCACCTGTGTTTTGGCAATAAATAAGTAAATGGATGAGCAATTAATTATGATAATGTGATTCATATTAAGTCAAATGAATAAATCCTACCATTCAACCCAGAACAAAACAAAAAGTGCTGTTTAATCTGCGCTCTTAGTGTCATTTTAGATTCTTCTCTCTTTCTTTTTTGTTAACTTGTCTCACCTCTCTCATGTGTTGTTTTTTCATTATGATTGTTCCAGCTAATAGGAATGTTAAAGTTATCTCTACTTAAGGATTCTTAGGGGAACATCTTAGGACATATGATGCTTCCTTACTTATTACTGTCACAAATAGCAGTATCAATTGAATGTTTAAAGTTCATTCAGTGGAGTATTATGGAGGGAATCTCGCTAAAGATTCACTGTCACACAAACATTTTGTCTTACAGCAGATGGATGCGTGACAACCTCATATATTACTGCAGTACATTTGCAGAGATCCGCCCTCAGGTATTAAAGGACCAGTGTACGAGATTTGGTGCCATCTGGTATTCACAGATTGCAGCTGATTGAATAACCCTCACTTTGCCCCTGTGGTGGCCTTCAAGTTATGTAAAAACACAAAAAATATCTCTAGAACCAGTGCGTGGTTTGTCTCTTCTGGGCTCCTGTAGAAATTTATAATATGTTCTGTTTCTGCCAGTGAAGCCCCCTAAAACTTTTGTCCTTTAAAGCTGCTTTTACACAGACTTGTGTTGGTTTCAGCCCGTTCAAAATATACATGCTGAGGCTGGAAATATCTTTAAATGTTCTGCTAATTTGTACATTTGAGAAAATTATTTCAGTATTGTTTAAATAAATTGAAAAATGCACAATGATGTTCCTGTATTCAAGACAGGAATCATCTTTATATGACATTTTTGTGATATATAACCTGAACTTACATTTGACTTAATGAATGCAACATGTAAAGATGCTGTTATTGTACACTAACTCTTGACATCTCCTCCCTTTAGTCCACTGACAGGGTACGACCAGGAGCAGAAGCCCTGGACTGACCTGTGCCATGAAGACCCAGAAATCCAGAGGCGTTAAACCAACATCGCCTTCCTCCCGACGGAAGTCCCGCTTCACCTTACGAGGCAGGAAGAAGAAGGACGGGGTGATCCGAGGCAAGCTTCGCATCCGTTCCATGCCTGGAGCCTTCCTGGTGCTGGGGGTCATTGTAGTGGTGGTGGGCACTGCTCTGGCTGTGGCGGGGTACTGGCCGTATCGGATAACCAGATCGTCCATCCTGGAGCTACAGAGGAGGATGGTATCTCTGAGTCACAAGGTTCTGGTTGGAGTCTGGGAACTAAGGACCTCTTGTCCACAGCCAGCCTCATCCACAGCGAACGGATGAAGCTGCTGGGGCCTGTCATCATGGGGGTGGGACTCTTCATCCTCATATGTGCCAACACGGTCCTGTATGAGAACAGGGACAGAGAGACTCAGATGCTGCTGGCTCAGATGCGCAGTGTTATCTGCTCTGTGTCTGCGGCCGTGCCCTCGGCCGACCTTAAGGAAATAGCAACTGCCAACTCAATGGCTAAACACTACCAGTGGGTGAGCAGCTTACCAGCTGCCCATCTCAACATCCTCTGCCTGCAGCAGCTGGCCAGCTCTGAGCCACTACTCCAGACCAGACACGACAGAGACCACGAGGACAGTGTGGGGGGCATCTACCAACAGGCTGTGCTCCAGACGGAGGCCATCCACCACCAGGAATCAGAGCTGCCGCCCTCCCTACACTCCTCCCACTCTAACTCATGTAATTCCAGTCAGATTGACTTTAACACACAGTCTGGAGCTGAGCACAGGTGCAACTTTGGCTTCAATCTGCAGGCCACCCCACACGCCAAGCTCAACAACTGCCTGGTGTCTGCCAGCTCCATGTCCACCCTCGGGGTGGACGAGGTGGATATCCCAGCTGCTCAACCGAGGCGCTGCCACAGCATGAGCTACAGGACTAACCCTTACGTAGCCCGAACTGCTGTGCGCAGGGACGAAGGTCTTCACACACCTGCAGAGGAGGGACAGATAAATCAGACAGTAGTCATGAGGAGAGAGGCGGGCTCACAGGTTTGCGTGAACATCCTGGGGCAGGTTGTGGAAGCCGTGGAGGAGCAGACTCACCGAAGCTGGCCTCGGCTCGACCTGGGCTGTGGGAGACGGTACCTGAAACTGGAGAACAAGGAGGACTCGGTGGACAAACTGCTGGACCAGTTAGAGCAGCAGTGCTCTCAGTGGGATAAGAGTTTTGGCTCGGGGCCATTCCAGTGATGGTGGGGTTTAACTGCTGGGAAATGATATGTTCCCCTGGATTTAAAAACTGCACTATATTTTTGTTTTAAATTGTGTGTGAGGCCAACAGAAACTGAGCCCTACACCGTGTGGAGTACAGTATTTCTCACAAGGATCTTCCAGAACTTGAGCCTGTTCTCAATCTTCAGTGGAATAAGGATGCACGGAGCTCGTGGTCTTTGCTCGGCTGGATGCAGCAGATGTTTGCGTTGCTGAGGGAAGGGAACAGTATGCAGATCCCTACACTGTCAGACATGGGCAAAGCAATTTGACAGGCTGTTCACTACAGTTTGGCAGCAATGCGAGAAATTAACTTGCCAAAAATGGGTTTGCCCGTTTCCAGGACGCAGCGAGCACAAACAAGTGCAGGAGGGAGGGATTGTTTTCACTGTGCAATCACTTTTGAACCAAACTACCTGAACCCCCTGAGCCCATTGAAGCTGTCACAGAGAGGTTGCTGACAGCGCTATGAAAATGGGACTTTTTCCCTCAGATGATGTCCCATAATCCAAATGCAATGCATGGCAGTGATGTACAGTATGTTACATCTTAATAATTATGCAGACTTATGTCATTGTTGGTTTTATGTGTATAAGAATTTATGGTAGTTAAAGGGTAATTCTGTTTTATTACAGTCTGGGTCATATTTTCTCATGTTTTGGCCGTTTCCCCTGCAGAATCCGTCTGGATAACGTCGTACTCACTAACTTCATTGCTGAGGCCTGGAAACATGAACATGAACCAGGGGCCAGATGCATAAATGATGCACACACACACAAACCACGTGCACACCATTTCCTGCACCTATGTTGGTCTTAATAAACATAGACTGTGTCACATCATCCATTCCTTCCACTGTGTGGACTCACAGTTTTCCAAAATGAGCTTCATTCATTCACTATCATCATTAGAGGTTTTGCTGTTTTAGAGTCTGGAGCCATATTAACACGTTTCTAGTCTCAGTAAATGAGGCTCAGAATAAAACAGGACATAACTTATTTACAGTCATTGTACTAAAGTAAACTGATGCAGGTTTTTGCCTCTCATTTGTTCACCCTGGAACATATTAGATGCACATGTGCATCACAGCTGCAGTATGTCCTGGTTCTCTAACGTTAATGGGTTAGAGCGAACACACTGTCATCTTTTGGTGGCATTGGAGTCTCCCCTAAAAAATCAATTCATCAATCACTCTGTTGGTAACAAACATGCAACTTTTTAGCCTCTTTCAGCTCATTGTTTTGGTTTTACAGCCACAGTGTTAACACTCAGCAGCTCAGCAGTGCAGCATTTAGCACCTTCCCCCTCACAGCACGGAGGTTGTGGGTGCATGTTGTTTTGTGCGAGCGCTCTGTTTTCCTGCCACACAGTCCACTCTAAATGAATGGGAGAGTGGGTGTGTGTGTGCATCTCTGTGTGCCAGCCCCTGAGATTGTCTGGCAAATGTCAGTCGGCACCAACTCCGGCCAAAGGAATCAGCTAATGCAGCTTTAAGTTAAACAAGCTGAAGAGCCAGAGCATCCGATGACAGAGGCTACTTAAGGCCGGGAACACATGGTATGTGTGGCGTCTGTGTCTGTTGCTGTAGAACATCCACATTTTCATTTCAGCTGCGTATCGCAATCTAGATATTAGGTCTCCTGCCTATGACTCCCTGCAGAAACAGAGGAAAGACCTGTTGATGTCATAGTTACATCATAGTAGCAACATCACATAGAACTGGTTCCCTCTGCTTTGTCTTGACTGAATCTGAACTTGATACAGAGATGAAAAAATACAAGTATATCTCTTAACCATTGAAGCAGCTGCATGTGGAGACAGTGGCACTTTAATGATATTTTTCTTTCAGAAATGAATTTTCAATGAAGTGAAATCCCACATTTCAGTAGCCTGCAGAGAGACAGAGCTGCAGCAGTCACACGTGATTCTCCACAGCAGGTGAAGCACAACATCAGTCGCCATGCTCACGTAGTTCAGCCTCAGTTTCCCGATCAATGATATTGTTCTTCTGTCTCGTCTTTCTTCTCTGTTTCCGATTACAGTGAATTTAGACTCTAAACCAATTAAGGGAGAGTCTTCATCCATTTGTGGCTGATTGTGGGAGTGAAGATGAGGCTCGTGCACATGCACCCAGTCATTTATGAAGCAGAACGATGCGAGTACATGGCTTTATTATCCTGACCAAAAGACTGTGTATATATTGTGTGTTCGTGTACTTTTAGAGTTTTATGCATCTGGCCCTTGATGTTTGTGGTGAACACTGTACAGTTCATCTTAGTTTTTATATAGACTGCGGATCTTGATCATGCATTCTCGGCTTTGCTTTGATTATCTATACACACACACACACATATGCACATAAGTCACCTTCACACACCATGTGCCAGTTATGTTTATTACACGAACCATATTTCAATTCTCTCTGTTGTTCTGCGTACATCAGCATCTTCACGAGTCAAAACAGAAACCAGATGTGAGTAAATAAAACATCCTCCTACTGAGAGAACACAGAAATTAGACTCGTGCTGCTTGGAGCCACTGCAGGGATCAAACAAAAAAAGGCAGCACAGCATGTCTGGGCCAAATCTCTTACCCAGACCCTCACACTCCCCCTCCTTGCAGCTCCTCCTGGACCAAGTCTGAGTCAGTGACCATGAGTGATAGCATGTTCAGGTCCATAACATCCTTGTAATGACCTTGGTTCAGCCGTTAGGTTCCTCCTGGTTTGTGGTGTGTGAAACCCCTGGCTGTGTTTATCACGTGTTTACTGCAGCTGATCCACGGACGCTTCCAATAGGTTTGGTTTGAGTTCAGTGTAGAAACATTTTATAAATGGTTTACAACACACTGTCATGTAGTGAGCAGATCCTACTACTCCCAAATAATATATATATATACAGCTTGTATACATGGAGACTTTAGTATATGTAACTTTTCCACATCACATATCTTTTAGTTGAGTTGCATTGATTCTCAGACTCAGAGAGGAGTCTATGATCGTAGTCACGGTAGCGGTACGTTTAGTGACACCTTTGTTCCCAGACCTCAGCTACTTCTGAACTTGGTGATCACAATGTTATCGTCGTTGATCAGAGAGGCGGCTACAACTGTGAGAATAAGACAGACGGTGAATTATCTTCAGTAATGATGAAGGAAATTTCTCTTTGTTGTTGTCTCAGATATCAGCTCGTATTGAAACACAGACAGGGGCGGTCCTCCTGCTCCTCTCTCCTGTTTATCTACTCCTTCCTTAATGCAGCCAGCCACCCCCCCTCCTCCTCCTCCTCAGCCCCGCCCCCACCCCCTGCTCTAACCAACCTTTGATCAAATGGACAGAATGGATTTTGCGTACGAGGCAAGTCCGCAGTTAGATTTAGTGAGGTGTGTGTCTCTGTAATAGGAGAAAGAGAAGATAAATCAGCCTTATGTGCCCCCCCCATCCCCACCCTTGGGGATGGGGGGGGCACATACACCCTGCACAGAGGCGACCCCCCCCCCCCCCCCCCCCCCCTTGTTTGGATCAACAGTCTCTGGTTTTCTTTCAGTCTGTGCTGCCTGTTCTGTATGCCACGTGTGACCCTTTGTGTTTTGTGTGTATTACCAAGCAATATGAGTGGTCTCACACAACCATCAACAGCTGTGGCGACCACACGGTCAAAAAACAACATTGCCATGACTTTGTTGCAAATATAAAGCAAAAAAAAAAAAAAAAGTGGCTCTCCGTGTGTTGTCATCTCTTATATTCACACTGTCAAGGTAACAGCACCTAGTTGTGTTGTGCATGCATGCGGCACATAATCATCTCGCCACGACCTCATCCCTCACCCTGACGGAGACTTTGCATTCCTTCCATATTCCTCAGGCTGAAAACATCCAGCTTGAGACGAGAGAGAGAGCGAGAGAGAGAGGCCGGTTTCACTTTATCACCTGATGAATGAAAATGTGTGGAATGAATTTTCTCCCTCTCGCACTACACTCCTAACACCAACCTGATATTTCGTAGCAGCCCTGAGCTGAGCTGAGGTGAGGTGGTGGTGGGGTGCTGGTGGGGAAGTCCCCAGCTGCAATTATTCTCAGCAGGATCCTCATGCAGCCTCCAAAATTTTCCCCCTCTTACTACATTTTATGGTTCCTTCCGGGCAGGTATGCAGTCCCTCGTGATCTCTTTTTCCTTTAATTGGTCATTTACAAGATGGCTTCTGGGTTCGCACCAGCTCGTAAAGTCGAGCGAGGCTGGACCTCCTGCCCTCTGTGGGCAAAAAAGCAAAAGCGCAGGAAGGTAGAGGAGTGCCTGGTTTGCAGGAGGTCAAGAGGGTGCAGATGTGAAAAACTCTGGGCTTATATTTGTCAGACATCTGCTCAGCTGATTTGTCGAGCTCTCACCACACTGCCAACCACAACAGAGTGAAAACCAGAGGAGAGAGGTTCCTGTAATGAATGGCTCTATTGATTCAAGATGCAACCAGGACCATTTGCACAAGCATGTGAATGTTTGCCGTCCATTAGCTTAATACGCTCGGACGCATTACAGGGCAAGTAGGGATTACTGAAACTGTGGCATCTCCAGGATGAAACAAGAGCAGGGTAATTATTTCCACATTGTCTGAAGTTTGTGTTTTTTTTTTGTACCATTTTTTCTTTTTTTATCAGCGTCTCAGCTCATTTCCTACGAAGCGTGCAGACACTGTTGCTGAAGAGCTTCCAAAGCACACGTGGGAGTTTCACCGTGTGGATTTCATAATGTGTTCTGTTCTTCCACTTTCCCCTCAGGCATTTGTTCCTTATTCATTTCACTTCAGTGTGGAAATCAGCTTGTCAAAGTTGGTAATATACAGATTCTTGCCTGCAATTCAAATTCAGTTGCACCGCAATTAGAGCATTTAAAGCATCCCCACTGTTCACCAGGAGATACTTCACCTGTGGAAACATGATGTGAAGCTGGTTCCCCGCATCGTGCCCCAACAGCGCTGCTCTGCTCCAGTCCTGCAGGTCAATCCTTCCCAAGGTCAGACCAATTCAGAGTTAGTTTTTATCACAATGAGCCTTTGAACTCAGAAACTCATTTTCAAGATAGGACTGACTGCTCGAGCTCACAGCGTCTGTGGCAATAACAACGGCGCAATGTTGTTGTAATTATGGATCTCCAAAGAGGATGTGTAGGCTGGAAACAAAACCACAGAGGCCTTTTAGTGTCAGACAAACAAACAGCTGAATAATTAAACTATTAAGTTTCTCTCAGTTCCTGTTATTTGAGCCAGATTTAAAAAACTCATAACCGGAGTAGGATGTAAACAAGCCTTCTGCAGACCTTATTACAATTTGCGGGCACAGTTGCAGTGCTCTGTCAGTTTCACACTTAATGGAAATGAACAAGTTTGCATTAGTTTGTTCTGTTTATTCAAATAAATAACCTCCTTCTACCATCCATCACCAGCCCCAAATCAGTGTCACTCCCAAACCACTGAAGAATCACAGATATGTCACAGGCTCAGGCAAAAACTACTTGAGCCACGACCTCTCTGCTCACATGCCTCCATAATGGCTCTGTCCACCAAGACCAGTGAACAGACTTCAGGGGATCATGTCCTGTCCCCTGTTTAAGTCTAAGCATCTCAGTGATCTTAATAATTCACAGGGTCTGAGTATTATGGGATAATCCATAATTTATTAATCCATTTTTGGTATTAGAATCAAAAATCAAAGCAACAACAAGCAAATAAAGAAACTGAAAAAAAAGGTCTGTTTTTGTTTATGGCATTTCCCTTTATCATTATTGGATTATCTGATGACCCACAGCATGTTCCTTCCTCACTAAATGCTAATTAAAAGATAGAATCGTGTTCTCACTCAGTTGTAAACAAGTGTATACGAACAGTGATGTGTTTTCTTGCTGTTGTCTGCACTGAGCTGCTGCGGCGGCTGCTCAGCGTTGGGAAAAAGAAAAAGTCAGCGATCCATGAAGTCAGTGACTTTGAATCTGATTCAAATCCACAAAATGACTTGTGATTCCTCTGCAGTTACATTTTATCCTCAGCTGCAGAGTGTTTTGTATTTGCACCCCTGAGGCTCATGGGTATTGTATTTTAAGTCGTCTTCCAAACTGACGCACACTTGAGCTATCTCTCTGAAATGGGAATACAGAGCAGTTGTGTATAGTGTGAAAGTAGGAGTTGAAATCTCTCTGCAGCTTTGTTTTAATGTTTTAAGTATAACTTAACAGTGTGCAGATTCCTGGGGGATCTTATCAGCAGAGTCCTTTTTGTTTCACCCACCAAGATCCCAGCCAACAAATGACTGAGCTCTCACACAGTCTCACTGATAACAGCACAAACACTGCTCCAGCCTCCATGTTGCTTTTTCTCTTGGAGAGTCTGTTGAGGAGCAGGAACATTTATTTGTACAACCTCTCTTAGTAGACATGATTGGCAGGTGATCTGTAGGCCCGTGTGAAGACTACAGGAGTTTGCCTTTATAAAATAACTGCACTGGCCAAGTCAGGCCAAGTCCGACAGTGACTGCTGCAAGCAAACATTTTCACTGATTCAGCACCATGGAGACAGAAACTTTACAACAAAACTTACTTACCTAAGAGCTGAGGGGGAACCGCAGAGTTGATATCAATTACACACAAACTCCACATACAACATTTTCTGATAAGAAAGTGATAAATTATAAATTTATAAATAAATGGCGTGACGGCCATTACTCGGCTATACTTGACTCATGTGAGCAGGTTTCACCCAAGCAGGCTAACTGTTAGCATGGTGGTGCAACCAATGGCCTAAGGGTTGTGGGTCTGTCTGTTTCACAAAGTGACTTCATTCAGATGAGCTTCTCATGTGTTTGAGTGGACGATTTCACTGAGCTCCATAACACCTGCTGACCGAGAACATGAAGGGAGGGGGAAGAGGAGGAGGAGGAGGAGGTGTGGCATCGTATGACATCTAAGGCCCAGGACGATGGTTTACAGACCCTTTGAAAGAGTGGAGCTGAGCGGTGTGCAGATTCCTGTGGATGATCCAGAGTAATGAGGAACTCTGTTTCTGCAGAGACCTTTTATGTTGAATGCCAGAAACACTTCAGGTCAAATTCATTTCGGTTTCTTTGTACTGTGGAGGAGGCAGAAACCTCAAAACATGGACAAAGAAACGCAGAGACATCCTCTGTGCTGAAGCAGCTCTGTGCAGGAGCATTAATTGGCATCAGTCCTGTGTGTGTGTGTGTGTGTGTGACTTGGCTGTAAAAACTGAGCTGGTTTGTTGTGTGAGGAAGAATTCATCCAGAGCACGTCCTTCATTCACATATATTCATACTCCAGCTTCTGTATGTTGGTTTCTCACAGACCAGTCCAGACCAGTCCAGTCCAGTCCAGTCCACTGTGGCTGAGCTGCTCTCTGATTGGTTTTTTCATAAACACGCTACAGTTGAATTAAAGGAAAGATTACATTATGTGTTCATCTGTGTACAGACTGAGGTGGGTTGATGTTTACAGATGAGCATATCTGTCCATTTATAGATTTCAGTCCATGTTGTGTGTGTGTTTGTGGTCAGTGTGAAAAGGCTGCATGCGAGACGGTCCCCAGACCCCCCCGGCTTGTTTACCAGTCATCTCATGGCTGCAGCTATGAATCTGCAGAAGAGGGGGTGGGGATGGTGGTGGTGGGGGGTTATAATGGATGAGTGCTTATGTAGCTGGATTTCTGTGCAGTTTTCCTCTCTCTCCTCCTCTCACTCACTTTTTAAGTGAATCTACAACTCAGACCTGATAGTTATTTATGAAGCGTTGCCCACTGACCTTCAGCAAAGGGCAACAAGACCTCTACAAGATGTCATCCAGCCCTCGGGCCAGAATGAAATATAACACCACTTCATTATGCAGAGGTGTTATAAGTTAAAATATATATATATATGGTAATATGATGCAAAAAGTAATTACAAGGAGGTTTTTAACAAAGACGTCCTTTGTAAACAAAACCACTTTTGTGACCTCAAAGCATAAATGCAACCTATTTACAACATTAAGCTGGTGGATAATTTGACTAAGCCGCATGAAATCAGCTCCATCCAACCACACTGTTTCACATTTCCTTTAATAGTGCTGCATCTTGCACATATTGAGCAGGCACACAGTAAATCCTCTGTGCACTGTGACTCACTGCTCCACAAACAACACGCTGTCCTCCATCCTTCTGTCCACCTCACCTCTCAGCTGCTTCGTTGTATCTTCATCAACCAAACAAGTCCTGCCACCTAAACAGCCATATGTGTTGTTTGTCCCTTCCCTCTGACGTTAAGAAGAGACAAGATGAGAGTCAACATGTGAGTCTACATAACACCAGCTGTGGTTCCTCTAATGACCACTAGAGTGTGGCTCCAGTAGTGACTCAATTAAAAATGTTAAAATATCCAACTTTACAGCAGAAATGAAGCAGAATTTCCCCCTTCATGATGGCGACTGTGTGGAGGTTAGTGTCTATACAACTGGCTTGTCAAGGCGTAGAGATATGTACATCTGAGGGTGTGGTCTTATCTCCACACGCTCCTCTCCTGCTTTGACTAACTTATTGATAAAACAAAAACAAAACTGGGAGGTGGGTGGAGCCAAGCTCAGGCTCTGCCGCACTTTTTCTCTTACCCTAAGAAATGTGAAGGCGTCGTGTGTGCTCCATCTCTGTATCAGTTAGGATATCCGCATGTCTGCCCACTTCTCTCAGCAAATATTGATTATCTGGATGACATTATCAAACTGTGCTCACTGTGTGCCTCTCCTCTTCTGAAACACTAACAGCAGGGGATCTGAACGTGGACTGGCTGTGTGACGGCTCCAACAAAATTAAAAGACCTGTGACTGAAACTTAATCTCTCTTGGTTAATAGCGAAGCCCACCATGCCAAATGTGAAAAGCCTCCTTAAGTCTGCACTGATTGATATCGTACTTACAAACAGACCACACCAGTGCTCTGCTGCTGATGTTAGCGATCACTTTTCCAGTCGTCTGTGATGGAGACAGTAAAATCCTTAAATCCAGGTCCCACATTATCACCACAAGAAATCTCTAATTAAATAATAAAAGTGATTTGTGGTTCTCAGTGTCAGTGAGGATATTTTTCTTTTATTACTTTTCTCTTTTGTACCTGGAAATCATTTTACATCCGTTAAGAGTTACACCTGAACAAGTATTAATGTGAACATCAAATCAAAATGTTGTTTGACAGGTTTCTCCTCTTGTTCCAACAGCTCCTCTAAATTTTAGAAGAAGACAAAAAAAACATTAAAAGTTTTTATTTCCCATCACGAATCAAAGTACTAGAATGGCCATGATTGATGATTTTAATAATCATTTTCTCTCATCTCGTGTTTTATATTTTATATTATAACATGTCCGCAGTCTGAGTTTTGTCCAGCAAAGGGAGTCGCAAATGCAAATCAACGACTTTTCTGAGAAGTGCAGTCTGTCTGCAGATTAAATAAAAGAGTCTAAACTATAAATTGTCCAAAATGACACGTGAAAAATAATACATTTCAGCAAGACCAGCAAAAAGATCGGCAGCTTTTTGTCAGTAGATGAGAGCGTCTTAGTGTTTGGAGCGTGAGCTGCTAGCCACTGTCCCTCACAGCACCTTTAGCAGCTTGTTAGCATGGGCTGCCAGGCTTAAAGTTAAACTCTGTGAAACTCCTCTGCAGTGATTCACTTAGATTTTGTTTCACATAGTTTTCACACATGAAAAGTTACGTTTAATTACATTTAGCTCTTAGGTGACATCTTGTGGCTGTAGTAATCATGACCTTTAGATCGTTCGACTTCTCTTCAACTGAAACTATTAACACTAAATCCCACCAGTAATAATCCTCACGATCATGATCATCTCATTACATGTTTGTTTCCATCATTAATTGCGGTCCTGCCCAAAGAAATAAGACTCTTCCAGCAAAGCTGTCTCTGCCGTCCCATGTTGACACTATCAGTAATCCCCCCCTGCCTCTCTCCTCACTCCTGGATTAAATAGCTGTCATCTTGCTCAGCATAATTATCATGCGTTATCTGCTTTACGCTATTCTCCTGGCTTCTTGATTTCATCGGCTTGTCAACCCGGAGTATCACTTTGCAACTAGAGACTCTGCACCAGCAACAAATCTAATTCCAAACATGGCTGCATTGTTGCACTCAGTTATCTTATTTCCATTGCAGGGGCTTAAAGAATTAATAACACACATTCATCTCCACAGGTTTTTTGCTTTCCACTTCCTTTGCTTGCCGCCTCTTTCTATGGACACATTCTTAGGGGCCACATTTGGCCTCAGGGACTCATACTAAGTCTGTTTATTTTCTGGAGTTTGCTTGACAGAGCTGCTGATTGTGCAGTGTGACACATTACCCTGAGAAAAAACACACAGTGGAGAATGCTTGTTAGACAAACCAATACGTTGAGCCATTATTATTATTTTTATCATTGTGAAGGAGGCCGTTCAGAGGAAGGTGGAGAGTCAGCAGTTATGAAACCTAAAGATATTGCAGTGTCTAGGGTGTCAACCATCAGCACAGGTTTGCATATGGACAGTAAGGACTTACCTACCTTTCATGCTATGGTTACTATAATAACATTTATGGCGTGGTTAGCTGTGGCAAAAGATTGTGATTCGGGTAAATTAGTTCTCAATGTTAGACGATCTTGTGTTGTTACAGTAATGAACAGGCAGACTGTACTGATCATGACGTAGGCCTACCTACTTTTATCGCCTTGCCATGGGTATCATATCAATAACAGTCATGGCTTGGTTAGATTTAGGAAAAGACTGTGGTCAGACAATCATCTGGGATTTGAACTCAACATGGAGGCTATGGAAATTGACTCAGTTTTGGAGCCAGCCTCTATGACACCGCAGCATTGCACAGCTCTACTCTATTTCTGCCCCCCACCACCACCCCAGAATCCACCTTTAGGCTCCGGGTTAAGATATTCACTCATCACTCCCATTTACTTTAATGAAATCCTATTCTCAGGGAGCGATGAGGTCAGAGCCTTGACGCCAAACTCAAATGCATAATGAAGCTGCATTAAACATTTTAATCATGGGTTGTCTGACTGAAGTGCAGTGGTGATTTATTAAATCTGGTCCAGACCAACAGAACAGTTATAACATGGAGCTGGGTCCAGCAGCGTGATGCACAGTGATGATGTGTGTGTCACTGTCACATATGGTCTGATTTCTCTCTGAATACAGACGGAGGAGGTTTTTTTTTTAAAATCAGAGCAGAGACTTGCTTTGGCTGCAGAGTTGTAACTCTCTGATGCTCGTCTCTCACGCTCGCCTTTTCGTCCGGCCTGTGTGTGCTGCTGAGCAAACCGAAGAAAGAGCTGGAATAAAAACACATAAATAAAACTGCTGAACAGGAGGAAACATCCACTCAAAGCCTCCTCACTCACATGGGTAAACTGAGGAACAAAGATATTCAGCTTGAAGTCAAGGATGATTTAATAGTCATTTGAGTTTTTGCTCGTACATCAGCAGAAGTATAATCTCTTTTGAGAGCACAGTCGCGGAAGCTACGTTGCATTTCCTTACACCCTTCCTCTTGCTGTGTGTGATATTTAAAGACAGGCATTACACACAACACAACTGACCGTGAACAGTAAACTGTCATCCACACATACACTTGGTCCACCCCTGCGCCTGGACAATCATCCCTATATGTACCAATTGTGTTTGACTGTGTAACTAGGCAACATCCACTGGATTTCACTGACAGATCAGCCTGCAGTCAGTGATGATGATGACGATGATGATGCACAGTGGAGTGAGCACATCGTTTACAAACTGACTGAGCAGCTGAAATAGTGGGCAGCACCTACACATGATCACACTGTGACACAACTGCGTCGACACTTGAGCCATTTTTCCCCTCTAATGTTCTCTTGGTCTAAGCCACCAACGTCTGGTCTTTTGAGGGGAAAAGCAGATGGCTGTGTGTGCCTGTGCTCACTTTCCATCTCATTGCTAGAAAAAGGCCCATGGATCAAAGAGGGGAGCTAAATCCTAGAGCCCATCAGTGGGAGAGGGAGACTTTGCAGGGAGTGAATGCTGATTGGACTGTTATGTAAGTGACGGGCAAAGCAAATCTTCCAAACAACGTCTTACATTTAAAGAGCGGCAACTTTCTGATGTGTCTGCTCTGTGCACTTAATGGTTTCTTTGATCTTACAACAGGACATAGTGGGATTAGCATTACATCTCTGAGTGAATTTCTTTTAAGCAGGGCTGCAAGTGTGAAATATTCTTCATAGGCTTCATTACTTGACAAAAAGTCTCTCTGCCTTCCACGTAGCATCTTTTGGTCGAAAACCAACCTTTGTTCAAAACAAATGCACACGGCAGAAGAAGGAAGAGGGTTAGCAAAACAGCAGAAAATCGACCAGACTTGCATAGTTCCCCTTGAAATCAGCATTGATCGGCATATTTGCACTGGAACGACTCTCAGTCAACATTCTCGCGTTTTGTTGACTTATGATGTTTGGAGTTTGTTTCCAGCGCACAAGCTTTCCTCGTCTTCATCTTCGTCTTCAGCGTTACAGACCAGGCCAGGCATATATACACTACAGCCTTTCTAGTTATTTTCAGTGGTTTCCTGTGTACGCAGACATTTCTTGAGTTGATGCCGTGTTTACAGAAGACCTTTTTAACAATGAACAAGAAAAAGACAAGTTGGGGAGGGATCAGTTTCCATGTGGACAAGGCCTTAGTCTCTGTGCTCCCTGTTTTCTGTCTCAGTTGAACTGTACCACTCTCTGTGTATCTTGCTCTCATGTTCCCAGTGTTTCAGATTTTCTGTTTTTTGTCTCTCACTGGGTTTTGAATTGACTTTGTGAATCTATTAAGGATGTTTTTTCCCCATAACCCCCTTTTTCACTGTCTGCACCTTGGACTTTATTTTTGTTCAGTGTAAAAATCCACTATTGTAGATCAAAAATGTGCCTCAAGGAGCTTAACAATCTCCTCAGTAGCACGGCACACTCTCTGTACTCAGACAAAAATAAAACAAATATGGGAGGCACCGCAGGTGATCTGGGAGATCAATACGCTGCATCTTAAGAAATGACATGCAAATTCACACAACACAATGGAAATGTTTCCAGGGGACTCTAAAAAGAGATGAACCTGACAGGTGTGACTTGTGTGGCTTGGATGAGAACATGTGCTGCTGTGCTCAGGATTATGGCTTTATGGACGCTTATGTCCACTGGATGGTTGGCCTGTTGTGTCTGCTGCATGTGTTTGTTTGCATGTCTTGTCACTGGTAATTAGTCAGTGCATTTGTCTATTGTCAGTTGAAATGTGAATGGGAGAATATCAAACAACTTCCAGGACCTGAGCCACAGGAACTCTCTCCACCATGAAGACCTGGACAGAGGACAGACAACACAAACACATAAGAGGCAAAACCAAAACACATCATTCTCACATCTAGGAGAGTGAAACAAACACACAGAGGAAGAGAAAGAGAGAGAAAGTGGGAGGGAGACAAGGAGACAAACAAATATCCAGATCACAAACATGTGGGGAGTGGATGGTCCTGCACAGAGAGTGAGAGAGAGAGAGATGCTGTAGTTATAGTCAGAGTTTCAGCTCTGTTACGTGGGCGAAGAAAGAAGAATTTGATGTCTTTTAATGTGCTAATTCAAAGAAGAGGGAGGGATCAAATGTAAAACCAGAAGTCATAGCTGTCATCCCACAGCTGTTGCTGTCACTTGATCAAAGCAGTGTCCATGTCGGGCCAAGCCGATGACCAGCATCTCAGTTTTGTCAGATATCAGGACCAGGTTTTTTTTTTTTTTTTTTAAATCCAGCCTTTCACAGCAGATGAGCTGACCTTTAACTGAATAATTTCAGAAAAGTCACTTTTAAAGGCACATACAGCTGTGTATGATAAGTGTAACCATGGAAACGAGCTCCATGGTTGTGTAGTTAGGCTGTAGTGTGAGCTATAAAGAGAAAATCTGAGGGCCTGTGACAGAGCCCTGGGGTGCTCCATCAGAAAATATTGATTATGTATTATCAAACACATTCTGGCTGTGTGATTGCAGTTTTAGGGCAGGATTGACTATTCTCTTAAGTGATCAACAACCCAGGAATTGCACTGCATGATGGGAAAATGTGCAACAGCTCAAAGAAAGGCATCAAATGAGCCTGACTGGTCTATAAGAGCTACATCTGATGCTCATGGAAACCTGAGGTGCCTTACTTAAGGTTGACTGACTTTAAGGTGGAACAACTCATCATGATATATCTCCATCAACTCATGAAGACATGAAAATCATAAACAAATTCCTGGCATTGCTGATGTAAACAGTCACTAACTGTGTCAAACTGGCTTTATTAAAAGGAAGACATTCATCCAACAACCTACGCAGCATATTTAACCCAATCTACTACACGTCTCACTCAAACAGCCTCAGTCTCATTAGATGCAGAAAATGCATATAAATGAATAATTTGAGAATTACCACTTTGTACACCACAGGAGTCTTTGGTTTCAGTGAATAATTTATCCACTGGGTGAGGGTTTTATACTTCAGTTCATTCACAAATGCATGGTTGGTCAAATATTATGTTAAGTAATTCATATTCCAGACACAGTAGCTGCACGCCAGGCTTGTTTTAAAAACCTTACAGCTCTGACACCAGGTAGAAACTTCCCCAGAGGACAAACACAATCAACCCAGAACATCCGGATGAGATTTCAAGGACCTAAATGTAGCCAGAACCTGTAGATGCTGATCAGAGTTTATTTTCACAGTTAAAAAAAAGTCTTAATGCAATGCAAAAAGGAGCAAACTCCTAATTGGTGTGACAGAAAAACCAAAGTCCCAAGAAGAAAATCCAAAGCTGAGCCAAGACACGGGAGGAAACTAAAGTGAAGTAAATGAACAAAGAAACAAACTGACAAAGACAAGTGGGAGCACAGAGACCATAGATACACTCCAGGGAGGCAAGAGTGATTGAACACAGGTGAAACACATTAAGGCAGAGCAGACAATCACTGAAGGAGGGAGAAGACAAAGACAAAGGCAGGAAGTGAAACTAACAGGGGCGGATCAACTTCAAAATAAAACAGGAAATCATCAAAAGTCCTAACAAAACAGAAATGTAATTAAATACAATCCAGCATCATTTCTCACATTATCATCAAATCATCCATCATTATGTCCAGCCTCTTAGCAATATTCAATCCGATTAAAAACCAAGCACATCTGACCGTCTATGGTCAAATCCTGTAATCTTTTTTCATAAAAAAGAGACTGAGCTGTGGTTTCAGTTGTATTACTCTAATGTAATCACACAGACAGTTAGTTATTCCTCCACTCACTTTAGTAATAATGATACATGTAATGAAAGGGGTTTATTTGCTGTAATGGAGGTGAGGCTCAGTGTATTGGGAGTTCTCCTCCCCTTCCCTGCAGCTCCTGTGCAGCTGGGAAACTACAGCAGTGGAGAAGACTGTTGATCTGAAGTCTTAAATCCTACATGCATAGACTGTCCAGGCATCAACCATGAAGACTTTTACCCAGTCTGAAAAAAGTCTTCATATCTAGAGACAGTGAAGTTGGCAACATCCCCCGATAGAACATTTGATCAAGAAATTGTAGCGCTGCCCCTGCTGTTGCGGTCCATTTTAATAAATATCACAGGACACCAGAAGAAACCTACACTATCTCCAAATAGAAACAACCTCAACTTGGGGCTCAGAGATGTCGCAGCTCTGGAGATGTGTCTGAAAGGAAGGAGACTGGAGACTTTTATTGCACAGGACCAGATTTGATTGGGTTAAAGTTTAGGTGCTGAAATGAGCCACAATTGAATCAGCGTAGCACAATATCACAGCTGGGTGCTGCAGTACTGCTGTTGGGCTGTGGCTACAGGCGCAGGACCTGATGAAAGTAATTGAATGTCTTTGTAATGTGAGCAGAGCAGCTTCCCTGCGGGAGATAGATCAGAGAGAGAGCTCAGCTGAAGCTCTTGTTCAAAAAGCCCACTGATGCATATACAGTCCAAGCCCCTCTCACGTCAGCACCTCTGCTGAACAAGAAGACTGCAGAGTGGATGATATGAAAAAAGCAGCACACCCAATGCAAACCGCTGTTTTGTTCTGTTTCTCTTAATCATAAACAAAATGAATATCCAACCTGCAGCCAGAATTTTGTCTGTACAGGCTGTGGAAACTGTCAGCAGTGTCTCACACAGCACCAGCAGCAGCAGCTCTGACTGTTAATGTGCCGCAGTCAACTCTGACTGAATGCAGCGCCTGCACATTTTGCTTCATGACACATGTTGATATCTCGGCTTTAGAAAAAAAAAAATCCAGCACTGGTGTAATCCCAGCATCAGAGCAGCACTGAGTGAAGGGGCTTTATGCAGAGCGTGCTGAGCAGCCCGTCACGTGCCACAGCTCAGCCCTCGTCTCACTAACATGGCTGAAGAAGAAGAAGAGGAGGAGGAAGGGGGGGGCGGTGAGCAGACAAGGAGGTGAGTCAGACTGTCGACTCACACCAACTCCTTCTCATCAACATCAAATCCTGACTCCTGACCTCAGGATCACCAGCGCTGAGCTATTCGCACAGACACAGTGAGAGCTCATTCAGGCTTTCATATTTCAGCGCTGATGCTGAATTATTCAGTTTGGCCATACAATAACATAAATTATTTGATTTTTGTGTAATTTTATTTTCAGATAAGCAAAAGTCAAACTAAAAAGTTAAAAGAGCTGGTGCAGCTTGTTGTGTGGGAAATCATGCACTGCCTTTGTTTACCACCATTCATAACAGATTCCTGGATCCAGTGTTTTAATGTGCTCAGTCAGACAGTACCACCACCACAAAACGCTATATCTATGTTTTTCAAGCAGATTGATTGAAGTAGTTGATTTTCTTGTTGCAGCACACACTGTGCAGCAGACTGAGACAGACGCAGATGTGATTCGGAGACTGCAACATACCAACAACTCACTCTCACTGCTGCGTCGCCTCATTTGAATGAACCTCCCACCTGTTGGCACCAGGTGGTCGGTGCGCCAGGTGTTCTGCACCAAATGCCAGAAAACAGAAGGGAGAGGTGAACCACAAGGTCAAGGGAAAAGCCAAACTATTTGACTGTTATCTGATGGTTGTTGTGCTCCCTGGTTTAAAACGTTGCTCCTTTATTTAGCATTAAATGACTGAGTGGGTTTTAAGAGTCTCTGTTGTCCACAGCTGCTTTGAAAAAGTTTCTCCTTCACCTCATTAAATCCCTGTTGCCATCTGAAAGGAGCAGTTTGATTAAATTACATGCAAACAGCACCAGCTGCTTCAGCAGAATAACCACACGCACACACACACACACACACTGCCTCAGACTTTATTTCCAAAAGGAGGATGAAAAGATGAAGTCAAACGCAGGGCAATAGGACTGTGGTATATAAAAGTTTGTATAAAAAGCATGTTAAGGAAAAACTAGAGTCACCTCATTTTGTTTGTCTGCCTCCTTCTCTCTGACTGGTTTCAGGTTTACATCACTGTTTATCCAGAGTCAGATAAGATGTGAACCTTTAGTGTGAAGTTTTGTCACAACTGCTGCTCCTCATGAGTTGTGGTTCAGGTTTGGTTGTGTTCAACCTTTTCATGTGATATAAATGTGAAGGGGTTCCTTTGATGGAGGCATACATAAAGATTCAGTATTGCCTTTGAGACAGGTGCTGTTGTTCATTAACTCAATACGAGTCAGGCGACTGAAGAACACGACATCAGTGTAGGCCCCAGCACATGCAGGTATCCTGGGAAATGTAAGCACATAAACTGGCAAAAGAACCAATCTAAAAAGAAGCTGTTTGTTCCAATCAGAGAGGCAGGAGAGACATTTACACTCAGTCCAAAACAGAGCAGGTAGATTAAGGAGTATAGAGAAGGGGGCGACCTGACAGCTGAGCAGTCAAAGAGCATCCCATGTGGGCGAAAATCCCCCAAGCAACGAGTTCCTGATCTCTTTCCTGACACTTCTCGTCTGTCTTCACTCTCACAACTTCATAAAAACACAAAATGCCCCAACAAATAATAACAATAAAAAGAAGAAAAAGAAGAAGAAGAAGAAGAAGGAGGAGGAGGGAACAAAAAGGAAAGAGCAAGTAATAATAAGTGTACAGGGAATTGGACACAGCAGCCTCAAAGTACACTTTACATCATAGGAAAACATCCAGTGGGTCTCTGTGATCATTTCCTTATATCATACAGGACATTGACACAGGAAAGACGAGGGATGATGACACGGTTTCTGAGAATAAAGCAGAGGACAATGTTCAAACTACACGAGGATGTGGAGACATTGTTCAAGGGAAGAAATGGTTGTTTAGCTTTTTATGGACGACTGGACTGGAGAGAGCTTTAACAAGGACACTGAGGGAGAATAAAACTTGAAGGAGGCAGTAATTTGAGACCATGGAGGCCGACTGCCTAAGAAGAAGAAGAAGAAGAAGAAGAGGCCTCCTCTTGCTCCTGTCATATTTCATGGTGATAGGTCTCCACAGTGGCCCTGTGCATAAAACTGTAGATTCATACACAAAATGAGAAATATGTGTAAACTCTCCTTTACAGTTAAAAAAATCAAATGCTTGCATGGTTTCGCTTTATAAATATCCCACATTGAGAAATTAGCCATAAATGGAGGAAGATCCTTCATGGTTCATTGCCACAGAGTGTGAATACTTCCCATGTTCACCAAATAAAAAACATGCAATTATCAAAATCTACACTTCTAACCTGAGGGCAGTGTCTGTAGTCACATCACAGGGAAGCTGTGATGAGAGGAGAGTTCATCGACAAGGCAACGATGAGGATATGGTGTGAAAATGAAAAGGAAAAATATGTGTCAGGCAACAGACTTTAAACCAACACCTAAAAACATAATATGACATTTAATGAGCTGGGACCTCTGGAGGTAAAAGCTCTAATCTGCAGATCCTGAGCCTGTACACATTTGGTCTAACTGGTGTTGAGACCAGTAAAAAGCTCTGACCTAATGAGTTTTGTTCCAGTTAGTTGAATATTTGTCCCAAATTTGAAGAAGTTCCTTTCAGGAGAATCGTATAAACAGACAACCAGAAATAATCTGTGAAATAATGAGTAGTTGAGCTGTGAGGGGTTTGGTTGGACATGTCAGCGAGGGTCCAAACTGCTGACTGGCAGGCGGGGCAGATGAAAAAGATTCAAACAACATGGTGCTGAACAATCTGGCAGAAAATGATGAGAAGAACCAGAGTTACACTGCACAGCTGCAGAGTGTGGTGTTGATAGGATCTTGTCAGACAAACTGGTCCAATCCCAGTGTCCTTCCTCACTCAACTTTAACTCCATGGGGATCTCTGACATTTTGTTTGAACGAATTACCCTGAGTTCATCATGCTGGGGCGAAAAAAAAAAACTGTTGATGAACAAACCCTAACATTAGCACTGAGGGAAGGGAGACATCAGGGAAAGAGAGGCCTAATCCAAACACTGGAGAGTTTGAACTGGACACGTTCAACTCAAAAGGTTGCGACTCTTGAGGACAGGAGGTTTATTTACAATTCAAACAGCAGCGTTGCAGCTCCTCACACCAACAGCTCAGCTCAGCACGGCTGGGTTTATATGCTTTTTTTTATTGAAATGTGGTGGGATGGAGCTCATAGAGGTACCACTGTGTTCAACAAATTACTTTTTTTCTTCTTCATTTTCTCAGCAACAGACATTTACTTCAAAGTTTCACCAACAAACAGCAGGGCCACTGGTAAACTGTTGGAGGCAAGAGTTTTCCTTTTTAAATACAGCCTTCATGTTAAAAGACCATAATGGTGTGATGATGTTTGGGGAAGAAAGCCCCCCCCCCCCCCCCCCCCCCCCCCACACACACACACACACACACACACAACTCTTACATGGTATTTCCCTTAATTAAGATAATATCTGCTTATTAAAAGGCCCCTTTGTACAGCTAATGCCACAGCGCATACACATCATGGAAAATTCTTCATAGGATGAAATTGGTCACTGCTTGTATTGTTCTGCCAGAAGTGATTAGCAGCAGAATTTATCTAATCCTCTGAGGGACTGTGTAATGTTAGAAAACAGGACTAGAGAAATCCTTCCCCTCAGTGGGACATTAGCTTCTGCTTTTCCTAATCTCAACTGTACACTGCATCTTTATAATTGTCTCTGTGGCCTTGCTGCTCTCTGGCCAAGAATTTCTGTCTGAGCCCAGACTGATGCTGTGAGACAGCATGAAAAATCTGACAGTGCAAACAGCCTGCGGGCAGGAGAACGCGGCACAGTGTTAGGGCTGCGCAAATGATCTGAGATGGGCTCCCAGAACAACACGAACACACGCTCATACCACGTATGTGGACTCGGAGCACATCTGTAAGAAACAACAGACCAATATCAGAATCTGAATCAACGACACCTTCAGTGTCTGACATTTGACCTGTCCATACAAAGTAGTCAATTTAAAAACCTTATAGCACCATACAGTACAATGTATTGATTATAAATCAGGCCTGGCTTCTATGTTAATACCGTGAAAGTAATTGCACCCAGCCTGCATTCAGACAATGAATCTGAGCCTTAAAACCAGCCTTCTGTAACTTTGTGATGTCAGCTTGTACCACCATCCAACTTTGTAGAGTTTTGTGTCACTGCAAAAACAGTCAGCCAATCAGAGGAGAGGCTCAGAGCCTCCTCTTCTCTAATTGGCTAACTGAGCTCTTGTTACTGAAGCTTCAAAGAAAAGCATTAGAGAGGAGATGTGAAACTACACTGAGATGGTTTTTGGTTCTGAAAACACAGTCAAAAGAGTGAAATATGGATCCAAAGTTAAAATGAAAAGGTTGTTATAGTGGTTATTGGATCTTACAATCTCAACTTTAAATCCAAGTCCTGCAAACACAGAGAGAGAAATAAATGAATACGTAAACCCGAGGGAAAATGTAAAATATAGGAGCTTTAAAACCCAGCAGCGTCTCTGTGGCCTCAGGACCTTTACATCAGTGTTTTATTATTCTTTTATTGAGTCTGTTCTCATATTCTCTTTTATTCGCTGGGTTCAACCTCTCAAGGTCAAACAGAAAAATGTACTAAATAAGGTGGTGACTGTCTGCAGTGAAGAAACGTTGGCTCTGCTCGGTAAAATTTGCAGTATCTCTTACAACAAAACAGCTTCTTCCAGAAGTTGAATCCATCGGGCCACATTGTTCCAACCCGACCCAGCGGAGGTCCCCGAGTCCCAGGACGTGGACCAGTAACAGTCTGCAGTACAGCTGGTACCAGGCTTCAGGAAGCAGGTTATTGAATAATTATTTTTTATTTTCACAGGTAAGATAAAAACAACTGGCTGATAATAGTCTATCGAGTGGGGAGCCGTTGAATGGTGTTGGCCAGTAACACAACTAAACACCACCATGGGGACTTTCACCAGAGTATAATATTATTAAAGCTGCACCAAGATTTACTGGTGTTTCTCCTCTTTTCTTTGCTGTTGAACATGGTTTTCTTGTCAGGAGTGCTCCTCTGGGATGGAGATAAAGATGCTCTCCAGCAGCTCCAGTCATCTCTGTCTGGTCTGAACTAAAATTCAGAACAGATCTTATACAATAAACCCTTTAAGTATTGACTTTTAACTGTGTTAATGTGAATATGGATGATATTGATCCACCGATAATCAAAACTCTACTCCTGATAAAGATGATTGTGTTAAGCAGAGGCTGATAACCGGGCTCACAATGCAGACACTGAGGCAGAAGGCAGCTTAAAGATTTTAATTTTAGAGGTTTTAAAAAACAAGGAGAGAACTTGGAGCAGAGAAGTTGACTGAGGCTTGAGACATGCGGCTGGGCAGAGCAGGGGGGGGCAATGGACAAAACTTCGAGAACAGTTGTGAGGCAGGCAAGGGAGGGTCAACGAACCGGCGAGGAGTGGATGAGTAAGCTGGGTTCTTGAGCTGTGCTGTGCAGGTAGGTGAGCAGATTGGCTTGAATGAGTTGCAGGTGTGTGAAGGTCGAAGCCGAAAGTAGGTCAGCCCCACCCAGCCTGAGACCGACAGGGGAGAACACAAAACTGCCAAAAAAAAAAAAAACAAGCAGAGAAGGAAAAACAGAAACGAACAGATTGATGGATCAGATTCACTGTTCTGTCCAATAAAGTCATTAAAACACTGTTGCGTGTCCCTGTGGCATACCCAACCTCCCCACTGGGAACAAATACAGCGATTGATTGATAGATTTTGAGAGACAATGCCAATTAGTGAGATTTAAGCACTTTGAGCTGTACACTGGAACTGGCAGTGCTAAACGTTGTCACTATTAAATCTCCCTCAGCAGTAAATAGTGCCACCGGTGGGAACAGTGACGCTGCATGGGCCTTGAATGAAGAGTTACTGTCAAGTCGTGCAGAAAGAGTTTTTTTTTTCACTTTCACATTTTACATTTAGAGCTAAATGCACAGAGCATCTTTTTGCCTCACTCACCCAAATCTGGGCTTTTCCAGGCTCTGACAGTGAGAGCTTCTGGCGGTGACTTTGGAGATTATCGTCACATCACATTTCAGTGAGCTCCAGCTGCACTCGCTCCTGTGCTTTCTGTCTTTCCGCATCGACAGAGAGCGGCTTTGAAAACAGGTTCATGTCCTTCTCTGTGGCAGACGACTTGTGTTTTGGGGAGACAACAAATGATTTCACATGTGCACACACACGCAGACAAAAGCCTCGAGTCTTTCCTTTGTGTGCTTTTTTTATTTGATGTGTTCAGATCTATACCAACACCTCAGGGTTGTTCACTTCAACACAAGTGTGATGTTTTTTTTTTTAGCTGTTTTGTCCCCCCCCCATCTCGGCTCCTGAACTGACCCACAACACAACACAACACAACCGAGCCGGTGCACATCTGTGTGGTATAGACACAGATGTACTTATCACTCCACCCAGCTTGGCGGCTTCCTGATGTATAATAACATGCAATTTCAAACTTCACTGCACAGAGATGGCTCTCCACTGCTCTCACCTATCATGGTCAGTGAGTCAGTGCTACCACCGTGTCTGTGACCGGCAAAGCCTCTTCGATACAGACACAATAGCACCACTTCCATACACATTAATAGCTGCTGGCGAACCAGAGCTAATCAGAAACTGAGAATGACTGACACCACTGGCCTGCCAGCTGGCCGCCTGGTCAAACTCTTGACTTTTTTTTCACCTTTTAACTCTTTCTGTTTCTAACATCTCTTCCAGTTGTTGCCAGGGATGTGATCTGTCAGTGCACAATCAGCCTGAGATACCCAACAAGTTGGAGCGGAGCAGCAGCGATGACGTAAAAGCTCATCAATGTGATGCTTGGTTACGTAAAAAGTTATGTCACCTGTTAGTGAACTCCTACTAACACACAATATCTCAGAAATGACTAAAGACCCGACGAAGCAGTTATGACAAAATTTCACACAAATAGTTCATATTAGATCAGACTCTTTTTTGTTGTTGTTTTTCAGGGATGTCTTGGTTTGATTGGAGCACAGCCTGCACGTACGTGCTCTTCCAGGATCAGCAGTTAGTCCACCTAACAAACAGGGAGCCAGCTGAAATCTGGATCTCACTCGAGAGCTGCACTCAGAGGAAACACACTCACTAAGCTGCTTAGAAAACATCTTGATGTCGCTCACGTCCTCTCTCCTGGACTCCACCTCTCAGACTAATGAAGGAGCAGAGGAGCCGCAGAGAGTATTTACCCTTTAAGAAACACTCACTTTAACTCGCTCCTCTGCGCTCCTGTTTCTCAACAATAAGATGAGCTCTTACAGAGAAAACCGAGCAGACTGCCGAGGTTACGAACTCCCACTGGCCAGAGGGGGTAGCGAAACTGTGATCTCTTCCCTGTCTCAGAGATTGTTGTGTGTAGTTCAGTTATTTTGTTTTGCTGGATCTGAGCACTAAATCAACATATTCAGCTGTCAATGTGTGTGTGTGTGTGTGTGTGAGCCAACAGACTTTAGCTGCAAGGGACAACTGACCAATCTGACCACAACGGCTTCTGATATCACAGTGTGAAGTCGCTGCATTCATAGTTCGAGCTAAGTGTTAAAATAGTCTTAGTGGCATGGTAAATGTCACATACATGAGAAAAAACCTTTCTGATGTTATTGCAACTGAGTGTAAGCTGCTGTTAATAATAATAATGGCTTTACAGAAACCACACTGGGAACACTGGGAACACTGGGGTTGGTAATCTACATCTGGCTGACAGAACCATGTCTGCCAATGTGCGCCAAACAGCCCCTCTGACCATACACATTTATACCCATTCAGACGAGGCAAGGTGGGTAAGATGTCCCACTCTACAAGAGCAACTGGGATGGGATGGGATTTGAACCTCCATCCCTCCGGTCAGTGGACGACTCACTGTACCTCCAGAGCCATCATGGTGTTTTACACTTTACACTTTTAATTCAAGTGTTATTTCTGGAAATATTTGCATCTTTACAAAGTTGCAGTCCAAGAGCAACAGTGACCATTAATGTAACTCTGATTTACAGTTAACAGATCCCCTGTGAAGTGGATTGACACACATAGTTGAAAGTCCCTGTGCTGTTAAGACTTCCATCGTCAAATAACTTGGTCAGTACTCACTGTTGTATAATGTCATACCAGAATAACAGTCCAAACAGTCAAACCCACACACTCTAACAGCAGGAGCAGCTAAGTCCTCCTTACAGTCACACTCTGGCTCTGAGCTTTAATTGTATTTCTGCGCAGATCAACACAAACAGTGGGAATAAATCAGAGTGAGGTTGAGTTTCCTGCTGACAGCAGGTGTCAGGGGGGCTTAGCGGTTCAGCGTGTGTCAGAATTTGTTAGCAGCCTCACTGGACTGAAGCTCAAGGACAGACGACTCAGACACTGGCTCGGAGAACAAGGGCAGCGCTGTCATGGATCCTGGACTGATGGGGGGCAGGACGCAGTCAGTCACCACAACGCCTCAGGAAAAACATCCTAAAACTAAAAACTTCTATTGTCAGCATCGATAATCAGCTGCTCGTCCCACCACTGATGGAAACAGTGAGCAGTGTCAGGCATGAGGTCACACTGTTGATCATGATAAGGGTGGAGGGTTGGTCCATTACAACTATCTATCTCTCTTTGAGTAGACCAAACAGGGTTTTCTTCACAGATACTCAGCTCTTAACTTTGTATATTTAGCCATTTTATGCTAACTCCTGCTAGCAACCTGACTGCTAGGCCACGGTCAGCTCACAAGTTGTCATGGTTAAATAACACCAGCTGACATTTTTCCACAGTGGCTGGTGGCGTTGGTTCCAGTGTGATATTCTCATATGATATGAGCCCTTAGCTTTTTGGTACTTCAAGCTGATTTCATTTGCCTTCACTCCAAACACGGTGCGAACAATTTTACGGGAGAGCTCTGTCCTCTACCAAAAATGTTGGTAGAGACCTTAAATCCTTGCAAACCTATGCTCTTGCATTGAAATCAGAGAGGCCAACACAGTGTGGGTATACTCATGGTTTCACTGTGCAGCAGAGTTAGAGCCATTTAAGATATATTCACAGAGCACACTTCCTGTGAGGGACTGAGCTGCTGGATTTACTCTATGGTGCATTCAGTGAGTAGCACCACCACCTACGCACGAAGAGGAACTGTCATGATACCTGACAACATGCGCGCACACACACACACACACACACACACACACACACACACACACACACACACACTCTGACGTGGGTGAGACCAACTGCTCTGAGGTGATAATAGCAATGTTTCAAACTAATCTGCTCTGTGTTTGTCACAGTTGTCACTCATCTCTCTCGCAGAATATGTGCAACACTATTTGTCACACTCGCTCTGCATATTTTGCAAACAGAAAAAGTCAGTGGATGTTGAAGATCAGCTCAAAGGTTCATAACCACAGATTCAGCGACCGACTTGCATAGTTCCCCTTTAAAGTATGAAGAGAAAGAAGCGCCTGGTAGAATTAACCTTCAACATCCAGTCTAAAAAATGAAGCTAACGCTGAAGAACAAGAAGTCGCAGTTCCACAAACGACCACTCGAGTCTGGCTTCTATACAGAGGAAACAAACATCACTAAGAAAACAATCAACCAATTAGAAAACCTCTCTTCACTATTGACCCAATCTACTCATTCACAGAGGTAACTCCAGATAGAATAGGTGCCCTAACATTTCACATGTGTGCACTTACAGACTGTTGGTGTTTACATGTGTTCACTATCTTAGATTTAAGATAATGAATGCTGCGTGCAGTTGCAAGAGATTTCAGTAGGTTTACAATAGTGTAGGAAGAAGAGTGTGGGACATTGTGGGCTGTTTTAATAGAGAAAGCCCAAACTGCCAGAAATCAGAAGTAACTAACACTGGATGTGTCTTTTTGTGCAGCTTCGAGTTCATGCAGATAAAAAAGCTGACACATGCCTCAGAGTTGATTGAGAGCTGACAGGTTCGGTGGAGGTGGAGGTGGAGAAATAATGAGATGACTGTGCAAGTAAAGAAAATAATGATGCTCAACAAAAGTTAAGATCTATGAGAGAGATATCAAAGGAACCTGGTTTACCAAGATAGTTGGCTAATTTATTTTGTTTGCTCACTGAAGACTTCATGAGCAGCACATGGTGAGACTGCCTTCACAACAAACACAAAAAGAAATGACGGGAGGAGACAAGTGTGGAGGAACACAGGAGCAGCTCGTGTCCTCCTCCGTCATCAAACATGGTGGTGGTTGTTTTGTGTTTGTGAACATACTGGTGATTTCACTGCTGGTGAATACAACAGGATCAGATGTGTGCTCAGCCACCACCTTGCAGGACGACAAGTCTTACACACGCCCCAAAGCTTCCAGGCTAAAAAAGGTGGATTATCTGCAACTGTATTACTCAGTTGCTTCGTTTCAGTTCCACCTGCTGGAGAAACTAAACACAGATAGACCCAACAAAAAGTGAGATCTAATGATGGCTGCAGTAAAGGCCTGGGAGAACATCATCAGGGATGATACAGAGAGTGAGAGAGACTGCTGCAGACTTCAGGCACTCATCGATTTTGTTTGACCTTGTGCTTCTGTCCAATTACTTGTGAAGCTCTCGGCTTTGGGTGCTGCGTGATAAAAAGGGCTGCTTGTCCATCACAGTTCTTCCCACACTGCAGCAAATCTACTCAAATTAAAGCAGAGAGTTAATGCTTTCATCCAGCAGCCATTCATTTATTTCAAATTAAATGTGAATGTAAATGCAGGCACTCTCTTTCCAGTCTATATACACTGTAATGTGTGTAATCTGAATGAAGCCATGTCCTCAGCCTTTACTGTGGTGGGCGTGTGAAAAGTTCTTCCAGAGGTGAGAGTTGAAGACCTCCACCAGATGTTCCCAGTGTTAGTTGGTGTTTTCTCCCCAGCCAGTGACAGAGTGCAGGTGAGATTTGGTGTGCAGCATGAGTAGCCCCACTAGCCACCACAAGTGCTACTCCTGCAGTGGCAGGTGCTAGCGGTGGACGTTAGCCACCACAGCTAACTTGTCTCTAGCGGTGGTAGCTAGCATGGAGTAGCATTTAGCCTTATAATATCTTGAGACTGATGTAATTTGCTTCTTGGGATGCATAAAAAAAACATAAGGCTTTGGGGTGAACATATATATGTAACATGTTTTCAATATAAACACGTGTTTGTATGTACCAGGAATATAATGTCACTATATGAAATGAAATTACAGGAAAATTGAAGAGGACCAGACAACAGAACGGGATAGTGGATCTGGCTGGAAGCAGCTGAGACTGGAGATAAATAAAGCTATCTGGCGTGAGTGATGAAGGAACCATTTGAAGCTTTCTGACAATTATTCTGATAGAAGAGTGTTCCACATAAATGCTCGGAGCCAACAGTAGCCCCCGTCCTCCCACTCCATCTCCAAATAAAACCTGAGGGCCATACCACACGTCAAATCCCAGGGACAGATCGCAGATCCATCTACATGACTAAAATCGCTGCTGCTTTGTCATGGAGCTGAATCATCCAGTCTTGGTGACACAATGAGGTCATTTGATTATAAAATGAACAACAATGAACGGATAAATGAATTGATACCTGATACCAGGAGGAGCTGGGTGGGTGCAACATTCAAGAGACAGATGTGGAGGTTCACACATCAGGCATAGAGCAATGCTGGGCTCCCATTGGGAGAAATGGCCCTTTTCACTGTCTCAGTGCACACTGTGAAGGCTGTGACGACAGGTGGGCCATGTCTCACTTCTGTCGTTCATTCATTTATTGTGCTGAATGCTAATATGATATAATGATATTATGCTCGGGAGTGAGTGCATCATTTATGAATGACAAATGGACTTTTCCTCTCGTGCCACCAGCAGGTCATATATCACAAAAGTCAATAAAGTGTTTTCCTTCAGGGACCTTGGATATCTGCACAATCAGTCCGTCAGCGACATGGTCAGACCCACTGTCCACTGCTTTATATGTTCATCTTCCCCTGATGTGTGTTACTCAGTGTGAATGACATCTCAGTGCTTTGTGACGACCAGTAGCACAGGTCCGTGTATCTGTTTTACAGACCGGCAGCTTGTGTTTACTTTTCAGTTTTGGAGAATGAATCTTCTGATCGATAAGCAGCTCGGAGTCCATTAAGCCTATTAACAATCTTTCCCTCTATCAGACCAAAGAAGGCAAATGAGGGGCAGAAGGGAAATGCGGCATTGAGGATCTGAAACATGGATGGAATAAATAACGTCCCTCAATTAACGCAATTAAACCCACATAAGTCGTCACTGTTATCATCCATCTTAGATAATCTAAAGTGTGACCTACTTAAGACTTCGTACTGTATAATTCTTTATCTGGCTCAGATAACAGTTCAGCTCCCTGGAGTCAGTCTGACGTTGTAAGATTTAAAAAGAAATCATACTGTAAAAATAATCTGATGGGCCAGACATTATTGCTGACGGGCCAGTTTCGGCCCACACGCTGCCAGTTGCCAACCACTGCCTCTATAGATCTTTACAATAATTGGCTCTTTCAGAGTGGGCTGGGGCATATTGATCACCCACCACAGGTATAAAGTGAAACTAAGCGACTCCTACTGCAGCAGAGGAATTATTCCTGCCCTCAAAAAGCCTCAGTGTGAGGTGGGGGCATGTGTGTGTGTGTGTGTGTGTGTGTTTTGACTGTAGAATAAGAGTTTACCCTGCACTCATTGTTGAGAACTGACAGCTTGATGCTTTCATGTGTCAACACACCGGGAAATAAATTACCATGCGTCTTCCCTAAAGCTCTCAGCAGAGCCAGAAGACTGAGTCATTTAAGCTTTAAAAACTTCAAAGGCTGTTTTTGAGAGTGGCTGTCTGGGTGTTTAGCTTTTAAATGGAGCTCGTTCTCAAAGGAACAGATGGATGTCAGGAGTGACCTGACACTTTGTAACAAAATAAGACAGATGGACGCTCTATCGTCACAAAGAGCAGAGCTGCACTTGAACTGAATTTATGTAGAAGGAACAAAACATGATGAAGATGAGGGGACAGGAGGGGAGGGGGCAATCCAGATGTTTTATTTTAACATCCATGGGGGTTTTCCTCCAGGCCCCCCCGTGTGAAACATCTGTCCAAGGCTTCACTGAAACACACCTGTATCGAGCTTGTGCTAATCACAACGCTCAGAAATACAGTGTGATGATTCAACACAAAGGCTGCCAGGGTGGATAAAAGAAAAAGAAAAAAAAAAAAAAAGCTTTGCAGAGCCAATTAAGTGCAAGCAGGGAGAGCAGCAGAGGTTTGAATCAGCATATTGCAAGAGAAAGACTTATATAACTCATGCCGACGAGAGGAAAGATGCAAATGGTTGTAACTAGTTAGCTGGCTGTGTCCCACAGCCAGGAGGCCTGAGTGCACATTACAGATTGCAACTTGAATAAAGACATATTTCAGGCCAGTGAAATATACCTCACTGCAAGAGTGCATTGCCTGGGCTGCATAGTTCCCCTGAGTGCAACTGGGCAATGAGGTTTAATATACAGTCCAGCCTGGTGAACCATTATCCCTCTGTTTGTTACTCTCTGCTGTGGCGCATTCGCTTTCCATATGATTTGTAGTATTAATTCACAAGGCAGCAAGATGATGAAATAAGAATGATTTAAAAAAAAAAACAAAACAAAACAATATGGCTGGCAATAGCGCTGTTACCATATCATTATTTGAGGCACATACTGCAACATAGTTTGGTTCCTTTTGCCCTGCACACATTTGAATGAGTGAGCACAGGAGACCAGTGGATTTAATCACTGACTGAGCAGAAAGATAACAAAGAAACAACTTTTACTTCAGCTTCAACCTTGAATTGATGTTTTATTTAAAGTCTGGTCTGCAGTAATGAAAACAGACAGAGTTAAAAGTTAAAAAACAAAAAGTTAGAAAACAACTTAGAAGATTTGTTGATTGTGAAAAATGGTCCAGTATTTGATGACATGGGGCATAAGAACCATAATCTGTGATCATGGTTACTTCAATGGGACAAGTAAATGACGTTTACTCACAATGGGGTATAAGGAAGCAGATTATCATGCATTATTGTTACATACTAAATGTACATGCCAGAAATGGACTGAAGAGGAAAACGAATGCTGTCACAGCAAACATTATAAAGCAACAAGTCCTCACCTGAACAACAACACAGGTTGTTTTATTTACAACAACACAGGTCATGACCCATCTGAGTGTTGATTCCTGAAATACTCTGCACCTACAGCGCCATGTGTAATAATCTCCTGAACACTCAGCTCAGCTCAATACCTGCTGCCTGGTCTGCACTGCACCTTACCCCAGCGTCCATCCCCTCTCTGATCTCTCTCTCTGTGTGGCGACTGACAGAATGAGATTGTGGATATCTGGGCTCAGCCTGAGAGATAGGATGAGGAGCTCTGACATCCAGAAGCAGCTCAGGGCAGAATCGCTGCTCCATCGTGTGGAAAGAAGCCAGTTGAAATGCTTCAGGCATCTGGTTAGGATCCCTCCTGGACACCTCCCTTTTGGAGGGTTTTTTTTTGCCAAGCATGTTAAAGGGGGAAGGAACCCTGGGTGGACCCAAAACATGCCAGAGGGATTACATATCCCAGTTGACCTGGGAACACTGCGGGATTCCCTGGAAAACATTGCTGGTGTGAGGGATGTCTGGACGTCTGTGCTGCTCTGCTCCACCTGCAGCCAAAACAATGTAACACTGGACTATAGCAGAAGAAATGGATGGATTTGAAATGAAAAAAGATCTCTGTTTTCCTCCAAGTCAGAAATGATCTCCATCCTCAATGTGAAAACACACACACTGACATGATCATTCATGTTCACTGTGCACATGTGAACAGCAACACATCGTCTACACACCAAACGCTCCACACAAGAACCAGCAAAGACACTTGCACTGAATTTAACTGAACAACAGCTGCTAGCAAAGACAACAAGGTCAGTAAACACTTCATTATCACAGTGGAGCTGATGATGAGACCCAACCAGAGACCGACTGTGAGTGTCCATGTCATCTCCCCAAAGGTCTCACTTCCTGTCTGTTCACACTGTAATAACCTCAGAGTTTCCAAACTGGATGTTGATGGCAGGAGGAAAAAAGAGTAGATGTGACAACTGCCCTGAGAAGCCCACGGGACACAAAAGCCCCAGATTCAGCGTGTGAGCAATGATTTAGAGTGGATTGATTTACTGTAATACTGTTTACAGTCTATGTGCCAAGACTGAAGAGAACCAGCGTGCATGAATAAATAATGCATCTGTGGGCTAAAGGGGTTTAAGACTTGACCCATCACTCAGACAGAACCTACTTCTTTTAGCTTTGTCTAAATGGCAGCTGGAGTGTATCATTCGTCTTTAACGTTTGCGTCATCAATGATACTTAATAAACCTGCTACTTTCTCTCAGCGACAGCTAAGAATAGAGCTTTTGAAACATTTGGTATTTGAGGCGAGGAGCTGTTACAAACAGGCACACATACTGTACCCCCGGTGCTGAGACCAATCAGCCCATCTGGCTGGTGTAAACTAGTTTTTTTGGGGGGCCCATTCTGCTTTTTGTTTATACTCTAAACACTACCTGCTGTTACCTGAGCTCTCAGGTGGGGGAGGAAGCGTCACCACATCCACACACACACACACACACAGCATAGACAGGGTGCTGAGACAAATGGATGCAGATGACTCCTCTAACCGTTAGTTAACCAGGTGCTATAAATTTAGAGTAAACCTCCTTAGCATCTTAAAATGATGGAGTCGAATGTGTCTCCAAAGCAGGACTCACTTTGACAATTAACTAATAACCTCTGAAAACTACTGCATCAATGTGGCTGGAAGGCCATTAAACAGGCAGCTGATTTATTGCATCTTTGACTGCTTCATTTAATTTCCCAGAGGGCCATGAAAGCGGATTGCTTTTCATTTATTAATGTCATGAGGCGAGCTCATAATCAGACGGATTGTTTTGTCAGGGAGCTCAATGCGATACTCAGAAATGGCAGTTTGGACCATGTGATGTGATGCTGTGAGTTTCAGTTGCAGCTCACACTCTCCACAGTCCCTGAAGAGCAGAGTGGGTGAGCTGAATGATACGAGGCATCAACGGGATCCAGCGCAGCGAACCTCAGGTTCATAGATTACAACAGCTGCAGAAAATGAACAGCAAAGTGGCTGAAGTGTGTCAGAGTTTGCTGCAAATAACACACAACACGTCCAACTAAAGTCTTGACTAAAAGCCTCTCTGGCAGCTCAGGGGGCTCGTTGTCATCCGTCACATCTCAGTGTTGAACAGAACAAACAACCACTGTGACAGGTATTTTCTCTTCACATTGTTACCGAATGGAATAATAAAAAAATAAACCCAAAACCAAACACTACAACGAATACACACGTTTATTTAAAAAGAAAAACTGTGGCAGATACAAAACACCTATATGCAACTGTAACTCTCAGGCAAAGAGGAGCCATGAAACTATGTTACATTTTTACCTTAATTAAACAGTGTCGGAGTAATTGTGATTGAATGTAGAGTGGAGGCTCTCTGCCTTCCACCTAGTGTCTCTTGGCCAAAAACCAACCTTGCAAGATCAGAGCCTCCGACCCAGTGTCCCAGCTCTCATGTGGGTGGCACCCCAACACAAACACGCCCTGTAACTCATAATTTCTTGTTTACAGACAGATTAGATTATGCAAATATACACGTCGTAACATCGTATATGATATATAACATTATCCACAGCTCTATTGAGAGCTTTTTGCTTTCTGCTTTCTGGCTGGCTTCGTTGAACACAAATGCACATGGCCAGGAGGAGTATTAGCAAAACAGCAGAAAAGCGACCCGTCTTGCATAGTTCCTCTTTAAAACTAGATTTTACTGCCCAGATTCAGAATCAGCATAACTGCAACTGAATATATATGTCAGAGTTGCATATATGATAATTGCCTAATCATGCTAATGATCAGGCAGATTAAATAAAGATGGAGTCATAAATCATGGCCTTTGACGCCACTAGATTTCTGCTTGAAAGGTTGGAGCGAGGCACGAAACTCAAAGACGGCTCTGAATGCATTCAATATCACATATTGTATATACATAAAGCTATTTATACAATAATAAACTAGGGAAGTAAATGACTCCCAGTGTGGACAAGTGGAGGTGGAGGACAGAGAAAGAGGGAGAGAGAAGAGATAACATTTTCTGATTTTAATTCAACATGAATAATGAATGTCCCTGCTGCTGTAATCCAGTAGTTTGATGTTGCTAATGTGAGTTTGGGTAATATTACGTTCCTGCTGTAGTGGTTTCAGGCCTGCAGCTGTGGATTATTCATAATTTTACACAATCTTATTATTATAAATATGTTATGTGGCTATAAATAATGATGTAATTCGTTGACTACTCTTCATATTTTTTAATCAGAGCTGTCAGGCTCATTACAGTCCTGTTCCTGAGGTGGCAGTGTTTTGACACATCAGGGTCCCACTATATCTCATGCGGTGCTGAAGACTGCAGCCTCCCACTGCAGGGGACACCCAACTGGAAAAATTTAGCTTCAGACCCAAAATATCCTGGTGCCTGGTCACATCCAGTCTGTTTCCTGTCACTGCAATAAACTCAGAGCAACTTCTCCTCACTGTGAGCTCAGAAGAAAAACCCTTTTTTTTTTAAAGTCCCATTTTGGTTGAGTGTGATTGGCTGCAGCAGCTCCCACTGGAGCCAATAGGAATGTGCCATGCAGTGCCATGACTCTAGAGCTGTGTCCAAATTCAGCAAGTGCATCCTTCAGAGTTGGCATTTGAAGGCCAATTATGTCACAGCGTCATGACAATTCGAAGGCTCCTCCAAATCCTGCCTTCCTTTGCCTTTTCTAGGAGGAGGCATCACACCTATCCTTTGTGGCCTCCCGTATCCCGAGATTCTTTGCTTGCCATTATTATTATCCACCTAGCTGTTCTGTGGCCGGCTTTGAGGCCCCTGAATGGGGAGACAGCTTAGATGTCACAGGCAAACAGTACAGATGGGACAGACAAAGCAGCAATGTGTCAGACAAACAAATTTTAAAAAAAACTTCTCCAGATATTTTCTAACTTTTCATATTAGTCTATCGACTCACACAGATGAACACGGATTTTGTTGGAAACATCGATTCTCCACTTGAATGTTTAAGTCTCTGTTACAGCAAACCATGGCAGAGTTATGATGCTCTGAAGACAATGTGATACCAGAGGGTCGATCTGCCACTGAATTAACTGTGAAGTAAAGCACCGCCAAGGCAGGAGACACCGGGGTGTATAAAAAAAATAAAATAAAATACACTCCACGGCCCAGCAGAACAGCAAATACAAGCGCTGTGCAAGAACAAGCACACTATATATACTCTACACAGACATGGGTACATGCACACACTGACATCAACCATCTATTGTATGTGAAACCTATTGCACATCTATTTCATATTTATGCCAGCACTCATTACACAACCCTTTTCTTTGTTTAAAACCTCAGACGCTGCTCTGTGTTTATTTGTGTTTGCTTAGTTTTGTTGTTTTTCTGAATCCTCCTGAACATTGTAGTGTGCGTGTGTGTATATGTCAGCTCACTGAGACTCTGGAGTTCAGCTCCGTGTGTGCACAAACAATAAATAATAAATGATTCTCAGCCTCAGTCTTGATGAAGAGTTTTCTCAACTCTATGTTTTTTTTTACAGTGTAGATTGCATTACTGCTGCTTACATTAAGAATCTCAGCATTTCCTCCACCACTGGATTTCTATTGAATTAAATGTTAATGTTAATGCAGTAGTATGACAGGCATGAGAAGAGTCAGGGTTGCATGTACATGGCATATTCAGAATAAATTACTGCAGTACCAGTCAGGATGTGAAGCTTTTTTTTTTTCAAAGAGCCCCATGAAATTTTATGCATTGCAGTTTCCAAGCAGTGGCTACTGTACAGTATTGAGCATGTTGTTGATCAGACCCTGAACTTCCTCCACTGGAGCCATGTCAGGCTCTGCTTGCATCATGAGATCTCCAGTGCCAGAGTCTGTTCTGCTACTGATAAAAATACATACTGCAAATCCTGCGTTATCAAAGCAGGGATGCAGAGCCGGCAATCTGTTCCGTAGCACTGCCAATGGGCAGAAAGGAAATAAAACACCAGGCGGCAGGAGGCACATGCGCCTGCACACACACACATACACACACAGAGCTGTGTCCGGATGTCTTCAGAGTACATTACATTGACTTACATTAGAGACTAAGACTTGCTCTAAGCGCAACCATGACTATATAAACCTAATCCTGACACCAATGGAAAGTTAACCAAAACAAACAGTCACTTCAACCTAAACCTAAACAAGCCAAGAAGACATGTCCTCATCTTAACATTGAAAGATTTAAATAAGGTTTTTGTCTCCATAAGGAAAAATCATCCCCATATCTCCATAAATGGATTTAGGTCCACACAACATGCAGAGACACACATACACACACACACACACATATGCACACACACAGAGCACTTTCCTCATTCCACCCCGCAATGACTTAAAAAGGCATGTGATAATTAAATGAAGTCAGTGAGTTGAGGATTATATGCTCACCGTTTAGCATCATCCAGTCACAAACAGCCCTGCAGAGGGTCAGAGGTGAGTCACAGCTCTGCATCTACCTGGTCTCCAAGCTGAGATGTGGCCATCTGTATCAGAGTGGAGAGGGTGGGGTTGTACTATTGGACATATGGATGGAAAGTAAATGATAGATTTTTCCACTCATTCATTTTCTCTGGGAAATTTTTCACAGTTTTTTTGCAACTCACCTCGGAGATGGAGCCCCTCGACACTAATAATATCCTTAAATTTTCTCTGTTTTCACCACTTTGGGGGAAACGGTGGCATCACCCACTGAGCAGACAGGTGTAGACTGGGACTGTGCTGCCAGGAACAGAAGAAGTCTGTGTGTTGTGTGCAGACGTTTGAAGTAAAGACCACCACATTCATTTCAGTCAGCAGCTTGGGTGGAGGCCAGCTGTGGGACAGGGAACAGAGGTGAATTCATCTCTGTGTTTCAGCTCAGCATCAATAACGACTAAAAAGATAAAGGGAAGGTGTTTAGTTACTCACTTGGTTGGTTAAAGATCCAGATTATATAAAGGTAGATGTCTGTGTGTTGCTTTCTCAATTCCCTGCTGTTGCTTCTGCATGTAAGACGACCGGGTAACCACAGCCAGCTCGTTGGCACCAGTGGGAATATGAATACGATGATTACACGTCTACACATGACAGTAAAAGCACACGTCGTTAGGAGCTTCCTAAAGTTGTTAATTAATCGTTATGAAAAAAAGCTGTGTGGCACTGCAGGTAACAGCTGCTGTACCACGTGTTAATGCACGCAGCTCCGCTCCCGTTGTGGAGATGGGAGCACGTGTGTTTCCTGCTGTTGTGTGATGCTGCAGGGATTTATTAAACTCACAAACTCATCCTACACACAAGCAGCTGTTAGAAACAAACACACACTCTAAGAGAAAAGTCCATTGTGAGCCTTATGAATCTATCTACTATATCTCTCTGTTTGTCTGTCTGTCTGTCTGTTTGCTTTGGAAAAACCGTGTAAAAACAAACTAACTTGTCAACTCTCAGCTGAACTGTACTAAAACATGAGTTTCCCATATTAGATTTCCAGATGAACTAAATGTTAATCCCAAGTGGGTTCCACTTTGGACCTCATTCAAGAGTAGGCCATCTAAAGGCCAGAGTCCGTTTACATTTACTGAGCCTTTCAACCTTACATTAGGTTATTTGGTCTTGAGTCAGGCTTTATAAAAAGATGAAAGGTATGTCGAACTTTTGTAATACTGTTCTGCTCCATTGCTGATCAATAAAACAGTAACAAAGCTGAAAATGACCAGCTCCCCATTCAGAGGTAGGTCTGCTAATTTTCCAAAGAACCAAACTCCCAGTGGAAATGACACCATATTATACACGGAGCCAAACCGCCCTGTGTGTACACAGTGTTGGCAGGTTATAACATATGATGTCACATATTGTATCCTGCCGTGGCCTTGCAGTTTTGCTTTTTTTTCAGCCCTATCCCACAGTGCAGTTCCTGAAGCCCGAGGAGCCACTCTGCCCTTCAATGTGAATTATAGGAGAGGAGGATGTTTAATGCAAAATGGTCTAAAGTGTTTGAGTAAGAAGCGTCATTGCTTCTCTGCATGAGCTCTGCAGAACACCGCTTCCAGCCAGAGCCCGTGCTCAATGTTATTTCAATGTTGTTGTGTCCCGTGACAAGGCTAAGGCTGGCAGAGCTGCATACGTGGGGGGGTTTGGTTAATGACACACGAGAGACAAGTGCGGGGAGGTTCATTTGTTCCACAGCAGCGTTGTGACAGTCATGGCCCAGAGCAGAACGCCTCGACGATATAGGAGCTCGGGCTGACGGGTGGGAATCTATTTCCTGTGAAACCCAATTCATAACGGTGGATGTGCACAATAGCTGTAACGCAGAGACATCACGCCTGAGGTTAAGTTTCCATCCAAGTGGATTGCAAACTTTCAGCATTTTTTTTTTCCATCCACTGCAGTTATGTGAATATTATTCATCGGCAGCAACTGTTTGGAGTGGAAGCTTGACTGTCATGATTTTTGTCACATTCACCTCGTATTGATGCACCAACTTCTGCACCTCACCCCAAAAATTAACTTTTTTCTTTCTGAAATTATGAGATTTTTCTTCTTGCTCAGGTTTTTTTTTTATATATATATATATATGAAAATTGAACATGAACAGCAGCTCTCACTCCTGTGAATTGATTAATTCAAAAAGAGAGTTACTGTTTAAATTCACATTCTTTAGGCTAATTCACTGTTTGTCTTTTTGTGTGACTGAAAAGAACAAAAGCAACTCCAATGTCAGATTTACAGCTCCGGCTTCTACAGGCGACTGTAGGACAGCACAGCCAGCATGGCCAATCACAGAGACAAATGAAAATCTCCAGGGAATATGTCAATCCTAATCACAACACAGGACAGCAGCACCCAGCAGGAAGGAGAGGAGAACGAGAAAAAAAAAACAAAGGGAGGGGGGAGGACAAGGATAGAGAGTGTTAAGAGAGGGATGGGAGTAAATCATGGCAGCGTAAGAGCAGAACTGTGACGAGGAGGGGGAAGTGACAGCGTCAGCGCAGATAAGGGGTTAACAGAGTGAGATACCAGAGTAGAGGACACACCACAGCAGACTCAACACTGTTCACATTTCCATAAGCAACACTGATTATTGTGAAGAAAACAACATTGCTGGCTTTCAATTAGATTAACAAAATCCATGCATTCATTGACAATGGTAGGTCGAGCTGCCGGCAGGTGGTGGGTCACACCTCACAGATCACGAGTTCGCATCCAGAGTCCCGTCTGTGGATAAAGGTCATGTGTTTTACACTTCTCTGTCTGACCCAGGGCCAGGTGTACTGTGCCACATACAATCAGTGAACAAGTACATTCACTGAGAGACTATAGGTGAGAACAGAGTCTGTAGCTGCAGCACATTTAGGATCTGATGTGATGCTGTTTGATTTGAATAGTGTGGTTTCTATGGTTTCTATTCACTGACGCACATGCAGTTTCTAATAAGCAGTATGTTGTCAGATTTTTGTTCAACTGTGCTTGTTTATAGTGTAATAACGAACATATTATTTATAGTTTAGTAGTCTGTGGTTTATGTCTCATTAATGAACCGTGAAAGAAAAGTGAGACCGAATTATTTTTCCAGTTGTGATCGGTCATAGATTTGGAAGCTGCTGACAAATTGCTGGGGCGTCTGATGAGAAAACCCTAATATTAATACATGAAAGGCTTTGTTTAGCAGACTTTTTGGAACAAGGTGATCAATGTGATTAACTACGATTCATTAGTTTTCATTTGCAAATGTTTTTTTTTTTTTTTTTCCAAATTAAGGTTCTATTGCTCTTTATTTTCCTCTCTACTCTGCTTCAGTATGAACACAGTTAATTAGTCATCGACCATTTTTCTGATATTTATGTACAGATCAGGACGGTTACCAGTGTGAGAGCCTGAAAGGGGCCAGATGATGACAGGAACGGGACAGGAACAGGACCAGGACCAGGACCACCGGAGCTGGGACCATAACGGAACTGGGATGATGACCAAAGCCAGGACCATGGGGTTGGGACAGTGCCGGAACAGGTACCAGGACTGGGACCAGGCCCACCAGAACTGGAACCAAGATCAGGACATAAACTGACTTGATGATGTGACAATGGGACACTCACGCACTTCATGTGAACGAGCCTAAGTCATATAGAGTCTATGGTCTGTAAGAGACTGGACTAGGACCCAGACATCAACATGACGGACCAGGCCGGGGACACAAGGACCCAGTTCCCTTCCACCTCTCAGGCCTGAACCCTGACTGACTTGAACAATGTCAGCTGTAAGTGAGTGAGTGTGAGAGCCTGAAAGGGTCCAGATGCTGTGATGGGAATGGGACAGGACCAGAACCAGGACCATACTGGTACCGGGAGGAAGACCAGAGCCAGGACCGTGGGGTCGGGATAGTGCCTGAACAGGTACCACGACCCAGACCAGGCCCACCAGAACCAGAACCGGGATCACGACCAGGACCAGAACTGGGACTGGTACCAGAATCTGAACCGGTACCAGAACCGGGACCGGTATCGGTACCGTGAACCCGAACCGGTACCAGAACCGGGACCGGTACTGGAACCCGAACCGGGACCGGTACCAGAACCGGAACCGGAACCGGTACCGGGACCAGAACCGGGACCGGTAACGGAACCCGAACCGGTACCAGTACCAGAACCTGAATCGGTACCGGTACCGAACCCGAACCCGAACCGGTACCAGAACCCGAACCGGTACCGGTTCTGTGAACCCGAACCGGTACCAGAACCGGGATCGATACCGGAACCCGAACCGGTACCGGAACGGAACCCGAACCGGGACCGGTACCAGAACCGGAACCGGAACCCGAACCGGTACCGGGAACGGAACCCGAACCGGGACCAGAACCGGTACCAGAACCGGAACCCGAACCGGTACCAGAACCGGGATCGGTACCAGAACCCGAACCGGTACCAAAACTGGGACCGGTACCGGGACCATAACCGCGATCGCGACTGGGACCAGGACCGGGACCGAGAGCCGTTCTGTTCCGATGCTGTTCCGACTACATGTTCTGTATTTGACTTCAAATCACTATAAACTGTGGGTAATTTTAAAAAGCAGTCAGTGTCGAAGCTGACTGAAAGTGTTGACTTGGTGACTTGATGATGTGACAGTGGGACACTCACACACTTCACGTGAACGAGCCTAAACCATATACTGTAGTCTACGGTCTGTAAGAGACCGGACTGAAACTCAGACATCAGCATGACGGTCCAGGCCAGGGACACAAGGACCCAGTTCCCTTCCACCTCTCAGGCCCAGAACTCTGACTGACTTCAACAATGTCAGCTGTAAGTGAGTGAGTGTGAGAGCCTGAAAGGGTCCAGATGCTGTGATAGGAACGGGACAGGACCAGAACCAGGACCAAGATCAGGACATAAACTGACTTGATGATGTGACAATGAGACACTCACACACTTCACTGGAACTCAGCCATTAACATGACTGACCAGAACCGGGGACCGAGCAAAGTGAGGGGATGAACTAGTGATGTAGCTACTGAAAACACCTGGAGCTGTGCAAAAAATGGTCACAGCAGCTGCTCCAGCTGATGGAGTCGGTGAAACTGTGCCTCCTGTTTGCCATTGCTTTTTTCCAGAGATGGGTCTCTAGTGGTGAAGCAGGCAATGGTATTGAAATGCAAATGGTGGATTAGGGGCGTCTGTGCATCCATTCACGAGTACCTGTGGGAGTGGAAATAGGGAAAATGCATCCAGTTCCACAGTGATAGGTTTATGGCACAGAACCAGGTTTATGGCCTCATGAATCTGAAAACAACAATGTGTGTATGTGGATTTTTTGTTCTCTGTATTAGTGGTGAATCTATGCAGCAGGGTTTTATGCTTTTGGCCCCTTATTCAAAGTTTAATTAAAGCTGCAAGCAGCACTGAATGGGCGCCTCACCACTGCATCACAACGTGCCATCAGACAAGGAGTAATTCATTTTGTGTATTCTCCACTGTGTCAACTAGGGGGAGCCAGAGATCATGCCACAACCAGACATCTGTCAGACCACAGAAGGAACAAGTCTTGGAAATAAAGTAATTGCCAGTAAAGGGTCAATCTGAGAGTGTCATCAAACCTGTGAAATATGGGACATTTGTGTTACCACTCTCTGCACTTTCTGCAGCACCACCAACTCCATGAAACCTGTACGCACCAGACGTCACGGCTGTCACATAGGGCAGGTTTATAGAGGTGCTGCTGGGTGTTGGTTTCCACCTCAGTGAGCTCAAGAGGGACTTAGTCTCAGTGCCTCAAGCCCAAAAAAACATTCAGACAGATTACACCACATGTTGCCTGGGGATTTTCTGACATGAACAGATGAGGTTTTGCGCTCATGGCACAGGATAGTGGACAGTTTATATTCACTACATCTGCTGGGCTGTGTTTTATTCCAACAAAACATAATATGATCTATTGTTGTGATTTTGTGGGGAGCCAGTTTCATACATCTCGGTGTTGGTTGGTGTATTTTTCCTCCACCCATCCTTTTTAGCCCTAGGCTTAAAAAAACAACACATCCTGACTCCTGCTTGCTATCTAAAACTCAGACATGAAAAAAGAAAACTTGCAAGCACAGAAGTCACAGCAACACCTGAACAGTCAGTCGCTGTCTCTGCAACATGTTTGGAGGCAATGTGTTTGGAAAGGTGACATTTCCAAGAGCCACAGTGTGCAGCGTGCCTTCAGCCCTGTCCTGTTGCTGGGGTGTCAAGGTTCGAACACACAAAACTACCTGATAACGAGATGCAACATGTTGAAGAACACCAACAACCTCGCTACACCTGGTGATTGGGGGGGCTGTGGCTCAGATGGTAGGTGGGTCTTTGCTGTGGACATGTGAGCCAATTCGAGGTTACAAAAGAGGTGCATTATTTTTGAATACTGGTTATTCTGTATTCCCAGCCTCACCAATGGTCTTGAGCTCATCAGGACCATCCATAGAGATAGGGTGAGGAGCTCTGACATCCAGAGGGAACTCAGAATAGAGTCAGTCCTCCTTTATGTCAGAAGGAACCAGTTGAGGTGGTTCAGGTACGATAAGGATAAGGATCGACGGTCTTCCTGACATTTACGACTGTTCTGCAGAGATTGTATACCTCGTGACACCTGGGAACACCTCAGGTTCACCTTAAGAGGTGCTGGAGAACATTACCGGGAGAGAGATGTCTAGTTTACTTTGCTTGACCTGCTGCCTCCACAGCCTGACCCGATATATAAGAGGAATATAAATGGGTATGAAGTCTAACCTTCTACCCAAGTGGCTTTCAAACCAAAGGCTGCTGCAGTCTCAGAATAACACTTAGACATCATCATGCATTTAAGATGTGATTTACAGCGTTTCAAGACTTCCAGGTAATCCATGTGATATAATGAACAGCTTGATATTATAGGTAATTTCCTTTTGTGACTACAAACATCTTGACTTTATAGATGTGACAGATGGGATGTTGTCTCTCATTAATTTCTGAATTTGTTATACAGTATATTGCTTTTTTTTTTATCCCGTTGTTTCCTGTTTCCTACGAGCTTGGTTATTGTTATTAATGATTGAAACAAAGTTGACATGAGGCACGTGCTGGGACTGTAACTCAGCTCAGATGCCCTTTATGCCGCAGCCCTTCAGGCGCAAGGAGAACATTTTTGGCAGTAATTTGAACACTAATATTGTTGGTGGTATAAAGAGAGTCATATTACACTGAAGACCTTCAAGGATGTCTTGCTGACACCTGCCTCCTGAGTTTGTAATAAACGCATAACTGATGCACCTGTCATGTTCCTGTCCTGCCTCATCAGCCTCACCAGTGGTCACAGAGTCCTTTCCACCATCCGTTTGGTACATTCAGCTGCATCATGTACCAAGATTTTTCATTTTTTATCCTTATTTTCTATGCACCACCTGTTTTCTCATCTGTTTTCCCTCTGTTTGCCATTGTTTTCCACCAAGGATGCTCCAACTTGTCTCTCTTTCTACACAAAATTAACTCACAAAAATGAAGGTGAGTACATATGAGGAGGGGCCGCTCGTATTCGTACCCCCAACATCCCAGTCAAAGGCAAAAAAATAACAAAGAGTTTTTATAGTGTAATTAGTTCGGGGAAAAACCAGAGTATCCCACATGAGGAAATGAAATTCAGTCTAGACATGGGATTGCTGTGGGGCAAACCAGTTCTTGCACATCAATATTTCATGACCAGGTTCACCTGTGTCCCCTGCCTTCTTCTGTTTCCGTTTAGCAGCTGAAAACAAGAAGCACAATGTGTACATGGTGCAGAGAGTAAAAACCACAACACCATTCAGAATCCACAATTTGCTATATGATGTTTTCCTGCGTCTCCCCAAACAAAACCATGAAACCATTCGTACCACTTTACAATCACCCCACCCTCATAATGGATTCCCTAAGTTATTATAACACATTACAAAAAGGGCAACAGTGACCTGTTACTTGCCAAATAGTGAGCCCACTTGTCTCTGGACTGATCTCCTTAGGTACTGAGCTTTTTATTTCTTCGATCAGTCCACCTGCTGCTTCATCACGTTTGTTAAGTCACTTGTAATTAACCAGCATCGGCATCTTAATAGTCAGAAAGTTTCATCTGGCAGATCAAATGTTGTTAAAGCATATCATGAGTTGACTGATGCTCTGAGGCCTTGACAGTGTTGTCAACTTGACTGATTGTTTAACTCATCATATGTCTTGTATTGTATAAAAGCATCAAATAAATGTTAAGAAAGTTAGAGGCTTGATTTTCATTGGAGGGTCATTAAAATGAAACACGTGACCGGCACTGTCAGTGGCTGAAAATCTGCATCAGTCAGCAGACTGAAATGATAGTTTTGAATAGCGGAAGCCAGAGAGAAGTAATGTTGAAACGATCATCCTGAGCCTGTGATTTCATGGCTGGATGGAGTCACATATGGTGCACCAGCTGCATTCAATAAATAATAATCACTTCCTTCACTGAATATGAACTTGAAGCCTTGCACAGACGTCTCTGGTGCTCTGCTCGTCTCCATCACCCACTGACTTGTTAGAGCTGTTCTGCGTATGAGGGAGCAGTCACTTGGTTGCATGTCTAACGGTTGCACGTCAGGTAAGAAGAGGAGATTTGCAAAACTCCTGATTTCTCGCCTTCTTAATGAGAGCAGCCTTAACAGCTGCTCAGCCGGAGAGAAAGAGACTGACTGTGTTCATGTTAATTTACATAATCATTCCCCTGGCTTAAACTGATTGGCTGTCACACAGAGTCAACAGGTCTGATTTAGTAGGAGTGGAGCTTTACTACATTATGCACTCAATCAAGCTACTTAGCAGTAAGGGGGTTTCTCACTGGGGCTCTGCTGTGCCTTATTATTGACCAAGACTTATTGTTATGTCCTTGGCAAAGACTCAAAATTGGCCCTTTGTGGAATCTATATTCAGTTGCACATATTCTTGTTAGCAGGCATCATAGATTTCTATAACAGACAATGAATTCGACATAGTTAAGTTTTGTTAAAACAGACCCAGCTTTCCTTTGTTTTCAAAAATACTAACAAGAATATTCTGATGTGAAAATCTTCCCATCTCATTATCCATGCCTTCCAATTCAAATCCACTGACACCCTTATAAAGACAGAATATGTCGACGTGTACCTGATTGGAAATATCACAAAGCCACATGTTGCTTTTTGACAGTGTGATGTGAATGTGATGCCGGCAACATGTTACATGCTACATGCTGTTCTTATGTTTTTTTACGTAGCATCCAATGTTTCTGGGGAAATGGGGCAAGTTTAATTTAATATGAACCTTAAATATTCATACTGTGATGTTCATACAGGAAAAAAGGGTTGATCTGAGGACACACTGTACGTACAGCATGAGAGGAGGGAGGCTTACTGTCGCTTCCTCTGCTGTCTCCTGACGAGTTGTTAGACTCTAATGTAAGACGAAAAGTTGATCTCCATAAGCAGCCATGCATACTTAATCTATCTATCCAGGGCTTCATTTTAACATCAGGAGACGTGGGAGCACTATGGGATGTGTTCAGGTTTTGTTCCTCCTACTCTGCCGGTTTCAGTGAATGTTTCTTGGGAACATGTGCGTAGCTCCAAATGTGATGTTTTCCTGCAAACTCACTGGATGTGCATTAAATCTACAGATGACACAGGTTTACTTTAAAGAGAGTAAACCAGAACTGATGTTATCCCCTGATCTCCAGTCTTAGCTGTGCAAAGAGTGTAGGAATAACAACAAGGTCAGACCCTCAGTAGCAGATATACTAACTGCGTTCACATATTATTGATTTAAAAACAACTTTAAAGACAGAAAAAACAGCACAGTATCCAATAATATATAGATGATATCTGGACAGCAAAGCACCGGGGATTTGTGGTTATTAAACATTCTTCACTGCACTCTGGTTGTTTTTGTCTTATAAGCAATTCTTTTGACTTCTTCAGCGACTCCTCCTGACGCATTCGTTTCTCAGTTGTAGCCTCAGTATTGCACACAAGCAGCCGACTGTCTCATACACACATCTGGCCTCACTGAAGGGTTATTGATTTTCTGTTGAACCCCAACGACCCTAAATAATCCCTAAATGAAGAAATAAACTACTGATAAACCCCTCAACTCAACAAGCCACTGCAGTATATGACCACAACTCTTTTAATCCAGGCTCAGATCATTCAATCACCAATGTCGTAGAGACTCAATGACCTGAACTCTGTCCCTGCCTCAGGTTCACCACAGCACCTGGAGAGAACAGGATGATCTCCACACTAAATTCTCATGGGAGTCAGAACCCAATCATCTGCAAGTTCCCCTGCAAGATTGAGTTTCCCCACCTGGAGGTAGCTCGAATTGGGCCAAACTCAGCTTTTGCCCGAGGAGCATCTTCACAGAATCACTGAGAGCTGCTATTGAGGCCAAACTTGTTATTTTCTGTCCAATTCACCAGTAGAAGTGTTGATAATGGTGCCGGCGCTCTTCTTCTTCCCAGTCTTTTGATAAACATCTTCATTGCCTCTCTTTCAGGATGAGCAGTTACACAAAGATGCTCTGGCAGTGGGTATAATCTGTCCATCTTCCTCTCCTTTAGGCGCAGCTGTCTTCTTTTGTGTCTGAGAGAGATCAGACTTTACACACCTGCATAGAGGGTGAAACCCAAATATCTCTTGCCCTCAGTCAATTTTCCCTCTGAACGTCTTCCAAGCACCAGCACAAAGCTGAATCTGCTGAATGCTTAACACCTGGTTCACCTAAGAGAGGATGAATGGAAGATAAGAGTTATGCAACACCTCACTGGGTTAATTTTAAATATTTGATGATGCCATCGGGCTGATGAACTGAACCACTCCCTCAGTGGACACTGGACCTCAGTGGACAGGGTCTGTAAAAACTTTGTAGACCACAAAATCTGAACTCAAAAAAACACGGCCTGGCCTACGGAGGATTTTTGCTTTGTGTTATCAGCTGGGCCTGCCCTCACTGTGGCATCGTATAGCACAGCTCCTGTTGCCTAGCAACCTTGATGACACATTACTTTCTTTCACAGAAACTTGAGGTTTTACCTTTTTAAGTCCCTTGCTTTTAAGAGTTGTGTTATCCGCTGAACTGAGCAGAAAGCCAGCACTCACACTGAAACATGTTGTGTGCTGCCATTTCATTTTCATTACAGGTCCACAATGAATCTTGAGGTAAGTTGGGCCACGAAGGCTACACCCACTGGATCCTTGGTGTGAAAAGAAGACTACATTTGGAGGGACCCTTCTCCTGGGACAACCTCAATTCTGCAAAACACAAAAAATATATAGTTTCCCCCTGGTGGTGTACAGAAGTGTGCAGGTCATCCTTTACCCCTGTGAGAGGTTGTAGGTGTCCTCAGAGATCCAGACCATGGGAAGATGAAAAACATTGTTATCATAGCTAATCTTGTTTCTTCAGCTTTCAAAAACCCAAGATGGCGACGGCCAACCTGTAAATTCCTGGCTTCAAAACACTAGTTCACAATCCAATAGGTGATGTCACAGTGGGTTACCATCTGGGCTGGAGCCACTTGGATTAGATGTTTAAATTACGTCCATATTTGTTATCTTCTCCATGACCTGATTCTTTCAAAGATCTAGTTGCTGAAAAAGCGCGGTGCCATCAGTGGCTCAAAAAGAGGGACACTTTCAGACCTCAGTGTCTTTCAGCTACGGTATCTCTTCCCTGAATAGTTTACAAGTGACCATCCGTGTTTATATAATCAACCCTTTCTTTCTACTTCAAGACAAATGGAAATGGTGCAGTTGCTATTACAGGACACTATAGGCACAACAAAATAACAAAATACAATGTCTACATCTGTTTGTATTGTGTGCGCGGTGCTCTTTTATTACATGTCTTCCTGTAATGGTAAGGTGAGGGTTCACATTTAAGAAAGAACTCAGAAATGTCAGCTTGTCTGTTTCCAGTGAGAAAAGGGAGTAGCCTACCATGATGGAGATGACAGCACTGTAAAAGAACATACTGTGAAGACTGTACAGAGTATTGTGTCCTAAAAAGAAAGCATCATGTTTAAATGACTAAATTCAGGTGTGATTTGACTGGGCAGTGTGGACTAAGCAGGAGTGTCACTCTGGCCTTTCAGTTGCATGCAGTATTACATTTTTTTTTTTTTTTTTTTTTTTTAGACTGGGTTAAGGTGATAATTTGAAGATGCAACTACTACAGCTAATACACCCGTGCCTCTCTGTGCACCCATGGGAATGTTGGTCTTAAAACAAAGTGTGGTCAGGAGTATTTCAGAAAGTGATTGTGCAATTGACCAAAACCAAAAAGCTGTTTTTTCAGTTGTGTGCAAAGATGCTCAAGCTGACTGAGCTGAAGATGCACGGACGCTGGTGTTGGGATCAGTCAAGCAGAATATTACGATCTACAGCATCAGGAGGTCGGAGCTTCTCTGTGACATGATGTGTTCGTATAACGTTGTCATGGATACCAAAAGGCTTCTTCTTCTGCCTATACTACCAGGTAAATCCTCCACAGTGTTTCTTTCTAAACTTGTCCACAGTTTCATAACAAAAACTGAAGATTTATTCATGTAACTTCAAGGATTTCTGCTGTTGTGTGAGCTGTGAGAAGTGTATTGATTCGCTCGGCCCTTCTTTTCGCTTCAGAGTCAGAAGTTGGACTTCAAAAGTTATTTACATTATGTGATCAGCTGATCAGCACAAATCTAAGTGCTGATATCTAATGTGAAGGTACCAAGTGGCCTAAATTACTGTTGTTATATTTACTTAAACATGGCCATTGTTACTGTGATATTGTACCAGTTCACAAACATTTACACACTGTTGGTTCAGGCAGCATGTTTATTACTGTAACCATGACAACCGAGGACTAGCACGCCTGTCCTTGGGACTTTCGTCACGCCCCTTCCTATATATGATCTGTTCCTGGTGAGTTACATGTGATAGTGAATGAATAGTGGAATAAATAATGTGCAAACTATGTTCAACCGAATGTGTTGACATGCAATAATTTGAGTTTTGACATAATTTCTTCACTTTAGTACAAAACAAGTTGGCGAAGTTAATGTTTGTCAGGTCTGAATTCACTGCCGGATGACAAGACCTCTCTCCAGGCGAGTGCACACTGCCCATCAGGTAGAAAAGTAGAAATAGAGTAGTGTAGATGCTGAAATGAACGAGACTGTATCTGGTGACTAGAATGCTCTCATTACAAAACCATGAGGTTACATACAACTGTGCTGAGGATATCTAAACACACAAAAAGAAGACAGAAGGGATAAATAAAGAGAAGATCACTTCATTACACTGCTGTCTCCCTGGTCCTGATAAAGCCCCGTTCTAGTGACACGAGCACTACAACAACAACAATAACAACAACAACTAAAACAATCAAAAGATGCAGAAATCACTTAACAAATGATTAAGTCAGAAATTTTAAATAAGGAAAGGAGTATTTGTCCCCCCGGTTTGGTAAAATTACTTTTTTATACATAAATTGAAAAAATATTTTTTCACATTGAGAGGGAAAATAAAGTATTTACTGTACAAGAAATGACACCAAGATGGATCCTCGACTCCCAGTGTGTACAATCCCAAGAAAAATCACCCACAATCCCTTTTGTTAATGCTTTTTGGAATACGTTGTTAAAAAACACTTGACCTCCAAATTATTGATAACCAATTCTGATGTGGTAAGAAAAACTGTAGAAAAATAAAGTACCAGTAATCTCAAGATTAAAAGACCAAATGCCCTTGAAAATTTTCCTAAAATCTCCAGACAAATTGGAGAGGAGTACTCCACAAATGCTGTACTTTATTTCCTTTTTTTTTTTTTTTTTAGCTTTAAAAAAGTTTTTTTTTTTTTTTTCCTTTTTTTTGTGTGTGTGTCATCAGTCCGGCGGTCGATCTTTTGGCAGTTTGTGGCACAAGAGAGGAATTGTGGGGAATGCTGGGAGGGATCTTGGGAAATTCTCTGGCAACTCAGTCTCCTTCATGCCAAACTCCATGCTCACGGAGGTCAAAGTTCTTAGTTCAGTGTTGATGCTCGTTCCCTCTGATGTGGTCTGGTGGTTCAACGGTCGAAAAAGGCAGTGCATTTGGGAGTGATGGGTGGGGATGCTGAGGTAAAAGTGGTGATGGAGACACAAGTAAGGAGGGAGGGAAGTGACGTGTAGGGGGGGGGGGGGGGGGGGGGTTGCGAGGTCTGAATGACAGACAGAGATGGACGGGTGGACAGAGAGAGGAAAAGAAGAGTTACTTTTTCCAGCAAGTCACAACAAATAAACACATCAGTAAACCTGAGGTAAGGTGAGTGGCTTCTGTTAAACCATTGGTACTTCCTACTTTTATAAACACACAAGCTAACCACAAGTCTTTCCATGGTCGTTCAATAGTGATGCCAAAGATCATCTAATCCAAAACTAATTTTTAGTGTTCATTAGTATCTTACCATCCATGTTTTTGACAAACATAGACCCAAGTATATTTGAGACACAACTCAGTCACTCAATCAGTGGTCAAGAACAACTAATACAGCAATACTGCCAAAACAAAACCAATAAAACCAAAGCCAAAAAACAATAATACCAAAACACCAAAAACAAATATGCAATGCAATGTGTGTCAACTTCATGTTTCATGTCACAGCAGGGTGTGTTTCAGAGAGCTGCACATCTTCTCTTCATGTAAACAGCAGAGTGAACGTGTCTGTGCAGAGCAGATCCGGAGGATTTAACTCAGAGGAAATTCGCCGTGGTCAGAGTCGAGAGATGAGGCTGTACGGGGCTTCGCTCTGATGTAAACAAATTGAACTTGACTGAATATGCCAGTAGAACAGAGACACGGGGAGTGTATAATCCCTCGGTGATGTCTCACAGTCTAATTGGATCCTAACTCTGCCGTTTCCTCAGAAGAGTAAAGCAACTTGTTTTAGAGGTTTAAACTTCCAAGTTTCTCAACACAGACACAGAAGTTTCCTGAAGTGGACAGTTACGTCCTGGGTGGAGCTAATTACACCAGCCTCAGCTTAGCCAGCCCTGGCCTGCTAACCTCTACTGCTAACCAATAACACTACTCAGAAGCTACAAGAGGCCTCTCTCAGCAGTGTGTGCACAGTTTAAACTTTTGTTGAAATGGGAACGTTGAACCCACACCTCATGGTTTATTCTAACACTTATAATAATAAACCTATTTGTTTTTGCCTTCTGTCATCTTTGCTGCATCTGTGTTTATGCAAAAAGTATAAATTATACACTGGATTAAAAAAAACAAAACAAACCACTTTTACACTCTGTACTACCTTTACTTAGGCAGTTTTGTGTTGGGTGCGCTCTTCTGCATGTCTCAATGGCCTGTCAGGCGGGACAGAGGGCTTAAAAGCCCTGCAATGTCCCACCGACCCACAACCCCCTGACTGACTGGGAGGTAGGGCCACTGTGTTTACATACCAGACTGTTATTCGGCTAAACAGCACCAGATTCCCAGCCTGAACCCTTTAAGATCACATAAACAAGACCACAATTAAAACCTCATGGGCACCAATATTCGACATACCTCCTGCTGCTGAGGCGTCTTGTTTCATTTTGAAACAGAAACAGACTTAACTGGGACCATACACGCCGCACATTCATACATGTTTTATGTTGCATTTTGCATGATTTAGCAGTGACTTAATATCAGTTGACTGACAAGACAAACCATGTTATGACCAAACATCAGCATTTCATTTTATCCTTGAAGATATTACAGTTAAGTTTTGTCATAATTTGTGAGTTATGGTCAAAACTGTATTTTGTGAGGTCATAGTGACCTTTGCTCTTTCTAATCAGTTCATCCTTGAGTCCCAGTGAATGTTTGCATCAGACACGGGTGTATGAACTGACTTTGGCATATGATCTACTCATGTCATGGAAAGTTTACAAACCACATAATCAGTTTTAAAAAGTCAGTCTCTGCCAACTGGGCCATGCTAAGTTTGAAACAGCTAGCCTGCTAACTGCAGCTAGAGATAGCAGTCCTTGTTCTGCTCTGCAGCCTTGGTGGGTTTGGTGTAGCTCCACATGAAGCAGTTATCCATCAGGGAAGAACAAAAACCACAATCACCACCTGCCCTAAGACCATAGATTTACAGTCCATCTGTGGGTGGAGACCAGGAAAACCTGAGGCTGGGCAAGTTTGGGCAACAATATTCAACATGAACTCAGCAAAAACTGTGACTGAAAAGATCGTCACAATCTTTCAGCCAGATCACCCACATCCAGTGCCGCCAGGACAGGAGCCTGATATATCTTGTTCACAAGAACGTGAGGTCTTCATGTCCTTGAAGTTTGACCTTTGGCCACGAAAATCTAATCAATTGATCTTGGAGTCAAAGTGGACATCTGTGCCAAATTTGAGAAGATTCCCTCAAGGTGTTACTAAGCATGGGACAGACTGGCCCTGACTGTTATGGAGGTGTTAAAATGGCATTGTGCTAAAGTGTGTGCGCTGCAGTTTTCAATGAGTCCACAATGACAAACTGTGCATATTCAGCTTCTGACTCACTGTGACAGCAGCTCTTCTTAAATCAGTTCATCATCCTTGAGTCCAAGTGAATGTTTTATTTTTTAACAAATTTGACAAAGTTCCCTTCAAGGTGTTACTGAGATATGATGCCATTATTCACTGCAGCAAATAATGCAGCAAAACAGATATTTAAATTGACTTCATCCTGCTATTGCTAATCCCTGCTATTTGTGGGATGTGTATGCACAGAGAAGAGTGGTGCACCTTGCGAATGCTCATTAAAATAACAAGAGAATTGACTCCATATTGCTGCGTCCCTGAGATAAATGCAGCTGGTGTGTTTAGGGGGCAGAATCTGTGAGAAGACACCTCAAAGATACATCCAGCCACAGATGCAGAGGCTGGGCAACTTTATTACTAATTAGTATAAGGAAACAGCCATATACATAGGAGCTGTTTGAATGAGATTTTCAAACCTTATCTATCTTTACCATCTTTCCCTATGGAGCAAGAATCAGCTGCATATTAGAAAACCAGTGCTCCAGCTTCCTGCAGACCACCCACTTATATTCAGTTTATTGCACATGTAACATTAATCAAATTGCTCTGAAGTCAAATTGAAGGCATTTTTATTATGAGGCTGTTATCCCCACTGGTCATTAATCACAACTCCATAACCTTTAGTACTAAAGGACTGGTGGTTAAGAAGCCATTGTTTGTGCCGTCATCAGACCCAGCCTGACCTCTGAACATGGTGTAGTATTACAATTGCGGGCGTCACAACTATTACACATGTTTACGACAATGTGGTCTTTTATGGTTTTTCATCCAACATCTGAAGGTGGTCAAAGTCACGCAGAAACACATAAGATGTCATAAAGAGATGTGTGTGACGACAACGGCTGCTGAAGAAAGGGACAGAAGTGACTGTTTAAAGCCCGTTTCTCAGCAAATTCACAAACACTCACTTGTACTCTGAATTAGTATGAATTAACAGAGATAAACTATCAGTTGTCATCCATCCATTTTCTACTGATTATCCACATCCAGAAACTCAATTAGCACAGTTGCTAGATGCCAGTTAGCATGGCTGCCATGCTTAAAGCCCTTCCCCCCCAGGAGGTTTAGCAGAATGATGTCATGTGGAGAGGCAGAAACTGCAGACAGATCTTTGTGCCTGCCTCAGCAGCTGACTCATAAACACAGATTCACCTCAGTTACTGATCACTCCTCACTCAGATCTATGCACTCCATCTCCACAACTCATAAAATCTCATTATAGTTTGTAATGTCACCGTCTCACGTCACAAAAACTATCTAGCTTAAGTCTTACTTTCCATTTGTTTGAATGATGCTCTTTTCTCCTGATGAGACACAAGGATGTGTGGAGGCTGTGCACTTACCTTCCAAAAGGTGACGTCCTGTCTTACTCTGGGGTGATCTCTGTTTCCTGGTGCACAACCACTTTGGTAACAGACATGTCTGGGTGCTGTTCCTTTGCCTCTTTAATGGCCTGAGCCAGAGCCTGAGGAGGGAACAAAGGACAAAAATTACAGGTGTTTGTTACAGAGAACATGATTTATGAGTTTAATTAAAATGACATGGAGAATGGCACATGGAGCAGATTGACCTCATACATGAACACAATTGCTCTCTGAGGCAAATTAAACTCCCTAACAATTCAACTGTCTTCTATTGAATGAATATGCATAAAATCTGAAAAGCAGGAATCCTCTCTTTCATCATTTTCTGTTCTCACCTTGTCATGATCAATTTCAGTGTCTCCAGTGATGACGATTCTCTTCTCAATGCGAGTCTCAGAGATCCCTCCTTTCACTGTCTGCAACAGAGATGTGATACAAGGTGAAATACAGGCGAGGAAGAACTGATCACTGTGTAAGAACAGTGTGGTGCAAAGATCCAGACAGCCAGTATGTCCAGCTGAAACATACTCGCTGCTGAGTATCTTTGCAGCTTGTGCCAGACTTTGTGTAAATCCTATTAGACCCTCCAGGATATCCTCTATATGAGATTGTACTGTACCATTTGGACTCACTGCATTTGGGCAATCAGCCACAGATCAGTGGATGAGCCTGATGATGTGAGGAGCTGGAGCTCTATCAGCACTTTTCAAACCAACTTAAGGAGCCAGTTAAAAGCTGCTCAGCTCTGCAGTCACCCACTAATATCCTGTGCTCTTCATCAATTGCTGATACTTGGTGATATAATCCTTGTGTGTGTTCTCCTTCGTATAGCTCTGCGGCACATCAAATAGTGACAGTTATAAATGAAAGCTGTATATGGTTCATTTTAAATAGATAAATATGTAAAGATTCAACAGACAAATGCTGCAGGTTGGTGTTGATTATAGGGTTATAGGGTTTTCCTTCAGAGCTTTGTGCATAGTTGTTATCACAACAAGGCATGGCTGCTTGCGAGAGCAGTCTGTGGGCAGAGCGAGTCGTGGAAGGGCAGTCTGAAGGCCAGGGAGACAGTGGGAGGCAGAAGCTGGAAGATGACCAGACAGACTGACCTCTATAGAGGATGACTTGGAGGCCAGTGATGTAGGTAAAGAGCGAGACAGAGGTCTGAAGAGATGGCCAGCACCACAAAGCTACTGGAGACTTGGAGGTGGTCAGGTGGAGGTCTGGCGGGTGTCTGCAAGGAGAGTTTGCACAACCAAGGTGGTTGTCCGAACACTGGTTGGGAACCAGGGGCAGACTTGAGATCAGGTGGAGCGCATGACAGACAAGAAATGAAGGCCAGGATCCTTGATAAAGAAGAAAATTGGGTCTGGCTGGGCATCCGATCAATATCAAGACCCAGCATGTGTCAAGAAGACATCCTGCACACCATCACCACACCACCACCAGTGTGGACTCTTGACCCAATGCAGTTCCATCCCCAGGACCCAGACTGTACCACCAATCCATCAGATCAGGTTTTTTTTTTTTTTTTAACCATCCAGTGTTGGTGAGTCTCTGTAGTGTCCACTCCAGCTTAAGGCTTCTGGTCTTGTAGACAGGAAGTCTAACCTGAGGTGGTGTCTGCTCCTAAAGGTTGGACACGTTGTTCAAGCTTTACTGCTCAGCACAGTTGTAAAATGTTTATCTAAATAACTTTAGTCTTTCAGTCAGTTCCAAACAGTCTGGAAGCTTTTGTTGTTGCCTCAGTCTGAGTAAAAACCTCTAGAGACTGTTGTGGGTGAAAATCCAGGAGATCAGGAGTGTGAGACTCACTCAGACCTTCAAACTGGATTTTTCAGAGCATCAGACTTCAGGCTGTACTCAAACCATAAAACCCTGATATCATAAAACAAAACAAAAAACAACAGTGCTCCACATTAAATTTATAAGCGTCAAGGGTCACTACCACTGGCACAAGTGACTGAAAGGGGGGATTCGTTACAGTATAGTGGGACATCACTGTACTGGTATGTATGGACAGACTGTGGGACTGTTGGTGAAGTGAGCACACCTTGGTGATCTGGGTGGTGGTGGTGGTGCTAATGGTCTCAGAGGTGATGGTTTGGGCACTCAGCAGCACTCCTGAGTCCCTCTCTGCCAGGCTGTCCACCGGCTGTGGGAGAGACACCTTTGAAGTGTTAGACAAGAATCTCAAATTAATCCATTTAAAGAGAACCAGTCATCTATCTCTCATTTATTTGTCTGTTTGATTTCTAATGAGTTTAATTATGAGACACAGATATTTTGAGTTGGCTTGGACATGACACAAAATCACTCCTGGACTTAGTTCTTGAATGTCTGATGACTTTGTTTTTTTACACTACTCTTGCTCTGTAGAGGCCATGAAAACAAACATTTAATTTCTCAAGATAAGGCTTTAAGAGAGTGGTTTAGGTGGCTTGGGTATCAGTACAGACATACAGCGGTGCATTAGAATTAAAAAGATAACTGGGAATAGAAGTAATCAACTTTGGATTTCCAACAAAAAAGGCAAAAAAGCAACACAACAAGACTGAGAATCAGAGTACCCTGAAGCAACGTGGCCTTAAAACAGCTGCTGAGGTACAACAAACCTGAAGCTTGTTTTTTCACGTTGTCTTTAGTCAACCACCAAAGGCACTGGTGTGATGTTGTGCATTGTGTTCACGTGTTTGCATCTTATGTCGCTACACCGATTGCAGGTATGTGTATTGTGTATTAAAATCCCCATATAGTACAACTGTACCACACAGGCTCTCTGCAAAGCTGCACTCTTACTCACATCAGCTGTCACTTGGTGGCAGTTTGCTGACATTTGTTCCCTCTTGATCTTGACTAACACTGGAATAATATGACGATGTTTTGACAGGTCAGACAAGGGTCATACTGTCAGACTGGCCCAGTGAACACTTGGCTTCAAGGATAAATCTGGACTGCGTACAACATGAGACAACTTGCTAGACTTATTTAATCAGCCCTTGTACATACTTTCTGTTTTGTTGTTCTTTCAGTTGCAGTTCCCAGAATTCCCCTCACCTGTGCCGACTCGTATGTGATGGTCTTGGTTTCAGTGTGAAGTAAGGGCATGTCCTTGTAGGCCACAGTTCCTCTCAGGGAGTTGGTGACGTCGGAGATGGTGATTGTCTGGGTCTTTAACACAGGAGACTGGAAGGACGAAATGAACAGTCAGCAACATCCTCCTTGAGGGTTCAATAATGACATGTGAGTGTATGATAGAGCAAAAAATCCACACACACACACACACACACACAGACACAGACACACACACACTGCAGCCTGTAACAACTGTGGTCCTGTTGGTAATGTCATAGTCCCCAAGGATCAGTTTTGGGACCCTTCCTCTTTGCAATATACACTATCTCCTTTGGCACAATTATCTGCTGACATGGCCTCTCATATCGCCACTATGCTGACGACACCCAGGTATACCTATCAGTCTGAAGAAGGCAAACCAGCATCAACTTGGCCTTTCTTAGACTGACCCTTGGTCACCCTGGGCAACCACTCTCTTCTTCACAATATTGATATCAAAATCACCCCTTCATGCCTTACTGCATCCAAATTTTACAAAGGGATTATCTATCGTATTTGATCGCAAATTATCCTTCTCTGACCACTTTGCAGCTGTCAGAAAAGCTTCAGCTGTGGTCCCAGTTATTGCCCCCACAGAGCAACCTGTAGCGTCACAGATGTTCAGGGAGTGGTTACTATCACACAAAGTGATGGCATGTGAATATCCTGCAGACTCCAGAGGGACCATCATAAACAAATCCAAGACATGCATTATAAGAAATCACTGCCATTCATACCAAAAGTGTCACAACTCTGTCACACATATCCAAAAGGTACACACATTTCTTTTGATGCATTTATTAATTATAGTACCTATGACAAGCTTTAGTGTAGTTTTAAAGTCATACTAGAAAAGTCACAATATACCAAGACAGATATATCCAGTGGCTGAATGAGGAGACGTCAATCAGGAAACAATAAAAAAAAAAAAAAAAACGTGTCATGTCCTACAGTGTCATAGTGAAAAGTACAGGATTACAGATTCAGAATTATCAAAACAAATCCAGCAACACTGAATCAATAGCGAGTGATACACATGTGCACACACTCACTAACAGGCTGAGGACATTTACTGAGCATGCAAACTCTTGTTTGTATTTATTTAATAAGCAGTGTTGTAAAAGTAGTTGAGACATGTTACAGCTTGTATTACGTCTCTCCAACCAACATTTCAAAGGGTAAACATTATACTTTCCCAGAGTTTGTTTAGACCCAGTCATGTTTTTACAGTTTACATTTGAAAGGCTTCGGAGCATCATCTATGCTGTGGATACAACTTTTTGAAAACTATGCTGGAGAAACCATGATATAGTACATGGCAAAGATATTTTAGTGAAAAGAAAAAAACTCTTTTAAACCTGGAAATTTCTCACAAAACTAAAAGATGTTGTGGAAATCACACATCAGGAACATGATAAGTAAAAGGCTAGTTAAAATGAAACATTATATGGTCCACTAACATGAGATGACACATCTTAGTGGACGCTACTGAGGAGAACAACAAACTGCGCTTTGAGCATTGACATGTGAATCACAACAAAATTATAGCAATTGTTTTGAGGTTTGAAATGTCAGATTTAAAGCTAAATATGCAACTTTTCACACAGAATAACAACTGAAACATAGACTTACTGAGTATTTTTGTTAGGAACACCAAACAAAATCCAGCTGAAGAGCTTCAGTTAATGGTGATCTCAGTGGTTTTGACTGGAACATGATTGTTGGTGTCAGACTTTGGTCTCACAGATTTTCACACCTCTGATCTCCTGGATTTTCACTCACACGAGTCTCTAGACTTTTTACTCAGAATGGAGCAACAACAAAAGCCTGTCATCAGCAGCTCTGTGTTGAAGAGAGGCCAGGGCAGAAGAGACAAACTGGTTTGAACTGACTATGGTCACCCAGCCAACCTCTTTTTACAACTGAGACTTGAGCGAACAACATGTCCAAGCTTAAAATGGATGGACTACAACAGCAGGTTCTACTTCCTGTCTGCAAGAACCTATGGACCAGTGTCAGTGCCTCCGACAGAAGCAGTTTAGACCAAGATCTGCAGTGATGATGTTGATATCAATGTGAAGCAGTGCCTCAGAGGACACCTTCAACATCATGGATCCATGACATGAAGAACACAACCCAGTGTTAATGTGGTGTTCCTAACAAAGAGCTCAGTGAGTACAGACAGAGAACCACACAGTAACCCACAGAATCTACCAGAACTGCTCCCTGTCTATCTAACTATCCAGCGCCTGCATTGACAACTTTAACAAAAAAATAAAAAGTTTTTCTAAAATATTTTTAGAGGCCAAATTTCTCAGATGTTAAATGTAGAAAACACTGAATGCTGAATTAAAACTTTGCTGCAATAGAAAGGAAAAACCTCAACTTGCATCTGACCAAATATCTGATGCCACCCTTCAGTACTTAGGAGTTTTGGTTTTACAATTGAGGTCTGTAGGAAGTTGTGTAATAAACTTAACGATGTGGAGGTTGAGGTGATGGATTGTCTGACTTTATTGCTGATGACAGAGTCTGCATCATGGTCATGATCCTCATCTTGATTAGTTTAGAGTTGACAATCTGCTTCCTGTTTACATCATGTACGCCCAGTGCACATGACTGCTCATGTATCTATGAGATAGTTTCTGATACAGAGTGAAAATAGTGGTTTGGTCTGTTTCTGTTTTTTGTGTCTTTGTAGCCAGAGACACCACCTGTCCTCCACCCTGAAGCTACGACCTTCTCAGGATATGTAACAACCTTTCACACTTGGCCTCATGAGACTCTAATGACTGTTGTTACAACAACCAGCAGCACTAATGAATCAACTGACATCAATGACCTTGATAATGACCCCACAGAGGTTTACTACCTGGATCTCCTCATTAATCAGTCAGATGTACAGAAGCCTCTTGGATGAGGAGCAGAAAAGTCTACAAGTTTTTGGATCAAAATTCATCTCCCCTGGTCCACAGTGGTAACTCAGCTGTTTTAACTTTAGATCCAACATCTTTTTATTATTGCTCACAGCTGGAGAGAATCACTAAACAGCGTGGGTACTGATTTTCGCTTTAAGATCTAATGCTGCACCTCCACCTCAGAATGTCAGATGTGTCGATGTTGTGATAATGTGTGTGTTGGTCACTCAGGGGCAATATTTAGAGGATTAAGGTGCGTTGAGAAGATGAAGCAAACTTTAAATGGGGTGAAAACTCTTCTTTATAAGAGTAAAGGAGGTTTACCCTCCCAGCAGGTGCTAGCAGCTAGCTACAGCTAACACTTGGCAACACTGGTTGTTTGGGTTGAATAAGCAGTCAAATGTGTGTGTGACAATTCCTATTTTATCAATCTAAACCCTTCCAAATCACTTAATCACTAATTCCCTTTCGATTGTATAGTTAAATGAGCGGGCGTGGCTGTCTCACAGATTCACACCAAGCTGCACCAAAACAGCACTGAGGGTGGCAGTAATGCAACATCCTTACAAACATTAAAGAAGAGGAGGAGGACAAATCAGCCAAGCAGCTGTGCTCCACACTGACTTCCTCTGTTTTATAATCTGCTAATTCACATTGACTGCACAGTGGTGGCAGACGTGAATAATCCAAAAGTGTTGCTGTTTAATTTCTGCTGTGAACAGACTTCATCAGGATGAGTCACAAAGAGAAAAGTTGCATATCATAGCTACACATACAAAGAACAACTCTGACAGTCATGCAGCTTACAGACAAGAGATGATGTCATGTAAACAAGTGCACCATGCCTTAACAAGTGCAACAGCTGCAGTTTAAGGCATTGGAGGGTACATGAGCGCAGCAACAGGACAACACTGAGGCCAGTACCTCTGAACATGTCACATACTTAGATCATTTTACTTCATCTGCAGTGGAGGCTGGACTTTATTGTCCATGGACGACCACACATCTCCAGATATATCAATAAGTTATGATAAATGATTCTTTATGGGTTCAGGAAATTCTCCTGTTAGGTTCAAGTTACCCTTTGAAAAAGACACTCAACTCTTCAAATTACAACCGTTGTGTCATTGATTATTTTATTATCTGTAATATAATTAAATATTGAGAAAGCTCAGTGTCTCCCTGAACTACAGCCACTAAACTGAGTGTTGCTCTGGTCCACTATTCTCCACCTCTGGACATCTACAAAAATATCAACTCTGCATTGATTCTACAGTTTTGGTCGTGGTTGTATAGTCATCCTAACATCATGGCTGTGTCCACATGGTTGGTCCAATCGTCAATTACAGCTTGCATTGGTTGATGAAGTTATTGGAAAAAGTATAAAATCGCTGCGATGCATTCCTGAGTTGATTCCCCCTCCCTCCTCTCCACTGACGGGCTCTTGAATTACACTTGACCTGATTGTCTGCTTGATACTTGGTCCAAGATTAACATGGGGCTAATGACTGTCACTCACAGCACAGCACTCGGCTGAGCTTCACACGTACTCTTAACATTTTCTGAGAGCTTTGGCTCAGCTGTTCTACTTCTACAAAGCTGACTGTGCTCTCGGTATATCTTGAAATTCATCATGCAACTTACTACATTCCTGTAGTGTAGTAACAAAAGCCGCCAACAACAAATGAGAGTATAGTGTGTGTGTGTGTGTGTGTTTCTGTGTATATATATATAACGCAAGTGCTATATTACAGTCGCCAATATATCCTTCTGTTAATTAAAAGCTGGGTCTCCAATAATGGCCAGGAGCATGGTCAGCAAAAACAAATAAAGGCCAACACAGGGCCGGGTGTATAAATGATGGACATGTGTATGCCATTTCCTGCATATAAGTTTATACCTATAAACACAGACTGTGTCTCCTCATTCATTCCTTTCGACCATGCACAAAAAGGGATTTTCCAAACTGATCCAATGTTAAATAGAGGTGAAAATACAATGAAATCCAATAGATGTAATTTAACATAACATAAAATAACCAACTCCACAGAGCTTCATTAATTATCATCATTAGAAGTTATTCTGATCCAGAACCTGTCTGAGCCTCATGAACACGCCTCTAGTCCCAGTAACTGAAGTTCAGAGTAAAATTGGACTTCACATTCACATTCACCGTGACTGTATTAAATTAAACCGATGCAGTTTCCCAACCTGAAAATCTTTCTCAATAAAAGCCCTGTTAAAGTGTTCGTGTCTACTAAAACAGACCAAATGATCACAGAAGTGTTAACGTCATATAGCTGTAACTCTAAAAGGAGATCAAGATGAGGCCTCCTACTTAAACATGGCCAGTTGTGGTTAGAAATAAGGCCTGTTACCTTCTGAAGTCAAGGTAAATAAAGGCCCTGGCCATAATTAGAGGAACATATACTGTATCTTCACTTGTTGACTCTCACGTTTCATTCATGAGGACACAGAAAAAGGTTTCTCTTGAAAAAAGAAATGAAACTGCACTGATTCTTTAAGCGAGAGGATGTAACTGCTACTGTGTGATGTGAGCTGACACCAATTTCTGCTTTAACTAACATTATTGGGGATTTTACTGGTTTTTGTGACCCAGTGTCCTTTGACCTTTTGCTCAGACTCTCCCCTCAACCACAACTTAGCAACTACAGCCAGGTATGGGAGGTCGTTCAGTCAACCTTTGGATGTCTCAACGTGATGAAGCAGAGCGTGTGAGGACCAATCAGAAATACAGAAGCAAAAGTGTAAGGAGTGGTTTTAACAGTTTCTCTGCTGTCAATTCCAGGTCCATGTTGTCAACTACATTATTTTAGGACTGGAGCTTCCTCAGAAGAAACCATGCCTCTGTTCTCTCTCCTGCATGTTATTGGATTTAGGAGGTTTACACTCTTGTAACCCAGCAAAGGTATTTATGTATTTATGTAGGTGTTATGTTTGCCAAACTCAGAGGTTTGTCCTTCTTCCCTAACCTTAAGAGGGATCCATTACATACGAAGAGGTGAATCAGTGGCTTTTAATAGTAGATCTCCTCACTGCTGATGGTGAGGTCTGCTGATGGCTTGGCTCTAGCTCCGAGGACATTTGCTCTTTGTTTAAAGTTTGTTAAAACACTGTGAAAGCTGCAGGCAGAACAATCATAATCATTACTCTCTCCACAACAACAGGCTGCTGAGCTTTTAACCTCATGTGCAGTATTTTGTAACTAATCACGGCAGCTGCAACCAGGGACAGATCACTGAGCTGAAGAAAACAAATGGTGAATCTGAGCTGAAATAATAATAAAAAAATAAAAATAAAACTCTTGTAAAAGAGTCAGAATGGTGTAAGTATGCATTCACTTCCTGTTGTGCTTAGTGAAGTGCGTTTAAATCATGACACAACCACTTAACTTAGGGTAAAAACTGAGATCTATAATATATAATCTATAATGACTGACTTGGAGTTTCTGGTTAAAACAGGTTTTATCATTGGGCCCTTCATAGCTGCAGTGCTGCCAACAAACAGAGTGGGTTTAAGCCTATTTAAATGACTGCATACGGACACCGACCACGGGTTTACGACTGCAACTCGGGTTACAGTCTGCTGAGCTGCTCTGGTTTCCTGCAAGGGAAGAGGAAGAGCAATTCCAATACACTGAGTCCTGCCTCCATTACAGCAAATAAACTACTTTCATTGACCCAAATGAGCCAGAGAAAGAACTAAACACAACACATACTCAGCAGGGAGAGCTGGAGAGGAGATTAATCTGTAATGCGGCTTCTGATGATTATGATCAACTCTGCATATCGAATAAATATAGAATAGAAATAACGACCTGTTTCTAGCAAAAATCTGTTTAAGTCTGTAAAGACTAAACTACCAAGATGTGTAAGATGGTCTGTCTTTTCTAACTTACTCTCTGAGTGATCATGGTCTTGTTAGCGTGTTGTATGTGGACACATGATCATTGGCCTCAATGTATTACTGGTCAAAAGCAGGAAACGTATTTGAAGCACTTATGGTATAGTTAGTTATAAGTAGCTAATATATAATCTGCCAGTAACTGTTGATTTAATGGTTTTGATGGTTTAGGTTACAGAAGAATTAGCATTACCTCCAGCTGAGATGATACACTGCTGCCATTTTCATCACTGTAGAGAGGTTGACAGGTGATAGTAAATAAGCAGGGGAGGAGCTCAGCAAAGGTCGACTGCTAACTGTGGCCACGGATCAGCAAAAGTTACACAGGCTCGCTTTAAAGAGTAACATTTCTTTTTACGTTCGGCCATGTTTAGCTGAAATGAAATGCATGGAGGAAAGTAACAGGAATAACTGCAGGTGTAGAAAGTAACAACGCTAGATTGAAGCAGTCTCTGGATGGCGGGGGCTGCGCCCGTGGAGGATTAAATGTTCAGGTAACCTCCCGCCTTTATTTGTCTTTTTTAAATGAAGGCCAGCCACAGCATGGTGAGCGCCATCACCAGCAGCCCCGACAGGAAGAAAGACATCCGCGAGGCCGTGACCTTGGCTGGGTTTAGCTCGCACGGGTTAACCAGGCTCCTCTCCTCCTCTTGCAAATTGATAGCCACCCTCAGAGTGTGACCGTGAGCTTGTTCTTCCTCCTCCTCTTCCTCCTCGTCAACATCATCATCAACCCACTCAACCTCACTGTCCTCCTCATCTTCTTCTAGCAAACAGTCATGTCTGTGCCGCGGCAGCGCCCCCCCCGGCGCCGGGGACACACTACATGCTCTTACCTTGTATCCGAACAGAGACTGCCTCCCTCGCTGTGCTCAGCAGCAGCAGCAGACCAAGAGAGACAGATAACAATGAACAGAGAAGTGGAATATGGTCAACTGACAGGAGAAGCAGGACAGGGGGGAGAGAGGGATGAGGAAATGGAGGAAGGTGATTCTGGAGGGAAGGTACAAGAAAGGGAGGCTGGTATCTAACAGGGAGGGGCCATGGGTGCAGCCCCTCACCCCCCACAACTTTTAATCAAGCTGTTTTTGGTATGGCCTGACAGAAGTCACTCCACAGCTCGCTACAGTTAATACAGTTGTTTGCATTGTGGAGCCACATGTAAACATCACGGCGAGGCTGAGCTCACACAGCAGTGATCACGAGGTGAGATTGCTGAACTTCTTACTCCTGTGTGTTTCCTTTGTCGTCATAGATACAGAATCACTACAACAATTAAAGATAAACTTTTCAGAAGTGACATATGGCTTTGAGAGCAACAAGTCATAACAGGACTCATACCTTTGTAGCTATTCATTATAAAGCTGTGCTCCTTTAAGGTGTGAGAATAAAGTGAGCAGTTGTAAACAAGCAGGTTAACAACTGGCTCTCTATCTATATCTAAACTATTTTAAGTCTGGTGGGTCAAAGTTGAGAGACCAAAGATATAGATTAGGCCAACCCAGTGGTCTACTGAGCCTGTCTGGTTATCTGAACGCTTCATCTTTGTTGATTTTTCCCTAATTCCAAAGTCTTGCTTATTAACGTGTCCAATATAAAGTTAACGGCACCACATTAAAATAAGCGTAGCCTTCTATAAATGGTTTGTAACTAGGTTATAAATCATGTTTTTTTTTTTTGTTTTTTTTTTAATGAACAATTCTGTATTGGCTAGTTAAGTAGCCAGCTCTGGTTGTTATACTGGATATGAGCAGTGGTTCAGTATTAGGCAGATGAGATAGTTAGCTGGATGCACTTATGCTACATCCACATTGATACGTCTCAGTTTGCCTGGTGGGTTTCCAGCCCCTGAAATAATGATGGCCACACGTTTTACTTCCTGATTGGTTCTCATAAATTACAATATCTTTCCTGATATGCTTTGCCAAACCCAATCTATGTTGTCCGTCACCATTGGAGCCTTAAACTCATGTTCCACCCCATCATCAGTCCAAGCAAAGATATCTCTGATCTTCAGGGTAGACAGTCTACTTACTGTCTGTACCAGCATGCAAATGTGTCCTGTGGTATGAGGTGTAAGCATGGACAGATTATATCTATAATGTGGAGCTAAAACACCTGGATGCAAACGAATCAATGTGGATGTCACGCTGGGAACAGGTTGGCTAAATCTGACAGAAGCTGCAAGGTGCAAGTTAAAGCAAAGCTGCAACAAACTGCTGAATGGAGACTGACTCTGTTCGATCGCAGCAATCACTCTGTGGGCCGCCCAGCTGTATGGGCACAATGATGCAATTAAGCATGTGCTGAGGTCCTACCCCAAAGAGCAATTGTCCAGTCAAAGTGCAGACAAAGCAGCTGTGGGTCAGATTTTGAACACGATTGAGGTGGGCGGCATGGGACAAAAGGGGAACGTGTTATAATCTGCAGGATACACTGATTATTAGTTTACCACCTACAGTGGTAATGAAGCATTTCATCCACAGCAATGAGTTTGCATATCATTAATTAATTAAGGTGATGTTAGAAGGGTGGAGGGAGTCTGTCCTGGTTGCTACGATATGAGAATTTAAAGTAAGTGAAAAGTCAAACATATTGATTGTTTATATGTTGGTGAATGTGTTTCCTCCTTCACCTCCACGACCTTGTCCTACATTCCCAGCAGGTGAGGATATTGACTAGGACATAGTAGTTAGCAGGACATCGTATATGCAGTCATCAAATACTCATTTAAGACCCTCGATTTTCATTTTACTTTTCTTCCATTCAGCCAAAAAAAAAAAAAAAGATTGAAAAGGGTCTCCTGCAGATGGTGGTTTTTTACTCACAAGAGTTAATCAGTGAGCTGGAGCTGATCAAATCTGGCAGCAACAGTTCAGCTGGAAACATCTACAGGTCGCACATGAAGGATGAAACGCCCACTTCGGTCTACTTACATGTCAAGTCTAGAGATGATTTTCTACAGGAATTACCACAGATTTTGAAGCCAGCTAATCTGCTACTGTTATCTATGTCTCAAACCAGGGCCTCATCCCTCAGAGGACCACAGGCCAAACCATGATGAGATGGTCTGATCTTTTTGCTTTACACCACTAGCCTTACCATTTCTACGGCTCCTATTGCAATCCTGACAACTCTTACTTTATTTTGTACAAAACCTTAAGATTTTAAAAGGCCCTTGGTTTTACTGTTAACTGCTGCATGGAGCTGAACAGTGAGGCTATTTAATTAATTTGATCGTGATTCGTCTCCACTGTAGTAAGAAACAACAGTTCAGCCAAAAGAGGAAGAAGACAGTCAGCTGATTTATTCCTGACAGTCACAGGATATTAAATGTTCGTTTAAACGTCTCGAGTCTGAGCTGAGTTACTGCGACAGAAAAACAGCCACTGAAAGATCCTGTGGTTTGTAAAAGGACGGTAAGGGACAGAGAGGCGGTCCAACCAGGGCTGCACACTTGACGGAGCAGCAGGGAGGGAAGAATGGAAGAGAGGAAGAGGGGAAGGGAGGGAGGAGGGGAAGAGGAGAGTCTAGAATCTGTTTTGGCAGAGCAAAGGTGTCTAAATGCCAACAGGAAGGAAGAAACATCAGAAAACTAGCTGGTATGGGCAAATCTATAATGTGGTCTGCATTTCTCTAAAATGCACCATCAGTCTGTCAATAATCTTGGCATCTGAGACGACAGGAACTCTGCAGGAGCTCGCCATGAAACACTTGAAGGTATTTCTGCGCTGTGCTCAGTGGGGCTGATGATGAGGATGTAGGGTTGTGCACAGGGCCAGGTCTAGCCTGCAGGAATCTAACAGCTCAGGGATGGTGATGCAATGGAGACTATTTCTGTTTTTTCATCTCATGTGTCATCATAATTCTGAGCATTCAGCAACAATATGAAATTATCGAGATTGTGCCTCAAGGTTTCAGGAAAAAAAAGAAAAGAAAAAAAAGTGCCATTATGGCTGGATTCTTGAGTGCTAAAAACAAAGGAGATATCATTAGTGTGCAGGATCCTATGGCTGGGATAGAAACTGAGTCTTCAAGTTCTGAGTGGCGGTCAGCCGAAGGCCGGGAGGAGACACGGGCAGGTCAAAGGACTGAGAGTCTCTCTGACCTTCAGTGTCATTGTCTGAATGCACTAGAAAGGATGGTCGGGGCTGTGGGGGAGAGGATGGAGCCGGTGGGGGTTGCACCGGGGCTTGAACAGGCCCAGACTTCGCACAGGAAGTGAAAGGAGAAGGAGGAGGACGACGAGGAGGACAGACGTGGCAGAGGTACAAGACAGAGACACAGAAAAACAAATAAAGGTTTCCAGGTAGGGGTAGATATGGGGGACAGGATTGGAGGGTGAGACAGATTGGGGGAGGGGGAGTCAGTCCTCTGGCGACTTATTATTGTTCTTTAACTTATTTTCTTGTGCTCTTTGGCTCGTCAGTCTTTCACCGATCACATCAGGCACAAGAGGTTCATGCAAATGCATCATCAGGATAAACCCGGCCATGCGACTGATTGGCACATCAAGCAGGATTGCAAAGCTTGCGGTAGCCATTCACAGAGCAAACGCAGTGATGGGGGGTGAGGGGGTGAGGGGTGGGGGCAGTGGGGGGCTTAGGTTAAAGGAGGTGGGATCCAGGACAAGGCACCTACAAAGGTGCCAGTATGCTTCAAACAAAAGTGGTTGACACAAACCCCCTCCCCTTCTACATATCCAGCTCTCTTCAGGTGGCCAGCGTTTAAAAGCACCCTAACTTTTCCGAGACCGACTTCACAAAGCGACCGGACAGGTGTGTGCAGGTGAGGTAAAGTGTGCACGGTACAGCACCATGAACTCCCTTGTCCCCCATTTGTACACTTCATCAAGCCCTTCTCCCTCTGTGATGGCCAGCTCTACATTTTCAATCCTGTGTCTCAACTCACATACTTCCATCATGTGGAGTACCTGGACGCTGCCCTTCTTACCCTACACGGTCACCATTTTGACTACGCAGCAGAAGGCGAGCGGCCGCTGATGTATGTATTCTCAAACTTGTGAAAGTGGCGACCGAGGAGGGAGGACACATGTGGCACACAGGGGAAAGTAAAATGTTGAGTTTAAGTCAAGTGAGCAAAGCAGCTGGAAACAGGCGACAATCGTGGTCACATGCTGCTGTCATTATTTGCGGTGAGTGCACAACAGCACAGTGAGTGTACCGAGTACGCCATGTGAGTGTACTGACCGAAGTATCCGAATTGAGACACAGTGCTGCCATTCAGAACGACTACAACCACCTCTGTCCTCAGACATCCTCAGGCAACACTTCTGGTTGGTTTGAAGCATACTGAACCCTTTATGCTGCAGCTGAGCACAGTCTGTTGTTGCTTGGTTAACACAGAGGGCCATGGCCACAGCCTCCAGAGCCATTCTCTATGCTGTTCATGAGGACAACACTGGACAGTGTTGACCTCCTGGAGCCACGGCCAGAAAGCGTTAGATCAGAGCACCTTTACCTCAGACACGCCACCAACTACTCTGTGCGCAGGTACAATTGCGGACATCCTCCCCTGCACATACACACACAAACACACATACACACACACCATCTCCACATTGGCAATTATGAAAAAAAAATCCTGAAGTGTCTAGTCCCTCTGACTGCAGTTATTGTCATGCTAAAGCAGTGAAATGATATGGAGAGAGCCAACAGCACCACCTAATGGAGGAGTTGTGAACATCTCTAGATGAACCTGTCCATACATTACATGCAGATTTTTACACATCGATAAAAATAGCAGGAATATGCAGCTGAAGACGATACTGCATTTGTCTTCATACACTAGTACCATACCAACAATACCTAGACTGAATACTTTTAATATTGTGTCTTTTCCTAAACACACACACCTAGATGTTAGATGTCATATCAACATCTGTACAGGTGTTGCCCTTTTTCACAGTAGACATTTCTGATCATAGTAGGAAAGATCATAGATATTAATAACATTAACGTCTCTGTTCTGTTCAGGTGTCCACTAAAGCTGATGCAGCTAAATGGATCTGAGCCAACATGCATTGGATTATAACACCTGCAGGTCAAACTGTCTGCCATGAAAAAAGATATTTCGGGACATTAGAATAAAACTGTCTGACTTAATTTGCTGGCGGGCTTTAATGGCACGCAGCCCTCTGAGGGATCTGCACAAATGTGACAGTGGTGAGGTGTTGTATATCCTTCAGATCTAACTGAAGAAAGCATACAAAGGAACAGTCTGATATTTTAGAAAAATCCTTGTTTAACATGTGTGCCCAGCACATGCATAGCCCGGCCTAGCTTATCTTAGCATATTATAGAAAGGAACCTGCAGGAGCTGCTGGCACAGTTTCATCACATGAAGAAACACACCACTCGACTGACAGTGTATGTGGATCACTGACCTCTGTGGATGGATGGATTATATCTAAGACAATAGTGAACTGTAGTGTATTCTCTCATCGGGCTGCTGGACTCACCGCTGGTTGCAGCTGCCCGTTGATGCTCGCTGTGCGGAATGGCGAGTTGGTGGAAAGACGCTTGTCCCACTCGCTGGGCCGAGGCTCTGGGACCGACTCCATGAAGCTCCTCTTCAGCTCGCTGATGCTAGTGTGGTGACGCATGATCTCAGTCTGGGTCTTATCCACGTCCTTCAACAGAGAATGTAAAAGTCAGACCAGGTAGAGAAAGAGAAGGGACCAAGTGACAAGATAGGAGACAAAACACAATGATAGAAAATGACTGAATAAGGTGTGAAGGAAAGGAGGAGTAAAAAGAACATGCCACCATGAAGGAAGTTAAGATTTATATGATGAAAGAAGATAAATAGCCAGAAAAGATATTGGGGAAAAAGAAGCTGTTCTTCATCTGTTTGTTTTTCTATGCAGTGGCCTGGTGTGCTTCATGTTCAGTCCCAATGACACACTGAGGTCATGGAAGAAGCTGTTTTTCAGACACCAGTCTGTCATGGGAGGAGTCAGCATCTGCCTGCTGTCATCCCTGATCCATATTTGAGCCACTGAGATTTTGGGAGTTTACAGCCTTCTCTAAATCTCCCTCATGCAGGGTCGTGATATCAGAAATGAAGAAGCAGAGGCGCTGAGGATTACTCCTGATTACTTCGTGCTAATAAGGCGCACAGCTTATGGTTATCATCGGCGCCTTTGAGATGAGATGTCAAAACTCTGAGAAAACCTGCATGTGGAAATGGAGCTTTTCATGTCCAATCTGGGTTCAAATGAGGTGCAGGACAAAGGCAGCACGATTAAAGAAAAGTCTGCATGCTGAAGTTCAGAAAATTGAGAAAGAAAGTGAAAGAAGTGAAGTGTCCTCAGGCTGTTTGTGTGAAATCAATGTTTCTCAGAGAGGTTGGATATCCACATCAGGGGTTGGCGAGAGACTTTGGCCTCGGGTCAACTTCTTTTTTTTAATTCATTAGATGGTGGGTCAGAATGTAATTAAAGGCTAGTTCAAGGAGCTGATTGATAAAAATGCAGCTGGAATTGCATGTCATGTATATGGGTTTGTGCTCTGGGAAAAAGATTGTGACAATCTTTTGGGGAGTTGGAGAAGCAAATAGGAGAGGGGGGAGACATGTCACATGATTTGCAGACTGAGGTTGTGGCCCTTTTAAGAGCTGTAGAGGCTGGATTTTACACATCATGCAGTCTTGGTGCAGCTTTAGTGGCGAAAGTTCATCAGTATGAGTTCTACCAAATTGATATGCATGTCGTCCCTTCTCTTCTGAAAGTATAACCTTAATGCACAGGATGTCATCAGGGCAGTAATCAGAGCAGCACAATCACACACAGACAGTAAACACAGCACGAGCACTGTGAGGTACAGGTTCATGTGGTGAATGAATCAAATGAAAAGAGAGTGGAGCACCGACCAAAGACATGAAGAGCAGTTTGAGAGTTAGTGACATAACTTGGACATACATGACTGGGAAAGAACAAAAGAGTCGTTTTTTTTTTTTTTTACTTTTTAATCGTCTCACTCAATGGAGCCATTTTGACTTTTGTTCATCGGGTAAAATTAATAACATCAATGATGGCTGCGTTTTATTTCCAGGCTTCACTCACTAGCTGTGTCCAGAAATCAGTGAGCATGTCCTTCAGAGGCTGCATCTGCATTTGTGACTGGACAACAAGACAAAACAACTACTCAGTGGCTGGTTTACAGCTCTTCCAGATCCAGATTCTTTTGGTTTTGGGTTTCACTCATATTTACTCAGTGGTCTTCAACTCCTTTAATATGTCTATTGATGAGCTGAAGTTGTAGCTGATTGGTCAAGCTACATTACAGTACAGTCCATATCCTGACATGTGAAGTGACAACAAATAAAACAGGAGCCAGAGGCCGGAGGCCGTTAACAGCTGTACAGATGACTGTATCTGTCCGGGTACAACAACCCTGATGAAGTTGTGAGGAATTTATAATATGAAGGCATTAACCAGGCAGGGTGGTGCAGCCCAGCGCAGGATCCAGAAATGCAAAGGCTGATAAAGCAGTAGGTGAAACTCTGCACTGGCACTGTGACCTTTGACATGTGTGAGTGTGTGTGTGTGTGTGTGTGTGTGTGTGAGCGTGCACAGCTGTTAGCAGAGGAGCAAACAGGTGGAGATCCATTCAGATAAGGCAGCATAAAGCCAGTTGTCTGTGAAAACTGCGTCTTAGACTTTTTTTTTTTTAAAGCAAATGAGCAGCGATGATGATGTACTGCTTCAACTGTAAATAAACCACTTGTATTAATCGGCTATTAGAGGTGTTTAAATCAACATTAAACGACCTCATGTTAATTGTCTTTAAAGCAGGAACGTTGGTAAATCACTCACTTAATTGTATCCCTGCAGCTGAGAGAAGCAGCAGGACGTGATGGTAAATCTCCAGCCTTGGATTACAGAGGAACCCCAGAGCAGTGCTATTATTCAGCTGACCGCAGGCTTTACCTTTAAGGTATGTGTAAATGAACCCACACACATACAAAACTACACATTAGCCACTCTGTATTCTGTTGTTTGGGAGTGAGCTGTGAAATTTACTACTTATGTAGTGAGATACAGGAGACGTAAAACAGTCACAGAGCAATGAGATCGAGCCCCGTGTTTTTATGCTGTAGCTCTGAAACTCATTATTTCTAATGGCGTGCACTGAACCACAGCAGCTTGTAATCCATTTGGTGAGCTAATGCAAGTAAAACTTTTGACACCTGCGTAGCCAGGTGTGGAGAGTAAACAGGAAGTAAGCCTGTGGTCACTATTGAGATTCACCGCCAAGTCCTGGCTGCTCTACAAGAGGCACGTCTTGGACTTTAACTGCAAGTGCCATCGAGCTAATATCTGTCAACCTCACTTATTAGTTGTGATTCAACAGAATCAGTCTGAAACGAGGTCTTTCCCAATCATATATTTCATACAGTGAAAATATAAAAGTGACTGAGACAATGTCAGAGTGAAGTGAAGCTACTTGCATGAGAATCAGAGAGGAAAATAGTGCATGCCAAGCCTTTGGGGTTAAGCTGAAAACAAGGCAAGAAATGAAGAGAAAGAAAGAGAGGAGTAAAAGAAGCAAAGCAAAAAGAGAGAAATCAACACAAAGTCCATGCAGGAAGAAAAACATGAGGACAAACAGCCAGAACAGACATCTGAAGACTGAAGATACGAACCTCCAGCATTAAATTGCTATGTCTGATATAAATAGTTTCACCCTCAAGTTTCTTAGCTCTTTTCTGTGGGAGATTAGGAGAAAGGGAAGAGCTGGTTGGAAATAATGCAGGACTGATTCAGACATTTTAATATTTGATTTGCAGTGAGCAGCATCGACAACGACAGGAATCACAGAAAAATAAAAGCACTATGAGGTTGCAGCTCTCAGGATGCCCAGCTCAGCGGGGGACTGAATTCAGAATTCAGTAACACACACACAGACATACATACACACACTCACTCACTCAAACACACACGCACATTGTGTGTATGAGAAGCCAGGCAGATAGACAGTGGCTGCTGGTTGTGGAGGTTACATGCTGTGCATGCAGAGGCTGCTGCAGTGCAGTGTGCAGGAGGAGGAGTGTCAGTGTGCGTCTGCTGGAGGAGTCGCTTCAGGAATTTGCACATTTGAAAAAACACGTTAACTTCTGGCTGTTTCACCAAATGTCAATCACACTTCTTACGACTGACTGAAATGATTATTGATGCATACCACATGACTTCACTTAGAAATGTGGTCTATTCTTAGTTTGGACCATCCAGTGTTCAACTTAACACACCTCTCACTCTCTGTCTGGCAACATACACGTCTACTGCAGGTGTGTGGACTAAGAACAGTGAAACGTAGGGTTGGTTGATAATCAAAATGTAACATCACAATGCAGCCATCCATTCTATCATTATACTTAAAGTATAAATATAATTTCCTGTTTACTGTTTTGCACATCACAAAGGTGCAAACATTGAAATGAAGCAGTGCAAAGCCAGTTCTTGGTGGAAACTAAGTCTCATTTCGATTTGCGATCCTAAAATCTACAGTCATCAGACTCCTTTCACCTGTTCACTCTAACGACAATTCAAATCAGCATTATCATATTCTGCAAACAGAGCAAACTCCTGGAGGGACGGGCTGTGATGAGCTTTCTCCTGAACAGAAATGAACAGATGTGAGTATGAGAAGAATCCTCCCTCTGTACGTTAATCTGTGAACCAGTATAACTCGATGTTTGCTTCTTGAGAAGGAGAAATCAGGTGGTTGTTTGTTTTTTTTTTATATATTGCAGCATATTTCCAAACAGTTGCAGGGGATCACAGCGACCAGACAAATCGATAAGATTTCTCCTTGGTCCAGAGAGCAAAGTAAAGTGGTGGCGCGTGAACGAGCCTTCACAGAAAGACAAACAGAAACCACAGGACAGTCCATCCATCAGAGAGCTCAGTGTCTGTGCAGTGATTAGAAACTGAAACGCAAATTAAAAGTCTTAAGATGTGTAACTGATGCATGGAAGAGAGTGGTGTGCTGGCTCAGGAACATGCTAACCTTCCTCACTCGCCCCACCTCCGCCTTTGTTTTGTCCTGAGGAGAGTGCTGCTCCCCAATCAAAGGAAAGACACAGTTACTGTTATAATAATAATAATAATACGTGGTTATAATAATATTAAAAATAAATGAACAATTAATAGCATTGAACCTATATTATATATATGGATCCAAAAGTCTGAGACTCCTTGTGAAGATGCTTCTATTTACCATTTGTTTTGAATGCAACACTATTGTTTTGATTATAATTGATGAATGAATCTTAGTGTTTGCTTGTCTACTCTCCATTTTAACCAAAGTTTGTATTCTTGCTGCAGGGACAAAACCTGGCACATAATCTGACAACAGGTCCGGGACAGTCAGGACTCCGTGGTCTTCTCTGGTCTTCAACAAGTTCTGGGTCTGGTTTTGCATCCTGACCCTGCTGCAGTATGACTCCTCATCCCCAACAGAGATGCAAACTGCGGGTGAGGCATGTCTCTGAAGGACTCGCTTCTGTCAGGCGCCGTGTTCTCCCTCCTGGGCAGTGGTTTAAAGACTGACACCATTAGATTTACCTGATTGTGGTGGTTTAAAATGCAATGCACTGGTCCATTAGAAACCAGGAACATCCTGCCTGCGTGTGTTTGTGTGGCAGCAGCTGTTGCCGAGCTGCTTTGGACAAAATGTCTCTGTCTTAAAATAATATATTTTGACTTTTTTCATGTCAGTGTCATATTCGGATTCAGGCTACAGAGAGACAGCTACAGTTCAAGTTGTCACTTCTATATAAAGCTGCTGCCACAACGTCAGTATGACATCAAAAGGCCACAGTTTGACCCTGACGAAGCTCCTCTTTACATGAAATATTGTTTCACCATTATCAACCTGCTGAGTGATTTAAAGCTCAGACTTTTGGACCCTAGATACATGTGTGTAATAATTTCACCATTTATCTGGTGGAGCAGGTCCCAGCACTGCTTCAGTCTGATCATGCATCAAGCAAACAAACCTGACTCTTTTTCTCTCTTTCCCCGTTGGCGGTGGTCACAGAGGGGGAGTGCCTCCGCTCTCTCCTGGCCAATGTCTGGTAGCACAGACAAAGCTCACACATCAGGATCAGTACCACACAACAGTCCTGTTTTCACATGGAGCTACAACTAAACCTGGAAACCTTTTGGTGAAATCATCCTCAGCGCTGGTAAACACATTAAACACACAGTGAGGTGTCACTACCTTGATTTCTGGGGTGGACTCTGGTCTGGGGCTGTGGCTCTTGCCGTGCTCAGCCTGGTGACTCTCCTTCTTTAACTCGGCCTTCCTGTCTGCCGAGCGGCGGCCTTTAGGTGTGGAGCCGTCGTGGTGGTCGTGGCGAGGCAGGATGTGCAGCAGCGGCGACGGGGATGCCTCCCCAGGAGACACCGGTGACATAACGGGGGCGCTGACCGGACGGGTGGATTTGTTGTCAGGGGTGGACGCCATGGCTGAGGTGGATAGAGAGTAGAGGTAATGATAGAAATGCATGTAAACCTACAGCATTATGTAAATCAGATGCCTTGTAGCTTTGGATTTAATACAACAATGGCTGCTGCTGTGGATGCAATCGAACTGTCTCAACCGTTCAGATGCTGGAAATCGATCACCATGTTTGACTGGAATAAGATCATAAGAAGAGAAAACCCAGTCTCACATAAAAGTTTCACGATTTTGTTTTGTCGGCTTTTCTGGGGATTAAAAAAAAAAAGAAAGAAAGTTCTCTTGTGCTCAAAACTGCAACGACACGCAGCTTTAGTTTTGTTATTGTCATCCAGAGCACATCTATGAGATGCATCAGCAGCAACAAAACAGGTGATTTGGAACGCAGCGTTTTTCTCAGAACAATGTGGTTAAGATACTGTGAACTAGAAATAAAAGTGGTCACATGAACAGGGCTGGAAAAGCAGGTATTAAATATTAACAGCAGGAGAGCTCTGTGCAGTGTGGCTGGTCTGTGTTCTCACCACAACATAAAAAAATACAGATGTTGTACAAACTTAGTTACATAATGCTTGTGTACCAGACAACAGAGAGAGCAGAGCCAGAGTCTGTATCTGTATTACACTGCAGTGAAAAAGTGCAACCTGAAACCTGTGATCCTTCCTCCTTTTCTATTGATGTGTGATGGCGCATTTCCTCACACAGACTGAAACACTGGAGATGAGAGACAGACACAATAACACTGATCCTAAGCTCTGAAGGTGCCCAGTGGCACAGGGACAACAACCAATTTCTTTTTTTCCTGCTGTTAGACAGAGTGAAGGAGAGGACGATGGTAGGAGGCAACGATTTCCCAATTCTCTACAACGAGCCACTGGGACTTCATTAAGAAAACCAACGCATGGACAAACATCAACTGGACAATTAACTTACTTTATAAAAAAGGCAATGAAACCTTTTCTACTGTGTGCACAGACACTGTGGAGGGAGCTAAACTTCCCTCTGAACAACAACACGTCTCACTGAGCCTGTTACTGACAGGAGGCTCTGGAGTGTGTCTGAGACCAGGACGCAGAGCGAAGCCAGGGTTTGAAGGAATCAGGAAATCCCATGTTCACAGAGTCCTGTCCACCTGTGATCACGTCAAAGTGAGAAATGTTCCTCAACTTCAAAACTCTCGCTCAAGTTCATCCGTTTAATAGTTATACTGCTTATCTGTGAGGCTGAGGTCTATCCCGGCTGATTAAGGGCAAGGGCGGGGTAGAGCCTGGACAGGACACTTGTCTATACTCAGGCTGAAGTGACATTTAAAGTTAATTCATGTCTCCACTGAGGTGGAAGAGCACAAGTTCAGCCTCCAGAATAAAATGACATCAGTCGTCAGATGTCATCTGTCTGAGGTAAAGACATAAAACCTGATGACAGTGGCCTCTGCAGCCGTGTGCCCTGATGTGTGCACCCAGTTTAAATCAATGAAGGAGGGTTCGAGTTTAGACGGCAACAGGTCATTTGAGATAAAAAGCACAGCAGTGTCGGCCTCATCTCTTTCTACCCGCATCATTTCTTTCAGTAATAAACTCCTTCACTCTGCGTCAATAACCCTTTGAAATCGGTGAATTGTCACTTTTATAGTTATAGTGTTGTGTTTAAGTGTCTGATGTTCTCATTGTGTTCTGTGTTTTTGCAGTGTTTTCTATTGTGTTTATTGTATTGTGTGTATTGTTGGACTTGTGTTGTTTCTTTGATGAAATAGACAATAAGAAAGTTTGAATGTCTGAAGCCAAGTTTCACATGACATGACAACTGATCTATAATGTACAAGTATAATCTATTTATATAAAGTTGTTAAATAACCTTATTGATCTGATGTGGTTTAGAGATCAGTTTGAGTGTTTTAATACCACACATAAATAAATATTAACCAGGTATTTGCAACATGAGGAGTCTCAGATCCTTCGATTGGGTCAAAGTAGCTCAGAGTGAAAAAGGTTGGAGACCTCTGAGGTAGTGTGACCATCACACACACACACACACACACACCTCCATCCAGGCTGCGTGAGTTCCTCTTGCTGGATGAGCGCTGGAACAGAGGAGCCGGTCTGTCGATCAGAGAGCTCGCCTGTCTGGTCTGAGCCTGAGTACGACCGCTGTAGCGAAACTTGGAGCCCAACGCCAGGAACTTCCTGGGAGTGGTGGCCATCTCAGTGGAGGTGAGCCTGCGCACAGAGAACACCAGTCCTGATCCTCTGGGCTGATCTGGGTCACACACAGGAAGTTATGTGTCCAACAGTGGCCCAACAGTGACCTCAATGACACAACACCCACCTGAAGAAGGTGTGATGCTCCACACACACTTTCCATAGCTTCTTGGCTGCCTTGTAATTGGGGAGTTTGAAGCCAATTGCACTCTCATATTGTTCCACCTGTTGGAAATCAAATGCTAGACTAATAAGTAACTTGTGGTGGGAGTAGATTGCAGATGGATGAATGTGTGCTGATATGAAAACACTGTGTACCTCAGAGGGTCTGATTTTAATGAAGAAGCTGCTGCGTTTGTACGACACCTTCAGGACTTTGGGCCATGGGAAACGATTGATCCTCAGTTTGTCTTTGTAAACCATCAGACCACTGGAGCAAACGCCCAGCATGATGTCGACACCGTCCAGATCCTGACAGACACAGAGAGAGAGAGAAACAAAGGAGCTGCAGATTTCAGACAGTGAAGGTAAGGCTAGCTTTTTTTGTTTTGTTATGTTTTAAACAAACTGCACTTGGGTTATTTTGCAGTGAAAGTAGACACAGACAGGAAAGACGGGGAGAGAAGGAGCAACACAGAGGACACAGGCAGGACCTAAACCAGAGCTGGTAGATGATGGAAAAAATCAAAAGTTATACTATAGTTATAGTATGGTACAATTAGATCTGAGGCATGTGGCTGTGCCCAAGACCATACAGTGTTTTAAAGACCAGTAGTAGGATCTTAACTGGACTATAAATCTAAGGAGGTATCTTGTATGTTCCCCCACCAGGTTGACACTGAATTGTTTTTCTTGACTGGATTTTCTGTGGAAACATCTGTCTCTATGATATGATCTAGTAAACAACATATCTTTGAAATGTTCATTTCTGCATGTACAAGTGCTACAAGCAGAAAGTTGCACTCCACTGTTTTTGCATCTGCAGCAGCTGTTTTTAATGGAGCCTCCTTGTAATTCTCACAACATTTCCACCAGAGGGCAGTGCAGTCCTCTAAAACTTCCTGCTTCTAAATTTGGTTCAAATCCCTGCTCTGATGCAAACACACATTGACCTGATTTCTGCTGTAGGACCTTGACGAGCCACTAAGTCTTCCTGCTTCCTGCATGTGCTCTTTTCACAGATGAAAACATGACATTTCTACACTCTTTTCCAGCTTTTAACAGCAGAGAGGAGTTGACTGACTGCTGGTCTCACCTTGGCCTGGTGGAGGTCCACTCCATACATTGACAGCTTCTTGGCATTCTCCAGGAACATCAGGTCCGCCTGGGCTGGAGTCATCGACCTGCCACAACACCACAGCAGAAAGCAGTTTTTAAGGAGAGCTTCCCCTCATCTCTGATTCACTCTTTACTTATGTCTAAGGGGAGATGGCTATGTGTTGTTTGATTATTTTTACATTAATACTATGAAGGTTCAAAGCCTCAGTCCATATGTACTTATGTAAAATAACACGTAATCTAACGGGTGTTGGTCAATCCTTGAGTGTGAACACCACCTCCTACACCACTGGTTCACTGAGGAAGGGCTCTGACCTGTATGTATGGTGCAGCTCCATCATTTTGTCCTCCAGCTCCTTGGTCTGACCCTGGACCATTTTCATCTCCTTCGCATATTCACTGCCATGCACCTCAGGGTCATACTCGCCCAGTTCTGACTGCAGGGCGTAGGAGCCCAGCAGGGCCAAGGTGACGAAGGAGCAAGGAAGGCGGCCCTGCAGGATGTCTTTCCGCAGCTGAAGACACAGGTAGTACCTTCAATGCACAAACAGGGATTAGATGTACTTTGAGTTTGAAATCCATTTTCTGTATTGCATAAGACAAAGACTGACATGGGGTTCAAAGTTTCTTCAGTGACTCTTTGGTCTGGGAAACCAAAGGAAAGATGCACAACTGCAGGTGAACAAGGAGTAAACCGACATCAATCAGAAACCAGGATCACTAAGCACTGGGTACTGTTTAAAGGCTGGACACAAGGGACGAAGCCGAGCTGGCACAGAGGGAGGAGAGAACAGAGGCTAAATACACAGGGGAGGGGAAGACAATGAGCCATGAAAACAATCAGGGCAGGGCAGACAACCACATTAGCAGGAGACACACACACACACACGGGGCAGTTAGTGGTGGATCTGAAACTGTGACTAAAATTAAATAAACCAGTGCAACAGTGGGAAATAGGACATGACTGAGTGTGAGTTAAGATTTCTTTGTCAAACTACTGATCATTGTTCAGGACTGAGCTCTTCTCTGCACAGGCCCCAGTGATGCTTGATTACATTATGGTTAACTCATACTTAATTGGTTAATTTATACTTCATTAACACACAGCAGTCCCTCAAAGTAGCTCTTGTTTGTTTTTCATCTGGGGTACTTTTCCGTGTTATAACTAAAGACCATCATTGGATCGGATCATCATCATTCAGATATTCTGACTCAGGGAGTAGATTATCACATTATTAAAAAGTGCTCAGTGCACTAAATCTTAAAAACAAAGATCTCAATCTCAATGAGAAACGCTGGAACTGAAAACACCTGAGTGCCGAGGAACATCAGGTATTTTAATCCTAAATGATTAACTGAGATGGATGCTGGGATAGATTAATACAGGGATTTCTCCTCATACGTCTTTTCCATGTTGAGCTTTTGATTAATTAATGTTTGCAGGCTGTAGTTGACAAAACCAGTGGAACTCATGAGGTACCTTGTTATGTCTTCAGACAGCTGGGCCGGGTCTGGTGGATAGAATTTCACATTGAAGGTGAAATTGTAGTTGGCACCTAAAGAAAAATAAAGAGTGGGTGTCAGTGTAATGAAAGAGTTGTATGATGTCAACAACACTGTTTTGCTTTGGGGTTCTTTTTTGGTAAAGTTGAACTCACTCACCATGTACCTGCCGGCGAATCTCCTTGGTCAGGTCCATCCAAGTCTGATTGAGAGACAAGACAGATGAAGCAAGAGGTTTGACATCATCACACACTGTCTGTCCTTCAGCAGTGAGGCTCAACTAACCATCAGATCACGCTGCCATATCTGTTCTCACCAAATACGTCATTGTAACTACATAGTTGTACTCAGTCGGTCTGTTCCTGCCTGCCAGCAGAGTGGTCATTAAACATGCTCATGTTTTTTGGTGAACCAACAACAAATCCATTTGTTACCAATCAATCTATTTGTATTGAACACTGTTCATCACCACAAGAAAACATAAAGAACTGTGTTTTACAGCAGTTCCTGATTTTATGTATTGAGCCGCTGCCTCATTCAGTTCATTCAGACTAAATCCATTATTTTAATTCACCTCTTTTTCATTTCCTTTATGTTATAAAAAAACTATCAATCGAACTGATGTGTTTTGACTACAACACACAGATTGAATCTTAAAACGTTCACTCACATTGTTCTCATTTGCCTCTTTAGCAGTCTACAGTAATGTGACAGTGATGGGGGGGGTAGACGGGTATGAGGAGGCTCTTGGGAACAAGAACAGCTCAGGGCAGCTCACTTACAAAAACAGAGGGAAACATGTTCATTTTTAACCTTTCAGCTCTTTAGAAATGTGAACATGCACAACACTGCTGCCTGCGTTCTGCCTGTCCCAATGATCCATTCAGCTGGTGACGCAATCACTGGCTGATTGATTGGAAAAACTTAATTAGATTTGACGTCACTCAGACTAGTTTAAAGCTACATCTTGAGTCCTGGTGAACATTTGTGTCACATTTGAAAAGACAAAAAAATAGCCTCAAAGCTCTATAGAAATACTGATGTCACTCTGACCTCAACCACTGACCACCAAAATATAATGAGCTCATCTTTGAATCCTTGTGAATATTTGTGCAAAAGCTGAAGAGGTTTTGTCAGTGTACCGCTGAGAGGTCATGTCGGTGAGAATGGGTCAGACAGATGGACAAGCCAAAAACAATACACCAGTTAATGAAGAGAGAGAGAGGAGGTGGAGGCTGGTGGAGAGGGAGAGCTGATGACAGACACAGCTCATGATGAGAGTGCAGGCTGCAGAGAGAGACCGACTGAGCCAGTGAAGGAGAAAAACTACTGCTCTCAACCATTATGGTGAACATTGTTGCATTGGGAGCACAACTCTTCTGACACAACTTCACACACTGCCAAGGTGAGACAACAATTGGCCCGAAGCCACATGACAACCTGCCCGACTGTTGGGCTCACACCTTCACTATTTCAATCCTGAACTTCCAGGTCAAAACTTTTCAGGCCTCAACCTCTGAACAACTGAAGGGACTGAGTTTCATCATACTGAGACTGAGCCTTTCCCCCAGTGCTTCCAGTTGGAAACACTTGTCTGATGTTGGCGACTACTGACCGACAGCGTCTGGCTCACCTTCATGGTTGGCGTCTCCCAGATGGCCAGGCCATAGTAATCCTTCTCCAGCAGATTAAGGTGGTCACACACCTTCATGAACAGCTCCTGGCCACTGGCATGTTTCTAAAGGGAACAAGACGCAGAGTGATTAAACAGAGATTCGAAGATGTCACACACCTGACATGACATCCAGGATGATGTGTTTCATGATGAGCAAGCAGATACTTCATTTATCTCCGAGGGGAATTTCATTTTTCCTTAATTACTTCAAATAAATGAGCTTTAATTGAATAACTAAGAGACCTGTGTTGGAGTCTTTTTCACACTTTTGGATGCTTTGGAGTCAATTCTACTGTGAAACAAATACAAGCAAACCATGAGCATCTCTGTCCATGTGGCAGAAACACTCAACGCCTACAATCTGCTAACATTAACTGAACTCGTTAGCTCCGTCTGCAGACAGCTGTAGCTCCAGCATCTCTAAAATCTAACATGCTTGGCGAACAACAGTGAGGTCAACAAACGGTAAAACTGATGCACGATTTGGGTTTGTATGACTGACACTGAAGGAACCCAGAGACTGACGGCAGTGCATAACACAATACATGTGCAAGGAGCTCTCACCTCCAGCTCACACTCGAACAGAGTGTCGTCCAGCAGAGTGACTTTAATCTGCATGTTCTTGGGTCGGCGTGGAGCTCTGGGAGCTTTGACCTCCTCCTCTGTCGTCTTCTCCTCCTTCTCTCCTTTACTCCCTCCGTCTGGAGCGGGCTCCTCCTGCTTCTCCAGGGCAGCTTCCTCTCCTTTCTCCTTGTCGTCTCCTTTGTCCTTTCCGCCCTCCTCCTCCTCCTCCACCTCCACCTCCACCTCTTTCTTCTCTACCTGGATGACCTGACAAACACAGCTTGATTATGAGGCAGCCTAAACTTGATGCTGTGACAGATGTGCAGCTTGACCACTGGCACTGACCTGACCGAGTGACAAAATGTGAACAAGAACATCAAATCAAATCAGGTCAAAGTAGTGTTTGTGAATCTAGCATGAGGAATATGGCGCCTTTACAGAGCTGCTCTCTTCCTCCAAGTTATTCTGCTCTTATTACAGGGATGAAACCTAAAGGTTCTCAGATACAGTCTGTGGATGGACAGTCCAAACTTTAAGCAACACAACCTCAATTAAAAAATGCTGCTGACCTCTGACCTCTTTTATGGGCTGCAGCATGTTTGTTGTTCATTTTTACTTTTTGTGAACAAAGAATAGACATTATTTTTCCAAAAAGCTGTGTTTCTGGTCTCAGTCTCTCTCTCTATTTCATATATATTTCATATTTCATATATATATATATATATATATATATATACATAAATATTTATATATATATATATATATATATATATATTTCACAGGGTCGATCAGGGCAAATCCCCCCCCTGTAAATGACACATTGCCTGCTTTTAACAATGAAAAGTATCAATAACGGGATCAGTATCAGCAATCATGGCCCTGACCCATCAGATCAAGACCCGCTGTGGTGCCGCTGCGCCCCACTGCAGAACCAGATACACAGCATACTGGCTGACCTGAGCCTCATCGCTGCTTACTGAGTGCTGATCCAGGGCGACCTCTCCCTCTGTTCTCAGTTCAGGTTCTGGGTCAGCGATGGGGGCTTTAGCTTCCTCCCTCCTCCTCCTCCTCCTCCTCCTCCTTCTCCTTGTCCTCCTTCTCTCCTCCCTCACTCTCACACTGCGAGCGCCTCTTCAAGAAGGAGGAGAAGAGACGGGAGAGGCCACGGCCGGCAGAGTTGCGGTTGCGAGGCCGGAGCTGCTCCTCCTCTGGCGAGGGCGGCCTGGGGTCCTGGCCGGCTTCCTCCTGCTGCCTTGGCTTCTTCTGGTGACTCTCCGCCTCGTCTGTCGTCATGGCAACGGCTGTGGAGGAAATCAAGTTAAAGAAAGGAAACAACACATTGATGCACAGAGATAAAGAAATGTCAAAAATGTTGATATGAGGCGTAAGTGGGCTCATGTGTGAGTCCCTCATCGAGCTCGAAAACCCTTTTTACTGCTCAGCACCTCATGCAGATAAACACAGGGATTCTGCAGCAAACAATAATAAGACCTCTGGACAAAAAAATAATGTCTTTTAAGGTTTTAGTGCTGTCTGATGCAGGTAGCAACGTCTCTCTCCTCATTTCATCATAATTGCTGGAGAAGTCTTGAGCAATAGCTTTAGTGTTTTTTGAGCTTACGCTGACTTTGGCCTTTAACCACCTAAATCTAGTGAGTCCAAAGCCGTTCCTCAGTACAGACCAGACCAAGGCCTAAACTCCTGTACTTGCAAGTTGGGACTTCACAAGTTAAACACAGAAGTCCAGACTCAATCACCTCGATGCCCACACACCTGCTGAGAATCAAGTGTGAGCATTTATCCCATTTTGTCCAATTCATCACACTGAGACAACAAAGAGACACAAAAGAGCTATTGGACAAAGTTCAGGTAGGCCATGGGAGGCCGGCTGGCCCTCTCACATACGGTTGGACAGTACAAAGTGTTTCTGAAGCACAGTGAAGCCTTCACGTTTAAACAGGGGTTAGCTGCAAATGCACTAGAGGCACATTATTTTTGATATATCAGGGACGGAGCTGTTTCTTTTTCCTTTTATTTTAAAAGGGAAGAATGAATGCTCGAACTGGACTTGAAATATTGGCATTTTCAGGGTCTTAGTTCAGACCATCCTGCACATAACTGTGTAGCCTGAACTGTTTCTCAAAGCTTTGTCTCCCAGTGCAGCACTTTCAGGGCTGTGGGCAGATTGAGGGTGGACACAGATCACAGCTTGCCACCACAGGAAGCTCCAGAAGCTGTTGGCAGCCTGCTGGCTGAGTGGATGCTGGCACAGCAACACTGATGCTGACGCTGCAGAAAGAAGTGAACGTGTGGGCTCCACAGCCTCAGGTGTACCGAGGAGTGTCTACCCAGAATTATGGAGAGTAATATAGGTCATGATTTCATTGTACTGTAAATGTTTTTCAAAACGCTATCATGCCGTTAAATTCGCTCTGTGGCTTTCAGAGCCAGTGAATCTGAACTGTAATCACCCAGTCAATGAAGGAGGAGGAGCAGACACTTTTAATTATGGCATCATTCAAGCACTGATCTCATTTGCTGTTAATCAACCATGTAAGTAGATAAAAATTAGTAATAACAAAATAACACCCATATGCACTGGGGTTTCCTTTAGGCTGCCCTGATAAACAGCAAAGGAGAGCTGCTGGAAATATGTGGTCTGCCGTTCTTCTCCTAAACTGACTGGGTGACTACAACTAAAATTTACATGGAGTGGAAACGGAAGCAAAATATGACCTAGGCTATGGCTTTCCATACAGAAATGCACACAGGCACATAAAAGAGAGGTAATCAGAGAGAGAGATAATCAGATGATGATGATGAAGATGACGACTATTAATCTGTATTATGAAGGCAGTGGAAAAATAAAAATGTTCGACAATAAGGGATGACCCCTGATGTGCCTGTTCCTAGCTGGAGAGCAAAGATTCAGACAGACGTGTCTCCTTACTGCCTTTGGATATATAGCATTTGTAAAATATCTGGGGTCACCTACTATGGATGGAGCCATAAAAAAGAATAAATCTGTCCAATAATAAGAAAACAAGTGGAAACAGAACAAGAATTATGAATCAATCATAGAAATAAACCAGTAAACAAAAGCTTCAGAGGGACACTAATACATATTCTACTTAGATAATGAGTCACTGTCTGAGAGGCGAGGGAACGTCTTTGTAGTCGACAGTGTTTGTGTAATTACCCTCTCTGCCAGAGGAGGGAGACAGAGCCTCTGTACTGCAGATAAAAAAAAAAAAAAAACTCTCTTTATCATGATGCTTCAATCACACTATGACACCTCAAACAGCAAACTCTCCCATACATTCATTCATCTGCCACATACTGATTTTCAATGTATGAGAGATAGATAAACTCTTATTTGTGCACAGATCCTCCTTCCCCTGCTCTCTGAGTCTGTCACATCAGTCCATCTGTCAGTCAGAGTCAGAGCGGTGGGATGTTTTCACCTGCCCTCTCTGTGCACCTGTCACTCGGGGTGCCGCATGTGTTCTGGGACATACTGCGATATGCACTGACACCAGCTGAAGCCATGGAGCCGTGCATGGATCACTCACCCGAGAGAACCTGGTGGTGGTAAAATATTTGCACTCAAGCAACATACGTAGGCCTACGATTCGATTCAAAGGTGGAGACTGAAATGCATCCGCGGGAAAGGGAAAACATACTTAGGCGTATCTGTATTTCTGAGTGCGTGGTCGCTTGTATCAGAGCGCTGAGAGTGAGCTTAAAGACTGAAAGCGGCTTTAAATTTAATCGGGCCCTGTGTGGGATTAAAGGCTGCTGTGTGCTGATGTGGAGGCCAGAGGAAGCCTGATGTCTATCAGTCACCACTGGACATTTCTCCCTCCATCACACACACACACACACACAAACACAGAGAGCAGCTTTGCTAACATGAGCTTTCAGGCCCTCTCTCTCTCTCTCTCTCTCTCTCTCTGAGAGTTAGCTTGACCCAGATGAAATCAGAGGCAGGAATATTTGATGAAAGACACAATTGAAGGAAAAGCCCAGAAACACACAAAGAGCTGAAATGTCTGTGTGCATGTGTGTGTGTGTGTGTGGAGAGGGCAGATCGGGGTCACACTGCTGACCAGGCTTCAGGGATAAAGATGTTTGAAGCATCAGTGACAGCGATGAAAGCACATGGATCTGAGCCATATTGTAAAGATGGACGTAGCTTCTGTGACGTCTCCCATAGGTTGACTGAAGAGCAGCTTTAAAGCTCAAAGTCGGCCGCCGCAGTGTCACCATCTTGTTAACAACTTCAGCAACAGTTGCATTTAACTTTGTGTACATCAGCCATTTGAGTAAACAGCCCGACACAGGTCTACGTCTTCACACTTTTTCAAAATGCATCTCTTAATCATGTAAAACGAACAAATGAATTGCTTATAAGTCAAAGCTGCAGCTGCAGCTGCCACTGAGGTAAACATCTGCATCACAGCTGTGTGTACAGCTGGGTAATTAACCAAACCAAGGAATCAAACCTGACCTAATCTTTCTCATGTCGGTTAATTCACTTAACACTTTCCCCAGTGACCTGTCCTCCATTCAAATCACGTTTGTCCATATTCAGTGGACAAAGTGGACTGAGTCAAGAAACAGAGTTCAACCCAGGTGATAGAGATTAAAAGAAGTAAAAGGAACGGGTTACGATACTGAGACCTTTGACGCCTACCTCCCCTCCTGATTGGCCTTCAACAGTCCTGACCACCAGGAAGTTGTGGATGAAACAAGCATCACAACCAAACTTAACACCACCTGTTTGTTTTATCACCTGGAACTCAATCACACTGCTGAAGAAAGAAGAGGACACAGTTCAAAAGGAGAGAAAGCTATAAAGCCTTAAAAGTCATTGATCACACCCGAGGTAAAAGTTTGATATGAGATTTAAAGTCACATGGCTCAACTACCACAGGAGGTGTTTTGGATCTGTGCCCAGCAGCTCTTTGCTGTCACACATTATCTCACTCTCACACTCAGGCGACACCAAATATCATGCCATTAAATAAAAACACAGAGTGGACTAAAAGTGGAAGAGTTACTGAGACGAATATGATCTCAAACAACATTAAAATCAGGCTAATGTTGACATGTGGTCCAGTCACTTCTGTCTGAACACACAGCAGCACAGGTTACAGAATCAGGATCTCTGTAACTTTATGATGTCACAACAGAAACAAACACTGCTCTCAGCCATGCCCCAAGCCCCGCCCACGCGGACCCACCATGCAACCTCCCTACGGGATCTGGTCTCTTCTCAGTGTTTACCTGTAATCTGCTCAATTTTCAGGAAACACTAAGCCAATCAGAACAGAGGCTCAGAGCCTCCTCTCTTCTGATTGGTTAATTGAACTGTTGTTTACAAGCTGAAACGAAAAGAGATGTAAAACTGCAAACATATCTTGTAGTAGATCAATGCTTGAAATCAAACAAAAAGATACTGAAGATATTGCATGACTCTAATTAGCTTCAATTAAAAATCAGATGGGCATATAAGATATAACAATAGCCTGACTATATGGGCTCTCATTCTCCAGAACAAGGACCATAAGTGATGATGATGTACATGCACTACTTTACATTTGAACTACAGCACTCAGGACTGGTTGGCAGATGCCCCTGGTGACACACAGTGTGCAGTGTTTGCAGCGCACACACACACACACACACTGGAACCACAACATGTCTCATCTCATGTGCAACTTTTCCTCTGCGATCAGAACAATTAAAAGCACATGATTAGTCTCCATGATGGTTCTTCAGCCTGGAGATGGAAAAACACTCACGCCTGCTGCTCTGCTCGCACTGTGTCAGAGATGGAAAACACGAGGCGCTGCAAACACTGTGGGATCATGAACAGACCACATTTTTACATTAACACGATGACAAATCAATAATTAATTAAGAAGAAAAAGAAAAGAAAAAAAAACAGCTGCAAGTTCTCGTTTCACCACAATGAAATATTCAAAGTAACTATGAGTCCAGTCGCTCTCGCTCGTATTATGATCCTCCAGCGTCGCTTTATTATCACCACACACCGCGCACGAGCCCATTAAAATTAACGTAAAGACTAATAATTACAATTCATACAATAAAAAACGCTGTTGATTTTTCCTGCCGCCTGTCTTTTCTGTAACGACAGCAGCTCGTTTGACAGTGGGAACAATAAAAGGGGCGGTAGGTGTACCTGTCTGCAAATGGCGCTGAATGTGAAAAATGTCAACAAATTTGTGTGAGCGGCTCCGGGTGGTGATGATGATGATGGAGGGAAGCAACTCACCGGGCTCCGGTCAGATCATCCAGCGGATGGAGAGGCTGCTGTTGTGAAGGCAGGTGCTCACCGGTCACTCTTCCTCACGGGCAGCGGCGGTGAGAGGGGAGGAAAAAAAAAAAGCGGTAATTCATGAACGTTTTCAAGCGGCGTTTTAACAATGTGTTTAGGTACCAGGAGAAAACGCGACGATGTGCTCGCGCGCCCTCAGCGTTGTCTGAAAGGTGTCGGGAGGAGGCGCAGTTTGCATAAGCGAACCTTTAAATAGGATTTCCGTTCAACTATCAATATTTTCATTCCATTTATTAATCAATTTTGTAAATACAAGTATTATTTAATAAATATGTCGCATAGCGACGGGATTTTCAAATTGAGGAGTATGAAAAAAACACAAACAAAAATACATATACGTTGTATTTTGTTGTTGCTCATGTGTCTTCCTATTCACTATTTTTCACTTGAAGCCTGCAGACAGTGAGGCAGAGCAACAGACTGAGCTCTGATAGGTTGTCCATTAAACTCTGAGCTCATTTAAAACACAGCTGTATTTTGGCACTTCCTGTTTCCTCCTCTTAAAGTCTGTGTTTGTAAAAATGTGTTTCTGGTTACATGAAATATAAGGTCGGTGGTCAATACACGCTCAAGACATCTTTGAGTTTTAATACGTTGGTAAATAGGCTGCACCTGTGCTGATTTCTTTAGGTTTTTATGTCTGTTATAAAATGCCGGTTGTAACCTGAGTTTGTTTGTTTTTTTACCTCTGCTGATTCTATTTATTGTTTGTAATAATAAACGCTATGGTAATAAAATGCTTCATTAGTGACGATTATCCTGCTGAACGAAACCTGTCAGCATCATAAGCTGTTGTTTATTTTCTGTCCAAAAGATGATAGTAAAACCCCGCTGACTTTTTAGTGGAGGAACCCAAGGTAAAGAGGTTGGCCTACAAAAAAATACATCATCCCTGCAGCAGTCTGCAGCGTAAAGAACGAGCCACAGCAGCGATCGTCACATACATCCTTTCTTGGGTATTCAGGCAACAAAAAAAACAACAACAGATCTACAGGCTGAACAGATAAAGAGACATCTAGCCTGCAAGACAACACATAGGGGATAATCACCCAAAATACAACCCTTGGCTCCCTCCTCTGTGTACAGCAGGGTGGAGCCTTATATGTAATAAGGCAAGTGTATTTCTGGAAGCAGCCAATAGCAGCAGAGCTGGGAGCAGCCTGCTCCAATCGCAGCTCTCAAAGCTGCTGTTCATGGCAGAGCTCCACCATCAGTAACCAAGGATCCCAGTGCCATAAAAAAGAAATCAATGCGACCATTTTCACACAGCAAATTGGAAAACAGTCAGTGTTATCAGTGACTGAGGAGAGTCTGTAGATTTGGCTGTTTGAATGAATCCATGAAAACATCAGCTCAGGCCCTGGTTGTGTCTTTTTGACTGATGTGATGCTTCATTTGATGACGGCTGGCGAGCGAGAGTGCTGAGAGAGGATTGGATTGTAGATACAATCCCAGATGTGTTTGGACGCTGTTACATAACGGACTATAGTGGGCCCACGTTCTCACGAGTGCATGTGAAATAAGGTTCTGTGATCAGAGCTGGCATCAGACCTCAATACATGAATAACAGTGAAGCAGTCGGGGGGGGGGGGGGGGCAGAACCAGGGCAGACAGTATTCACAGTTACAACACAACAAACTTTAAAGGAACAGTTCAATGTTGTGTGAACAATACTTATTCACAGTCACTCTGGGTGAGAGCAGACGATGGATGTATAACAGCTAGCCTGGTTCTTCTGACTGTAACGATACACTGACCTGCATTAATATATCAAATCAATGATCAATGAGTCAATAGCACTTATACAAAATGATCGGGTGTTGATATTTATCATCATTTGTGAGACACGCTATTATTTTGAAATTCCCCAAGCATTTCATCTTTCATTGGCTCAGATGTATGTGTGGCTCGGTGTTATAGTTAAGGCAAAGTCCAGTTCAGTTGGAGGTTGTGATGGGTGGATGAATATGACACTAAATCATCCATCACTGTTGGTCCAAATCAACCATCTCCTTATTATTGTTATAACCATGTCAATAAAGACCAGCTAACCCTTAAAGAAGTACTAATCCAATCCACAACCAGCTCCCAAACCAAGCCATGACTATTTACTATTGTAACCATGGCAACACAAACCAGAGCGTTGGAACAAACCATCTGTATAGTTGTGGGGTAAAACTTTTTAAACAGTAATAAATATGAATCAACGTTTTTGTTTATAAGAGGGTGAACACGTTACATCTGTTCAAACTGTTTCAAACATTATTATTACATTTTCTGACTAATCGACTACTCTACCAGTCGTTTCACTCTGTTTTCTTTGGTAAAAATGTGAAATATCAGCAGAATAAAAACAAAACGCAGTCACAATGTGCACTTTGTTGAAAAAAAAAAAAAAAGACGCTCTCTTTACGACAAAAAGTAGGACATGAGTGCACAGAGATGTGGCGTGGTTCTCTGTGAACACAGCATCACGATCATAATCAGCATATCTAAGCCACTTTGAGGGCCTTTGTCTGGGGAGCAGTCTGCTCAGCACAACGCTCCCCGCCATCAGCAGTCTGTACAGTCAGAGCTCCACACACTTTCGTATCGTCACTCCTTCCCCCCATCACTACACAAAAGGCCACCCTTTACCCCTGCAGCACCCTGCCCCCATTCACTATCACTCCCATCCTCTTCCCCTTCCCCCCACAGTGTGAGGAGCAGGTGCTGAGCCAGACTGTCTGCTGCTGAGGTGAAGTGACAACGTGGGGCGTGATGACTCCCCAGAGATGAGCAGAGTGAGAACACCAGCACCACCACCCACCTCCACCACCACTACCACCACCGCCCTCCTGCCATCAGTTTGTAAACTAGTGTCACACTGGTGTAAACACTTAAAGTATAAAAGTATCTGCTGTGGAGAGTTAAGACTGAAGCAGCGTCTTAGTTAACATGATAAACACTTGAACTCATGTTCTCCTGCCAACCACAGAGAAACGGGTATAAAATCAAACAGGAATATTTCTATTTAAAATGTTTAATGGTAATAATCTGCCAGTATCATGTCGACAAAGTGAACGTCCATCTCCACCTGTGTTTGAAGTGTTGATCCATAAGAAGATCTATCTATGGTTTTGAGAACAGAGATCCATATTTCTGGAGCGAGGCTTTGATACATTGACAGTAGATCTGCTTTACAATCAAAGACGACATGGACATTGACATTTGTACCACATGTGCCTCTAAATAAAACTTTATAAATATCACCAATCGATAATGAAACATTATAAATTCAGAAAACGGAATCAGCCTGTCCCACCAGGATCAGAAGAGCAGGACTCAGTAATCATCACTTTCATGGTGGTTGATGAAACTAACAAGTGCAAGCTGGGAAGATTAACTCCCTACAGGGGGCTTGGGCCCACATGAGCTGCAGACTCTGTTATTTCTGCCCTAGTGGCCACGGTCAGTATTGCAGAATCAGGTGAGTGGACATTTTTTTTTATATACTCAAATGATCTCAGTTTGTGATTTTCTTAATGGATCTGCAGCTTTGATTGAAATGAATGGGGTCAAACTAAATCAGATCAAGTCCTCAACTCATTATTCACGGTAACATGTAATGTCATTGTGGTTTTCAATGTACACATTTTCTAAAAGACAGAAAGTTCGAGGAAACGTTAGACAGCAGGAGGGGGTGTGTTAGTGTCAGCAGCTGGGAGACTGCCAAAAGTGCTGGCGTTACAGGGACATGGAGTAAACAAATGTGCCCGGACAGGGAGCATGCTTTTTGCAGCTGATTCTTCGCTCATGTACATGGACGTCAGCAGTGTACTTTCTGCTGTGTGCAGGAAAGTGCACGGAGCAGATGGCGCCATGTTCAACAAGTTAAGCTGCAGAAAGACGTGTGTTCATGTTTGTAAGTCGGACAACGTTCCCTCTCCCAGCTAGACCTCTTTTTGTCTGCGTGTCTCGTGTTGTTTATCAGATGCTGATGTTACTGCCTAAAATTTCAGGGCCTGAGAGATGTCCATAGGTGTCTCAGCCCCAACAGCATTTACCAAATAGGCCTAACAGCCTGTTTAGAGCCTGAGAGGCAAAATCCAGGGCAAAAAATACAAGAATTTCTCAAGACACACCCTGTTCTGATAAGCCAGTGTTGTTGTGGGTTCATACTCCGAGTGATGTAAATCAACCCCCCCCACCCACCACCACCACTCACACACAAACACACACACACACAGCTCCCTCCCCATCCTCCATGTGAATAAATCACTGTTCAGTCAGCTTCTGTTCTCTCTCCCCACTCCTCTATTGACATCTGCTTTGTGGCCTCCAGCTGAGCATGTGCTCTTTAATTGCTCCCCTCCACTTCCACTCAATTATCTCTGTGCCAGCACAACAAAAGCCACCAGCCCGGCCACAGCACCACAGCAACAAGCTCCTCACTGGTGTGTTTCTGTGACCACAGGGTTATCATTCACCATAAAGCATTAATGGTCCATAAAGCTTTGATGGACAGTGAATGTAACAATGTGTTCAATAACATTGTGGGACCACTGGACTCTTTATTACGCCAAAGATATCTGAATATCACAGTTGTGGTGGATGGATGGATGGATGGATGGATGGATGGATGGAGACAGAATAAAGTGAACTAAAGAGGAAAATAAAAAGCAGCTCATGCTAATGTTAGCTGTATGCAGCAATGTAGCATTAGCGCATTTGCTAATAGCGTCGTTAAATTAATGTCTACTAAAGGTCAAAGGTCAGGATGCTGTTGATTCAGTCCACCAGCGGCCCACAAGTGACCCCTCATGGTCCACAATGTTTTGAAATTTTGAATAAAGCATCTCTCATGTTACTCCCCAACTCTCTAACCCTGTATTTCAATAAAAACAAACAAACAAAAAAAAGCTTGCTAGACGGCCTATCCTCTTGGGGGGGGGGGGTGCGTTACATCAGCAAAAAGCCACTGCATCTACAAAACTCTGCTCTTTAGATAAAAGCTTCCTGCTTTTGTCCCCTTCATCTTGTTACTTTATTTGAATGAAATATTCCCAAATATACAAACCAGCACTGGTGTCATATCAGCTTGTTGTGAAGGTGCAGATAGGTTGAATGTTTTTTATTTTTCTGTGTTTATTGATCATAGATAGTTTGGTTTATTGTCGACACTGTTGAAATGTCATAAATGTCATAAATATATTGAGTTTAATTAGAAACATAATATATATTTTTGTTTCAATCAATATAATTTGCACTTTCTATTAAGAAACATTGTGTATATTCTATATAAATATATGTCAGTGGGCTGATATGCACAGTGACCATCATGTGTGAGTCAACATCTGCTTGAGGCCTGGATGTGAGTAAATACTCAGCTCTGCTCTCTCCATGAGATCAGAGGATGCCGACATGTGACGATGATAATCCATCCTGATTCAAGAGACCACCTGTTCATTCATTTCTGATGCCCTGCTCTCTCCTGCCCTCTGCTGGACACAGGAGGCACGACACTACACTAAATATAAACACTGGAGCGAGCAGGAGAGACTGAATAACAAAAGCTCTGACAGCTGTAAAGCTGAGTCACATCATTACACAGTACACAACCATATGACAGGATCGTTACCATGCATGTAACTTGAATTTTAATTATGCAGCTAGCGGAGACAGAACCAGCTATTTGAGATGTAAACAACGAGAGCTATAAAATGTAAAATATATACAGCTACATTAATGTTGGATTTAAGGAAACATGTTTAGCTGTTTTCCACCATACACGTCTGGTACGATGATAAAATGATTGAACCAGAACTTCCTCAAAACAAATGACAGTATCAGTTAGAAGAAAACATGATTGAGGCCCTGTCTGTGTGCTGCTGTGCACCGTACAGCAAGGCATCATGGGTAATGTGCTTTCTGATGTGACAAAGCACACTTCTGAGCAGAGACTTCAAACCTCCAACCAGATGAGATCAGCGCAGCTCGTTAAACCCCTACTGTGTGGTGACTGCTCCTGTCTGACTGTTACATACACACAGTATAACACAAGCCAACACTAAAACAAACAACGTTTGCCTTTGTGCTGTGACACACATCAGTAACTGCGACCAACTACAGAGCAATCTGAGCAAGTGTCAACCAGAGAAACTCCTTCATCAACACCAGAGACGTGTCCAAAATGGAGCTTGTAAGTGTGAAGACAGGATTCAGCGTCACAGTGCCGTCTGAATCTCTGTTTTAGAAACAGCATCACGTCCACTTCACAATTTACACCTCAGCGGTCAGATCAGAGGAGCAGTCGCCGACACTCCACTGACCCTGGGTCAGATTTAAGAGAACAGGCTGTAACACAATTACCTCAGTCACTGTAGGGTGATATGAAGTTTTGTGATGTGTGTAATTTGATGAAAACTTCACATTTCTCTCTCTCACTCACTCACACACACACACAACAGTTCAGGTGTGATTTTACTGTTACTCACCATTACATCACAAGACGAGGTTTGGCGGTCATGGGTCCGGCAGCAGGAAATATAAAACAAAGAAATTTACAGATTAGTGCAATATCAGAAAGGACTCACTCACTGTTTCAGACTTCATGGTTGTCCTCTAGAAGAGCATCACTTTTGAAACACCCCACACTTGAACAAAATGAAAGGTGTGTTGTGTTGTTGGACGGCTCTGTGCAGCTCTGCAGTCTGAGTAGCTTTTAACATAATGCAATCTTGCAAATCTACCAAAATGAACATCAAAGCTGCTTCAGGATTAAAGTTGCAGATTTAGGGGGAAAAAACTCTAAAAATAGTGTGTGTGAGTGTGTGTGTGTGTGTGTGTGTGTGTGTGTGTCAATCCCAGCATTAGGTACTAAGAGTAATTCACAAGGCCACTCAGTAGCTCCTAAGTCTGGAAGAAGGTAAAAGTCTATGGGTTTGTTTGTTGCAGTTTGTAAACACAACATCCAAACTGGGCCCCTTGTCTCTCGGGCTCAACTGTGCACGCCTCCTGCCCCTGACAGCAGCAGCAGGTCAGGAGTGGTCAGGACTGCAAAGAAAAGGAGACACAGTCCGAGTGACAGGAGCCTTGAGGGATATGCTGCGATGAGTAGGAGGGATGAGCACGGAAGCGGGTGGTAGCGGCGGATGCTAACGACGAGCTAGCGGGTGTTTTAGCGTTGGCGGCTAACGTCCACCGCGCGGCTTGCGCTTGTGGCGGCTGGCGGGGCCTAATCGTGCGCACGCACAACTTCACTGGCGCTGTCACTGGCTGGGAGAAAACACCGACTCCTGAGCGCCCCATTCACACCAACACATTAAAGCACAGGCGGGGGTGGGGATTAATGCTTACCGTAATTATTTAAAAGATGCAAGTCAATCCTGAGCGTATACTGACTGTTGTGGAGTTAATGAAGCAAGCAGCAGCATCTATGTGCTCAGTACAACTATTGCTCCATCGCAACACAAAGAGGGATTTGTAAACAGAAAAAATGACACCACCAGCAACCTCTATAGGTTGTGTTCAACGCTGCTTGTACAGGTGTAGACATTAGTTGCACGGGTCCAAAAATCCTATATATCCTTATAATCGGATTAATAGGTCAATCAGATTCAAAATGTCTCATGTAAACACTTCCAGATCCGATTCACCCGGATCTGATTAAATTTCCGATCGGAATGAAAGAGGTCGTCTACGCCGATTGATAATCAGCTTGATGCCACATATAAACGGATGAACAGAGTGGATTCGGTCCATAGAGTGGAGTTTCATTCTGCGCATGCGCGACCTAGGCGTCACGTAGGAGTCACGTATTGACGTTCGTGGTAAATAGGAAACAAGAAATAGGAAAGTCAAAGCCGGTCATAACAAATGGGCGAATAAACACAAAAAATGGACAGTCGTTGAGACGAACTATATCTCTTCGTAGAGCCGCAAAAAAAAAATGCAAAAACAACGAAATAAGCGTCGCCAACAAAAACACGACGTGGATCCATTGCTCTAAGTGTAAACACGGAACTGCACCTCTTCTTCTCTTGCACCTTTGCAGGTAGTGGGAGTGAGACCTTCTGCGCATGTCAATGAAACTATATAATCGGCTTCAGCTCGGGCAAATGCAAATGGCCATTCATGTGAAATTAGCTCAAACTGACTGATAGCATCACACTCCTGATGTATCAGTCTGTGTAAGTGCTGTGTATCAGTAGTAAAAGAGACTCTGTCTCCCTGCTTCGCTTTCATCTCTTACTCCCTCCACACACACACACACACACACACACACAGTTCAGTTCAGTTGTCTGTGAGTAAACACAACTGTCATGTCAAAAAATATCACAAGTGTGTTTCAGGCATCAGAGACACAAGCTGTTCTAGTAAAAATAGATCAGGTGCCCAAAAATAGCAGAGTGGATAAAGGAGGTGGGTTTGAGATTTGTGTGAACCACATCCAGCGGTAACCCATTACATAACACAGCTGAGCTGACAGTGTCATGGTCGACTCTAATGCATTAAACATACAGAAAACAAACAGGAAATATACTTCATACTTTTAATTTGCCAAGATTTCTAAAAACACCTTTTCTTTTTGTCATTGTGGTTTATTAAAAATATTAAATACCGGATCTTAATAATGTGTTTGGCTTCACGACAGCTGCAGCCCTATCAACGCACATATCTGTGACTGACTGAGTGAAAGAGTTGCACTGTCGGTCAGCTGACCCGGTGAATTGGCACCAACAGTGTTGTCAAAGTTGCCAAAAAACACACCTAGCAACAAAATTTTGTGGAGCAGCAGTGGCAGTGTTCAGAGCTTTAACCTTATCCCTAACTCTAAAGCTATCGTGTCTTCTTCTGACTCCCTCTCCGAGCAGTAATGTTAATCCATGGATGGAGTTTTTTGATGCATGGTTTGACAAACTTTGACTTTAATTCTATGAGAATTTCACCTTTGAAGGCGTTTCCTTTCTACTCTTTTATATCCCATAGGAAGCAGACAGGGAGCGCCTCAGTGCAGCATTACTTTTACCCTGTCGGGAAGGCTGCACCTTCTCATTCTGGGTAGAGGAGGAGGAGCAGCAGCTTCAGTTTGGCCTAAAAGGATCCACGTCCGTGGAGAGGGACCCAGCCCACGGCCTCTGAACTGGGTCACAGCTCATTCAGTCTATTGTTTACTTTACTGTGCTCTGTCGCCTGCCTGCAAAAAGCAGCCTTCAAAATGCAGCCAGCCAGCAGCGAGCTGGATATTTCTGCTGAGTCTGATCCCCAGGATTTCAGCTCTGACATCTGCAGCACTTAACACTGGCACAAAGTCCAGGCCTGTGTGTGTGTGTGTGAGTGCATGTCTGTGGGAGTGTGGATACACACACAGGATGGATGGAGCTCTGTCGGTCTGGCCTGTCAGAGCTGTGTGGGTGACAGTCCAAGTGTTTATCCCCTGCTGCTCCACATACATCCCGCATCTCGTTTCAATACAAAATGACTGTTTACAATCATCTTATCTTTGCATCATTCTGCCTCACTGACACCATGCTGTTTTGTGATGAAGTGTGGGCTGAAATTACCAAAGCAAAGAAATGTGAGATGCTAAAACTCTGTGTTTCCAGCACCACATCCTCCTTTATCAGCTACTTCATGCAACTGAAGCAGATTAATGATGCGTTCACTACACGTTAATGCTTTTACTCTCATGCATCTGTCAACATTAACACAACAATTTTCATTTAGCTGTAATAGCGTCATTACTACCTACAGGATCCAGAATATTCCTCCTGCCTCTCTACAGATAGATAGGCTGCCTTCAAACTACTGCAGCACTTGCATATTTACAGTGAGTCACGGTACATCATGAAGCAGCAGCACCACCACCACCACATCTCCTACATAGTTGGCTACAGAGTTACAGCACCTGAGAGGTTGACAGCGCCTCTGCACCGCTCCTCTGCTGACAGATGTCGGTCTTTTCCATCCGCTCCCGCCGACTGGAATTCGGCTGAAGCCGCGCCGGCATCACCTGCAGCCCATCACTGTCGACAGCGGGCAGGGGAGCCAGCCGGGCACCGCGGAGCCGCGAAGGAGTGGCAGGCAGCCTCCGTCTCGGGAAATGCTGCGTCAAGCTGCCTGCCGCCGTTAGACCGGAAACATGGGCGCAGGCTTCACATACCAGCGAATAAGAATAAAACAGCCTCAAACACAGCGAGAGAATATAACAGTATAGTATATTATGATGATGGTGAGCCCTCAACCGGATCACAGGGGCGAGGGGTGTCAGACTTTTGGACCCCACTTTACACACACACACACACACACACACACACACACACACCCACCCACACACACACACACACATATATATATATATATATATATTGAAGCATAAGACATAAAAGTTCTTAACTCAACTTTGGCCCATACTTCCACATCTGGGCACATACCAGCTTTGACTGACATGTGCAAAATCCAGTCCAGATGTGTAGGATCAAAGGGTCGGGGGTCCAGTCCCCAGGTCCTGCAGTCTCTGTGTTGAAGTGTCCATGGGTCAATTACTGAACCCCATATTGCCTCTGATGGCTGTTTGGTGTACATGGGTGTGGTGTTTGAATGCTTGACTGACTGTGGCAAATATTGTAAAGTGTGTTTGAGATTAACAAATGATCCATGTAGCATTTGCAGTTGTGCTGTAAAACCAGTTTCCAGGTTTTCACACATCTCTACTGTGCTTCTTCACAGATAGCCTCCCGCCAGTTCATCGCACTCATATCTCCTAGCCTTTAGCTTTAGCCACAGCTCTGCACTCACATTTGAAGCGTTGAAAAGCAAGGAGTTCCTCTCTCTTGTACATGTTTTTATACTCAGTCTGTGCTTGTACATCATTTTCCCCATCATCAGTCAAGCAAAAACACAGAATAAGGATGTCGATGGACAATTTGAGAAAAAATAGCAAACACTCAGTAAATCTATAAAAATATACTTTGTTTATTGAAAAAACGCCGCCAAAGTGCAACAGACAACTTGTATCTTAGTCAGGTTACAGTAAACAAAAGAAAAACACAAAGCATCATGGTTACAGTTACAGGACAACAGCACTGTGTTAAACTGTTAAATTATAGTATAAAACTGTACACGGTCTTACAGTATTTACACAAGCTTTATTTGCCAAATGTAAAATTGGTTCGTCCTTCTTTTCTTTTTAAATAAACAGTAAATAATAGAAATAACAGCAACTTGTCACGGCTGATGACAACGTATCATGTTATAATACACATAACATAATGTCATTATTTTCAGAAATACGTCATACAATATTTCATGTCAGCATGTTTCCCACATGTATCTCAGTTTCTCCAGTAGCATTGCTGTGGCTGCCAGGGAGCGAAACACCCTGGTCTGTCAGGGCTCTGCACATTTCAAAGGGGTTACTTTCAATCACTTTCCTCGTTATAATTCATTGACTAGTTGCCTCAACGAGTGCCGTCATAGGGACATTTTAACATAACTGTCCGGCAGACTGTAAATAAAAGACGTATGTAATCTCTGTGGTGTTACTCACAGCTTTCTGAGAGACTGTCCTTTAAAAAAAAAAAAAGCCCATAGGTCGCTAGCGCAACAGGTTATTACGGTGTTGATAGGCGACATCTAGTGGTCGTACTAATCATGACAGGTGTAAAGGAATCAGTGCGTTGATGTGGTCAAGAGAGAGAGACAACGTCAGGACGAGGTTGTGGTGGATGGGTGGATAAGAGTTTAGCATTTTTAGCATTAGCATTGTGTTTCTTTTATGAATGACCATTCAACAAAGTAAACCATCTCATTAATTACTGTAATCATGACAACAAAGATTGTCTAATCTTAAGTACTTATTTTAACCCAAATCACGATCTTAACCTAAACCTAACAAAGTCATGACCATTATTAAAGTAACCATGGCAACAATGCCTGGAGGCCTTATTGGTTTCTGAGGAGCTGTTTTGAAGCTCAGAGTGAGCTGCTCAACAGCCACCGTCTTGGCAGTGACATTTCATTTCATTTCATTCATCTCTTGTTGCTTGCATAATCCTCTTCAGTGGCTGGAGCTCGATCCATTGGGTGGAACATCTTCTCCCAAGACAGATGTGAGTGTCCTGTTTGGTCTCACTCCAGCTGTCCACTAATGCCAAAGACCATTTCTGAACTGAGGTTAATCTTTGACCTTTCATTACACACATTTATCTTACTGTCACCATTTCTCTGTTTGGACTTCTTTATTGCCACCAAACCTGGGTACCAGGGGCATCAGCAGCAGCCACCATGATGCATAGAAAACAAATTGCAACCACTGATATGTCTTCCAACAGAATGCATGTGCACTTTCTCTGTCAGACCTGTTGGGGGGTCTGGGGACAATAGAGCTGCATCTAAAGAAAGGAAGAATGTAAGAAAAAAAAGGAAATGTTTCTCGCTTTCCTTCATCTCCAAACTTGTCTGGCTCCAGCATGAACAGCTGAATTCTTGTTTTCTCCTTCTGTCTCCAGGACTATGTTGTTTTTTGCTTCAGGCTCCATCCTGCCTAAGTCTTGGTTAAGTTGGGGTTGATTTTGAAGGTCCCTCTTCCATTTGATTTGTTTATCAATGGATTACAATTGACCTAATCACCTTTTTCCACTTCCTCACACCAAATCAACAGTTCAGCAAGAAAATGCTGTTGTCTCTGAGAAGAAGTAAAAAAGTATTGACCCTTTGCTTTAAGGCTAGATTACACTGAAGGTTAGGTATGTTGTAGTTGTAAGGGTAGAGGGTTTGGGTTGGTTGAGTTTGTATGACCTTTCCGTCACATGTTGCTATCATAGTCCCCAACCATCCTTCGAGTGTTGGAAGCCAAGAAGATGTCATTTTCCTGAGGACAGTCATGATGGCAAGAGCAGGTCTTGATGAACATCATCTTCTTCCTGAAGACATCTCCCTCTGGACATTGGAACTCCACCTCGGCTGTGATCGTGGTGTGAGGCGTGCAGCAGCGGTTGTCTGTGCAGACGCCACAAAACTTCGGTTTGTATAGCCTGGTGCTCATGCAGCCTGACAGCTCGAAGCGCATCGCTTGCTGGACTTTCGGTGTCCGGATGCATTTCTTCCCTCTCTGTGGGGCGCATACGAGAATGAAGAGAGTATGAGAGACTTATATGCAAGAACCATCAAAGGGTCAATAGTTGTATCAGTCATGGCTTCAATCATATAAAATGTATTATGGCCAGAATCTGCTGTTCCAAAGTTACCATTAACCTGTTGGCTATTCATCTTTACTCCAGACCTCTGCTCTGATTGTCCTTGATCTCCCAACTGACAATAATTATAACTTAAAAGACGCAGGCATGTATTAGTGACTCCAGATCAGCTGTGAGGTGACTCAAGGCTTCACTGCTTAGTGTATGCTGTCAATGGGAGATCATAGGTGTAATGTCAATATCTGTTTCTTTGCAGACAATAAAACTCTGATAGTATAGAACTTACCTGTGACCCTGTTAATGGCTTGAAAGAGACTAGTACTTTCATTTCCTGAGGTTAAATACTAGACAAAACCAAGTAATTGCTCCCAGTCAATGCCAGAGTGACAGTTACTGGGAGAACTGGGACTTTTCCCAGTGGGCTCCTTCACAAATTGGACCAGTGACTCACTCAATGTGAAAGAAATAGAACATCTCCCCCAAGTCTGCTTCCCTTCAAGCCTGCAGCTTCACATTTTCTGTGTGTGTTTGTATCTAAGGAAGCAGTGGACTGATGCTTTGTGGAAAGCAGCCACCTTCCACTTATTCCTCCGAGCATGCTCTGGGCTGGTGGGATTATCTTGTCATTTTCCTATACAAGTCACTGTAGTGTCCAGTCTACAATAAAGAAGTGGTGCTCCTCTGAAGGCATATCATAACCTCTTTGGTGGTAAAATGATAAATACACGGCCGCTAAAGCTAACACTGGATCAAACCATACAGACACCAAACAACCAAATAACTGGGCAGGGGAGTTGGATCATAAATTCTGTCTGTAAAAGAACCAGATACTCCTGAGTTTTACCTCACAGGGATCAGTGCAGTGAAACCTCAAAGTTTAATGCTCAAAGAAATCAGAGCATGAATGAAAATTCATGTGTTCAAACTGACCTTAATTTCTTTTTCTTGTTGGCTGTCGCAGGGTCGGACCATGCAGATCCTGGTCTGCCTCTCCAGCTGGCAGTGCTGGTTGTCGTTGGTGATCCGGGACGAGATGGCCATGCCACAGGTGGCCGAGCACTCGCTCCACTCTGTAGTCTGGACTATACAGTTATCTCTGGGACTCTCTCCAAGCTGGTCATGGGGTGGCACTTTTCTGAAGACTGAGACGGGACTTGAAGAGGGCAAGGGGTGAATCTGAGAAGCTCCTGGAGAGAAAGAGGGGAGTAAAGGTAAAACATCCTGATTTGGCATTGTCTTCTGTCTATAAGGAACAATGTAAAGTCTGAATAAGCATCAGTTAAACTTAACAACAATCAAAAACTCATAGCAACAAATGAGACAGAGGTGACACTGACTGGCAACCACTGACTGGTAGAGGTGGTCCTGAGGCGTCTGCTCACACACCCACTCCTCACAGCACTTCCCAGGGATCTGGATACGGCGGGGGTATGGGCAGTCAGGGGTGGGCAGCCGGACGTCACTGGCACACATTGGCACACAGCCAATCTCTCCATTCATACACACACAGTGGTGTTTACAGCTGGGCTGGAAGGACTCCCCGCTGCGGTAAATCACCCCTCCCAGGTCGCAGGTCTGACCCTCCTGAGCTGCACACAGAAAACATATTTCAAATTCCTCATTGAAACCAAGGGATGACACAACACTGAATCACCCGTCTCTCCTAGGTCTATTTAACCAGCTGATAAGGAACATAGGCTTTAAAGCGGTATTGGCTTTAGGAACTGGTGGTATGAAGTACTCTCTGAATGTAATATGTTTGAAGAGTGTGGGGGCAAATACAGAAGTAGATGTGTTTCATGAAGACTGTTACCCATGCAGATGCCAGTTTCAGTGTCACTCAGCAGAGCGTAGTCGCAGTAGAGCTCCTTGTGATGGTCGCAGGGCTCCAGCAGGGAACAGGGGTCTCCCAGCTGTCTGGCACACACCTTGCAGCAGCCACAGCCATCCAGGACCAGGCTGGTCCCCAACGGGCAGAGAGGGGGGTCTGCTGGGCAGGCACAGGGCTGGGAGCAGTCCTGGGCCACTGTCTGCAACAAACACACAAAGAGAGAATTGTGTACAGTGAGATTATTTTATTTCGATACGATTTCCTGCAGCCATTTTGTTTTGACTTGATTGATCTTATTGGCTTTGTCTTTCCTCCAAAACAATGTCAGGATAATTGCGTTCACTAGCATCTTTGACCACATCACCTCATTAGCTTCACTTCACCTCTGGGCTGGACATGATTAGGGTTATTTAATGACATCAAACAACCATGGTGTATTCTTCGCTGTTTGTCACATTGTCAGCCTGTACCTGCCTTTTCCTGGGCAGATAAGTTGTATGGAAAATGATCTTTAATCATTTCCTCAGTGGAGACCTTATGAAGATGCCTAAGGCATTTACTCTCCTTGAGACTTGTCCTAAAATTCAGCAAAAACTGATTTTCTGGGCCATATGGAGGAGGAAACTAGAGAAACCACACAGCACAGGATGAACATGCAAATTCCCCTCAGAAAAAGTCCCAGATCCCGGGGTCGAACCATCCGACAGTGCAAACCAAAGCATGCATAAAATTTTCAACCAGCTCCATCAGTGTCATTCATGCAGCCAACCAGTCCAACCAAGGAGCAAATACTGGAAGCTGTGATGTTCCTCTCCAAGGTGTGGTTACCTACCACAACTCAAATAAAAACTGGCCCCATGCTGACTTTGGACAAGTCTGTAGCAGAGTTCAATAAGTAAAATATAAGTAAACAAACTGTAAACTTTTATGGCTTGGTGGTGTGGGGTCAACTATTTTTCCAGGGGGGGAATAAAGTGCAGGTGCCAAGGTTAAGAAGTGGTATGGTCCAGTTTAGGGGTGTCTAAATTATATGGAAAGTATATTTCAACATCTAAAATTACAGGTAAGATGGTTTATTCAAGCTGAGCTGGTGTTGGAGTCCATGTGTTTGTTCGAATAAAACCATAAAAAAGATTACCATGTCAAAATATTGACCATTTGTTGTACAAGATATAAGTGAGACAACATTTTACAAATGGAAATTAAGCACAGTGGACTATGGGTGTTATTGTTTCAGTCCAATTTAAAGGCTCCACAAGATGCCACAAGAGGGCGACACTGGTCTGTGATCGCATGGACCAGTAAACACTTTCCATGTTTTGTTTCCCTCCCACTGTTCAGCATCAGCCCAGCAGACAGGGAGCAGGTTTAGAAGACGAAAACATGACCGTGACAGGGATGAAAAATAAACTAATGAGTGGTTCGCACCTGAACCAGCAGCAGCTTCCTACGTTTCTACCCTAATGAACTAAACCTGAGGTTCAACTCTCCATGGGAAATGAATAAAAGCTTGTGTAGAAGCTCAGCACTGATGCAAACTTTCACTTTGAGGTAGGATGTTTGTTTATTAAAAGAAAACTTACCATGGAGATGAGAAGCAGGAGGAGAGAAAGTGTGGCTGAAGTTTCCACAGTCATGTTTCTGTGCAGTCCACTCAGTAGTACCGGGTTCGTGCGGCTGAAGGCTTGCTCTTGTTATTCTCTCGGCAGCAGACTGATGAAGCCTGGGAGGAGAAAGTGGCTTAAATACCAGCCCAGTGGGTGTAGCCGGAGAAACAAGAGCCATGCCACTCTGCTCCGAGAGGTGAAAATATTCCAAATCAAATGGCCTCTCTGAGACAGCCTCCTGTGACACATCATTAGTTCAATGGGTGGTGGGTGGACAAACTGCCAGAGGACAGGGCAGGGGTGGGGGTGGGGTGGTGGGGTGTTACCTTAAAGTCAATGTCAATGTCGGGGCAGCTCTGACAGGTACCGTAAAATTGTATTTGAGCATTTAAAGCCAAGAGGCACAGTCGGCTCAACAGACAGCCTGAGCTTGAATTTCAGCAATGTTGGTCACAGAATCTGAGAAAGGATTTTATGTAGCAGAGGTAATGATTGTGGAAAATGAGGCCAGTTCCTGCCAAAAACTGACAAACTGCAGAACAGCAGTGACCAGTGGAAGCTCGGAGGAAGGGATAGTCACACGCACACACACACAAAACAGGACTGTTCTTAAATACCAGAAAAACCACTGTGACACTCTTTGAGAACAAATCTCCCAACAGAGCTGCATTGATGGCAGGGCTGTTATTCAGAAACCACTTGTTCCCAGGATCAGCACATTGAGATGCAGGGGCTCAAACAAAGCCTGGAGGCATTAGGACAGATGTAAGACTTCATATGAATAATCCACAAAACCTCAGACATAGACTGTAACATGAGTGCTTTGACATGCACATGAGTTTCCTGGTTATGGGCTTAATGTCTTATCCTGCTTTTCTGGAAACCTGGGCCCTGCATTATTACAGAAGTGAGTCCAGCTTATATAGGGCACCAAAAGACAGAGAAGTAAAATGAATATAATCTCCATCTACACAAGAGAGACAAGGAGGAACTATTACTGAAAGACATCATTGTGGCACCTGATGAGAGTTGTTTTTATCCAGAAAAGAGTCACATGATGAATCAGGGAAGAAGAGGTCATAAGTGCTAAAACCAATTCAAGAAGCAAATGTGGGCGTCTATGTCCAGAAGTTTCAATTTTAGGGGCTTGAAAACTCTACAGTAAGTAGTTTTGACATGAGAAGTAAACATGTGGAAAATGCATCACATTCATTCACAGGTAGAGTCTGGAGGTTTTCTTTCGTTGCAGTTTGTAAACAAAACATTCAAACTTAGCCCCTCCTCCTGAGCTCTACCGTGCACACACCTCCTGCCCCTGACAGCAGCAGAGAAAGAAAAGGATATAGGCTTACAGTCCGAGTGAAGAGCTGGAGCGGCGGACCGATACCCGGCCGTCGCCAAAGGAAGCGCCGAGAGCTAAGCTGCTGCAACGAGTAGGAGGGCCGTTGCGGCTGGTAGCGACAGATGCTAGCTGCCACCGCTAGCGGAAGTTAGCGTCGAGCTAGCGGGTATTAGCGGTGGCGAATAGCATCCGCCGCCAGCACTCGTTAGCATCCTAGGCAGCTAGCGGGGCTAGCTACTACTCGTGCTGTACGGAAGTTCACCTGCTCTGTGATTGGCTGGAGAGAAAACAGCGACTCTCCGGCCAGAAACGTCCTCCTGCACAGCAAAACAAAGCAAAGGACCAAAATACAGGCGGGAAGAGGGGGCTCTGCAGACACGGTCACCACCTCACAGGACTAGAAGCCCATCGGTGATGATTAAACTGGATTTCATTTGTATAAGTCTAGCGTTTGTGTGCATCAGAGAGGTGGGCCTGGGAACAGGGGTTATACAGCCCAGTCACACCACTGTGGAAAGGTGACATCAATACAGCCAGAAAAGTCCATACAGTTCACAGTTCACCTTTGATGAGAAAATGCTGAAGTCTCACCATCAGAAAAAAAAAAAAAACAGCGCCCCCAAATAACCTTGTTACATCCTTATATTATTGTTACCCTTGTGTTTGGTTGTCATGTGAAAGGTGCACAAATAAAGATTTAGAGATGAAGCTCCCTTCATGTTGTGAGAGCTGTACTTTGTGTTCAGGGGCAAGGGCGAGATTTTATAAAGGTTAAATATGTTTTCAAATGCTGAGACATTTTCACAGTGTGGTTTTGTTGCTTTAATGATCTTACATCACTGACAATGATTTCATAAAAAAAAGAAGGAACTGTTGAATTTGGAAAAGTATTAAAACACTTAGTCCAAACTGCTGCTAGTCTGCAGCAACCACATAATTAAATGGTATTTTTTTTCTCAGTTCTCTTGCCACAAACATCGCATAAAACCTCACTACTAAAAAAAAAAACAGCTACAAAGCCCATACAGGTGACACGATGCCCACTGGATAATGAGCACAGAGCTCCAACAACACGACTCACATGTGTGTGTCACATAAGGTTTGACCTGAGTAGTAAACACACCACCTACACTCCTCCTCAGCCTCTATCTCTAACCTTTCATCTCATGTTTTCATTTGTTTTCATTAAAGTCTCTCCTTCTCTTAAACTGACAATGTCTTATCCTGTTCAGCCTGTATTACAAAATGACTTCAGTACTTATAGGGCATCTATTCTCCAAGGTATTTATCCTATTAGTGTCCTCTACTTGTGGTTGGTGACTTCATAGTGAACTAGAATTACCTCCTCCTAACACCCTGTCACACACTGGTCTCAGTTTACACCCATGTTTATCCAGAGTCATATAAAATACAAAGCGGTTTGTGGGATGTACAGACAGACGAACATCTGGTTCAGGCGCTGACACATAAAAACATCATATAATAAGCCCAACGCCAGTGAGGACTGCTGTGCGCACAAGAGGGGACAGTCAGCTCAGTGTGACTGCGAACATTGGTTTGTAATAAACAAAGCCACCATTCAAGGTGACATCATCTCTGGGCTGAGTACCTGTGAAACCACACTTCTTCATCCTGGTGTGAGAGGATGACTCTGCCCAGCTAGAGGGAGGAAATCTTTATTTGTCAGACAAAGCAGGATTACAGGAAAAGGGAGAATCCAGGGTTGTCCCTCTGTGCACGGCAGCCTGTGAATGTTGGCATCAAAAACCTTGTGTTGGGCCCAAAAGTTAAAATGAACTCAGCATTCATGGTCCTCATGGGATGAACTTTCAAAATTACATTTTTGCACATAAAACACTGAAACCTTTAACCAGACTCCCCAAAAATGAGGGTACATTGTAAATTACTGCCAAAAAGAAAAAAAAAATCAATAGGCTACATGATCTTTTAGGAAGTTACAGTTCATTCAGGAAGTATCCAGACCCTCTCACCTCATTGACACTTTAATACCTCCACCCCGGCCACAGCCAAAGATGAAAGTGTTTACAAATATGGCACAAACTTTGACTCCTGGATGACCTGATTCGGTTTTAATGGTCAAAGGGCGAAGTCCTGGTGACCGCACAAAACACCCAGACAGAAAACATTTGTGGGGGTAACAGAGTTGTTGTACCTTGTTGTATAACTCTCAGCGGTGATTAGCAGTTCTTCTTTGACCACTGTCCCTTTGGTGTTCATGTGAACTGGAAGTGAAAACAAGCCACCTGACTCCACAGCTTGTTAGTCACAGCAGGATGTGCACAGATAATTACATCCTGTGTTACGGTACAACAGCTGAAGTGAGGGAAGGTGTTTGACTGGAATCAGAGCTCAGCTTGGTGCTTTTGGCTGCAGCTGGAGCGAGATGACTCAGTGCAGTCGAGACTCCGAGACACACATTGTTGCCTTTAGTTCAGTCTGTCGTGTTGTTTTTTCAGATATGTGATATATTTTCAGCTGACGGCCCCTGAGGGAGATCCAGAGTTCAGCAAACTGGAAAATGTTATGTAAATATTATGTTGTGTTCATTATGAACAATGTGCATTCAAAGTGGTGCCCTGTTTTTCCAATGTAGCTCATGATCCTATAGACAGCCGAGTTCATTCTCAGACAACAGACTGAGCTTGTTGTGTCAAATAAGAGTGTAAACAATGATCAGCAGCTAATCACATGACAACGGAATAAGCATTTTCCCAGCATTCACTTCATGCATGTTGTTGCATTGTTCGTATCTACACCTCCACTTTTTTTTTTTTACAAACAGAAACTCAAAAACTAAACTTGGTTCAGCTCTTTTTTTCTCTCTTTTTTCCAGATCTTTTCACTTTATTTTATCATACTTAAAGGTCTCAGTGTTAAGGCAGAGGCCACACAAAATGCTTAACTTCTCACATGGACTCTGAACCTTAAAACGAGGCATCAGGACTTCTGTAATTTTGTGATGTCACAATGAAGCAGACCCCACTCTGAGTTTTTCCAAAAGCCACAACCACCTGGCTCCACCATTAAATGTCATTTGAAGTGAGTTGCTGTTGCTGTCATATTTGTGTGTCCAGAGCTGCAGTGTTCAACGGCACAAACAGTCTAACACACTCTGGGACTCTCACGCACCATCACCTCTTCCCTGGCCTCACATCCCTGACTATGTGTGAGGGCCGACGGGCTTATCGTCCACTTCCTGAACCTCCTGGTGAGCAGTGAGGCAGAGACCAGGTCACGACCTTACATCACTCTTTTATCTCAGCTGACTTGCATTTCCTGTGCCATGACCTCACCTGCTTATACGCTGACTAATGTTATTCGAGCTAGATTAGCCGGTGACCCAGGAGGGTGGTGTGCTGGGTTGAAGTGTGATTGAGCTAGACTAAATGATTACATTGGGTAACTTTCCTGCTGAAATGGCAGCCGTCATGTCCCTCCTATCCTGAAGTCTGAAGATATTCTACTTTCAACATGATGACCATGAGTAAGAAAGGAGCAGTCTAACTGGCTGATCCCAAATTCAACAGACTGCCTGGAGAAACAAGGGGGCAATGAAGCTCTTGGCCGTTGAGTGACTAGCATTATGATGTTACTTTTACTGCTGTGGGTCAGACATGTTTTAAACTATGTAAAATATTCTTGCATAATATTCAGCCATGTAAGGCTGAACTTTCACTCTGATTGATGAACCTGGATTAGGCCTTAAGCCCCGCCCTCTTCCACCTGCTTGCTCCAGCTGAGAGAGCAGAGAGCATCAAGGTGGTTAGAGGAGGAAACATCACTCAGCCAGAGGTTTTAGCCTTGAGACCAGAATTAGAGACTAGCTATAGCAGACCCATCAGAGCAGTTAGCATAGTTAGCATCTTTAATTTGTTTATTTTGCTGACACAGTGTTAGCAGCTGTGCTAATGTAAACAGGCGAGCAGGTCCAAAACTAAGTGTTTAGAAGAAGGAAAAATAAATTGGAGGGTTTTTTTTATGCCTCTGCACCGATGTCAGCCAGAGCTGGAGGCATGATGTTTTGGGGGTTTTCTGAAGGCCTCCAGGAAAACGAGATGGTTCATCTCAAGGCGTTTATCCTTTCAATAAACAGTCAGTAACACCTTTATGGAACTTCTTCACAAACATCCACAAGATGTTTCCACTAGTCAAAAAACCTGCAAAGCCTTGTTAACACCCAGCTTGTGTTGGCAGGTGAAAATGGTTTAATGTGCATTCAAACACAATGACTCTGCAGTAGAAACAGGATTTTAATCTACAACACATTTAATGCATAAGAATGCATAACCCTGTCATGATAAAATATGTCATTCTATCATCTATTTTTGTTGCCTTTCAATTCATCCTTGTTTTACTGTATTACTTCTATGTAAAGCTTCTGTCACATGAGTAAATGTAATGTAAAATGTTCACATAGTGCTCAGGCAGATTAATCACATGGTGACTAACCACTGCTCTGCTTTTCATTCTGCATTGTGTGAAGGTTAACAGACCCTGACTGATCTCTGGTACCTCAACAATTAGATCTTTTGAGATTTGCTATTTGTCAGGTCACCAAGCTCGACTGTGTGCTGAGCTGCCTTACCACTGACCATCAGAATCCCAGTGAAATGGTCTCACACTTGTGTTGTAAATGTTCCTGTGACCCACTTGTTAGATGTGTACCAGACTTTCAGAGATCAAACCAGTGAATAAAATGCCGCAGACAGGGCTGATGTTTATGCCGCCATGGGCTGAAACCTGAATTGTCTCGAAAAAGTGTTCTAGGTGTGTCAGACGATGTGATATGGGAACAGGTGCTTACATCAGCAACCATCAGCAGAAACACTCCCAGCAGAGGATCAGCTCACCGGGGACACACCGGTTTTTATTATTTCATTACGTCATAGAAAAACAGCAGCAAAGCCATGTGCCAAAACCAGACTTTGATGTACGATACGAGATGAAGACAAAAAACCAAAGGCAACTGGAGCATGTGTGTGTGTGGTGGGGGGTAGGGGGTTTACCAGCCCAACTGGCCCATGCTACAGACTGGAAAATAATAAATATCAGGATATAATGAAATGCTGAAACCATGACTTGGAAGGGCTCACATCAGCACTTAAATCCCTGTACATTTTGCACATTTTTCTTTCCCAAGTCCAGTTGTGCAACCTCTTTGGTTCATAATCAAGTGAAAAACATTGACACACATTTGCAAGAGCTGGCCCTGGTGTTTAGAAACAAGGCCTGGTCCTTGGTAAACAAGATGTTTTCTTCTGTATTCTGCTGACAGATGTTTTCAGAGGATGACTGAGGATGGCTGAAGTAACAGGACCCTGGTTTTGATGGAGTTACATTGGGTTTGTATGAGAGCTAATTCCTTGGCATTAGTACGAGCCAAGCAGATTTCATCCAGTGATCAGAGAAACATGATGGAAAGTGATTTATTTACTCAACAGATTATTATCATTACAGAGTTTGCACAACACCTCAAGAAAAATAAAGAGTTTGAGTCACTGAAAAATGTGAAGAGAAGAAATGTTTCCAGTGAGAAAGGCTGACTGGATGCCATTGCATAATTTGTGTCTGCAAAGATCTGAAGTGAACAGATAGGGAGATGGAGTCGGGGGTTACTCTGCCCTGCAGTCTGGCCCCTGGGACACCTGCCGAGGTTACAAAAACACCTTGTCTTTAATGAGGTGAGGCGGTGGGCTAAAAATAGCCAGATCCCCTTGGACTGAGCCACAGCGCTGCCTTCCTCTGCTCACTGAGGATGTTGTTTGAGTCTGGTACATTCCTCACACACTCAGCCAGCCTGCATGTTTGCCTCCTCCCCTCTGTCTCACTCCATCCACCTCCTCGTGGCCTGAGAACACTTTGTACTGACTGTGGCCAGATGCTGCACTGAAGCATCGTCTGATCATGTTTACAGGGATAACACACGGTCGGAGTATGTTCACTGAGGTGATGAGTTTGATCTCTGAATTCTGCTTTGTGAAAGTTTGTTTCTATTCTAGAGGCCGAGACAAGGATTAACTTGATATTTTTGTCTTATTGTTCTTATAACATTCCCACAACATACATTTTTGGATTTAAAAGTTGTAACTAATCAAATTGAAATCAATATTGACATTTACATTTCACATGTAAAAGAAGTTAATTCATTATTTTTTTCTTTCTTTTTTGGGGGGTGGGGGTGTCACTGTCACTTTAAGAGAGTGCACCTGTCATATTTACTCCAGTTTAACTGTGGAGGACAGTTTCACTGAGGCCTCAAGTCATTTAACAACCAGTGACACACTATCTCAATCTCATCTTCATCCAATCAGAACCTGACCAGGCTCGTCTTCACCAAGCTGTCGGACTCAACTGTCAATCAGCACACACATGTCCATGTCCATAAAGTCTCTGTGTTAGGCATGCCATTATTCCCTCAAGTTTGTTTTTCAAGTTTATGTCTTAATTTATGATGATGAGTTGGGAAAAGAGGATGCACACTCCTGCTAATGTCATTCAAGCATTGCTCTTGTCTTGGCAAACAGAGGGAGCTAGAAATGAAGAGGTTACGAGTGGAATAACAATGAAACCAAAACTGCCACTGAATGGAGAATGAGGTGCACTTGTTTTGTCTATGTTTAGGAGCTGGCACAAGTTTTGTTTTGCCTGGCTTAAGAAAGACTGAGAGGTCGTGCATGTTCCCTCCCTGTGTCTGTCTCACACCAGCATCACAAAAAGCTGTCAGAGACACGCACTGCTGCTGTGCATCTTTTTGCAGTTCTACACTGGTGCAACACTGGTACAAATGTTTGTAGGTCTATAACCATGCAACATTAAAGCAGCAGCTGTCACTTCACCACTCACTCTAACTCTTTTCACCAAACAGTACTACTAGTTGAAAACACGAAAGGAAATGAGTGGTATAGGAAAGAAACCTAAAAATTCTACAGGAGTTGAAGGAATGTTCTTTACTGCAGCTGTGCTTCTTGTTCATGACAGGAAGTGCCAGTCAAACCACAGGAATGCAAATAACTATAGCAGTCATGGTTTTCCACAAGAGAGGGAGACCTGAAGGGAGGGTCTGTGTCCGTCAAGCACGCTGGAAGTCAGTCAGAGCTGAATGCGTCTATATACTGACGTCATACTACAGGCTGTGAGACATTGATGGATTTAACATTGATTTGAATGGCTGGGATCACGTATATTTAAAGGTACATATAGTACAAAGGTAGATAGTGTGATTATAAAGCAGCTCCAGGTTCTATATTAACACTGTGGAAGTATCAAAGCATCAGTCCATAAAGAAATGCACACAGCCTGTATTCAGAAAATGAGCCCTGAAACTAGCAGTTACGAATTATGTAACTTTGTGATGTCACAAAAATGCCGCCACTGCTCTAAGCCACACCACAAGCCCCACCCACCTGGATCCATCATCCAACCTTGCATGGTTTGGTTTCTGTTAATGTACACCTGAGATCTGCTACATTTCTATTGGACCACTCAGAAAACAGTCAGCCAATCAGAGGAAAGGCTCAGAGCCTGCCCTCCTCTGATTGGCACAGAGGGAAGTCTGGGAAAGAAGATGTACAAGTACATTAAGATGTTTTTTTGGGTCTAAAAACCACAAATATTGACTTTAAATATTTATGTTACACTAATTTTAATAATGCATGAAGGAAGAAGAACACATGGGATGAGTATATGTGGTTCTACAGATGTGCATTCACCCCGCAGAGGTTCACAGAGAGCTACGTGATGTAGGAACACTTGATGTGTGATTGCTGCAGAACATCCTGGCTTTCATTACCGTGCACATGTCGATGGGTTACAATAGAAACACTATCGGTTTGAGCATCTCCTTCATTGCTGTTGCATCACGTGATGTAGAGAGTCGGCCTGTCGCCTGTTTTCCACATGTGATGCATCTCTCAGCAAAAAAAGACAAAGACATCATAACAGCAATATTACAGAAAACTGACATCTTACACTATAGTACTGTAATACTATGCTGTAAAAAGTATTCTTTGAATAATAAACCAAAAAAGAGCACTTCAGCATGTCTGACTGAACAACTGTCCCTTTTGTTTTTAATTGGAGCCACATTTGACGAGGAGGATCTAAACTCTGACTCTAGCGATGGAGCTGTGCCGCTGTTCTTGCCAATTAATATGTCCAGCACATAATTCCTGTAACAACACCTCCCCAGAAATGTTTTTTTTACATTTCTCTAGAAAGGTCGTTATAGGCGTTTCTTCTTTACTCTGGACACAGCTTTGCTAATTTCCAGTCTACACTAAGCTGATCCCAGTTCTGAGCTGAACACATATGAGGTTGATGTGGATATTTTCTCACTCTCGGAGAGCAGGGAAATAAGCATATTTTTTGAATTGTTGAAGTCATTATTGTGAGTGGATATTCAGGGTATGTGCTGTGTGCTGAAGACATGGTTGCATCAAGGTGCCAGAAGCAAGGTAGCTTATCCACACAGGCCAGGGCCGAGGACTGTTTTGTCTGCGAGGAGTTGGCAAAGGTAGACGTGTCCCCTTGGATTTCAGCTGGAGCAGGTCTGAGAGGAAATACCGCTGGCACATAGTGAGGGCAGACATGCCTCACCTCTGACAGTCTGGATAAAACACTTGAGCACCGCTGCAGGCTGAAAACAGATCAAGGAGAAGGCGGTGGCTGACAGCACGTAGCTGTGTGTTTCTGTAAGCTGACAGCCCTCAAGGACAAGAGAGGGGATTTCTGAAAGTTATCCCAAAGGGTCTTTTTACAGTCTGGGGTGGCATATCACATTGCCCTCCTGCCAACCCCATTCTCAGTTTCCTGATTGCATTCACACACAGCCAGACAGGAGAGGCCCTTGAAGGCCTTCCAGCTCGAACATTTGGCTCATCTGGAAATAATTAAAGAGGGAAAAAAGGTGGACGAGTTGGTCTGACCAATTTTCCCAGAGTCCAATAGACCCACCCTAACTGCATAGTTCGTACTCCACGTTCTTTCCCTACAATCCTCCTGTAACGCCAGTCCCCCTCCCCTGGTTCCCTCCTAGTGGAGCTACTTCCATCCCCACTTATGTTCTATATTCACCAATTCTATTTTTATACTCAATTATTACTTGAGAGTACCAGCTTTTACTCCAGGATTTACAAGGATGAGAAAGGCCCTTCTTGTATTGGATCAAACAAGGCAGTCCACTAGACCAGTGGGTCTGGGGTCAAGGGATCCACAGGGGGTCCATTAAGGGGGTTCCCGAGGTTCCTAAAGCTGACAACTTTATTTTCGCAATGTATTGTAATGAAACAATATATGACAATTATTATCAGTTTGTGCAATACCTGAGGACTGATCTAAAAATGAAGCTTCATGATCTTGCATGAAATGACAGTGAAATGAATTTTTTGGATTCCTTTAGTCTTCTCTCGGTGGAGAAATGCTCTCTCCATGTGTGTTGTTAACTGAAGCTAAAGTATAGCAAAATGTTCTGACTGGATTTGTTGCACTGCACACTACACACAGCTGCTGGTTCTGATGCAAACCCTCGGATCATCTGGTGGCTGGAGTGAATTTGCAGCATCCAGGTCAAATGCACAAGCACCGGTTCCTCTGCTGCCTTCGCTTCCAGCTCTTCCTCCTCAGCTGCTGGACTCTCTGCGTGAACTGGTACCGTGTCAATGTGAAATTAGGTCAGGAGAGACGTTGTGGAGGCAGAATCAGAGACCTGAGAAGAAGCAAGTTTACACTCCACACACACACACACACACACACACATTCACACACCCTGTCAGATGTTGCTCCAGTTTTGTTGCTCCAGTGTTTCCTTGAGTTTTGTTGTGGTTTCTCTTCATTTTCTCCCCGTCCTGCTCATTCTCTTGGAAAAAGATGTTTACACAGTTTCCCTGAGATCTCATTAATCAAATGAGAACTGAGGCCTTGTCATGACAGCAAGCAGCCAAACTCTTAAAAGAGAGACCAACAGTTCAAACCACTAACAATACGATTCAGTCCTGTAAGTAGGGACAGGTTTATCTCAACCAACCAATTTAATGCACTGAATCAGAACCTTTAAGAAACAAATGATTCATCAGACTGAGAGTACAAAGTGATCCCCGATCAATGAGCACATTTTCACAGTATGAGTGCAGAAGGAGATCAACAAGAAGTTAATGGGACACATAATGTCAAAGGTCACTACTCACATTGTGTAACAGCAGAGCATTTTCATGATCAGAGCAGCTTGGAAGAAATGAAGGTGGAGAAAAAGGGCCACAGAACAGAAAAGGGCCCAGTTGTTGTAAAAAAAAAAAAAAAAATAATAAACTTCACTCAGATTCTTCCAGGGTGCTTGTTAAGTACGTCATGATGAATGAGATTTCACGGCTGATCTGAGAACTGCTTCCTCAAAGGGGATTCCAGGCATCTGTGTCATGTTAGAGGTTTAAGTTGATCTAGCACAGTGAACCAGCAGCCTAAATGTGGCTGTGAGAGGACTGTGATGAAATCGTGCATTTAAGGATCACATATAGTGTATGTGCATGTGATGTTTGATTAGAGAGCAGGTCATGAGCTCTTTCTTTTTTACACTTCAGTGGTGGACCAATCAACTGCTGTCATCCAGTAGCATGGATAAAAAACAGTCCAGCTGGGGGCAGCCAGAGAAGAAAGTTACTCAGACTAGATCAAACTTGGCCTCTGCACTGATTTCAACTGGCAAAGTCTACGCACATACACACCCTTCATCATCATCAAGCATGGCCGACATCTGCAACCCATCGCCCTTGTTAATTACAACGGGGTTGAACCTTGCGGAAAATACTACAACAGCCACAGGAATGTAAACAAAACACAATGGGAATTCTGATCTGAGAGCAGACCCCGTGTTGTTTTGCTTGCTATCATCAGGTCACATCTGACCTGGGACACACTTTATCGCCACAGTCCCACAACACTTACAAAGGCCGGACAGAGTCAGTTGACCTTCTGAAATGATCTGATTTTCTGCATTAACTGGATAGAAAATGGGATGCGATCTTCATCTAACTCACAAAAACACAGTGTCCCTTAACTAAGAACACACAAACAACTACAAACAAAAAAGTTGGTAAGTGGAAACAGGATTGTACAACCTTTACTGTGTTTATAGCCTGAAACCAGCTCTTCAGCAGCTGCTGCTCTCTCGGGTGTTGTCTCCATCCCAGTGCTAGAGTCTTGTTCCCACATGATGTTTGACATTTCAGGCTGCATGTTACTCTTAAGTTCCACTGCTACTGCGCTGATGAAGCAGCTGGATTTAATTCAAGACTGGATATTAGTAGGGCGCCCTGCCACACCCTCTACTCCCAGTCAAATATCCATATCAGTAACTCAACCAGGCAGCAAGTGAGGAAAAAAAACATGAGTACCAGAAACCCTGTCCCACTCACACTTGAGACGTGCGCTCTCCCAAGTTGTCGAAGCTCCAGTGCAGCAGCGTTCCTCCTTCTCACGCACCTCTGTGGTACTAACAGACAGATGGAGGATTGAACCTGGCAGCAGTGAGTGGTGCCAATTACCTGCTCTGCATGGAGGCCAGAATTATTAAGGACAGACTAATGTGATATGATTATAAAAACCAGAAGAGCTCTTAGTCTCACATAACTGCAGCTCACAGTGCTGTGCTGCGCAAATCAGTCGACAACTTTTGTCACTGACAGATAGTCAGTCATGATGTAGACTCAGGGTCCAGACAAAAGGCAATAAATCATTGATTTACTTATTTATCAGACTTTGATAAACTGATGAGGATCAGTAAAGGGTGAAAGAAGATCTACTAGAAGAGTATAACAATATCTGAGGTGATAATCATGATAATCATGGTCTGGTCCAAGAGCTGGGTGACATACTGTACTGAATCAGGTATAAGGACACAGCAGCATGACTGGGAGAGGGATGCAACACAGTCACAGAAGGAGACTGCGTCCTGTTCCCAGGTGGAGAATGAGTTAAAAAAAAATCTAATTCTGCCATTCTGTGGCCTGACCACAAGAGCGCAGTATAGTGTAATGTACCATATATTCACACCATTGAACCTGTGTTATTTGCTTATACACCTATAAATCAACTATAAATATCTATAATAAGAAAGAAAAAGGTGGGGTATTTCCTTGTGGCCCCCAGCCTACGGCAACTACTACATGGTGTAGTCAAAGTTCCAGTCCCCAAAAACATTTTCATTTTTGTGACCAGAACGAGGTCTTTAAACTCACACTAAACAAGAAGTGCCATGACAACATGTTTCTAAGGATAAAAGCAAGCCCAAATGTTGGCCATCGTTTGGCCCATTTTGTTTTGTTGATGTTCCAGCCGAACAGGCCTGAGTGTTTCTGAGGCAAAACAGAACTGATGACAAGGTCAAGCGGCACATTAAAAGAATTTAAAACATTTATTATGCATACTGTCAGGAGTCATAGAAATGAACTTAAATACGTGTCATTTTAAGACTACAGTTTCATGTGTGAGATACTGTCATTGTTTATCATCCATAATGTTCTCAGCAGAATATGATGCAGCACTTTGTCATATTTACACACATGGGTTTGATTTATACTGATCATCTGTTAGAGCTCTCATTTTACAACATGTATGGTACAATCACTTCTGCCTTCATCACCAAAGAGTCAAACAGCTCCCTGTGTCATGTCACTGTGAAGGCCAGTCCCCATGGCCCTCCACCCCCTTCACATCAGCAGGTACCACAATAACAGGTAAAATCATTTACAACCCCTACAAACCACATATTTATTGACTTTAACGAGCTGTGTTGTTTATTTATTTATTTTTGCCTATTTGGATATCATTCCCAATAACATTTTTTACATTTGAGATACAGTGACAGCTAGTGTTAGTGCAGTGAAGAAGACAGGAAATTAATGAATGAGGCAAATGAAGGAATCTCTCCCCTGCAACCCCCTCCCCCAGTCCTGCACCCTCTCCTTCATCTCTCATTTTACAGAAATTGGCTGGATCAGGTCAGCTGATCACTGACCAGACATCTGCACAAACTCACTTCACTGACCGAGTGATCAGCCTCTTCGGGCTGTTTTTCATGATCCCAGCGCAGGTGCTTTGCAGGTGAGAGGGGGTGGAGTAAAACATGGTAGTCATACGTCGGTTGTGCAGAGTCGACTCACTTCGAAGCTTGCCAGATGATGATGCCAAGTATGACGAGTGCAATGGAGCAAACCATGGCGAGGATGCACATCTTCTTCCGGGACTTTTGCTGTGACACAGGAGCAGAGTGGAGAGTTAGTGGTGGTGCCTTCACTGACTCACAGCACTGAGGAGCCACTGCTGCACACTCACCTGGTAGTAGCTGGCTCTCTGGAGCTGCTCTGTTCCTCGCTCTACGTGAACCTCAGCATTCTCCACATTTGCCTCGATGCTATCTGTGGAGCACAACATACAGCGAGGTAAGCTAGGAAAAACTTGCCTAAGCAATCAAGTGTGATACACGGGCGCCTGATTACCACTCACCGATCATCTCTCCTTGATCGTGGATCATCACTGCTAGGTCCTTGAAGATCTGGTTCACATCCATGATGTCAGACTGAAACAAACCAACAGCAAACTCTATAATCAGCTGTGGCAGTTGCTTGTGGTCTGAGAACATGACAGTAGATTTGAGCAGAGGCCAGCAGCTGTGCTGGTGGTACTTGTTAATATCAGAAAGCAAAGGCTGACCTCCAGTTGTCTGATGTTGGTTTCTCTTTCCTTGATGAGCTCCAGGTCCTCCTCTGTGATGGCCACCTCCTCTGTCTGGGTCGTCATCTGACCCCAGTCCTCTTGGCTACACACAAGCACATATTTAATAAGAGCCCTTGTCAAAAACTGCACTAAGATCAGTCAGACATTATTTTACTGACTGTAGTGCTGATAAAAAAAAAAAACCTGATTAGAAGTTGTCGTAGGCATTTATATTCCCAGTAGTTACTAATCTAGTTAAAAACGACTTTCTCTGTTGCCTTGCCTATTAGTCAAGTTTGAGTTTGGCCTATAATTAATAGATGCAGAGGTTTCCGTGTTTCTTTTTTTAGAAGGCTTGATAACTGTAGTCCTCAGTGATGCAGGGAATGTGTCTGAAAGAAGGGAGCCATTCACAATCAGCAAGAGTGTGGATTTAAAGGCCCCCTGCTGGACACCAGCTGATATTTAAGCACTGTCAACTGATGTCATGAGGACACGCACAGAGCCCTCTCATCTTTGGGACTGAGATTGAGGTGGCATTGTAAAAGTCCTTTCATGATCTATTTTCATTTGTATTGACAAGGACATTTCGCATGTTAAAAACAACTGTGTAAACACCACATGAAGCATATGGATGGTTCTGTTATCTGCAGTGACAATGGAGGGAGCTGAAACTCTGCCTGAGATGAAACGCTGAATGAACAACAGTCACTTACTTATCGAAAGAAACAAGCTTCTCATCTCGAGAACTGTCTTCAGTCTGAAAGTGAAGGAAAAACAGTCAGATTCAAGACATGTCCCTCCTGTATCTGATCATTCGTGCCTCTCTAATTACTATGCTGCTCGTCCTTACTGATAAGCGGGATCCAGCCCGTGCTCTGGCTACCGACTCCTTCTCCCTCTCTGCTGCGCGTCGTTGGACCGCCTGGAAGTTGTTGAGAGCTGCGGAGAAGTCATTCATCAGCCGGTCCCTCTGGATCTTCTGCTGCCTCTGAGTGCCACAAGAGAGAGGGACACATACAGAAAGAGAGCAGTTAGAAGGACAAGGAAGAAGTCATAGAGATGAAGGGGGTGACACCGCAGACCTTTTATTATACAAAAAAGGGAAGCCGTGGTGGGAGGAATTCAAACCACTGGCTACCTGAAGATAAAGGTGTATACGATTTTGTAATATTTCCTTCATCTATCAGATACCTGTCCTCATAAGATGGCAGGAGGGCTGGAGCCATTGACATTGGATGAGGGCAGCTGAGGTTAGGTTCATCCATCACTCACATATAAAGACAATTAGAGTTGCTTTGGCTTCTTCAGTTAACCTGATGTGCATGTGTTTGGGCCATGGGAGGAAGAGCACATGCAAACTCCACACAGAAAGGTCCAGAGAGTGGAGATCGAAACCTTCTTGCTGTGAGGCGTCAGCGCTAACCGCTGCAACACTCTGCCGCCACTATTTCTACCAAGTATTTAAAAACAACATAACTTGCTGAGGTCATGAGGGCAGTAATGTGTGACTAGTGAAGACACACGCTGACCTTAATTGCAGTTTACTGCCTGTTAGTCATAACCACAGGGACTTTGCTCTATGCTGATATTCAAATGACTTCTTTGCAGCTTTACAACAGCTGATTAGAGCATTTTTCAGCCACATGTACAAAAGATCATAAAGGACTCACTACTGAACAGACAGCAGTTACTAATGAAGTCACTCTTCCCATTTTAATAATAATCTCAGGTATCTTCCCTGCTCCTGTGTGTGTGTGTGTATACTGAGTAGAATGAAACTTACTTGCTCTGAGGGTGACGAGGGCAGAGGGATGGATCCCAGCTCTTTCAGGTGCTTGTTGGTTTCTTTTGCCAGTTGGTTAGTATAGTGTTGCATCTGTTGCCTGTGGGGAAATCAGCAGTTTAGAATAATAAAAGATGTATAGCCTTTCTGCTACATATGCTGTGGTCACGTGTAGTTTCAATGTCAATTAAACAGAGTTTTGAAATGCTCTCTGGATGACAATCACATGTGCTTTAAATATACTATCTATTTGTCATGTCAGAGACTCAGTGACCAGACCTGACAACAACAGAGGTGGTGGAGGAGATCATAACAGATCCAGGTGACAATGTGTGTTTGGCAGAGAGAGAGAACAACATGGGAGCCAGTGGAGAAAAAGTTTATACGTACAGACGATCCTGGAGTTCACTGGTGTCCTGTCTGGTGCCCAGCTGGTTCACCATGGTCTTGATCTGAGCAGCTGTCGTGAGAACAAAGCACAGCGTCACAAAGTCACAGTCTATTTTTTACACCAGAAGGAAATTTATACCTGAGTTAGACCATATCATGGACAGGCAGTCTGTTGAGGTGGCTGTATTGTTCCTTAGTGACCATCGGTGATAGACCACTTCTCATGATGCTGCATCATCTAAATACTACATCCACTATACACGATATGGAAATTCTTAATATACAATTAGACAGTGTTACAAAACGACAAACTCACCATGTCGTGAGCTATATAGTGATTAGTAAGTTACATCAGATGCTGCCATAGACTTTTAAATGGACACATAAGCATACACACAGCCTCTGCTTGACATAAGATGGGACAACATGGCTAACAGTTAAGCTGCTGAGGTACTGGTTGCTACGGTGACCAGGGCCCCTGGTCCCCTTTATCCCGGGCAGCCAACATCGTCTAAGACAAAAAAAAAAACTTAATAATAATAATTATAACAGAGTGATAACAAAATGAGGCGTCTACTCTTCAGCATCCTCCTTAGTGTGCTGTCTGCCTGCTTTTCTCCACAACATCCCAGACTTGTGCAGACAGACTGCACTTGACTCCCAGGACTTTTCATATCCTCTGCTGTTTGTTTTGGATTCTTATGTAGCTCTCAAGCAAGCTTTCTCGCAGCTCTCTCAGTTTGTTTTTCTTGGTCCCGCTCCTTTGGTAGCATCTTAGTGTGCTCATGTTTCTTCCGTTTTACATTATGATCTTCACAGTTGGCGCTGGAATCCTTATATGCTTTGAAATATTTTTATATCCCTCTCCGGCTTTATTTAAGTTTCATTTTGAGCCCCTCTGACAGCTGTTTCCTTGATCCCATTGTTGTCGTTGTTGCTCTCAGCAGACTGCTTGAAATTGCTCCTAGAAATCTGCCCACTTACAAATATAAAATGCAAATCTGATTATAACACCTGACACCACTCGACAAGCATTAATATGGACAATGTTGTTCAGACACCTTTAAACATACAAGTTAATCACCTAGAGGCTTTACCAAAGGAGCTATTGTTATTAAAGATATATTTAGCAACAAAGCCGTTTTTAACATTGAGGCATTGCAATAAGAGGTTCTCAGGGGAAACATACTGGACGGTTTTACTGAGTTTTCAGTAACATTTTTCAAGCCCTGAAGACACGATTATCTCTGCTGGCCCCATGTGTTGCACACCACAGTCATTCACTGACTCGGTCTTATTAGACCTGGTTACCAGTGGTGAATACAACATGAGTTTTACTAGCCTTGTTTTTGCTAGAAGCCTTTGTTCAATTTAAATCTGTATTTGCACACGACAACCTTCTTTGTGGTTCCTCATTCAGAGTATTTTATGTGACTATTCAACTGCAGAGAAGACAGTCTAGTTCCTGTTCACATTTATCCCCTAGGGGAAATTCAGGATTGCCTTGACAGAAGTTGATTTTGTTTTAAAATGCTGGTTTTAATACATTGTGGTGCAGATGTAACCACAGGGACTGGACTCAACAATGGCTGAGTGTGTACACGCTAGAAAGGTCACCTGTCTATCACAGGACTGACACTGTGAGATGATTCCCAGTTTGATATACATCCATATTTTCATGAATAAGGAGTTTTCTTCTACACATCTGCACTGCATTTTACAAAACAGCCCCTTTGCAGATTCAGTGAAGTCTGGGTTTGGACAGCCCTTGGCACCCAGAGACATTAAGAACACCATTGCGTTTAGTCTAGAAGTCTGGGGATGTCCAGACAGTCAGAATCAGCACAAATCTTTCAGATTGCCTGCAGAACCTAACTGGACCAATGCACTAGCACAATAAATATGTGATCAATTAAGTAAGGTGAGGAAGAATTCAAATGACAAAAAAGTGAATGGAAAACAATGTCTAATAAATCTAATATCCAACAATTTGTTTTATATATCAAATATTTCTGCTATTGCCCAGCACTTCATGGGAATCATTTCCAGCATCTGCATTTAAAGTGATGGTCAACAATAATCGAACAAATATTACTGAAAACTTAGTAAAACCCTCTGATGAAAGTGAAAATTCCCTCAAAGAAACAGGTTTAGCACATTTGAACAGACTGAAGGGTGACACAGCAAACTCCCTCAATCAGTTAGTGAGTGGGTCAGCGTGTTGGGCCATGGCCACTGTCTTGCTTTGACAAGAGAAAATACCTCCTGCTACAGAAATGAAGCACTTACTGTTCTGTGTGATCTTCTGGATGTTGGAGCTGCATGTTTGTATGAGGCTGTTGAAGTCCCGTGGGACGGGGCGGTAGCTCTCTGCTTTGCCGTATGACATGTTGCCCAAAAGGAGCTTTTGCCTTTGGAGTTGAACTTTATCTGCAGACATAGGAAGTGTTATGTTGACATGAGAAATTACTTGAATGTTTTCCGCAACAACTGCCATGTTTGCCATATAAACAATGGCAATGGCAGTATGAGCCCAGTACTGGCCACTTGTACAAAGAGCTGTAATCTAACTGACATCACTACTCAAGAAACCTGGAAGAAGTGTTTGTTTAGGTTTACAAACATAATTTACATAATGACAGAGTAACTCTCCCTTGCTACGTGTGACTGTGACACCGTCTGCTTACAGCTCCTGAGTGATGAGTGATGAGGATATCATTGTTGAACTGAAAGGAGAGACTGACCTATATAAAGTAACTTCCAAATAAAAAACTGTTAGCTTGCTAACAGATTAGCCTGGTTACGTCGAATCATTGAAGCTCACAGATGTCAAAGATCATGAAAGACATACATTTGCTGAATCACATTGCGAACGTATTGTTTGTAAACACATCGGCAGTCTACATATTATGCCGGTTAGCTAAACTCTAGCTTTCTTTGTTTAGCACCAGAAAGTAACTTGGAGAGGAGGGCGTTCAAAACCCATCTGTGCTCAGCTGTTAGCCCTCTAGCTAACTGACGTTAACTTACTGCCTTCAATTACTAATCGATAAACTGGCTAGCTCAACAATGCTGACCACATTCTTCGCCAATTTCGTCTTGGCGAAGTAACGTGTTAGCTATAACAGCAGAACATTTAGCTTGGGAAGAAAAAACATTGTAATACTTGCTTTTTGGATGTCTCAAATGAGCTCATAGGCGTTATGTTTTCCCTTCTGCCGTCGAGATACTGCCCTTCCTGAACTGTCACGTGATCACGTAACGTCTGTCCACGCATGCGCAGAATCAACAACATGACATAAATCAATCAGATTACTTTCTGAAGCTATCGAAATTCAAATTTCCAGTTACAGTTCACGAATTTATACAGACAGCATATAATGAATATATTTTAGGATAAGTTGAAAATTTAATTATTTTTTTAATGAACAGAATATTTTTTAAGACATAACAGTGTGGTCACTGACAGGTGAAGTGAATAACTCAGTACTCACAATTAACTCTATTTGAGTTGATCTGAGTATTGATTTGATAATTATATTTATTTATTACTCTCATTACAGATGCTTCATCTGGCCAGGTGCTGGCCTAGAGTGCCTTGAGAGAGAGAGTGGCGACAACGGAAGTTCAAAATGCTTGCCGATCACTTTACGTGGTCCAAGTAGCCCCGAAAGTTCCCGGAAGTGCTTGGAAGACCTAAACCAAGAAGGTGACGATGAACAGTAGCCTCGGTGCAACATCAGGCAACCCCAGAACAGCTGAGCGTGCTTCAGGACTGGTATTGGTCTGGGCTGTTGTGCAAAATCCTAAATAAGTGGTTTTGTAGTATTTACATGTTTTTAAAACTGTACTGGCTTCATGAATATGGTTCGTATTCAAGTTGAATACACTCATCTTACTAAGCGAGTATATTAAAGTTGTGTCAACTGTCTGCTCTCAGAGTTTATCCTCAGACTAGACTAGTCTTTCTCCAGCTGTCCACCAGATGTCCTCAGACTTTCCCTCCGTCTCTCATGACCAGACCACCTTGTCCACCCACACACCTATCCCACTGCTCATCAGCCATGCACCTGCACCTCATTCCCTAATCTTCCACTACCTACAGCTGACACTTGACCGTTTTTGCATCGTGTCGGATCATCTAACTGTAACTCTAACTTCCTGTTTGTCTCTCTATAAGCCTGGTTCTTTTTCAGTTCTTCAATTTAAGTTCCTTCACTGAACCTACCTGTGTGTTTGTGGCTGGGTCCAGAGAGGAGCAAACTGTGACAATATCAGATTTTCATGGAGGAAACTGTATGGACGTGATGAAAGAAGCATTTTAAATAATTTAATCCCCTTCTTATAGTTGAAAATGTACAAATGATACATGATAGATAGATAGATAGATTGATAGATTGATTGATTGAGTTTTTCCATGCTGCTTAGATTTATAGATCAGGTCACGAGCCACTGTTCATTGTACCACAGTCAAGTGTGTGCGTGCGTGTGGACTGATACCTTTTGTGTGGCATGTCACAGCTTGTAGTCATCAGTCACCACACGAACCCTCACTGGTTTCCAGTTTCCCAGTGAAACCAGACACTGATGAATGGGGACTGTGACACCTCTGGAGAGGCCAGCAGTGTGTGTAGTGACAGCTTTGGTTACTGTGGTCAGTCAGATTGTGGGTCAGGATGTTCAGATCAGGAAACTCTCCTCATTTGCTTCTGGCACTGAGAGGAGCTCTAGATATTTAACCACTATTCTGTTAGCACAACATGCTAAGCATCAGGGAAATCCACTAATGTATCTACCTGGTTTATAGATTACATACTATACAGTATGTATAGTTTACAGTGGAGAATGCCCTTTACCATGCATATATCACTTATATCCACTTCCAATAAGCAAAGACTGGTACCCATAATTCTCTGATGTGCACACAAAATAAGTCACACAGCTTCTTTTGTGCAATGAGCACATTTTATTTGAAGATTGAATCTATGACAAAAAAAATCCATCAAATAGAAAACATCACATAAAAATGCCATGCTATTAAACTGTAGCACATGTGCTACATCTACATTGGGTCATTCAAGGTTTCAACAACACAAAAACTAATAACGAGTATCACTGTAAAACCACAAGGCATTTAGTTTGGTTTGGAAAACATATATAGATATAAACCTGCATATATCCGTGCAGCTGAAAAGGTAGATCGACGGTAAGAAAGTGCAAATAGTATAACAGGGTTTCAAGTCAGTGCACTGAGACCACTGAGGCTCCATTCAAGATGATTAGGAACACAACACACCTTCAAATTGTCAGAAACAGCATAACCTTCGAGCTCAGTTTTAAAAACCAATCCTGTGTGTGATAATGCTGATGAAGCTCTCATCACACATCTTTTACTCTTGCACAGCCAAATGCCTGGTACATGCACTGAAACAATGGTAACCCTCAGTGGCCCTGGAGGAAACAAAGTCTTCACTATAGAGACGGATATAAATAACAATGTAGGTAAGTACACTTAGATCATAGGTACATGACAGACAAAATAATCTGTGTCTCACTACTAGGTTTTGCTCAGATTAATAGATGATCCATATGTGTAAATGTCACTAGAGTCATGCACAAGTGTCCACAAAAACTTTAACATTCAAGTGTTGAGAATTTCACGGTTGTCAGGGAGGAAAAGCCTCAGGAGCAGCATTCAGGTGACAGCCCAACTGAAACACTTTTATTTAACTCATCAGATATATTGGTATTGAGGTTTAGATTCTTCAAACCAAACATGTATCCACCTAGAATCACCTCTGTGGTTGTCTTCCTCTTTCATTCAGCCCAGCATCAGGTTATATCCCTGTTTATCCACAAATACGTACCACCATTTGTGTCATAACCATTTTGTCATAATTGCTGTGTGACGTCTTCGGTAATGTAGATTTGGGAAGCAGCTTTTCTACTCTGCAGTTGCTTAGTTACAGAAAATATCAATACAAACAACAGCAAAGACAGTTGTAGAATTAAAATACAGAATTTAACTGAACAGTAGCTGCTAGCAACAACAAGGTCCTCATGTGAGACACTCCTAGCAAAACAAACTGAGCAAAAAAAGAAACGATGGCACCAAATGCTGGTTGTAGAAAGGTATAAGAGTAAAAAGGTGGATGTGGAGTAAAAAGTCCCTTCTGTATTCATAATAGAGATGTTGTAGTGGCACTGGTATACAAAGTCTCAGCAAACCTCACCCAGCTCTAAACACAACACACTGAAATGACTCTTGGGCTGATTTATTGTACCAGAGGGGAAATCTAACGAGTCTGTGCTACATGGGACTGTACAAGTCGCACACACTGCTGCCATGATGCTGATGGTATGGAGGCATGCAGGCCACAGCTGGCAGCAGTGCAGCAGGCTCAGACAATAGTCTTGAGCTCCTCCTCAGTCAGCTGGTTGACCAGCATAATCTTGGTCAGCTGCTCGGCGTACTTCCCCTGGTCCTGCATGAAGTGAGGGATGCGGATGTTCTCCATCTGAGCCACCGGTTTCAGGCGGTCCACGTCTTCAAATGACACCTGAGACCACAGAGAAATGGCAGTAATAACGGATTTAGAAACTTGTTCAACTTCAGCACAAGGGGAAATGTGGAAACTGCTTTATGCAATGAACTAGTAGTTTAAATAATTGACGAGAGCCTCAAACTCCTGGGTTGGTGTCATAACAAACCGATTAATCATTAAAGTAACGCTGAACATCTGCAGCTGGAACATTGTTACATCATGAATGGCTTCAGCTCCTAAGACACATAAATGCATGGTTTGTTACATAAGCTTTATTTATAACTGCTCTCTAGTGTGTGTCTACACTTCAACCATCCTCTGTGTAATTAACGGTACTCTGGTGTTGCTAAATGTTACACTGTTGTTGTAGGAGATGCCACTAACATGCCACCACTGACAGAGGCTCTGGACTGCTGGACTTTTTGTCTGCAGTCAAGAGCATCAGTGAAACTGAGAAAAGTAACTTCTAAAAGAAGCACAACGCCTTTGAGGGCAGACAAATACAGTAATACGTTCACATTCCCAAAGGGCACAGTCAGCATAACAATGAGGCCTGACCTGCCAGACTGAAACAGAACAAATGCCAATGTTCTCTGTTGGATGCGAGGACATTCAAAGGGAAGCTGTAAACAGCCTCTGGTTGGTAATGAAGCCAACGCTAGTCAAAAGCCAAAAGCTGGAGTTCATGTAATGACTACTAGAGTCAGACTCGAACAGTGAGTCAGTCCCCATTGACCTCCATGTTAAAATGCTCAAATTTGCAGCAAAAATAAACATAAATCTTCAGCTTATTTCCACCTTAATTACAACTGCATTACAATGAACTCCCATTTACATTTCATTAAGGCTGTAAGTAATAAGCTCTGAATAAACCTGAGTACTCCCATCACCCCGTCTGGGTTGCAAACTCATACAGACATGATGCCTCACCTTTCCTAGAGCCATCAGCAGTGGGAAGTTGATCTTGTCCCTGTATCTTAGGATCTTCAGGATGCCATCGAGGTAGACCTGGTCTTTACTGAAACACCCTGCGATGTGAAAGGTCAGAGAAGAGACAAGAGAGACAATACAATTTAGACTGTTGAAAACATAATCAAGTCCAATCTGAAAATACAGCGAACTGTTTTGTCCCTTAAATCCTTTCAAGTGACATAGTGACCTGGTTGTGCTGTGTCGGTCTGTCCTCTCTTGGCTCTGACACAGTAGTCCCATCTGGTGTTGGGGTCCTGGACAAAGCGTCCCAGATTGTGGAAGAGCTGGGAGAAAGACATGTGGCTGGCTTGGTAGACAGTGTAATAGAGGAGGGCTGCGCGCCACAGAGTGGGGTCTTTCCTGAACAGGACACTGTGGATGCTGGCTAGGCCCTCCTCTGTGGGGTTCAGGGGCTTCAGGTTGTGCTTCTTCCTGCCCATGCTACTGTTCCACGGCTGGTGGCAGTTGTTGATGCCTCTGAAATAATGTGTCCCTGGTGACATGGAACAATTTATACATTATATTCAAGCTCAAATCCAAGCCAACTTTATTAGTAGCACAAGGATTCGATGTGTGGTCAGTATCAACAACAGTCTTGTTGGACCCACCAATCTCATGCCTCAGCATGCCCTCCAGCCAGTGCTCTCGTGCAGTGGAGATGTTGATAGTAAGTGTGGGCCTACTGTTCACGATTGTCATGGAGGCTCTTGACAGGAGGTCATCTGTCACATGGACTACTATCTGTCAACACAACATTCATAGGAGTTAGTAGGGTTATCCAGAACTGACAGCCCAGTGGACACAATGTCCCAGTGCAGATGCTCCCCTTGGAGTGTGTATATGTACACAAACAAATATAACTGATGCGTTACACACAATATACACAAATTGTATAGTATAAACTGTGTTTACTGTTTAATATACAGGGCTACAAAAAGCATATTGCAAACATCATATTTTTCCTTTATGTCTGGAGGGTATGTTTTGTAGACCAGGGCATCTCTGTGGCACCACAGCACTTATCGTGCTAACAATGCACAATAATGTGACACATTATCCTCATCACAAAAATGCATATACAGCACATGGTATACAATGCCACATATTTTATTCATGTTTTTTTTTCTAATTGTTGTCTCTATTTCCTTTTTTAGACTGACCCAGGCACAGCTTGGTGTAGGTTGAACATTATCAATTCTGTCCACTGCACTTGAGAAACTGAGAAAATAGACTTCCTGTTGAGGCCTCTCTTCCTTCCTTCCTCCTCCTCCTCCTCCTCCTCCTCCTCCTTCTCCTCCTCCCTGTCCAGATGTACATCGGGCCTCGTCGGACTGTGAAACACCCACAGAGAATCCTGTGTGTGGGTACACACATGCACACTGTGTCTGACTACCTCATCCTCAGGAGCTCAATGGAGAACTAGAGAGGCAAATTGCACTCAAGACTATTTATCAAACTACTGTGAACATTTTGCAAATAAGAACTTTTAATCTTTATTATATTTTACATTTTTTCTGCCTATTCTGACACTGTTTTTATTTATATTTTTATATTCTATAATTACATCTATATCTTGGTGTTTCTATTCAGCAGAGAGGCCACACATGATCTCATTGTCATATAATGACAACAAAGCTCTCTCTCTCTCTGTCTGTCTGTCTCTTTCTCTCTCTCTCATTGGCCATGTGTATGAGGGGTGGGGCAACTGTGTCACACTCTGGGGCAACATGCAACACACATGCAGAACCTGCTCTTAGTGTCCATAACAGAAAGAGAAAAACACTTGAAGTGTGGTCTTTTATATGTAAGAGCGGAAACATGAGCAACCTCAGAAACGTCCAGTCAAATACATAGAGACAACTGTGTAAAATTCAGGGGAGGAGATCCTAATGTTAATGAGTGTGTATGAAAAAATAAGCTATGTATATTTTGTTATTTATAAAAGACAGATATGAGTAGCGTTACAGCACTGGACTGTAAAAAAAAAAAAAAATCTTAACAATACCCATCTCTAGTGCTAGTATGTATGACGTGATGTGTTCAGTGGAACATTATTAATTGGGTGATGTAACATAGCTGACGGCTTCATAAGCACAAGTCCAAACTGGTTTTGATGACCCCAGTAGAGCAGAGATGCCCTCCTGTCTGCTGTTCTGCACTGCTAATGCACAAATGCACCATGACACATACTACAGAACAGGATCAAAATAACCTGTTTACTGTGCGCAGTGGGAGCTGTATCGTGTTTGTCACTGTGTTTGAACTGAACTGAAAAAAAAAAATCAAAGCTGTATAAACATGAGCCTGCAAATGAAGAGCACATTATCCCCTTCATGATCAAATTAGCCAGAGTCATGTGTGCTCTCACCTCCCCCATGCAGCCTTCCTTCTCCATGTATCTCTTCACATTGTGCCAGATGCGACTCTTGGTGAGGAGGTTTCCCCCAGTGACCTGCTCAAACTTCTCATAGCTGCCATATCGTTGCAGGGCAAGTTCCATGATGTGCACTGCCTGTAAGAGGTGCAGAGTACATCATGTAAAAGCTGCCTGCGACTAATGCCACTAACTGCCTTTGACATGCTCCGCTGCTGATACTTTCGACAAACTGCACTCTGCACTGATGCTTTGAAGTAAAATATGACAGCAAAAACATCACGAACACGAAATCAAAAAAGACTGATGAGTAAACAGGGTTGAACCAGCACTGGATCCCTTACAGTTTACCTAGAAGGAACATACTGGTATAGATGATGCCGCCCTATATATGCGCCACTGGGCACATTACTTGATGAGCCAGGTGGTTATATGAGAACAATGGTCTTTGATTTTTCAAGTACCTTTAATGTCATTCAACCCTTGTCTTGAAGACAAGCTCAAAGGGATAGGAAGGTAGATAGAGAGATAGACTCCTCAGCCTTACCTGTGTGAGGAAGCGATCTGAGGCGTTATTATGCTTTGCCAGGACATGTGGAGATACGGGGTTAGTGTACTCAAACTGTGGATTGTAGTTGAAGTCAGCCTTGAAAAACTTGGCCTTCTCTCTTTCCACATTAGTCGGCTTGATGGCTGCAAGGATGCAGAGCTTCTTGGCATTTTCCACCTCACGTTTGAATGCTGCTTTGTGCAATGAGGGGAGTTTAGTGAGAGGTGAATTGGTGAGGCACATCTTCCTCAGCTGTGGAACCGCACGAGGCGTTAGGCCCATTGTGCTGCCCACCACTGCAATGCCGCGGGCTGGTTTGGGCAAACTGGAGATTGTGTCTGAGAGGACACAATTTGTCTGTGCAGGCTTACCAATACCTTCTTGAGCATGCCCCTTTTTAAAAGCCATGCCTGGGTGGCTTCTTCTACCAAGCGTGGCACCACATTTCAAAGATGTTTTGGACTCCAGAGACTGCTTTACGCTCTCCCACTCCTCCTCCTCAGCCTGCAGCAGTATGTTGCAGCTGCTGGTGCCAGTGCTAAAGAGGTCTTTGAGGGCACTGGAAGAAATCTTCTCCAGGTATACTTGGCTTGGACTCACCGTCTTGTCAGCAGAGTTAAGGACATACTTTTTGGACATTTCTACCTCTGGCCAGTGAAGTCTCTCTGAAATGAGCAAAATGAAAGAACATTAAGGGAGGACAGTGAATGTGTCTGCAGATTACTTCAGAATCACCTTCACATTCAGTCTTTTTATAGATAGCTTGATAGACTAATCCACTTATCAAGCCAGGATAAAATTAGATCTATTCCAGTGCCAAGATAAAAACGGTAATAGTTGTGATGAACCATGTTTATACATCTCTGTAAGCAAACTAACAACTGCTTTGCTCAACATTTGTTTCTGCTGCAATCATAGTAATGTGCTCTGACTAAAACAAACCTAAGTTGTCTTGTCCTGGACTATTGTTATGTCAGCAGTCTGTGGCTATGCCCCAATCAGTTTCATGAGTCAGTATCCTCCTCGCACAGAGGAAATTATTCTCATCATGTCTTTAGGGAATAGCAGAACAGCACAGGAGTCAGAGAGCAGGGCTGTGTGACTTCTAGTGAGGCAACCTGGAACGTCATCACCCCGAGAACAGATTCTCTGTTCGGACAGGAGCACTGAGGCGGAAGCTGTGCAGTCATAGACAGCACAAACTAATGACCCTAGCAGCACAGTAATGACTGGGTGAGGGAAAAGTTAAAATCTGAGCTGTGTGCTCAACAATCGAATCAAATACAATTACCTAACACACCAGCTAGCTATCTCATCATTCAGTTCAGCTGATGTGATAGATACTGTAGGCAAAGCCGTAATCCTGCTAGTGAATACATGGATGAGTTAGAGTTTTACAAAGCCTGGCCAAGACAGTTTACCATGTATGATATTAAATTTATGACAGCAAACACAGTCCTGAAACCAAATGTAATACAGCTGCAAAATATCTGCTCCAGTATCTCCCCCATTGCCTGCTGCTATTCATCAATACCAAAGCAATACCATTAACTTCATTAGAAATTAATGATTAGCAATAATCAGCATGATTCAGCACTGAAGAGACCACCACATATCAGTTTGTAACACTGCCATGAGCACTGCAAAATCCAATGGACCAAGGCTAGGAAGAGGTAATACAATACAAACAGAGAGTAATCAATAAATTCGTGTTGACGTGACGATTTTGTTCTATCGACCTTATACTTGAACTTACCCACCTTTAACTGAGCCAGCTTGGTATAACTGATGATGCATCACGAGTTTAAACCTAAACAAACTGATATATACAGTATTACATTTAATAATTCACACATAATTTACGTTTACCTTCCTGGTATTATCATAATTCTCAGTGAATCAAAGTCCATGCTGCAGTCGCAGGAGATAAGAGCAACATTACCTGTTACTTTTATTGACTCCAGCATCCTTCGTTGAGGTATCCACCTGAAGCACAGATCTGTTTGAGGAATACTAGCGTTAGTTAACAGAGTTAACCTAGCTAAATTAGCCGGCTAATGTTGTCCACATAAATAAACCAAACAGTTAAACCAAGCGAGTCACTGCGCACATACAGCATATAAAAAAATAACTGTTTAAAACATTTAGTGGCTGTGAACTGACATGGACTGACCCGCCTACATCGACTCCCTAGCAGAATGACAAGCAAAGGCGACCTGCCTCTGCTTTGACTGATCTGTTTCCATGGTTTCCGTGTAGCTACGCAACACACCGGACACAATGCATACTGGGGAATGTAGTCTCTCGAAGGAACAGATTTAAACAAAATATCTGACATTTTGTTGTATGTATGTTGCATGTATTAGCCAGTATACTCTGTATTAGCTGCTCACTATTACACTGAGGTTGTAGTGTTCAACATTATATAATTTGAAATGCCGTTAAACAGAATTACAAAAAGGATAAGGAGTGATACATATTGCAATATTTATGTATTTATATAACGACAAGAATCCGTCTTCAACTGAAATTGATTCAGCCTAACTGTATGTTTTCAGTATTTGATTCAGTTGCACGTGACCATGTATGACATCCTTTTTTCCCCATGCAGCCTGGCTCTGATTGGCTGGACTGGTTCATTCTGATTGGTCCTCAAGCGGTTTGCCCAACGGTTGGAGTCTGCGCAGTAGGCGCAGCGCTGAAATTCAAATTTGAACAGACGTTGTTTTGTGCGAGGAGGACTGGAGAGAAGAACCGAGCGGTCAGAAGGGAAGCTGAGTGTCGCTTAGCTGTCTCGTTTGTGTACACATAGTGGTGTACAAGACTTTTCAGTGGACAAATAGTTGAAATATTGCTCGAGTGGGGATACGTGGTTTAAAATGGATCCGTTTACTGAGGTGAGTAAGGCGTTGCCTAACGTGCACGTCGATACCTACGTGGCTAACATAATGTTAACAGAGCTGACAGTGTTACCAGCAATTGCTAACGTACCTAACGTAATGTGTTTTATTATTTTAACAGTCTTACTAGATATATGGTGTGTAGCCTATGACAAGAGACCCATTTGTTATTTGATAGCACAAACCATGGCGTAAACGTAAGGTAAAGCTGCCATACAAGAGACAATGTCAAAACATATCACGTGTTGTTTCTTTGTCTTGTCCGTCATCATGTCTCCGTTTTGAACTAGAAACAACAAAACTGCCTAGTGCATGCTTCTAAATATATATGTATCGTGTAGTTTCCCCTGAGTCAAACTGTTGTTTGAGTCACCTCTTGAATGGTAGAGTAATATAACATCCATATCCATGTGTTTTATCTGTTCTCTCAGCCAAAAGCACACTACAGTCAACGTTATTCAAATGCAGCTGCTTTGTCTCCATTTAAGGCTATGGAATGTGTCAGGGGAAACAACCCAAACTTCTTCTTTACTTCTGCTTTTGTTCTGTTACAAACTAAAACTAGAAATGAGTCAGCAGTGAATATTTGAATACAGCTGTTGTCACTTGGTTGTCCTGACCAGTGGAGTTTGAAATTTCCAATCAGGGAGGCACAAGCAGGAGTGGCTCATTCCTGAGGAATGCTGTAAAATGTGACTGGAGGTTTTCCACAGCGCTTGGAGAAAGTGTTAAGGCGGTGCAACGCAACGGCAAGAATGAGTTGGGGCTTGCACAGTATATCAGACCTTGTGACAGGCACTGTGGGGAAGGGAAAGGAATGCCATACCAAGAAAAGAACCAGCAAACAGAGAGCTTTTTGTGTCTGCTTGAGGACTGATTTGTGTGTCATCAGCTGATGAACTGCTTTTAAGTAGCACACATAAAGAGATCTGAGTCTCAGATTCTGTCACGCAAAAACAATATCAGTGGGACATTCAATGCATGTACACAGTTTGAAAATGCAAACTCTTCATGATTAGTTTTTATTTATTCTATATAAATGTTTGTGATTTTTACAAACAAATATACAAATGAGGCCATCATTTCAGCTACACTTTAGAAAACAGGAGAACTTATCTGACAATGCTTGAGATGCTTTATTGTTTATGGCGTTCAGGTCATTGTTGATTTCGATTTGACTTTTGCCATCTACCATGCATTGTTATATAGATCTACTTATCAACAACTTGATTCTTGTTTGTAGTATGAGAGTACGGCCTCTGAATGGACTAATCTTTGTACCAGTCTAGTTACAATGGAGCATGTTAAGACTGTCCATTCTGAGGTAATATTTGAGGCTGTATGTTGTAGTGGTGCCACTACTGTGTGTGTAAAGTAAAAGTGTGTTTTTTTTTCCCAACAGAAACTACTGGAGCGGACCAGAGCTCGCAGAGAAAACCTGCAGAAGAAAATGGCTGAGAGACCAAATGCAGCAAACAGACAGATGGTCAAAAGAGCCAGAGAGCCACTGGCTGACACCAATAGTGTGATCAGTGAGCCTGTCATTGATAAAGGTAGGAGCATGTTTGCAGGATTGCTCTGGTCTGAGACTTTAGTTTGAGTATCTTTTTCAAATTCCTCCACTGTTTCCTCCCAGTTCCACAGGTTTCCTCCAAGCCGTCTCCCTCCAAGCGCCGGTGCTCAGGCGAGAATGCCCAGCCTGCAGTTGGTGAGGAGAACCAAGAGCCAATGATTACACATCCCGTGGCCCCCATGCCTTCGGATCCTCCCACAGACAAAAAACCTCCATTGGGACCAGGTAGCAGACCTTCCTCTTCCCTGGAGAAGACTGCTACCCGGTCTGCTGTTCAGTGTCAGGCAGAGCAGCTGAAAACCGCACAGCCAGAGCCAGAGAAAATGGCTGTCACCCTTGCTTCTGATGATTTGAGCTCCAAAGAGGCAGAGAAGGTGCCTGCCAGTCCAGCCCACGAGAGGAACCAGGAGGACGGAGCAAAAGATTCAGCTCCATGTGCTAGTGGCATGAGATCACGTCTCCAGAGGCTAGCTGAGCAAAGAAAATGTTGGGATGGCGACAGTAAGAATATTTTAAGAACCATTTGAGATAATTCAGTTTGACATGTTTAGCTGAGATAACAATGCTTTTAGGGCTGCACAAAATGCAAAAAACATCATATTGTATTTATATGGGCAGAATCAGATATTGTGATTCATTTTTCACTTAAAAAATATAATTGGATTTGACTGCTTGAACCAAACAAACATGCTCACATCTTGTTTACATCTTGAATATGATTATTGTCCAGGGCGTCTCTGTAGCAACACAACACTTATGGTGCTGCTAACGATGCACAACAATGTTGTGACACATTTAACTTTATCCAATACTGCACTTGGCCATATTGAGATTTTACATTGCAATTGTGTAGCCTTAATTATTTTGTTGCAATGAAACACTCAGCATTTAATGATTCAGTCAAAGAAGGTCATCTTCTGAATATAAAGTGAGTTGATCTTCCGGTCTTTAATGGAGTGGGCACTGTGAGAAAGAGAAGGCCACAACGTTTCAAAAGAAAAATGCCCCACCTATGATTTTTCCATGAGGTTTTTTCTTTTTTCATAGCAGAAAGAATTTGTGTTTCATTTTGAGCTTGGTCCTTCATACAAAGTTAGAAAATGGTCATAATTTGTCCTTCCCCAAAGTAATCCTATTGCTACTTTTCAGGCGCATCTGATGAAGCTCCATACTGTACTCCGCTGTCTCCAGTGAAGAAACAAGCTGAGGTCCCACCAGCCACCGCCCCCTCCGTGTCCTCAGGAGCTCCTCTCGGGAGGAGAGGCAGATTGGCCAACCTTGCTGCAACCATTGGATCCTGGGAAGACGACCTAAGCCATGCTAATATCCCAAAGAGGATGCAAAAGAGAAGTCTGGTAAAGCTGTTCCCAAGTTAGCTGCCAGAGATGCCACTGTGGCTGCCAGCACTAAGCCAAGTGCAGCTGAAGGCCGTGGGGTGGCCAGCTCAACTGCAAGCAGTAAGGCTACGTCCATCTCTAATCAGGTATGTACCTGGCAATACCTCATTCTACCACTGAACAAGGCTACTGGGATGTTTCATATTTTTTAATATGACTGGTAGAGATCTGACTGCGTTTATTTTTCACCAGGCTGCGTGTTCCCCCGTCAAGTCTAGCCAAGTTGTTCCCCCAAGCCCTCAGAAAACTGATATACCAGCACCCAGACCAGCACTTGAGTCAGTAACCTGTCCTCAGAAGACAGCCAACCAGGGGAGGACATTCACCTGCACTCCTCAGAAGAGCTGCAACCGTGGAACAGCCCTACCATCCAGTCCCCAGAAGTCTGGCCCCTCCTCCTCAACATCTGTGCCTCAAAGCCCCCTGAAGAATCAGGCCCTCAGCAGGGGTCTTAACCCCACAGCCAGCCCTCAGAAGCCAGAGCTCTGCCCCAAACCTGCCACAGTTGCCCAGTCTGTCCCCCAGGGAAAGGCTAATGCTGGAGGTCCTGGTGAGTCATTCTGTAATTAATTTCAGAGTGGAGGGATGATACACTTTCTCAGTGGTAATGAATATTTTCTTTTGTAGACAAAGGAAAAATATCTGCTTCAACTTAAAGAGTGTGCCCCAAACTTATACAAGACCTTATATATATTTTTAATGATGTACACAGACTTTTTTACCTATAGATTAAGATGTGTTTACTGTCTGCTGTCGTACGTTGAAAGAAAAGAAAACACTGCTTTTGTTTCCCACCAGGTGTAAAATCTTTCCTGGAGCGCTTTGGAGAGAGGTGCCAGGAGCGTACCAACCAGAGCTCTCCAGCAGCAGCCCAAGTCAAGACTCCAACTGCAACTCCAGCAGTCACACCCAACACTAGACTGGTACAGGAGAGGCTCAGAGTTGCACAGTCTGCAAACACAAGCACTGCTGATCTCACCCAAAGAATGAAGCTGGTATGTTAATGCTCCAGGTTCTACAGTGTTTTTCTAATATTTGTGATCATTTTGTTTAGCAAGATGAGATTAAAAAAAAAAAAAAATGTTCATTTCAGGAGCGTGAGTCTGAGCTGGCCCAGATTCGCTCTCGCTTCCAGAAGGGGAACAACATGTGGAAGAACAATGATGAAGCAACAGAAACCAAGAAAAATTCAGATGTCACGGTTTGTTTAAAAACTTTTATCTGACAGACAGACAGGCAACAGAACATGGTAATCTTTTCATGGCATAGAAAACATTACATTTGATATATGATGTGCTTCTTAGGAACAGCTTGTCAAGCCTGTTGACAGTGGAGTTGCCCCACATGAGCCGCAGGATGAACCTACAGCACAGCAGACGGAGAAAACAGACACACCAACCAAGGCCACTCCTACAGGTACTCCATTGGGTCTTTTCAGCGTTGAGTGGTGAATGCAATGAGCATGCTGTCTGTGGTAATTTTGCCCATTATGTAGATGAGCTGTGTTTGTGGCTCATTTATCTTTAAGTAAAAAGATGGCTTTGGATGAGCAGCTGTCTGTATGTGGCTAACATGGATTATTTTAAATACCAGGTCATGGGTTGGACTTGACTCCAGCACAGACATCCAGTCCTCTGAGAGAGGCTGTCTTGACTGTTAATAAACCAACTGATGAGAAGGCAGAAAAAGAGGAGAAGAAAGTCACTGAGAGAGAGATGAACGTGGACGAGGAGGTCACTGAGAGAGAGATGAACGTGGATGCATCGATCAACTCGGCAGTTATCAACGAGCTGTTCGATGGAGTCCTGGAGCAGAGTGAAGATCAGGATGAGGAGGAGGCGGATGAGGAGGAAGATGCTTTGAATATCTCTTCCATGTCCCTCCTCACTCCATTCGCAGAGACGGTGGCTGCTGTGGTGAAGAGTCCAGAGAGGAGGATGATGGTAGGAAGCAACATCACATCTGTCTCCAGCTGTTAACTTAATTAAATATTTACTGTTGATTTTCTGTGGAAGAGACTAAGATTTAAAGATCTTACCAGTACATGGTTTCTTTGTGTCTTTGTGCAGACGTCAACTCCAGCCAGTTCGTTCCTTGTGAAAAACAACACTCCAGAGGTTTCCAATCCTAGCAAGTTCCAAAGGGCAAATATAGCACGGAGCGCCTCCTCGGACAGTGTTGATGCATTAGATGAAGACCACAAGCTGCCTTACAGGTGAATTGTAGTGGTGGCTATCAGAGTGAGGTGGATAACACCACTATTGCAACAAATATAATTGAATAATATGTATAATTTTATTTTGTGTGTGTGTTTAGCATTGATGCTTACAGGTCCACCAGAGTGAAGGAGACTGAGAGACCCAGTGTGAAACAGGTCATTGTGAGGAAAGAGGATGTTTCTCACAGAGCAGACGAGCCCAGAGGAACCAGTGCCTTCAGTATCAAACAGAAGATGAAGGTGTGGAATGAATGCTCTGCGACATAAATGTGGCAAACAGGGAACATTGTCTGAAAAAAGTGTTTCAAACCAAGTTTGGCTTAGTAAGGTTTTCTGTCTGTGTGATGAATGATCACTTCTTCTGTAGGTTCTGACGAATGAGATGAACCTGCAGCAAACGGTCATTCATCAGGCCAGTCAGGCGCTGAACTGCTGCACAGATGAGGAGCACGGCAAAGGATCCCAGGTGGAGGCTGAAGCAGAGAGGCTGCTTCTGGTGGCAAGTGAGTTCAGCCAGACACACATGACTTGTACTGTACACGTTCACCTGCCACATCTTGAAAAACATGGTGGCCCCGATGGTTCAATTTTAAGGTTCATTTTCTCAAAACAGGCTGTGGACCTTTCTCTGGAGCCATGAGATTTTTTTTAATCATGTTTTTTTTCCTCCTTTGGTATCCATTTTTTTCCAGAGTATGAGTAACAGTACCGAGTTTGAAATCCTAGTATTGTGACAACCCTAAGAGCCACATTTCAACACTGCGACTACAGCCACTCCACTGTATATAATATGAATCCCCCCAGCCACTGGTGACTCCTAGTGGTAGCATCAAAGTTTGACTGATTTTTTTTCCTTTGAACCTAGTGGAGAGGAGGGAGGCACTGAAGGCAGAGTTGGACCATCTGAAAGGTGGAGCAGCAGGACAGAAGAAGGCACCTGCAGCTCCAGAATCCACCAGCCTGTCAGCCTCCAAGGGCTCCATCACCCTGCAGGAGTTACGCCTGCCTATGAAGGCAGACTTTGTTTGCTCCACTGCCAACAGACCAGGTAGCTACAAGATAAGAGATTGGAGCTGCACCTCAATTTAGAGACAATTAGGGTTTTTATCGTTCTGCTGGTCATCAACATGATTGTTTTTTTGTTGTTGTTACTATAGAGTCGACCAAATATTCCTTCTTCATCATGATCCGAGCTGGAGCAGAGAACACTGTGGCCACTCCACTGGCCAGCACACACCGTGGCCTCAGTGGAGACACCCTCACCTTCCCCACTAAGTTCACCATGTAAGTCAAACACTCCTGCTCATACAAAAGAATATGCGCCATGTTAATGAATAGGCTGTCTATCCGTTAGCTGTACCGCTTGAGGAAGAATCTCATTCACACCAACGTGTCGACAGTCACACTATGATTGAATACTGATCCCTGCTCCTCTGCCTTCTCACTGTCAGATCTGATGTCTCCAGTGACTTTGTCATTGACATTGAGGTCTATGGCTTGGTGAGTGTCTGCACAATTACAATACTCTGATTATATATGAATAGTCTGTGTTTTCAAGTTTCCTCAAAGTCTTTAATTTTGTAAACACAACCCATGTTAAGATTTGAAAATTTTCTCCCCTAAGGATATTTGGACATGTGTTATTCAACAAACGATTCATCAACCATCAACTGGAATTTGTCTCAGTACAACTATTTCATTCCCAAAGCACTGGTTAACCCCCGCCACCCCCCCCAAAAAACTAAGACCTAGTAATGTTGGGCTAATTTACTAATGACCCCTACAGGTGCAGAAACGTGAGGTCTGCAGCGACAAGAAGAAAAAGCCCAACAAATCAAAGGTAAGTTCCCTCTCAGACATTTTCAGTCTGACGGAACATGCTTGAATGTTGTATGTCTGTATGTGTCCAGATAATCTAGAAACAGAAGCACACAGTCCATGTTTGTCTGTATTAAATGTTCATCCTTTCTCTGCACAGCTTCAGGTGCTTGTTTTACTTGGAGTAAAATAACATTAACTGTTTACTTTTGTCTTCCCAGGCTATTACTCCAAAGAGATTCCTTGGCATCACTGTAAGAAGTTCACATCTATTCTGCTTCTGCTCACAAACATTTTTCTCTTAAGAGTTAAACATTTGAACTAATTTTGTTGTGTTTTTGTCTTACAGAAAAGTGCACAGACACCAGGTGTGTATATTTTATCTACACAGAAGTTTGTTCTAATGAGTCACATCTGGTGAAACTGGGATCCTGCAGGTCATTGTAATGTGGTCTTAAAGCCTGGAAACTTTTGTATCGCAGGGTGATAGTAGCTTGAGATGTTGCACTTTATTACAGTGGGACAGCTGAGAGTCTAAATCTTAACAAGTTCTTTGATTTTCTTTATCCCTTATTTTATGAGTTGACAGCCCATCTGCTTGAACATACACTTCCCATACTAAAACTGAATTATATCTCATAGTCAGCCACCAGCACACATACACATGTTACATGTGGCTTAGTTTTACTGTATTTTAAGTTAACCAATCTTGATGCGTGTCAAACTGGATAATGCTGGTTCCATATACACGTATATCCTCTCTCTCTGTAGTTGTGGCCAGTCCAGGAGGCCCCAATGCTGTTCGCACAAGTAACTTCGTCCTGGTTGGATCACACAAGCTCACTCTGTCCTCAGTTGGGAAAAACAAATTTCCCTTGGAGAAGGTAAAGAAATTGCTAATGTCTCTTTACTATTCCTCCCCAGTCTGCTCATCTTCACACTTTCTTTAATTATCTTTGTGATTCTGCTTTTTATTTGTGGCTGGCCTGGGTCTGAGGACATAATATCCATGCGGTACATGCCATGCTATGCCAACAATCTGTGCTACATCTGTGTACAGGCTTTACAGGGACTGTATGTGTGACAGACAGTATGCCTCATTCACCTGCCTTGATGTCTGTCTTTTAGATCAAATATGATGGATGTGAGAGAGAACTACTCAGTGGCATGTTTCATACCAAGGTTACCACCTGCCCTATTGTCTGTTATTTCTTCTGTTGTCTGTGTGGGACACGCAATTACTGAGCTGCATGATGTTATCCTAACATCATCAACTTAATCTGCTCTCAGTGGGGAGTATAATTTGCTTTTCACCCCTGTCTATGCTCATCAGGTGCTTTTTAACCATCTCAAAATAAGACTTGCATTTTGACTTGCATTTGCATTTGAAATATTTCTCAATTGTGACCATGATTTTCAAGCTTCTCATTAAGTGTCTGTTGAAAATTCAAGGTGCCATTCTTGTGCCCCCTGGAGGGCCACATCTACCTCAAGTTGCAGTGTGTACTTGACTCAAAGGTGGAGGAGAGGGGCTTCCTGGTGAGAACAAGTAGCTCAGATCATTTCTACGGATGGAACGATGCAATGATTTGTTTCCATTTTAATTTTTTTTTTTTCCTCTTATTGCAGACGATGTTTGAAGATGTTAGTGGATTTGGAGCTTGGCACAGGAGGTGGTGTGTCCTGTCCGGGTACTACATCTCCTATTGGACCTACCCAGATGATGAGAAGCGCAAGGTAACTGCATTTACTTTATGTGTACTGGTTTTTGTTTTTGTTTTTTGGCAATAGGTTTAACTCTGGGTTTGCAGCTCTTCGATGTTCAGTTTTGTCAAATGGAAACCTGTCAACAGCCAAACCACTGACCAACCAGATCAGTGCAGTGATCTCAGAGTCATTATTCACACAAGATCCTGACAGGGACAAAGTAGATTATAATGAAATGATCAGTAATGATGATTAGGCTCTTCAGCGTTGGTTCTCCATTGACTTGTCTTTTTTTTCTGTTTTTCTTGACAGAATCCAATCGGTCGCATCAACCTGGCAAACTGCACCAGTAACAAAGTGGACCCAGCCAACAGAGAGTTTTGTGCCAGACCAAACACATTTGAACTAATTACAGTCAGACCACAGAGAGAGGACGACAGAGAGACACTAGTCAGTCAGTGCCAGAACACCATGTGTGTCACCAAGTAAGTACCCAGCTCTACAATTAATTACAGTAGTACATACACACTGACATGGTGCTTTGTCTGTAGATAACTGACTTTGCAGCTGCTGACCATTGGTTGTTTTTCTGTGCAGAAACTGGCTCAGCGCCGACACAAAGGACGAGAGGAATCTGTGGATGAAGAAACTGAACCAGATCCTGGTAGATCTGCGGATGTGGCAGCCAGATGCTTGTTACAGGCCACTGTAATCATTGCACTTTGTCACAACCAGCCCCTCTCTCTTTTGGACTGTCGGTATCAGTGACGCATGCAATTACTAAGTGCAATACAGTATGAGAATTGTTAAATATTTGTACTTGTGGATGTTTTACAGGAGGTAAGTAAAAAACATAAGTTGTTGCTCAGAGGAACACAAAGTAAGCCATACATAAGGAACATTTCAGTACAGTATTTCGTGCAGGAGTCTGGGTTGTAACTTTATTTTATACATTTCCACATTGATTGATTATGTTGGTTTTGGGTATTGTTGCATTTTGGCCCCTTTATGTTAATGCCAGACCTTGGTGTGCAAATTCATGACTTTATCAATATATAAATGGTGCTGAAATGTAGATTAATACTAATTGAAGCACCACAGTTTTATCACTGAATGAATGCTCTATATTTTATTTTGCATGGCAACACAGTAATGCTCATGCTTTTGAGGTTTCACTTTATATATATATATTGGCCTTTAATCTTTGTGGCAGGACTTACATGTGTTTTTTTGTTTGTTTGTTTTTTTAATTCCATGCACAGACTTCATACCCAAGCTTTCATTCTATTTGCACTGTGTCATCAATATTAATCTAATTGTTTCAGTGTGGTGTTTGAGGTTTTGGATACGTGGAGTTAAGGTCTATTACATATTCTGCTCTACAGCCTGACCAACACTAACATAAGGTCAAAACCAAAACTGATATATCTATATAATCAGCCTTTATTTCATGTCACTGTAAAAGAAAATGTAAATGCAACAGCAGATGATGCTGTCACGTGTGCTCGACCACAGGTTTTGCGTTGCTTATGCAGAGTATGTAACAGACTTTACAGTAAGCCTGCAGGTGTATGACAATGTGTTTTAATTGTTTAGGTAAAATGAAGCTTTATCAGCATGTTGATGGAGCACAGACTCACATAACTACACTGCCTTTGTTACTGAATACCTTCTACATAAACTTTCATCATGAAGAATAAGCATGAGCAGGAAAATGAGTGCTTTCATTTTACATTTTTAAGTTCCCTTAACTTAAGTCTTTAATTGACCAATGAGACTTCAATAAATTCCTGCTCCACCCAAAATGGATCTTCTTTCTAATGGTTCTTTTTGGTAATATAATGCGTTGTTTTCCTTTGTTTATACGACCTAACGGACTCTTCAAGATCCAAATATCTGCGTAGTTAAAAGCTTCACGAGCGTCATAAACAGCCGGCAGCCATTCATTTCCAAAGAGAACTTGCGGCAGCAGCGAGCGGCGCGAAGCCGGCGAACAGAGCGTCAATCTGAAGTTGACTCAACATGCAAATGAGCAGTGACGCCGCCGAAGCGGCAGCGAATTGCAGACCGGGATTCTCACAACGAGCGAAGTTGAGAAAGACGACGACGATATAGAAAAAGTAATTATTTCGGTCTCACACAAGGGATTGATGCTGTGCGGTCACACACAAAACGGGTTTACTGTATGGTTGTGACCGTGGGACATCTAGGCATCTAGATGGAAAATGAAGGTCAATTCCTATGAATAAAGCTTTCAAAATAAAAACTTTATAAAGCAATATAATTAAATTGGGATGCATATGAGCAAAAAACTTACTACGATGACGTATTTCCGATTTTGTTCTTTAAACGATACAGCAGTTATCACAGAATTACGTTATGATTAATTATATATATATATTCTACAAACGATCTACTACCTGCGTCTACAACGACTGTTATCTATCAACCATGTGTTCACCAGCTGACGTTTATATAAGAATATATCGATTTTCTAACGAATTTGAATATTTTTTTTTAGAGCTGTAGGCACGCCCTTACTTTGAAGAGTCAGATACTACTTCCGGTTCCGTATATAGTGCCTCACTTCACGGCAGAGCAGCTAAACGTGGTGAACTGAACGTGGTGAACCGAACCTGTTCCCAGCTGCAGCACAACCAAGGGACGCTACCGCAACTATCACCAACATCACCAACATCATCATCATCGTGACCACCACCACCACCACCACTAGTGCCATCATCACACCTCATCATCACCATCATCATCTTCATCTACAGGGAGAAGAAAAAGGTACAGTATGTGATGTGAATGAGCTGTGCCTGAATCTGTGTTGTTAAATTGTTCAGTCTGAATTCTGCTTTAAAAACTTTTCATGCGATTGATCACAATCGAAATTCACGACTGATTCTGAATCAGTACCATGTGTGAAAACTCAACGTGTGTATCCGTCACCCACCGCCCACCGCAGCGTCACACACCACGAGCTGTTGCAATATTAAGCAGGATTACAAAGCAAGAGCCACCAATGATAATACACAGGCTACACAATGATAATAGTGCTGATTAGTCCAATAACATACAACGACGAGCTGTCTTAAGTTTTGCCCATGGAGAAAAAGTCATCGTAATTCATAGTAAAAAGAACATATTGTTAAAACATTAGTGAAAATAGATTTAATGAACCTGGATGTGACAAAAGCTGTAAAAATCTCAAATCCATCTCCTTTTCATAGGCGCAATACAGATTTCATGAAACAGAGCTTGTGTTTTAGTGAGTAGTGAGTATTTGTAGCTTCTATCATGTGGTCAGTGGTCAGTGGGGTTTGAAGTGGACCTGGTCTCATGTGGTATACATATGAAAAATGTAGTGAAATCTCACCTTCTTTAAGGTTTCACAGGTCTGACAGTGAGTTTTCAGACAAACCTTAAAACTTCGCCTAATATATCTCACAGGCTGCTAAAAATAGGAACTAACTTTACCGGAAATTTCCTGCACCTTAACTGCCACATCAGATGCTTCATTCGTGACATTTTATTAAAGGTATAATTACATCGGGACCTGTGCTCTACATGTTCTTGTGTTATGCTCTTATTATGTGATATTGGTCATGGCACCGCTCCATTTCAGTTAGAGGTGTGTTGATGACCTGATTTACCTTTACCTCTACCCTTTGTAGAGGCACAACTTTGTCATTATCTGACAGAAGCATCAACACCTTTAACCTAATTTGTGCCAAAATTTTATGATACATTATTCAGGTCTTGAGATTTGGAGAGTTTAGACATGTGGAAACTATGATAGCTTTACTCTTTAACATGATCCCTCTAAGGCTCATTGTATGGGTTGGAAATGAATCCTTCACAGTCCCACATCCCAAGGACAGAACGTGAATTGTGTGGTTGTTTTTATGCCCAAAGTGTAATTGATCTTCTTTGATTCACCAGCCCAAACATGTAAAACAACCTCACTGCTGAACCTCTCTTACAATCGCTCTTCTTTGGTGTCCCAATGGGCTGCTATGTTCATTTCATAAAAGTGAGACAGGATGGAAATGACCTTATATTTATGTCAGTTATACATGAGTCTTTCACTTACATTCATCTACATGTCTTCACTCTGTCCTCCACAGTTGTGACATGTGTGGGATCTGGGCTTTGTTCGGCAGTGATGAGTGCCTCTCAGTTCAGTGCACTTGTGCCATGAAGATTGCTCACAGGGGCCCTGATGCCTTTCGCTTCGAGAACGTCAATGGCTTCACCAACTGCTGCTTTGGCTTCCACCGGCTGGCTATTGTGGACCAGCTGTACGGCATGCAGCCCCTACGCATCAAGAAGTTTCCTTTCCTGTGGCTCTGCTACAATGGAGAAATCTATAACCACCACACGGTAAGAGAAATTTTTCAAGGGCGCAACCCACATACCCAGCTCTGCTGCTCATCCCACAAATGCATGTTCCTTACGAATGTGGTAACATACACCGTTTTCCAACGGTGTATGGTTTGTTACCAAGAAACGCTGTACAAAGAGGACTAATCTACCAAACACAGATTTCCTTACTTTTTGTGCAGTGTTTAGTCTGTCATGTCTTTTACTGTATTGACGTCATGTGGTAAATTTGTCCTGTACTTCGATAAATACCTGCAAAACCTGACATCTCCAGTTTAATGGTAATTATATAAGTGGTGAACATTATACCTGCCAAACCCCAGCATGTCTAGGCTTGTGGCCACGTTCCTGTCTTTATTCAGCCATAACATGAGTTTGGAGTGGGGCTTTCATATGATGACCTGAAGTGAAACCTTGCGTCCTGTCTCCACTGTTCATTCAGTTGCAGCAGCAGTTTGGGTTTGATCACCAGACCAAAATGGACGGTGAGATCTTACTCCACTTGTACGACCGCTTTGGCATCCAGAAGATGGCCTCTCTGCTGGATGGTGTGTTTGCTTTCATTCTGCTGGACACTGCCAACAGAAAGGTATTTTTGGGAAGGGATACGTATGGCGTCCGGCCTTTGTTCAAACTCCTGACCGATGATGGCTTCCTTGCAGTCTGCTCGGAGGCCAAAGGTAATGGGATAGTTTATTCTTTCTCTTGAATCCGTGTCTTCTATTCTCTTTTAAGAATAAATCTCTTTTACTCGCTCCCAACTCTGCTGAACTTGTTATTCTGTTCACAGGCCTTACAGACATTACACATGCAATGGCCACCCCAGCCAACATAGTCCCTTTTCTCCCTGGACACTTTGAGGCCTTTGATTTGAAGCAGAATGGGAAAGTTCAGTCCATTCAGATGGAGCAGTTTCACTGCTGCACAAAAGAGCCTGCTCATGCTGTCTACGACACTTTGGAGAGGCTGCCCACAGGTATTGAACCGTTTAATGTTAGCAAACATTGAGTGATCTCATGTTTTGTTGGCATTCTTTAACATTTTAATGTCTCCATAGGGTTTGAAGAGGAAGTAGTGAAAAGCAACATCAGGACCCTGTTTGAGAATGCCGTAAAGAAACGTCTGATGGCTCACAGGAGAATCGGTTGTCTTCTCTCAGGTAATTTAAGGCTAGTGTATGTACTGAAACATTTGGGAGCCATGAAGGGTAAGTGATGTGATTTTTATACCAGGCTGGAAACTGCAGTTGTTGGTACTTCAGTGTTTGCCTCAGGGTTTAGCCTCTGAGGTTGATGCTTGATTGAGACTTCAGACTTGGCTAACATGCTAAAATGATCACATACAGGTCAGTCCTGTTTGCATGTTTTGTAAGTTGCTTGTTTCCTTTTTGCAGTGTTGTTATCTGCCTCTTTTTATCAGTTGAAACATCTGATGACTGATGTGTGTTCCTTCATGTTATCTGTCCTTCAGGTGGCCTGGACTCCAGTTTGGTTGCTGCTACACTGGTGAAACTGGCCAAGGAGGAGAAGCTGCAGTATCCCATCCAGACGTTTTCAATCGGGTCAGAGGACAGTCCAGACATCATCGCTGCTCGCACGGTCAGTTCTTCAGCTAAAAGACATTCAGGTCCCCAAACATCGCCCTAGCATCAGTGCAGTCTGACGGAGTGATTTGTGTCTGTCAGGTGGCAGCTCACATCGGCAGTGAACACCACGAGGTGAACTTTACTGCAGAGGAAGGCATCCAAGCAGTAGAGGAAGTCATCTTTCACCTGGAGACCTATGACATCACCACCATACGTGCCTCTGTTGGTGAGTGCAACATAACGCACTGTGGGAAGCGACAAAAACAAGCCGCATCATGTGCTATGATGTAAACTGTTGCTATGTTTTTTGTCTTTTTTTACTAATGACAGTTTGTTGTGCAGTTTGCAATTGTGCAAGAAATAACGAGTGATTATTGTGTCTCTGTCTGCCGTTTAATCATGATGTGGTTTGATGTGTTTGAAAGTTTGCTGAATCACGACATTCCTCTTCCTCCTGATTTCCCTCAGTGAATCACAGTGGAATGCATTTGGATTAGTTCAGCAGGGAGCTGCGTGCACCTTCTTTCCCATGCTGTGATTTATTTGCACCTCTCTGCCACAGTATCACCTCTGGTTCTTAACCTTACATTTATTTTATTGATCCTCTCCTTGCTTGTGTCAACTGGGGCCGACCCTGATAAATGGTATAACTACTGTATAGATGTATATTTCTAACATCTATCAGTGAAACCATAGATAATAACTAGAAATAAATATCCGCCAATTGATAGTGGTCGGATGCAACAAATAAATCAATGTACAGGAAATGATTTGCCAACTTAACTGAACTGAACTGAAACTGAACTCTGAAGTTTTTGCTGTGTGTCTGTGCTTTTCATTCAGTCACTGTAATGATGTGGTCATTAAGTTACTGTGTATGTTTCTCTACAGGGATGTACTTGGTTTCAAAGCACATCAGGGAGAAGACTGACAGTGTGGTGATCTTCTCTGGAGAGGGCTCAGATGAACTCACTCAGGGATATATTTACTTCCACAAGGTAAAATCTGCAAAAAACTATCACCACAACTGAGTCTGACTTTAATACTGTTAAGTCAGAAGAAACACATGAATTCTTATTTTTCACCTTGATCACACTTGTTGTGTGTGAGACTGCTCCCGGTACCTGGTGAATTTCTGTCACATTAATGTAAAGGGTTTCATGTCTAGATGGATGAGATGAAGTCTGTTATTCTCTTATTCAGGCTCCCAATCCCAAAGCAGCAGCAGAGGACAGTGTTCGGCTGATGAAGGAACTCTACCTGTTTGATGTTCTCCGTGCTGATCGCACCACTGCTGCACATGGGTAGGGGCTGATAATGGATAACATCCAAGATGGCAGATATCATGATGGCTGGTTTTAAGACTCAGTTTCTGAATAGAGGCTGTGTTCATGTCTCTGTGGACAGAGGCTTTGTTACTTTCACATTACTAACATAGTACCTAGCTCTGCTTTTTAATCACACGACACATGGACATCTACCTTTATACTGAAACATAAAATCCAACAAGCTCCCATAACACTTAATTACCTTTTTTTGTTTCAATGCAAGTATAATCTATCATTCCTGAATAAATCATCAGCGCAATTTCTGTTTATCTTGTGCTTTTATTCTGGTAGTCATTCATTAATTGGGTGGGAAAAACACTTAAAAGACTTAATGGGGTGACGTTGTGCTAATTCATTTGGTGCAGTGGCTTTTGGGAACATCAGTATTCAGTAGCCTTGTTGTTTTTAAGATCTCGCCCCCAATTTAACTGCAAAAAGGCAAATCCTTCATGAATGGGAACGAAAACAAAATTAATAATGCATTTTAATTACAGCAAAATATGATTCATCGAGCCTCAAATATGAGTCACAGGAATGAAATCCATTAAACCATTCTGAGTTATGTGAATGAATCAAAACTCTGATAACTGATAGTAGTGGAGCTGTCAACCTTTTTTTTTTTTTTTTTTTTTTAACATAGACATGTTTTATTTGTTGTATGTATGGATCAGAAATCATCCTGGCTCATTGTTTGTGTCTTTGTTTTTCAGCCTGGAGCTCAGAGTGCCTTTCCTGGACCACAGATTCACAGCGTACTACCTCTCCCTGCCGGAGGAGATGAGGATTCCCAAGGTCAGTTGTTGTCTGCCAGAGTAAAATTACCTTACCACTGCAGATACCTGACGTCCCACACAGGAAGTGAAGCAGTAATGACAGACATTGCTGTGTTGTGTGTGTTTTTGTTGAAACAGCATGGGGTGGAGAAGCACCTTCTGAGGGAATCTTTCAAAGGCCTCAACTTGATCCCTGAAGAGATCCTGTGGAGGCGCAAAGAGGCCTTCAGCGATGGTATGATGTCCGTTAAGAAGTCCTGGTACACCTGTCTGCAGGAGCATCTGGAGTCAATGGTATGTGAGACCAATAACACTGATTAAGATGATCAGTTTAGACCTATTTGCAGTCAAACATGCACCTCACATAGACTAGAGATCTGCAGAAACAGCATGGGTGGGCTCTTGTACACTCAATGAAAAGTCCCCCCCCCACAGGTGAATGATGACCAGATGGAGAAGGCTCACAAGACGTTCCCCCACAACCCTCCGTGCACCAAGGAGGCCTACTACTTCAGACAGGTGTTTGAGAAACACTACCCAGGCCGGGCTGAGTGGCTCTCCCATTACTGGATGCCGCGCTGGATCAACGCCACAGACCCATCAGCCCGGACCCTGTCCATCTACAAACCTGATAAAGACCAGTGATTGGCTGGTCTTTAGTAGCATCATGCAGTAGTGTCAGCTGCCTTTGCAAAGACGACTGCGTCACTCTGAGCTTTACACTCAACTTTTTCACATTAGAAAATGCCGAAATGTGACTGCCCATATAGATGCATCGTACACCTGCACATCTCAAAACACCACCAGTTGAATACACTGTGTTATTTGGCATTGATTGCACTTGTAATAGCCTGTGTGCTGCATTTCTCTTTCTCCAGCTTATAGTTAGACCCAATTTATTGAATCTAATTAGCAAATGTAAGTGCTTTACAGTGGAAGCCTGAATGACCATACATACAAATACTTTACATCCCATTGACTCAAGATAAAAATGCTCCTTGTCAGAGGAAGAGCATTTTTTTTTATTCTACAGAGAAAAGATGTTATCAGGCATTTTATTTTATTAGTTAAATTTGAGTTTTTAGAAGTTCTTGTATTGCAATTTAATAACAAGTGTTGCTCTTAATCTTCTTTAGATTCCAGCTGTAGTGAAAACTCACAGTCATTAGTAGGTCTGATGAATTTCGGCAGAGACTTAATGTGGCTAAATAGGTGAACACTCTTTATCTTACAGGGTTCTTGAACGCCACATCACACACATCCCAATCATATTACAGATTATACAGAGCTGCTGCTCCAGCTTGATGACTTGTGTGTTATATTATGCAATTAGTGTGAAGGACATGTTGGCACTTTGTCATGGGTGGAAGTGAGTCATATGTGAAACTGGGGGCTGGCTATGCAAACGTGACTGTAACATTGTGCATTACATCATGTCAGTAACAGAAATGTGTCTACCCTTGTTCTGAAACACTGTTTTCCATTGGTTACTTTCTGATCAGTTAAATTATAGTGGATTTATATGATAAAATAAAATACACATTAGACGATTTTATCACTTTTTCCATAATTGAGTGAACTGATCTGATTGAGTTACATGCAGTGGATAAAACATCATCTGACAATTTAAAAACTTTAACTCCACTAAATAAGTTGAACAGTTGGTTGTACGCCTTGTCCATTGTAAAGCACTTAGACTGTAATCGTAATAACAATCTTATTTTCTAGTCATTATTTCTATGTAACTTTAACTTGCAAGTAAAATAAATTCCCCTCTGGCTTTCATGTGTTGAGTTTGTGTTTGCAGCACCTCCAGTCCACCACCAGAGGGCGTCCATATCCCACAGTGAACACCAGCAGGGTTCGTCACATAACCAGTAGATGCACAAAGGAATTCACAACTTGCAAGCTGACGTTGAACTGGTAAAGAAAATAATTTTAATATTTGTCAAACCACTGCAACACACAGGAATCCTGTCATGTCGAACCACGTGTCCGGTCGTAGGACATGATGGTTCTTCAGAAATCAGATGAAGCCAAAATGAGAACAAGGTCCCCAGTGTGTTGTATTTATAGAACAATCAGTTGCAATTAAACAGTTATGAGGCACTATACAGTGACTTTGGCAGTGCAATTTTCAGCATACCCTGGGGTACAGCCTTGCCTAGATGGTCCACAACAACACTTAGTCTTTGTGGGATGGCAGATGATGGAGAACGCTCACAGAAAGCACTAACACTAATCATGAAACCCCCCCCTCCCTTCCTCTCAGCCCAATGTAGTACGTTCTGCTGGGACAAATGAAACTGGCACAGGTACAGCACTGCTACATCACTACAATGTGGAAACAGAATCATTTTATTCGATTAACAGCTATACACGGCATGGAGAAACTGTCAGGTGACCCTCCAAACGGATGAGGAATGACCGGATGAGAAGCAGGTGGACGAAGAGACGACCACTTTAGCGGCGCTTGTCGTACGTCTGTATTGTGCTCCACTCGTAGGACGCTGCAGAGAAAGGAGAGCTTGTTAGCTTCAGAGCACCGTCACTGTGGCTAGTCCACAGACTGGAAGTGAACTCACCTGGCTCCTCTTGGCTTCTTTTTCCCATCAGTCCGACAAAAGAGTTGACTTTATGCCCTTCAAAGAAAAGACACTGCAGTTTGAGACACACGATAGGCTATAGGCTTTCGATCAAGTAAACAGCACAAGCAACACGGTCCATGACTGTCAAAAGTCAAAAGTTCAAAATCCCCACCCACACGGGTTTTAATTTTCAGAAATGCATCACACAACAAACAGTTAATGGCTCAGTATGAATCTTAATTACTTTGGCCATTAGGGATTTTGAAAAAGCTTGTTCTTGCCACTCCCGTTTGATACTAATGGAAATAATCAAGATCCAAAGGAAACCAATGAGATTCTGTTTGATATTATGACTGAGTATGTTGAAGGAGCAAACACGTCAAACTTATCTCAAGCTCAAAGACTCACATCTAGAACATGTCCTCACCGTTGTTTGTGAATTTTGACTTCTTACAGAGGTTAGCATTAGCTTGTTTATTGAATGAACCTTGGTTTTTGGTGGTCACGACCAAACAGATTTTTTGTTTTAATGAATTAGTTTTAGTTTAGCCATCGTGAGCTATGTTCATCTTATGGTTTTGAAGCAACAATTATCAACTTATTGTAGAGTTACCATGGTTACAGTGTCACTCAGTAGTAATTAGCATTTCCAAACAGAAACGCTCTCTCATTCCTGCAAACCAGCCTTTAGTGTGAGAGGAGACACTACATGTCTCTTCCTTATTCAGGGTCTTGAGTTTAATGATCAGACTGGAAACCACTGATGCAGTCTGGAAGCCCACCGTGGGTAATGAGGTGATGTGCTCTCGTGAATGGAAACCCTTCGGGTTGTCGGCCCTCAGTGGCATCAGTCCTAAATTTTACTGATTTAACTCCGGCGCTGTGAAACTGGCCTCAGGTCTGTTCAGTGGTCTGGGTTTGTTTCGAGTTCACAGGGGACGTGAATGTGATGGACAGCTGCAGACTGACTGTGGTCATGTCAGTCACAGTAATGGGCAGTAAAGTGAATGTGAGGAGGAGCAGCGGGGGGCTACAGAGAGCCCTGAGGGACTATCTTACTTGGCAAACATCAATACTTGCATTAGACTGATGAGAGTCGACTGTAAATGTAGAATATATCCATCGAGCCTTTGACATACCTACTAGAGACTTAACAAAACATGCTCCAGCATTTTAGTCTGTGAGATTTTGAAAATGAGAAAACTGTGTAAACATGTCACGGGGTAGAAAAAAAAAATCTCGGTTCTAAGTGAAGGGTAAAATGTGAAGCTGCCTCAATCCATCACAAGCGTAAACAATCCAATTTAACTCTCAGATGTCCTCGGGGCATTGATCCCAGCACTCTCCTCCTCCCTAATGATGAGTGACTTATAGTTATGCCTGCATACGAGGAATAAATTAGATGTATACTTCCATATGCTGCGCTGGCTTGCATCACTGAGTGGGTGACTAATTTAGAAAAAAAAAAAAAAAACAACACCTCACAGAGGAGAAGAAAGGAGGAAATCTCCTCCTCCTCATTGCCTTTCTTCTCCTGCATCTTTATCTGCTCCCTTCCTGTCCCACACAGACGTCGGCTCCACACCGCCGGCCTCCCGTTCAAAAGAACAGCTGTGGTGCAACTATCTGTGGTCGTCAGCAATTAATTAAACCCCATCAAAATGTTTGCTCCTGCAACTCACGCCATGTCTCTTAAAGAGGGACACAAATGCAAATCATATAAAACTCAATAATTTGTCACGGCGTTTGCAAGATTTCAGGTTTACACTGATCAAAATGCAACATTTTTTTGAATGAGATTCTTAATTATATAGCAATATCAAAGTGACTGAGTGTGATATGTGTGTGGTACTCACTTTTGCGGGTGATCTGTGCGTTTGCTGTGCACGAAAAAAAGACAGGACAGAGTGTAAAAGACAGGCCCACAGAGGCAAACACACAGCAAAGTGTGCAGTGCTGAGGAGAACAAGCTCTCACCCATGGAGCGCTTCCCCATCAGACCGATGAACTGATGCGGCCGCGGCTTTCTCGTCATCCTCAGGAGGATTTCTCTGAACGGGGTGTTGGAGAGCCAGCCATCCTGAGGAGGAGGAAGAGGAGGGGGGGTGTGATCACAAAGAGTCTTCACAGAGAGACAGGCTGTGGCAACACACGGTGCCTAAAACCTCTGCGTGAAGATGAAACACTGGAGACAAAACAGCTGCAGACTGAAACCATATTCAAGGCGTCTTTATAACACTGCAATTCTTCATTTATGTTGCGACACAGACATTCACCTCTATCAAAGAAAACAGGATCTCAGGTGATCTTAATCTTGCACCCGGTCACATCGCAGCTGTTCAGCCTCCCTGAGAAGGTGTTTTATCTGGTATTTGATATTTTTTCTCCTGATTATTGCTCCGCTGCTGATGAATCATGAAAAGCTCTGACCCCACCGCCACCTGACAATCCTCTTTGTGCCATCTGACTGAGACGTTGTCCTGGGAGCCACTAATGTCCCGCACGGTAAATGTGAGTGATTTACTGTGGGGCTCAATGGCTCCGGCCGCAGTTTGAAGGTATTAGCTGAGGAGCTTGGCTCGTTTCCAGTTCGCAATGTCAAACACAGGATGTGTGTCTCACATCAGTGGAGATCCTCTGCGTTTCAGTTCCGACTGTGCACTTAGGGTTTATTTAATTTCCTATTAGCTGTGTGTTCTTCCACAATCTTCATCTTCTTCTTACTGAGGCTCTTTTTATTCCAAATCAGACAGAAACTGCAAACATTTGAGTCCATTTAAAAATTATTACCATTATTGCATTCTTTTCATTGTTAGTGTTACTCTACATTATTTCTGCTGTATTCTCCATAACTCAATATATTGATTGATTGATTGATTGATGTTTGGTTTAATTCATAAATCTCTTTAATTTAAGTGGATACAGAAAGGCAGGACAGTCTCTACTGGGAGACACGCTACACTTCTAGTTTCTACTTTATTTTCTAATTAGCCTAATTACTTTAGTACTAATCAATCATTTTCAGATCAAAATGATGGATGAGATGGAGAGAGCAGAGAATGGGTTAAGTCCATCAGACCTGACTGTAAAACATCTGGACCAGTGTAGCTGATGTTACAACCTGTACATTGTGAATATTTTGCCCAACTTGAGGTCTGCCAGGCTTTATGAACCTGTCTGATCTGTGGATGTTCATGTTTCCATGTTATGGTGTGGTAGTGGAAAAAACATGACTCTGACCTTACAGTTTCACATCACTGACTCTCCTCCTGTCCATTCAAACACACTCACAGTAGGTCAGTAGGTAGGCGATCCTTCATGTGTAAGTCTGACCTACCTGTATTTGGTTGCTGCTCGTCCAGTAGTCCGCATCTTCTCTGGGCTCGTTTTCTTCACAGAAAACTTGGACGGCGGCGAAAAAAGCCATGAAAACCGATAAAAGGAGCAACTTCATGACGCCAAACCTGTTGGGTTTTCTCTCTCTCTGTGTGTTAAATTCAGTCAAATGTATAGGCTAGTTGCAATGTTATGAAAACGAGCGTCGACTACAACTGGAAAATAACATAAAAAAAACTAACTCAGAGAGGTTGTGGACTCGACCCGGAGCTCTCTGCTCTTCTGGACGGTGTTCTTCTTCCCTTCACAGCTCAGCACTTGTCCACACTTCATACGTGCGTCAAAGCGCCGAACCGGGCTCCCGCCACTTTGTCCAAATCTCGCACGCTCAGGCTTCTGCAGCAGCAACAACTTCTCCGGTCTCGTGCGTCATCCTGTCCAGAGAGGCTCGTCCGCGCGCCTATATAGCATCCCCCCCACCCCATCAGCGTTGCTTAGTAACGCCATCACAGTAACGTGAGTACCTACTGGCCGGCCAGTAGTTTAGATTAGTAACGATACTTGTGTATTTGAAGCTTAGTTACCTGTCACTGTCACCTCACGAGCTGTAACTAATGTGCGTCACTGGTGAGTTCACCTGGCACCGTGTCTAAAATGTGACTAATATAAATATCCAGTAAATGATTGTAAAGGTTGTTATCACTCACACTGATAAGAGTGTTTGTCCAATAATAGTTCAATAATGGTTTTCACATTAAAACAAAACAAAACAGTGGAGCAGCCTCGCGATGATGATGCAAACTTCACCTTGGAAGAAAATGACTGTGCAACTCTTACATTTGTCTGTGAGGTCGATCTGAGCTCATATCCCACAGCACAATTAAAGCTGCAACTCTAAATCTAATTAATCTAATTAGTGCAAACTCTCATTATCATTACAGACAAGATGTTTTACTTGTGTTTACAACTTAAAAGCTGATCCAGTCTGTACAGGAAGTGAAAACTTGTTGGCTGCATTGATAATGTAATTTACAGCTTATATCATTATTAAAGTTAGAGTGGAGTGTGTGTGTGTGTGTGTGGTGTGGTGTGTGTGTCTGCGCGCCATACATCCTCCTCCTACAGCTGAGAGGAAACAGTGCATACAAACCTCTCATATCAAAGCCTGAATGAGTCGGAGAAGGGCGTGTGACCTGAGGGTGCCACTGATTTCCATTAGAAAAGTGTGGGATGTCGGGGATGAATAGAGGAGTGCAGCGCTACACCAAGTTCAGTGTCCACGCAGCTCAACAAGCGCTCGATTTGCTCAAGTGCCTTTATTCCATTCACAATAAGTTGATGTTATTTACCCATGTGCTAATGGCAAATGCAAATGTTTCCCTGTGCTGGGAATGGACTTGAGTCCGTCTTCTATAGCAAGTGTCATTCATCGGTTTGTTTCATTACTCCAAGGTGTATCACCAATTTACATCCATAGGACGATCTTTAAAGCATGTTTTTGGGGGGATGTGTTTGACCTTTACAGTGTGTTTATTTTGTTGTCTTGGTTTGGGTTAAGGGATGGTTATAGTTTCTGAGAGCACATGTCACCAAATTCAAACCCTGGGCACGAGGATACTTGGATTTCTAAACCCATTAGGTCTAGTTGTAGATAGATAGATAGATAGATAGATAGATAGATAGATAGATAGATAGATAGATAGATAGATAGAATATGACACAGTGAGTGCAGCCGGTGAAGAGACTGTGAAGAGGTCTACACTAATATTCATAAAACAATATTACTTATCTTAACCTTGTGGGGGTGTGTGGGGGGGCTCTCCCTGGACACAGCCACTCTGGACTGGAATTTAATCATCCCCACAACTGTGACAGCTCATCCGATTAACAGATGGAAAGGGGGAGGTGAGGAGCGAAGGAGGTGGTGGAGTTGTTAGAGAGGGAGTTACCATGGAGGAGGAGGAGGAAGACGTGGGAGGTAAAGTGAAGTTGGGGCGCAGAGATAAACGGATATCAGGATTACGCAGGGGAGATGTGGACAAACGGGACATGGGTCCATTGAGGCCAAGGGTGGGTGGGGTGCGGGTGGGTGGGTGTTTTAGGGGGGGTTTGCAGGCGTTGCTGCTGGGTGGGTAATACAATCAGCTGGATTGCATGGCAGGTCACTGTGGACACTTCCATCCAGCAGCAAATGGGTCTCTGACATGCTGATATAATGCATGAATACATTAGAGCAGGAGTCGATTATGTGCATGGAATGAATCCAAAGCAGAGCATTTGTTGGAAGAGAAGACCGAGTCAAAGCAGCGCTGTGCCAACAGTTAATGCATGTGCTTGAATTAGAAATCCCACCAAACATTCAATTTATTTCTCAATTCACACAGCTCACACAAGACGATAAATAAAAGCAGAGATGCTGAAATATTAATCATTGCTTAAGCTGCAAAACCTACCATGTATATAATACATTATAATATACAATGCTGCCAAATGAGAGGGTGAGGTAATTCATTTTTATGTGATTACACTGTCTGGCTATTGACGTGGGGATAATGTAGTGAAACTCAAATGTGGTATTGTTACCATCTCTGATAAAAAAAAAAGAAAAAAAAGAAGAAGAAGAAGAAGAAGAAGGCACAAAATGATGTTTCCACTCTTTCAAATTAAAGATGCTGTGATAATTCACCACATGTTAATTTTCTCTGCGGGTGTAACATGCAGATATTTCACTACAGGAGCCTGTGCACGTGAACCTGATGGCAGCAACTGATAAAAACAAAACACTCCATGTTGAGTGATCCCAACTTTAAGTCTTGTACTTACTGTTAAAAACATGCACTGGTTTTTGTTTTCTAAGCCTAAAGCCATAGGATGATAATTGTATATTCATCTAACTGTCTGTTCTTAACTGGTATATGTAAAATAAGATATCGTCAGGATATTGTCAATACTGCACATATTGAGGCTGCGGTGCATGTTGTTGAATTGAGTTGGATTTATTGCTCACTTTTAAACAACCTTCAAGCCTCATGTGGCTCCATAAAGGCCAAAATATTGTTGTCACATATTTTATAAGTTTGCTGAACACACACACACACACACACACACACACACATGTCCCACTCCAATATTATCTGCTTTATTTCACATTGATAAAACTTGTGTTTATTAACATTTTTGGTGTCGTCAGTGTGTTAAAGAGGAACTATATAGGATTTTTACCTTAATTAAACAGCTTCGGAGTTATTGTGATAAATAAATGACTTGTAACTTGTTACGAGGGAGAATGGAGGCTCTCTGCCTTCCACATCTCTTGGCCGAAACCCAACCTTTTAAGATCAGTGCCTCCGACCTGGTGTCCTGGATCTCGTCATGGCGGCACCGCGACACAAATGCACCCTGTAACCCGTAGGCTAATCTCTTGTTTATGACAGATAAGACTGCACAAATACATGCTGCGTATATGATAAATAACATTATTTACCACTTCATGATTTGCTTTCTCGCCGGCGTTGTTGGCCAGGAGGAGGGTTAGCAAAACAGTGGAAAAGCGAGCAGACATGGTGACCACTCACTACTTTGATTTAAAAAAAAAAAAAAGCACAGGGTGATAATACAAGGTGCACAAAGGGATGTATACATAACTACAATGATAATTATTAATCCTTATCTTAATAATTGTAGCTATTGTGCACAGGAACCAGATGTAAACTGGTAGCATTATCAGTCTGCATGACCGCATGAAGATTCAGTCATCACTAAAGCATGTGTCGTACAGAACAAATAAAAGCAAATTAATTGATCAAAGTGGTAATTATTACTGGAAATGAAAGCTATCTTAGCTAGCTTTGGCCTAGCCTGTTAGAGTAGCATGACCTCTGCTCTTGCTGCAGCCTCTCCTCCTCTTTCCATTAAGCTTCATCTACATAAATGATATCATTCAAAACACAAGCTACACTGTTTAATGTTTTTCTTACTACAACCACCTGCTACATCCATGGTCTGGTCTAATTTCCCTAATCTGTCTTGATGCTGCGTCATATTCTGTGTGCACTGTAGCAGACAGGAAGTGAAATGCTTTACTCCTGTGGTTCACACACTGGTTTCCAGGGGGTCACCAGGGGCAATTAATAAATCTCCCAGCAAAAAGACTAATTAGATCTCACTACTATTTAATCCCCCAGGTGTTTGATTAAATTAAATCGAGAGGAAACACCTATCAGATAAATGTCAGATATGACCAGGTTCAGGACTACAAAGTGAGAATGTGAATGATGTACTAGATTGGACGGGTCAAATCCGCTCCCCGCTGCTGGCGTGGCTCGAGGATGTTTGTCTGTCTCTCAACACTCTGGTCCTGATAGCTGGTCCAGCTGCTGTGGATATTTATGGTGGATGAGTCACAATGTTTCTGGTGAACCCCTACCTAACAAGAAAATGGTGCACGCTGGGAACAAAGGCAAAGTGTGATCATAAAGATTATACAAGAAATGTAAAGAGCAGGTTTTCTTTCAGTTTCGCTACTAGTGTAGTGATGCACTTTTACAGTACGTATGACGTTTGGACAACTTGGCGACATGCTAAAATACTGTACATAGTCATACATAGTGTAGATTTTTCATTATCAAAAATAAGTCATGAGGTGTTTAGGAAAACTCTCAAATTCCCACCGGATCGTCTGAGCCCACATTTAATTATATTTAACATAATGAGTGGTTACTGAGACCGTACATAACAAAAAGACTCTTTGTTAGTTTGTAAACAGAGCCAATCGCACACATCAGGCTCATGCAGAGGGTTCTTGAATGAGAACTGTGATTACAGGGAATAAATGAAGCTTATTCTCATGCTGCCATATATTCTGCTGTGGAGCAGAGGTTTGGTTGCAAATGGGTAGGAACCTGAGGAACATATTTAAAGATGAAGTAGTGGTGTGTGTTCGGGAAACAATGATCCTGGAGTTTGAAAATATCAGAAAAGTGGAAATTGAAATGGAAATGAGAACACAGGGGGAGGCTGCATAACGTTTGTATGGCCTCATGCGGAGAACCAGAGGGTGATCATAAGTCTCTGCTGGAGTATGTGGAAATGAATGAACATCAAGGAGCTGGAGGAGGTGATGGAGCTAATAGGTGCACTATTTATTTGGGTTCGTGACTTTAATACACTCAGCCCCCTCCGAGGCGCTAGAGTGAAGATAATAATGAAGATGCTGTGGAGGAAGTAGAGTTTGTACCAATAAGGTGTGGACTGAAAATATCAATATGTCGGTTCATCCGGTCTGGGGTCTGTGACCGGTGAGGTCAGGGGTCCAGCCCCAACCCACCAGAGCCAGACATAAAACAAAGAGTGCAGAGAAGGGTAGATTGAGGCTATTACGCTGAAGGTTTATACAACATTTTCACAGTTGGAGACATTTTATCCCTTTCTCTCCAACTTCCAGAGGATAGAGAGGGAGTCGGCAGGCCAAGGCCCAGTGACCACCTCTCAGCCGATTAGATTCAAAGTGAAAAATAAAATAAATAATAAAAAAATCTGAATTATGGGTGGTAGAGGAAAGTGAGAGACGGCAGGTGTTTCATACCAGGGGTACCAAATCCACCACAAATCAATGTATCAGTATGTGATTAAAAACTTTAACATGTCGATCCTCCTCCTTGCACAGTGCTATTGAAGCATGGAGAACAGCTCCTGAACAGGTTTGGAGTTAGCTGTGAGATCTGTAAGAACATGAAATACTTGCTCTCATAAAAAAAAAAAAAAATAAATAAAAAAAGCAGGACTTTTCCTTACTTTCTTTTCCGCCTCATGGAGGGAAGCAGTAGGGGTCCTAAAGCTGGAGAAAGATGCCTCACAGGCTCACACAGACCATTGACAACGCTGTCGTGTAGGAAAATGAAGGGAGGAGCACCTTGGATTCTCTGCTCTGGGTCTCAGAAAGCTATGACAAATGAAGAGGGAGTAGCTGTGGTTATTATGGGCTGTAAGAAATTAGGGGCTGTATAAATCTGCAGTGGAAGGTACATCATAGTAGATCCCTATGTTCTTGAATTGTAACACCAACAGTGTCATCTGGACTCATTATTACTGCTTTGGACTATAAATGGCATTATGGTTTTGATCTATATCATCAGCTGTGGTTCAGAAATGCTCAAAATTTAGGTTTGTACTCCCCCCCCAAAAAAAGCTTTAATCGAGTTTAGTCTTTTCCTTCATGGCTGAATTGAAGAGTTTGGGTGCATGAACAATGCTCTGACCCTCTGATGGAGTTGGCCGTCTGGACTCCATCTAGATAATGGATACTCACTTGTGGGCGAGTGGCTGATGTGGAGGGAATATTGATATCTGACTGGCTAAGGTACGGACTTAACGAGTGCTGGTGCTGAGGCAGAACGTGACTTCGTGTGGTTTTTCAAGATGGTGATGGTGATGATAAAATATTTTGGTAAATGATGGAAAATGTGAATGCTCAGAGGAATCTCCAAACAGCGGGTTGAAGGCGAAATGTTGAGGGCAGTGGCACCAGGTTTCTGCCCACCCACACTCCATCCATGCCCCGTGAATATCATTTAAGAAACAACTTTTGTGTTGAAGCAAAAGGCAGAAAAGGCTTTTGAAAGAAGCAAGAAACTTTCTTACACATGAGTTGGCAAGATTTCCAGCTCTTTTTTTTTTTTTTTTTTTTTTTTAAATGTTCCATTACTTTAGTGAATCTTAGCACATGGTCCTGAGGCTTCTCAAGGCCAGAGAAGACGGAATAACTTCCAACATGTACAGATGACAAAAGTACACATTTATATTTTCTGCTGCACATTAAAAAGGTCGACATCTCTCGACTCGAAAATGTGCACTCACAGATTTAGATTAATCCTCGCTCTCTGCACACACAGATGATTTGACCATAATCTTCTATTGTTCCCCAAACACCCCCCCAAAAAAAACAAAACCCAGCAACTCCCACCTCAAGTCATCACAGTCAACTCCAGCAACGTGAAGAGGCTGTGTTTGGCTATCAAGCACCTGGAGCGTCAGGTGTTGGGTTTGCATCTGGTGTGAGAGGCGTTTGAACAGATCTATGAGCAGCTGTCATGTACTTGACAGAGTCACCCTCAGTTTGCTATTGTTGTTGTTGTTGAATGTCAAGTAGGATTTATCCAGCAATGGGGGAATGACATCATGTCATCATGACATCATCTGGAGAGAGACAAAAACATCTATCTATCTATCTATCTATCTATCTATCTATCTATCTATCTAATGTTTGGGAAAATTGAAATATCCTCATGTTCAGGGTTTGAATTTGCTCTCAGGAACTCTAACCATCCCTTTACCCAAACCAAAACAACAAAATAAACACTTTCAAATGGTCAAACACAGCCCAAAAACAGTCTTTAAAGATCGTCCTGTGGATGGAAATTGGCGATACACCTTGGATTAATGAAACAAACAAGTCCATTCCCAGCACAGGGAAAACATTTACCAATATTGGTGAATAAAATCAACTTATTGCTAATTGAATAAAGGCACTCAAGCATCTCGCTCTAGATATATATAGAAATATAAATATAATACTGTAGTTTGGTGTATCAGAAATCAACATTACACATAAAGTGAACAAATTCATTTAAGCATGCACCAGTCCTGTGTCACCTCCTATCCTGAGCCTGTTTGAATGACTGTTCCATTGAGTGAAGTCACTCCGTTGTTTCACGAGCAAAGACAAAGAGGACAAAGCCCAGACACTATCAATCACACTCAGACTCAGGGAAATACGCAGGAGCTCCCCTGGCGCTACTACCACTACAGCGATGAGCTGGAGGGGAGGGTGTGGTCCTCATTCAGCACTTTGCTGCCGCAGTCTTTAACTCAATTGACAAAAAAAAAAAAAAACTCCTGCGTCAGAATGTCCAAGTGTTCCTGTAACCGCATTTGACAACCACTTTGAACATCTTGCTTCAGTTTTACACTTCAGGGAAGCCAGAGGATGCTTTTGTACCTTGAGGCACTTCTGCCAATATTGAGCGGTGTCACGTCAGGATGAAACACAGATTGCATACCAACAACAATGTGTCCAGTCTGGGTAATGAATTCAATACTGCTGCAGTTGGCTCCGGGCCTACGTACTCAAGATGAATGGTTCTCCTCAAAGATGCCATTGCAATTTCTTATACGGTCATGTGGGATTTGAATGGGCTCTTCATTCAGGAAGTCTTAATTTTTAGTGCAGCCGCTCCCTAGTGGTCGTTTAGTGGTACGACACTCCTGCATCAATGAGTCATCCTGTCTGCTCCACTTAAAAACTTTAGATGCTTTCGATAAAACGTACTATAAAATACAGGGACTGGACAAAACCTGCTCCAAAACCAAAATCCATTAAATGTGATGCTTATTTATTGTCCTGACTCAAATCTGGCAAAACATAAAGATGTATCTTGTGTTGCTATGTTGGATCACATTGGTAACACAGGGGCCTCCTCTACAGGATCATGTACATTAAACCTAAATGTCATGTATGAGTTCACCTCATTTTAGGATGTGTCATTTAAACCAGATATAGTAGACTATAGGTCTATCTAGTACATGTCTGGACAACCTGTGGTCAAATCCTGATTTTATAACTGCGACATCATGTGATGACATCACCAAACACATCAATGAGGGACAAAGACCACTTCACCTGATTGCAAACAACACTGTCATTACTTTTAAGACATGAACAGGCCAATTCTCTCTACAGCTCTGTGGCTAACTAATAAATACTCCACTACACTGAGCAGCTGTCCGTCTGTTCTTTGGTGTTGGACAGGTATTGGTGGACTTTGTATCTGCCCCCCCCCCCAGCCTCAGTTCAGTTCAGGTGTCTTGCTTCCTTAAGGTTAACTAGAGGTTAACATAGACCGTCCGACAGGCAGGAACCTTAGAATAGCATGAGGACGATGTAGGAGCATTTTGAAATCTAGATAATGACAATGCATTTATGTCTCATTGGCACTGATAAGATGATATCTTGATTAACTGTGTAAATAGATACACTGGACCTAATCAAAATTACACAAATCAAGCATCAGAAATCAATTTATAGCTTGCTGCCCGTCCATTTCAAGGACTATCACCTCGAATACGACATGTTTTTCCACTTTTTCGTTTTCGCAAATAAAGTGCTGTCTTCAGCTTGCCCTTTTCTTTGTGCACACACAGGACAAGGTCCTTTGTATTTTGCCTTGAATAGTGAAGCGGTTTCTGTCAATACCTGATTAAAGACACTGTCCGTCCCTGACTCCACAAGTTTTCTCATCAAGGTCACATGTTCCCATCTAACCATAAAGGAGGGAGTATTTCAATTTTCTTGACAACACCTCATCCGATCAACTCGAGGGCCTGTGGATTTATAACATGCAGCACTGACTGTCATGTTTTTCAGATGAGCGTTTCCGAGGACAGCTTCAGATATTGTTTTCTCACATGTTACTGTATACGAAGACAAAATGAACATGTGTGTGAATGCCATAAATATTGATGCCACACAAACCGTGACTGGTCGCCCTCTGTTTAAAATTAGCCCCACTTCCTGATGGTTTATTGTTGCACTTCACAGCACTGAGTAAATGTGCTTTGACACACTCGTGATATGTGTCATACTATCAGATTTCTGTATAGATAGTTAAAAATACAGTTTATTATATTATAACATTATGTCAAAGCAGGTTTGTGGTTTGACAAACCAAAAACCATCTCAGTGTAGTTTTATACATTTCCTCTCGCAGGAGCTTCTCTCTGGAGCTCTGGTAACAGGTCCATGAGCCAATCAGAAGACAGAAGGCTCTGAGCCTCTGTTTCCCTTTGTTCGTTTTCTCCTGTCAGAAATGCTACGACCACTACATGTTGCTTAGCAAGAAAACCTAACAGTGGGTGATAACCTGCTGCATGGATGACCTACTGTATGGGCTTGTCTGTTACAGACCAGTCCCACCCAGTGAGTCCAGTAACAGATGTGTGATCTTATTAGTGATTATGAAGTCTTTATCTGGATAGAAATACAATGTTTATGATACAGTACAGTATGTTTATGTTACAGTGGCATCTGGAGTGAGAAAGCTTTACTTTCTGGATGACGTTGCATCGTCGCACAAGTTGAGATCAAAACCTCTGCAGCTCTGCGGCGGAGGCCCAGACTAACTCATATAGCCAAATGTGCAGAGACCGATGTTTTATTGACAGGATGAAATGGATTAGCTTGAACATGTTTTAATTATCCATTGATCATGTATGTGTCTGATGAGTTATCTGGACATCTGGAGAGTACTCTTATAATCTGCAACAATGATACTCTTGATTAGCTGACCTCAAGGACCCAGCTGTCACACACTATCAATAGGAAATGGGTTTTCAGTAGGTAAAGTGATTGTCGTGGGTGAGTGGAATTAACAGTGGCACTTCATTGGAGACTGCAGACACACAGTCTGATCTGCTGTTGGCATTTCCTCCAGTATGTTGACACACAAGGCTTCATTTCCTGGTTGGATGATGGATTAAAGCAGCACAGGTTGACTAAACAAATACAGCTACCTGAGTTTATGTTAGCCTGGAACCTGCAGAATAAGGGGATAGTCTTATGACTATGGTGGGGACTTGTATTACTCATAAAAGTTTATCATTTTACAACGGAAATTACTGTCCTTGTTCAATTATGTATTTATCATGTAGTGGGTCATTGTGACGGCCATTAGATCTGTGATTTACCATCCAACCCGTACCTGACCTAAGTGCTGTTGTGTTGCATTTACTTAGATTTAAACCAACCTAAAACACAATGAAACAAAGTGTGCACCCCTTTCTCCACATATCTAAATGTGTATTCATGAGAATCAGCCTCCTGTCTTTTTAAAATGCATGATCAATACTGTCGCCTGCACCACAATGATCATGATTTAGGATCACGATCAAACTGAGTGCTGAAGAGTAAAAGCTGCTGGTGGTGTGGCCGTCGTGTTTTCCTTAAAGATGTCTGCAGTACATTTAGTGAGTGGTGTCAGGAAAAGGAATTTACAACGTCAAGTAAAGTGCTCATGCCTCCATTTAGCATTGTGCAAAACAGAAGAGTGTCAGAGGGGAAAAAAGGTTTCATTGCTGGTGAAATTGTTCCTGTGATGGTCTCAATTGTAAAAATATCCCCATGAATATTCATGACATCACTGAGTTAGTATCATCTCACAGAGATGCCGTTGATCCTGATCACTGATCACTGATCCTGTCTTTGATCTGATGGGAAAAAAAGCCCCTTTTTCACGACGACATGTGGCATCAGATGGAAACTCGCAAACTCTCCATCTGTCTCACAAATTAATGTGGAAAAAGAGTAGATGATGCATCCAACAGGACAAAGGTCACACTGACACCAGTGACTAACCTGATGCTGGGACACAGAGCAAAATGTACCCCTGGCTCCCACTGGTTCCCATTTTCTCCCAAACAGGCAGAAGCACCTGGATGGTGAACCTGGGGGAACGGCTGTCTTCTTTTGTCTGGATAGTAATCAAGTCTTGACCATAGATAGATACAGCTTCTGCTCAGAATCAGCTGCTCCATTGTCGCCATCTTGGCAGTGCCTGAATCCACACACACACACACAGATGTGACCTGAAACTTGTCTGAGTTTGAGCCTGGGGGGGTGATTGTAGTTTAGATCTCCATTGAATGCATCTTGTGTATTCATATGGAAGAGTGAATGTGTGAAACATCCTCTGGAGCTGCACCATCTCCATCTATCATCTATTTATTCTACCTTATACTCAGAGTGTAGTCACACAGCTCGTAAGTCTAATCCAGTTTATGGCCCATTTACCTTTAAACTATCTCTTTCCTCTGGAAACATTTTACCGTCCACAATACATCCGAAATAAAGGTTGCCCATGTTAATTACGACCGCCATCCCATAATCTCAGCCATTTGGGTTAGTGAGCCTTAGGTTTCATGACTCACCTCAGTCTCTGTTGTAATTTCTGATAAAGCACAACCATCATGTTTTCTCTCAAATCGCACACACTCGCGCAAATATTTTCCCCAGTATTTATGTATCACATGAAAAAAATATGGCCTTGGCTGCTGAAGACAAAAATCATGTTTTCACAGCTGTAAAAGACAAACAGCGTGTCTTTGTCTCTGAGATGCGCCTCGCAGCGTAGATACTGTAATTTCTGCAGCTGAGCTCCACTAAATTTATTGCAATTACATCCCTTATAGAGCAGCACACTGTGTGCTGACAGTAAAAGAGACGTTAAGAGCTGCGCCCCTCCACAACAGGATAATTACTGTGACAGGAAAACATTCGGGAGTGCCCCACTATTTTTGGCTCTATTGTCTACAGAAACGTAGGGATGTCTCAAAGTCTAATGCATCAAACTGGAACATTATCTCTATGGTGAAAACTGACTTTTCAGAGTATGGGGTACAAAGCAGTTGGTAAATGACTTCAACTGGTTATTTCACTAAACTTTTGCAAAAAAAAACAAAAAAAAACAAACGAACAAAAAACAAACCAGTTCTTTTGTTGAAACATTAAACAAGCAGAGCAACATCTTTCCATCTGTGGTTAAATAAATCCACTTATGCTTTTGCTGCGGTGATGATGCACTTCCCAGAGCATTTAATCGAAATCTAAATCCCAGATTCTCTTGTGGGATAAATGCATTTATTACTTGCTGATTAATTCAAGCTGCCACTTCAGGTATAAGCTGTGTAAATAGAGAGCGCTCCATGAGTGCTTCTAACCAGTAACAAAGCGTGGCATTGAGTTGCACCACGGTACCCCTCACACTTGTGGGTGGTTGCTGTCATTGTGGCACAGGGAAAAGAGTGAAATGTCCTCTTTTTTTCCAACTTCATTAAGGAACTATTAGCTTTTCTTTTGGCGGCCAAGCCCCTCTCACACCTTTCTCTATTTTAACAGCGCAGCGCGTGTCCAAGGCTGCAGCTCCTTACATCAGCATAACCTTGAAGCGTGCCCACTTCCACACTGCTAAGGTCAACGCTACACCCTCGCTGAATAAAACCCTTTCCATGCTGATGATTTTTTTTTTTTTTTTTTTTTTTTTAACAAAGCCTCACAGCCTTGATCCTGGTGACTGCAAATCAAAATAAAGGCGTTGTACCTGGAAGAAAGACCAATCATTCAGAGGCACTCAGGGTTGGTTGCTATTTTTCAACTCACATTGTGTTGTTGAGTATATACAGAAATAAGCTACTGCCACACAGCAAAAATCCATTTGGTATAAAGATGAATGAAAAAGAAACCCTGAAAATAATCCAGCTCATGGCCAAACATGAATATTGTTAACTGCAATACTCCACAGTCTCTGCTGACAATCAATCAGAGATGTGACTCACAAGACCGATCAGTCATATAAAGAACGCTAACCCCTTTCACAAGCTCTCACATTTAGTCATAGGCCTAAAATATGTATAGGAGTGTTTAAGTGGACTGTTGACTCAGGGAAGGCAATGGTCCACTGGCCCACATTACACATCCAGGGCTAAGATAAAGGCTACAAACCATCCGACAACATTTGTATTGGACACAGTTGATTGTCCTTAAACAACTCGACTACTACTTTAAAAATTCAAGTGTTGAGATGAAACAGTTTCTGGGGACAGAACGTACCCATTATATTGCAACTTGGTTTTAATTCACGCTGCTCTCATTAAAAGCTGTGGAGGGAGAGGAGTCCCTGTCAAGCTTCACTCACATCGGTGGACACTTCTTTTATTCCCTAAAAAAAGTTTAAAACAAAGTGTAGGTAGATTTTCTTCACGACGACTGATGTTTAAATTTGAATAAGCAACATTAAAAAAAAAAAAAAAAAAAAAATCAGTTTTTAAAAAGTAATTATCAGCTGTAAGATTTCAAACCTGTCAGCCCGAAGCATCGTTTGAATTAAAAGGCATGACTGTGATACACAGGGAAAAAGGGCAAATCACACAGCAGTCCAGCTATAATGAGTCTAATTGTCTTTGAAAGCTTCACACACATCCTTTTTAGGTGCGAGCTTTGAGCTGTAAAGGTTAAGACAAGGCGCGAGCTGTTTTTCAAAGTGATAAAGAACAAAAAAAACCACTGTGTATAAACATATATGAATATTTTTTGGTGTGACACATAAGATGTAAACAGTATGTGCTTGTGGGAAACATTTGGAGATGCACATTTACAAAGTCTTTTACAGGAATATGTGTTTTTGGTGAAGCTTAGAAGGACACAGAAGAGATTCAGTAGCTGCTGAATCTGGTTCATTCATGATTATAGATTATATTTATGTGACACGCTGAGCTTGAAACACTAAGACATACGCTATTTTACAGCAGCCTGTATTCATTGGTGATGGTGACACAGCATGCAGGTGAAGGCTGGATGATGAATGATGGAGAGGAGGACCAGAGAGGAGGGAGACAGGGCAGAGGGCCAGGCAGACCCTGAGCGGCTGAATGCAGGATCAGTTGGTGAGGGACGGCAGGATGCAGCATGAGCAGCTGGTGAAACGAAGACACAAGGAGTGAGAGATGCACCAGGAGGCTCAGACGTTACACACCACAGTGGTAGACGGCCAGACGAGTGACTGCACGGAGACCTGGTGTGGATGTGGCTGTGAGGAGCAGACTGCACAACCCACTCTGGCTCTGTGAGGTGGGCGGACACCGTCTGTGTAATGAGCCGGCTGTGTCATCTGTTGTTTACCACATGTTTGATTGACAGGTGAGTTCACAGGTGAAGCACCTGAAACTGTGGACATGAGACCTCTGTTTCTGTTGGATCTTAGAATTTAGCTCGCTCTTCTCTATTATTGAACAGTGACATTATTTGTGTCACATATGGGACTCCTTAACCTTTTGGTAATGCTTTGGATCAATAAAGGTCAAAGGTCACTTTTCAAATGGATGGCTGATAAGAGGTGGCACGTCCATGGTCTGTCTGCAGTCTGTGAGTTAAAAGCCAGTTGGTCACCAGACTCCGTATGTTTAGACCGACGCTGCTGTACAACAGAGGATCCAGGATTTGGGTTCCTTTTTTTTCCCCAGCAGGCTCACAAATCCAGGGCAAGTCAAATCCTGCTGGCTGAGAGGAAGCTTATTACAATTATTAGACAGCAGAAGGTGCAAATGCCATCATTGGTGATACATCCCCTGAGGACAATTGTGCACATAAAAAAGCAGGTCCCCAGTGTGCAAAAATGTTTGTCACCATAGATTGAGTGAGCTGCTGCTGCTGCTGCTGCTGCTGTGCACAAGAGCTCAAACACTGCAAGAATCATTCAAGAGGCCTCTTGGTTTTACTACAATTCTCTTTTACGAATACAGTTTCTGTCAGGGTTCGGAGCGCCAGGACCCGAGTAAATTGAAAAATGTCCACACATATATATGTGTGTGCACAGTGAACCAGAGTGAACCATAACCCTGTCCATGAGACGCGCAGAGGTGAATGTAAACTAATAAGTGTTCTAGCATTCACAAACAACAATGTTTTCCAGTGTTAGCTCAGGTCTGAGGACGTCTTCGTCAGTGGCTCACTCTGTTGTTTAGTCACACTGGGTCACACAAAGAAGGTGACAATATAATTACAATGATGTGGCATCGAGTGGGCGAGGACTTAAAAAGTTTTTTTCTCCCCCACCTGCATCCTCTGTGTCAAAGCGTGCAGTTAGCATCCCCGCTCCCCTGCTGCACGCCATGCTGACACAAAGTGAGCCGGTGAGAGACGCTGTGAGGACCCTCCTGGTGTCCTCTGGCCCCCTGCATGCTTTGATGCTGGAAATATCCTTCAGAAGCTTTCAGCTCGCCCGAGACAGAGGTAAGCCAAAGAAGGAATGAAAGGCGCTCCCAGACATGTCTTGGAGCCCATGCGGATGAATGTTAATCACCAGAAGCACAAATAGTGAGAACACAGTGGGAATACCTGATGGTCAGCCAGAATAACAATGTGCAGATTTGCTTCAGACTTTGTCTTCCAGAGATCCCTCTGTTGAGTCTCTGTGGCAGAATGCAGAATTTCAGTCTCCTGATTTACTAAGACATGAATGCAAATCAGATTATGGCACAAAGCAGCTTTCTGAAAGAGCACCTTGCAAGCAAATGGCTCCTTAATCATTTATATTGCTAAGTGGAGACTGGAAACCCTCCAAGACTGGTACTCTGAGCTCAAGTGCTCTTTCGAAGACAGGACCTTTGGAGATCTGCTCTGAGAGTTCAAGCTGGAAAAATGTTTCCATCTTAGTATCTGATGATTTTCCTGAGCAGAACTGCTCAGTCGTCATGGACCTGTTGCTGGTCAAAGTTTCGTTTTTCTGAGCATTTTAAGGAATATTCATCCAGGTTTCCTCAGCACCACATCTGTTCGACCTAACACAGGCTGAGGGAGAAGCACAGTGACATTTCAAACACTTACTTACACTTATATAGTCACACATATACATATGAGCATTGGTCTTTCTGCATTAGTGCAATGCATGGTGGTAGTGTTGTGGTTGAGACCACCTAACCCAAGACTGAGTCAAGACCAAGACCAGAGCATTCCAGGACCAAGACTTTGAGGGGGTCAGGACCGAGTCAAGACCAAGACCAAGGGGGTTAGGGTTAGGTTAGACTGAGTAAAAATATAGTCGATTCTGAGACAAGACCAAGACCTGGAACATGTGGACCAAGACGAAGACCGGTCACAAGTACTACAACACTACATGATGGTATTTACTGCTTGGTTGTAACCATCAGTGGTACACTAGTTGCACTGTAGGAGTCAGTGAGTCCAAGCTTCAAACTACTAAAACTCCTTCTGAGTGAATGAGGATAGAAACAGAAAACACAGTGAAAGGCCGAACTCATGGCCAACATACCATGACTGGGATTCAAAATGCCACCCTGCCGATCAAAAGTCAACTGATGCTGATGTCATGCACTGCATATAACTGTTATATATTGTCCATGGTTGCTGTTTTCTAGAACCCGTCTCATTCTCACCCTCTGCTTTTCCCCTTCTCACTCATTATTTCTGGTCTTTTCCCTGGATGGATGAACGTCCATGTCCCCAGCCTCATTGTTAACCATTACCCTTCCACCACTACCAGTTATATTCCCTGAATCATTAATGGTTTGTCTCCCTCCATTATAGCCTACATCACTGCTGGTTTATTCCCTGACATTGTTACCATTCATCGTTCCTATGGCTTTTACTCTTGTTTAACCTCTTAATGAAGGCTGATCTGCCTGGCAACTGGTCCGTACCTTCTGTTTTGTGGAGACAGCTCCTTCACACTGGAAAAATGGAAGCACAAAACAAACAGCTGCTACCTGTCCTGTTCTTCCCTTTCATTTTTCTTCTGATTGATTGCACAGCACTGGGTCATGAGGTGGTGTGGGGTCATGGGAGTTGTTGTCCTCACCACTGTTACCATAAAGATTCCTTTACTGGCAGTTGTTCAGGCAGCTTATCTTTGTTTTGATTGTTTTCTCTAAGAAATTATGAACCAGATGTTCAGCAGTTTTTTTTTTTGTTCTTTTTTCCAAGCAGCAGCTGAGCTCTCCACCGAGGTGTCCTCCTCTCCAGAACAAACAGACTGGGAGATAAAAAAACAGCAGAAACACTCACGGTGCTGTTTCATTAAAACAGAAAAACAAAAAAAACAAAAACAAAATCAGTGATTCAGCGTCCCTCTTCAGTGGACAGGACGTCTCCAGCAGGTAGGGGCTGATCTCAGCTTGTGTCTCTGATAACTTCAGATCGAGATGTCTAAAGAGGTGACTGGTTTTAATGTTGGAACTGATCTGTGATCTGATCTGTGTTAATGTTTTGGCTGATCAGTATACAGCTGCAAATCATGGTGGTATGGTATGCACAGTGTATCCTAAAAATGTGAATTAAGTATGGATGAAGGTAAAATGTGAGCTTCTGAGATATGACTAATATAAAGCAAATATGATGTCACAGACCAGTGACCTGTGGTTTTCACAGATTTCTCTTGTTGGGACAACATGTAGATCACAGATCCTGTCAGTCTGATACTTGCATATCACAAATAAATGTCTCTTTCCTTCTGTTTTATATGGAAAAATAACCAGCACTTGATGCAACACAGCCTCTCCCCATTGATCTGTGCCCTGTATTTCACCAGAGTTAACACCTCTGTGACAGAAAGGAGACCCCCCCCCCCAAACACCACCACCGTGATAATTGCTGAATTCCCACAGGTGCTATGGTTTCACACAATGGATTAGCACACGAAGCAGGATAGGATCTACACAAAGGTCAGATTCGATCAGCAATCCCACAAACAAAGGCTTGAAACGTAGATAAAAAGCGTCACAGGAGGTTCTGTTAATCTGAATCTTTGATGTCACTGATATGTGTGTATCTCACCAGGAGGACATTAGAAGAAGATCCGCTTGCTTACACTGATTTATAGCCCTAACAGGAACACTAAATATGGGCTCAGATTAATTAGACTCAGTGTGTGCAATGGGAAGATGCACAATGCAGGACTGGAGGGAAATTAAACCGTTTAACAGGTTTAAAATGGTTTCATTTTGTGGATGGGTCAGTGGGTAATGCCAGTGATGTTATTGATATATGTGATCATCTATTAAATGGTATGGGCCATTAGCAGACAGGATGTGTTGGTTCAAATAGTAACTGAGAGAAACGCAGCTCTGTCCCTGTCTCTCCTCTTGTGCACACACTCCTTGCCCACTGTCATGACTGCACTTTGCAGACAGCCGACTGTCTCTTGTCCCATTTTCATTCACTCTAGTTTTTCAATCAAATCTTCCAATCACAATGACTGTCTCACAGTAAAGACCTGTTTCCTGACATGCTGCCTGTCAACTTGAATGAAAGCCACCAGCGATGTTTTTGCCACAGTCAATTTTTGGGTGATGATGAGTGGGTGCTGCTGTTTGTGTCTGCCATCCGTGCCCCCTTCACCTCCCCCGCTTCTCTGAGATCATCATGAATCAAACAGATTGAACATGAACTGAAAGAAAAGCTTCATCACTTCATTGATCATAATCAGTCGCCTCACAGGATGTATATAATCAGTGGGTCTCGCTGTGCTGATAAAACGTCGGCTATTTCGGGACACTAATCTAGAGTTTATTCTGAGTTTGTGAATGATGACGATGCGGTGATAGACAATACACAGCATCAATTTATATGACTGTGATTGCTTCTGGACGGTGGCCCTGAGAGAAGGACATGCGTACGAGGAACTATGCAGGATTTTTACCTTAATTAAACAGCTTCGGAGTAATTGTGATGGCTCTCTGCCCATTTGTGTTTTTCTGTAGGATCATTCAGCCAGTCGACTTTCTGCAGGGCCCTCCCCACCCCTCCTTAGCTTTTCTCTGTGACGGGGGGGGGGGGGGGACATCAGGTGGCAGGTGCTTTTGAATGAGTTACTCTCATGACATTTGTCAAACTAAAGAGGGAACAGAAAGCTGCCTGGTGTCTCAGAGTTAATTAGTCTCCGCAGCTTTGCTCTGATACCGGGGTGAATCTGTTTGATGGGTTCAGCCCCCTGCTGAGACGTGACCTTTGACTTGACTCCCAGTCTCCATTAGGGGGTAGAATTAAGTCCTTAAAGATCATGCAGGCTGTTTCAGCTGTCGTTGTCCATTGATGAGAGGAGTAACAGATTTTCTACCCAGTAATATTTTATACTTGAATAATCAATTAATGAATTACCTGCATATGAATATAGATTGATCCAGTAGAGAAATCTGATGCTGTGGTGTGACACTGACGCTACAGGAAATAAGATTCATGAATGAGATTATTTTCTAAACTTAATGCCTGGGAAGAGACTTGACCACACATCTGTATCTTTGCATCCACCGGTTTGAACTGTTGAACTGTCTGTTTGCTTTATGTAATGGAGCTGCTTGACTTAATGTCATTAGAGCATGTTCAGAGAAATAGACAGAGTGTCTGATATCAACTTAATGAGAATATAATTATATTTCTTCTATGACCGTAGTGTAGCCTCTATTTCCTACTATGTTCTTTTCCCCACATCTGTGACATAGTCAGATATCGGCAGGCGCCAGTTTGAGGAAAGTATTGGTTTGCAAAAAGTGTCAAATTTTACCTCTTGTTAACTGTCACCACCTGAACCCCTCCCCCTCTCCTGTCTAATGCAGAATGTGCAGCGTCTAGTCTGATGGACTTATTGATCCGTTATCTGACTGCAGGTTTTGTGTAAAGTTTGAATTTATTGATAAATCCATGGCGCTGTCCGTGGTGCTGATGCAGCAGAGGGGCTTGTGACTCTGCCTTGTCAGTGGTGAATCTAATTGTCACTGCAATACGTAGTTCAATATAACCCAACAGTGATTTCCTCAGCAAACACCAGGCCAAAATCTTTCAGTTCTTCTGTGACAACTATTTAAAAATCAACTACAATAAAAAAAATAAATAAAAAGACAAAGTAACAAACAAACATGAAGCTCTCAGTCCTGAGGCCAGATCATGAGAGGATCTGTAGTCATCATGAGTTTACGAGTAAGTGATGACCCAGCTGTTTTACTCCACGTACATCCGAGAGCCTTGAGGATAAGAAGAATAATTGAAATCGATTGAAAAATATAAACTTTATAGAGCTTTTAATCTGGGAAAACCTAAGATCCTGAGTTTATTCCTAGTAGTTTACAGCCCTGCTTCAATATGGCTGTGACTCTGGTGAACTGCAGCAACAGAGGACCAGTGCTGCATCTATCTATCTATCTATCTATCTATCTATCTATCTATCTATCTACCTATCTACCTATCTATCTATCTATCTATCTATCTATCTATCTATCTATCTATCTATATATATATATAAAAGGTTAAAATTAGTCTCCTTTTATATGTCACCACACTTTTCCCTTTGCTGTTGTGATAATTACTATACTTTATTGCTTAACACTAAAACACAACTATGGCTTATGATAACCTGTAACACAAAGATTGGTATAGGCTCATTTTTACAAGGACAGTGTCACAAAGTATTGTGGTCACAAATCCAATACTAATTCAACCCTGAATATTGGTTCAACCCTGTCCCCATGTCAATAATTGCCAGAAAAATTTGCATATCCAAAAACTACAGGGAAAAGCTAAAGGAAACTGCTAATGAGCCTGGAAAGACACATGGAGCAACCTCAGACAGTGTCCCTCAGCAGGCTCCTCCACCATCAAACCAACCACAGTTGTCCTCAGACGTACCTTCACTGACGTTACAGCTAACATCCTGCTACTGGTCATTTGTTATGAAACTCTCTGTACTCGTCTTTGCTCTGATCAGTGATGTGAGGGACTGGGAGATCACTCATCATCAAACATCACCCCAACTGGGAGTAGAAAAGAGCTAAAGCTTACTTGTTATTTCACATCATTGTGTGTCTCTGAAGCTTGAAAACAGTGCGACGTGGTGTGCGTGTGTTTATGTGAAGTAGTGCAGAGGCTGTTGCTCACGGGCCGCTCTGCTGCAGTGTGTGACGCAGTGCTAACCTGGCGGAAACATGCCCAGATGAAATGTCACGCCTTTTCATGATGGTGTCACTCAGAAGACTGACTCTATTCTCTCTGCTGCCTCTTCGCATTAGGTTCCTGATTACTGTAACACTGACTGACCCTTCCTGCTGCACCAACCACTCCAGAAACACAAATGCAACATCACAGCACCTCTCACTCCAGGGAGAAGAGGTCATAACTAAAATCGATTGCAATGAGACTCCCAGTCCACCATCATGTTACGATACGGACAGACGGTTTTCTTGTCTTTTCGGCTCTTACAAAGTCTCTGACTGAGGCCTCTGCTCGGATGAATAATGAGCTGTGAGGGTTATAACCTCCAATCACACAGTTGGTCAGATGAGTGGAGTTTCATCTCAGGACTGAGATCCATCAGTACCTCATTCACCTGAGCTCTGTGCTGTGCCTCCTGTGATCTGAAGGAAAATAGTTCAACACACTAAAATGAAGCACCTATCAAATTGGCGTATTCACAATCTAAATTACACTTTCTAGTGCATAAGATATAAGATAATGTGAAGGGGAATTAATAGGAGATTATTAATTTATGTTATGGAGGCATCAACGTCTGCAGCTACATTATTCAGCCAGGCTGCATGAAAATGTCATTTTCTGAGGGTTAGGGATCCAAGATGAATTCAGATTCAGATTCAAACTATTTTTTTTTTTAAATCCCAGGAATGACTATTCCTTTGCATTGTAGTCTGTCCAACTTAAAAGCTCAACAGTTGCAGCTGTCTGTGTTGTGTGCCCCTGCTAACAGAGGGAATAAAGTGCAGTGGTTTGGGGCTTATTGTATTTATACAAATAAGACTGAATCCTGTTTTGGTACAGGCCTACAGCTCCCGAGAACCAGTGCTCAGTGCTCCACAACGTCTACACAGACAAGACGCTAACTTTGTACCATGACAGCATAATTAACCGTGGTAGTGGCCCTGGTTCAAGTTCTAATAATACTGTACAGATGTAGTTTAAGTCCAGTCATGGCCCTGTGCTCCTTAACATCCTCTCTCTCTGTCTCAGTCTCTCTCACTCTAATTTAAAAAGGTACAAACACAGTTCACAAAACTACTTGATCACCTTTTTGTGTGGTTTTGACATGGACAAGCAGTGTAAAATCTTTGTACAGTACAGCGATAGGCTGGAATAACAGAAGCAGCATGGCTGTCTAACAAGCTAAGGCTAGGTAGCATACACTTTGCAGACACTGATACCTGCTAATGATTGCTAACACACTGTTTAATATAAGTAACACTGGAAGTTCACATGAGCACAGACTTCCTCCCATCCTCTTGAATTCACCAACAGGTCAAATTATTTCTTTGGTATTCACATGACAAATCCTCCAGAAGAATCAAACACCACAAACACAGAGAGGTCACGTTCACTGACTCAACTGAGGCGTCAATAACAAAATTTATGAGACCCTTTCATCTGTCAAAGTGCTGGTCACACAAACGTTTTGACCTGGATCTTTATGAAAGGTCAGTGAATCAATAGGAATCATTTTCTAGAGTTCATAAATAACCACAGCATAAAATAATGTCAGTGTGGTTAGTGTGCTTCCTTTAGACCAGTGAGATGGATGAGGTGAGAAAAGATGTTTCTAGGTGTATTTTCCTTCTTTTGTTCTGCTCTGCTGTTAAACTGTTGTCAAGTTAAGATCATAAAAAGCGATGCACAAGTCATCACTGTTACTTTAGGAACCATGGTGACGAAGCCATATGGTTTGTCATGAAACCATAGGGGGAGCTATTTTGGGAGACACTCCTCGGGGTGTGTGGGTGGGTGGGTGGGGGTGAGGGGCTGGGGTTGATGGTTGTTCAGATTGGAGGAGTTGTTAGTCCAGGACTTGACACTCTATAGATACAAGCATCCCACATCCTCCATCAGTATGAGTTCCATCTGAGCCCCGTCGGACTGCTCGCTCAGAGGGACGTGCATGAGACATTTTCATGTCATGTCAAAATAATAAAAATGTGAGTCTGAACACATGCTTTTTTTTTTTTCACTTCGAAGAGATGCCATCCATAATAAACATTACTCCAGACCTTGAGGCATCAGATATCAAAGCTGAGATTGGAGCTTGGAGTTTCTGCTGCTGCTCCTGTCAGATTTTAAAGAATATTTCTTGTACTTAGTTAAGGCCAAACAGATTTCTTCATATTAACACACAGCCAATGGTAGAATATAAGTATTGGAAATGCCAGTGTGTTATACTCGGTCTGTGTGAGCGTAGAGGGGCAGAGATATTCAACATGAAAAAATCCTAAAAATAACTGTGGAGCAGGCTTGCAGACAATTTCCACTGTGTGTTATAGAAAAGAGAAAAAAAAGCCTGCTGAGTAATTGACTTTGAATAATTGATGCTCTCCCCAGCCCCCTATTCATTTTCATGAAGGCTGAGGTGAATGTTCAGGAGGGACCAGATTAGGAGGGGAGGACGGTCTTCATCACTGAGGAGGCAGCGAGAACAGTGATTATGATGATTTAACTGCAGATCTATAACATTTCCCAGCGTATGGTGTCACAGCCGTGGGGGAAAAGTGAAGTAAAATATACCTCATGATTTTATTTTAAAACGCTGACGCTGATGTAGCTGATGGTTCTTTCAGCTGAGGGAGAGAAGAGGACCCTAAATAGGACTAGTTATCTTCACCCCTTTGTCATTGCTGTCACTGAGTCAACAGTATGTGACAGTAAACACATCACCGAGGAGCACAGCCTAAAAGTACCTGATAATTGCAGGACAAATACAATATCTACAGACTTGAAGGAGAGTTGTGAAATGAGGTTACTACTCCTGTGAACACTGTTTTCCACAGATGGTCCTCTTCACTTGTATCAAGTGTTGTGGTATGTTGAGCTGTGGCTGGTGCTAATTAATTAGCTCTGTGTTTGGTCAGATGTTTCAGAAGTGTCCGTCTGCCTAGGTAATCTGGAGAAGAAGGATTAGTACACTTGTACAGAATGCCCACGCAGTTGTCTTGGCTTTTATTTTGAAATATTTACCTTTATTTCTATTGAACAGCTTCTTCTGATTTCGTGTTCTTTGTTTTGTTTTTGTTTTAAAGCCATCAATTTCTGTTAAAAACAGAAAAATAAACTACACAAGCCAAGTAACACAAGTAAACGAGTAATGCTTATGAAGTGGTGACAGAGAGATTCAGTGGCCTGTAAGGACCTGCCTGATGTTGGTCTACTGCGTTATACCACATATATGAGAGCATCAATAATAAACACACAGTACTGTCCTTGATGCAACGGTTGTTGAGGGGGAGGTGAAAAACAAACACATGCTCACACATGTTCTTGTCTATTGTTAGCTATGAGTACACTTGCTGGCAAACTACAACAAACCCTATATATTTAACTTCAATCATAAGTCTAAAACCAAATCTTGACCCTCAACGCCCTCATGATGTTCGGAGGTCCTCACAAGAATGGTTTAAACCAGTACCCACAAACGGTAGAAAGACATATTCAAACACACACACACACATTCACAAGCGCAGCTGTTGAGCCTACATGATTTTTTTGTTTGTCTGAGCAAAGTGAGTCACTGTTGACCCCACGGACCTGCGATGTTTCAAGTCTACATGGTGTACATTCAAACTGCATTGTTCTGTGCCACCGCAAAACGGGCCAGTTATTACAGTTAATTTGAGCACTCGACTTGTTCAATGTTGGCTTTTCAAAGTGGTGTAAAGAGTCTGAAGTAAACCCAGAGTTCAGACCGGGGAGCCACCAGACCAATCTGTCAAAACATCACTGCACACAATGAATTCTCCATCACTGCCTCAGTTTTTTATAACACTGTGCAGTAAATCTAGCCAAGAAGAGACAGTGTGTCATTTCTTGCAGCCAGGTGCGTCCTCATAATCATTTAAAATTAAACTATAAAACTTTACGTGTTGTATTTATCACTTTAATGGAGCAGTGTGAACACAAAACTGCAAAACGTGAAGAGAATGTAAAGTGTCTGAATACTTATGTCAATGTGAGATTGCTGTGCCTCCTTTTTAATGAATGGAAACTGTCTGAATATTTTATGAATATTCTGTATAACACAACTCAAATGCAACATTTCATTATGAGAAAAGAAACTTAAATGAACTCCCTGAAGAGTAGCAACTTATTGCTTTGATGGCACATAATTCAATCATTTCCCTTTGTCCTGTCACATTATTGACTGTCCTCAGCAGTGTTTGTTCTCCAGCGCTCTAATTTCACACTAATAATACACCGTGTTTGCCAATAATAATTGATTTATAGTGACTCCTGGCAGTGGATCTGGTCCTCTTTAGATAACCCTGCTGGGCCTGATATGTCTGCACTTAACATCTATATGATTATCTGTTGTAATTTTACCATTTATATGACTCATACAGTATAATGGAACATTGAAACTACCCTGAATATTCAATATTACTTTATTATTGATTAAGTCATTTCTTCACTTGTGGCAGCAAAATGTACAAAATGTATATATTTGGGAATTGAATTTTGGGACTAAATGGCTGAAATACACAGGGTTTACTATATATATAAGACAAATCAGCAGTGTGAATTGGACTGGACCTCAAGACTCTGAACCTGGAAAATCTGCCAAACATATGGAGGGACACGCTCACTGGCCCTCGATGAGCGAGAGGTACCACTTCACTGAATGTGTTAATGCTTTCATTCGCTGTTGTCCTCTTTAGAAATTTTAATGTGCAAATGAGGGGGAATGAGGCTTAAATAAATCAATTAAAATTTAAAAATAAAAAATATCTGCAGAGATCCCACTCGAGCCCTCGTGTGGAATCTGATGAAATTTCCATAATTGCATATCTAAGTAGGACCGTCTCAAGAATGAATTCCTCACCGATTAGTAATGGTTTCTGAAGAGTTCGGCATTCTGCTACTACTCACCACTCTCACTAATATCCTCTGATTTCCCTGGACAAACAACGAAAGCTTTTTCTAAATGTCAAATGACTGAAAAAAATGCTTTGATCTTCCAGGAGTTTGCTTTTGTGTTTACTGGATTTGAAAGAAATTAACCCAGAATTATGTTCTTACATCGAAGGGCCATTTACTTCCTAATCCATCACACACTCGTGGTTTAACCTTCAGTGACTGGAGGTTTGACTTAAACCCTGGTTTAGAGATGAGGAGGCCCCAGTTGCAGGTACCATCATAAACAAAGCATTGTTTATTTATGTGCATTTAATCATCAGAGCATTCACAGTAATCACTCCCAGTCATCAGGGAAGATGCAGCTGTAGGAAAAGCAAGCAGCTGAAGAAAGTGCGCTGGTCTCCTCCTATCCCTTTACTGTCTCAGCTCTTATCGCCCCTCTGTTGAACCTCCAAGATGAATTTGTTTCTCCAAAACTAAAAGCAAAATCTCACACAGTTTATTCTCAGACTTTGATGGGGACAAACGATCGTGGAAATCAAATGAAGGCTGACCTCACTACCAGCACTGTTCATCACTTCACTTAATAAAACCTCCACTTCAGATTGATTCCAGTTGATTAGCAGGTTAACACGCCTTGGGGATTTTTTTTTCCTCCAGATGAAAACAGCTGACATAACACTGCATGCAAATGAAGGAGGACTCCTTCATACTCAGTGCACATCTCCAGACAGAGCACAGGTTCATGGTGAAGGAGCAGTTCCTCCTGCAGAGCCTCAGCACAGGAACTTATCATTAGACAGATACTCCTGGGCTGAGGCTGCTGTCACCTTTTAAGCAGTTGAGACCACTGGGCAGGTCATGCAATGCATGCGAAGTGCTTTCCATGTTCATACAGCCTGATTAACATTTCCAGTGTGATTCTAACAATCATCTAGAATAATTTGAGCACCACCTTTTTGATTCCCTCTCAGCTGCACCAAATCCTCTTCTTCGCCTCCTGCAGTTTACATGTTGTCTCTAGGTCGAGTGTGTTCCTCCTCCCTCCTATATGCTCCCTGCAGACCCCCACACCTCACTCTATAAGCAGCCACTTAGTGACATATGGTGCTGCTCGTTACCAGCTGCCATGAGGGAGTGATGGAGGTCATATTAAACAATTACTGAAAGAATCACCTCGCTTATTATCCCTCAATCAATTACAGCGTGGGCCTATCACAGCTCATATTAATCACTGATTTCATTAAGAGATTGGACTGTGGGACTTACATATCATACCATGGCCATAGACTGTGAATAAAGATGGATTATAGCGTCTGCGACATCATCCACAGGTTCCTGAGGAGTGGTTTAACCCTTTATATGGCACTTGGAGATCCAAAATTTCAACCCTTGAAAAATATTGGAGAGCATTAGAAGAGTTTTTTTTACTTTTTTATTTTTTTGGCTGCAAATGAAGTTTCAGGGTTAAAAAAATATTTAAAAACAAAGATAAAGTTAAAGGAATATCTTTTTTAAACTTAAGTACTTAGGTTAAACTTAAATAACTTATTTTGTCAAAAATAAGTTACCAAATGTGGTTTCTTGCCTGATAAAGGGTTAAAGCTCAGAGTGACCATCACCATCTTGCCTCTTCCTGATGCTGCCAAACTCCTGGGGAATCTGACAATGGGCGAAAAGGAGGAGTGCGTCTGGAGCCGTGGCTTTGGTTTGTGGAAAAACTGGCAATCGATGAATTCTGCAGAACTTAAATGAGTTCAAGTTTTATATGTTGATTTATGTTTATTTCTGCTGTGAATTGCACATTTTAACTTGAGAATCAATGGGGACCGACTGCAGGTGTGTTGATGCAGGCTGTAAAAGAATTGAGAAAAACAAGAGAAATGTGAATTTCAAGACGAGACCAGGCGAGCAGACGTTGGGTAACATCAACATAGAACAACACAACAGAACTACAGAGCAGAAAGTGAGGAGGAGGCAGAGGCTCAAAGCAGCCTTTTATTCTGAGCAGATGCAGGACTCTGGGTCACCGCTGCTACATTTGTACGTTGCATGACTGATTGCTGTTTACTTGTGGAGAGATGAATAGGGGTGTTTGAAGTCTGTGGGAGAGAAACGGCGCATCAACAACTGTGAGTTGACTTTTATAACAGCTCCATCCACCCCCCATCACCACCCTCAATACGGTTTGTGGCTTTTGTGTCAGTGTTGATTCAACTGTTCATGTTTCCACTTCAACGATGTCAACATGAGCCCCGAAGCTGAAAGAGGCATGACTGATGGCAGAGGAGACACATCACTGTGCGTCTCTGCCTCACAATTGTGTTCACATAAAGAAAAAGTTGACAAAACAAACTGAACCAAATCCATCTAAATGCACCTGCAGATGATCATCACGAGCTGCTTCTTATTAAAAACAGTGAAGGAGACAAGCGCAGGTACACGGAGATCTTACACAGCACTTTAATACAGTCAAATGTCCTTAAAAGCCTCTAGTGGCTTTGAGTAGCACTCTTCTTCTGAAGCACTCAGAGGTAATAGTCGTGGTCTGAATCACAGCACCTTGTGTTATTTGTAGTCGAAGGCTGGCAGGCTCATTTGCTGTCCTCCTGGATGTTAAACTGTCTGTTGGGTTTGGTCGACTCCAGCATGAGCTCGTAGAGTTGGCCAATCTGTTCATCTTGGAAATCAGTGAGTTTCCCCTCTGGCAGGTCAGCGCCGAACTTCGCGGAGCTGAGCTGCTTCCCCGCCGACTCCAGTACCTGAGTCTGCAGGGTGTCCTTGTAGATCTGCGGGGGGCGGGGGGCGTGGTCACAAAGACAAAAAAAAAAATAGCAGCAGTGTTTAGCACCTGCACTTCCAGCTATCACCATTTTCAGACTCATTGAACACATCACACTGTGTAGCTGGTGCAATTGTGTGAGAGAGAATAGATTTGCACTGCAGTTGTGTGTGTGTTTGTGTTGGATGTATCGTATTTGAGCCAAACAGCTCTTTTGCTTTCAGAAAGTATCAAACGCACCTCATTGAACCACAATGAGTCAGTCCCACGCACAGATACTACAGCACCAAATGTGGATCAATGCCTAACAAATTCAAACTCGTGGCATCACCATCTTCCCATAATTCAGCAGCTCACTTGGTGAATGCACTTAACACAGAGAGGACTCACAGGTGATTACAGTCTGCAAAAATAAACCTGGACAAGTCGAGAGCCTGACAATGATTGTTGGCTTTATACCCCTTGTGTTCCTTTAGGGCCAAACAGACGCTGTTAAAATTAAAGCAGAGTGACAGTTGACGCCGACTGCAGTGGCTCTTTCTTTCTTTATCACTCTCGCCCACACTACTACGACTGGTCCTTGAATGGAAAAATTAAAAAGTAAAAAACAACAACAACAACATTAGCCTACCTGTACAGTAAAAATCAAGATTAGGTTCTTAAATCTACAATGTCACTCAGAATCAGTCAAATCAATCCAAGACAATGAAGTGTCCAGTTGCTGTCAGCTCGTGTGAGAAGTGACGAAGCTGTCGGTGTGTATGAATCATCCCGAGCGGCTCCATCTGTTTGACTTCTGAGAAGTCGTTAAATCATTTGGACAACGAGCACGTAGTCCCTGTCTGGTGTTTTCCCATTCATGAAGCATCTTGTGTTTTTGAAACTCTCCCACTGTAACCAATAACAAGTCATTTATCTGAGAGGCTTTTTCCTGCACATAATGTGATTATGTTGAACATTTGCCAAGGGAGAAATATCCTGCCTGAAGCAGTACGTTACAGCTCAAAGGAATACTCCGACAGTTTGGTACATTTTCGCACATTTTACTTTTCTATCCAAAGGACTGATTGGACAATTCTGGTGCGTGTCATGATAGCAAAATAGAAAAGAGGCAGCTTTTAAGTGCCTCATCTGCGCATCTGTGGACAGACTGTGTCACCATGACAGCATCACAACCTGCATGATACTGTCACAGAACTTCTCATGGGTCTGAACATCACTGCTGTTATGGCCGCTGTCACAAGATTGCCTCTACTTTCATTTATTTTTTTATCAGATAAAACAAAACAGATCAGGATGAGTCTCTTGTTCACACTCCCACTGCACAAAGTCTGACTGACTCTTCCCTCTGAGACAGGATCCAGAGCGTAGGACAGGGACTCTGTGTCCACACATGTACCTCACTGAATGTGGTACGAAGGAATGAAGCTGACGTAAACGTTTCAGAAGATCTCACATCCTCTATTGGATTAGAGATGTGCAGACTTAAGCACCCATACCCATGGAGGTAGAGCTGATGGTGACTGTTGCTCTGTCTGAGAGGCTGCACTTCAGAAGTGACTCTGCAGATTAGTTTTATGGATGCAACAATTCACTGTAGGGGTGGGAATCACCAGAGGCCCTGTGATACGATATTATCACGATACCTGTGTCTCGATACGATATTATTGCTATATTAAAAATGTTGCAATATGCTGCGATATATTACAGTTTATTCGCTTTTTTCAACTGCAAATGATGTCTCCAAATGAAAACTTTGTGAACATCATTTTCTAATAAGATGAACTTCATAGTCTGTTCAGATCGATACTTGACGTCCAATAAACTATGGCCATGCAAAATATCTCGAGGTAATGCAGTCGGACATGAAAGCTGGAAAAATATGTTTTTAAATATCGACTTTTCTAAACTAGAGAAAGGAAAAGAATCCAGTGCTGCCTTCAGGTATAACGTGTGATATGGCTTGTTCCAATCTGGTTTTGACCCTGTTAGACCTACTCCTACATTTTCAGAAATGAATGATACCTCTCAGTTACAGCCCTGTGAGTCTTATTAGCTTATAGTTAGTTTGCCCATTCTGACACTATAACATTGATTTGATTTTGATTTTCATCATTAGTAACTGGTCCTGCTATTCACTGAGAGTAACACCTTGCCTGTTTTTCCTCCATGCCTACGAGGAGGTAATGAATGTACTTTTTAGTAAGATGTCCTCCAGGTTCATTTCTGAAGGCAAAAGTGATGGTGAGTTGTACTTCACGTCAGCTCTTTATCTTTTCTTTTCTTTTTTTGTGGTAGATCATATTAAATTATTCAAGCTCAGGAGAGAAGGCAGAAGACTTTGCCGAGACCAAACTGTGAAATATCCTTCTATTTTTCAAAGAAATTCGATTTTATGTCTTAAAAACCCACGAGGCTTTGGCACCTGACAGGAACGTAAGACATCCATATTCCAATAACTGTTTTTTCAGCTGTAAATGAACCAGCCTGTCAAACTAGAAACTAACTCACCTCTGACACAGACAGTGATTGACCAGCCGCTTGGACAGTCTACTGTTTACAATGTTTATAATGTGTGTGTCAATGTTTGGACGTATATAACAAATCTGATGAAATGTCTTTCATCAGGCTCTTTGTAACTAGTGAAACATCTATAGACGATGAGATCTGTCATCTTCACAGTGTTTTAGAGATGATTTAACAGATAACTAACCCTTTAATAAAACTGAGAGTTTAATTCAGCTTTGAGTCCTGCTTTCTGTTGATCTGTTCACATGGCATCCATTTAAACAAAAGCCTTTGAAGCTCTCACCATGAGAGTCTCTGGGCCATCAGTCCAGCTCAGGTATCCATTCAAAGGCCAAAGGTGGTTTTCCCACTGATGTATCACACACGGCTTTGGCTTGTTGTTGTTTTGCTTTGGCCAGATGATGCAGCAATTAAACAGAAAAATTAATTGCTTCAGTGAATTGCTCTCATCTGAAATACAGCCAGAGCTCGCACTAGAGCTGAGAGATGTGGTAACTGAGACCATCAAAGCCCCTCAGTCCCAGACTGGGACCGGTTCAGATGGACTCTGGGTTTGAAAACGATGCATACTTGATATAGAGAGGCATAATGAAAGTAAATGCCTGTTCTCACCACTGTGGCTTCACAGCTACTGCAATGACAGAGATACCTCTCAGGATTTCAGCAGCAATCACCATCGACTTCATTAGAGAAATTACCTGCAGATGGGTGATTTACCATTCCCCTACTCTGTTTAATTGTGCTGGAAAACATTGGCTCTGCCCCATCCAGGAAAAAAAAAAATCCTGGCACACCCTCAGGAGTGATTATTTTTGGGAACCAGCAGACGAGCATGAATATTAATAATATAAATTACTCAAATTTTATGGTCTAACTCAATACTCAATATACCACTGAGTCTATTCTACCTCCACGTGCACAACAGGAGGTCCCGGTGTCTCCAAGTGCACCAGCTGTTTTATGTCGAAAAGATGCGGCAGTGTAAAGTGCAACAGTAGATACTGGCTGAGGTGGGAAATACAGGGAGGGGAGTGTGACGATTATTAAAGTCACTCTCACCCAGGGACAGTGCTGTTCTCATTGGTCTGGAACAGCTGTGCCAACCAATGACATGAGACACCTCAACAAACAAAGAGGCTGGATGACGCAGAATGACACGAGCTGGATGGCCGCGCTGCTCTCCTCCGCGATGCAGCGTGGTCGGAGAGGGAGAGGGAGAGCTCCTTGTCATCAAACATGACAGCCAGGTTTTGATATCGATACCGTGATGAAGAGACTGGTTGGCCAGGACGACTTCAGTTCAGTCGAAAACAGATTTAGCTGAAGGTGATGTTCCTTAAAGCAGACAGGCTGAGATCTGCTTAGAGAAAGTTGGGCTGTCAGGTATAGGTATAGCTGGGTGTCATGTGAAGCGGTGTATATTGGGTCCCAGGACTGATCCTTGGGGCACTCTAATGGAAAGGGAATGGGCTAAGGACGCTTTCCATTGCAATGATTCAACGAGGGAGCACCCAGTGAGATTAAAACCAAGAAGGCACTTCACACCCAAGGCACTGCAAACTGACAGCTACAATGAGATAAGAGGAGGGAGCTCTGCAGCTTTTAATGGCACAATGTACAGTTAATCTGCAAAGTACATACTATTGCCAAAGTCAGATCATCTACTATCTATGACCTCAGACCTAGAGCCTGGTGATATACTGTACAGCATTCAAAGATACCGACGCTGTGTTGGAGAATTCCTGTCCTACTCCTATTTGATGTTATCTCTGATGATGATCTTTTAATCAGTTAGCTTCATTAACAATGTAATAGTTCCTGGCATCGCAGCTGCTGAATGAAAGCACTGACACGGATGGCGGCCGACTGTAAATGTAGTCTACTGTGGAACTTTTTCAGCTCTCAGTAAAGCAACGCCACTGGGTGTGATGTGTGTGGGAGGACTGCGAGGTGCCGTGGCAACACCTCAAACCTTGTTGAGCATCTGTGATTTAATCAGAGTACAGACTCTGATGAGGTTAAGCAGCAGTGGTCTGAGGAGGAAGAGAGACTTGTACAGGTTTAGAGAGAGAGAGTGTGAAGCTCTTGGCCTCAGTAATCGCTGTGACTTCAGCTTGTGATGTTCAAACAGCTGGAATTAGGGTAAACTTGTAGTGATGAAGAAACTCTCATGAAGACTATGGCTCCATCTTCTCAAGTCAGAGGTCTGGTTGCAGTTCAGCTTTTACAGCACTCATGGGACAAACAAAATCAATAAACACAATGCAACACGAACACCCCCCCCTCCCACACACACACACACACACACAGCCAGACCAGGCAGACCAGAGACGCCGTCCTGCACATAAACACACTCATACACTTTAACTACTCGGTGCTGTGTCGGCAGCCGGGCTTTATTTCCTCTGATGGAGAGATCAGCTCTGTCATTCTCACACACTGACACACACACACACACACTCACACTTCATGACGAGGTGACAGGTCAGCAGTCGGCTGTCAATGAGACTGAACCTACACACACACACACACATACACAGCGTGGCTTCGGAGAGAAGTCTGGAGAAAAGGGCTTGGACTTTTGAATTGTGTATTTTCAACATGAAGTCTGCTCGAACCGTTTTTCCACAATCTCCTGCTCTACCTTTCACTCTGCCTTGGAGTGAACACCTGTCAGGATTTTACTGATCAATCAGTGCTAACGGAGATGGTTTATTAGAAATGTCTGCATGTGCAAACTTAAAGCACCAAGTAAAGGAAGCGCGACGTTCACTCTCTCAGGCCTGGGCCGTTGATTTTCTGGTCAGACTACAGTCAGCCATGTTTCACCTTTCACGTTGGAGTCACATGACGACCCCAACATATAATGAAATCATCTCCTGAGGCTTTTAAGGAGAACACAGACTCAACAGCAACTTCATCTTGATGACACTACACCATGTTACTACGTGAGTACTGACCAAATGATTATGCATTACATAAATTATGAGAAAGTGCCACCTGCTGGCCAAAGGTGATTATATCCTGTGCAACAGAATGGGCAGTATAGATTCAAGCCTCCGCCCACATGAGAAGAAACTATCCAGACAGCATCAGACTTACCTGCACACAAGTACAGGTGAGGCTTGGAATAATATCAGCTCTTGTTACAGCTGCGACTCTCCTTTACCTCGACTGAATCAATCAAATAAACTTTATTGTCGCAGAAGGAAAATTTGGGCCCAACAAGAACAACGACAGTGACCTCAGGCTGAAAACTTGTGAGATGGCGGCTACAACCTTCAGTGTCTACACCTGCTGTGGTCTAATAATAACAGCAGTTACAATATCTACACAGGGACTTTGTACAGTATAGCCCAATTCCAATAACTGCATTGATGGATCTAATACATCTGTCTCGTGATGCAACATTTCTGCTTTCTGAGGCTACTCTGTCATCATGTGGTGATGGACTGACATTACACCTGAGCTGCACAAAGCCACCTCAAAGATAACATAACCAGAACAGATTTAAATACCTTTTTACTTATTATTGATATTATCATTATTATTATTATTACTGTTAGCCAATCCCAGCTGACTAGCCCATGGACACACACACTCTCATTCCCACCTATGAGTCATTTAATCCATTCATTCAGGTCTGTATCACTCACATCTCTGATGAACTCGTCTGCACACCACCACATGACTGTGTGTTGTTTATTGTTCATCTAACTGGCCTATATGTAAGTGGGTGTTAGTGGTTTACCTGCCACTCGGCCATGAAGCCTTTCACCTCCTCCGGTGATGCACTCTTGTGTCTCCTGAACTCGTCTTTGACATACTGGTCACCGAGGGCTTTCAGCTCAATCGGGAGGAACCGGTGCAGAACCAGGATCCTCTTATACAACGTGCGGACAGCGGAGACGTGAGCCGAGGCCGCCATGATGAAATGACTCTGAATGTTTCCTTTAAATCTGATTAACGAGTTCCTGTAACTCAAAAGAAAGCGACAGGCAGAGCGATGGTGAAGCTAAAGACAGGCCATCGCCAATGATAGTTATTCAACACATGTCCTTGTTTATCCCGGAAGTTAACGTTCTTCTTCTTCTGCGGCAAATGAGCTCCGCGCCGCACTTCTGCCCCCTGGTGTTGGAGTGCGGAAACGTGGCTAATGCATTGAGGAAAACATAATTGCATCATCATCGTCATCAATAACAAATATTCATTTGTAAATATACCCTCAGGCTCTTTGTATGTGCGCACATACTGTGAATGAATGAGAATAAAGAGACAAGTGAACATGAAGATAGACGCAAAGCTACGCCCTTGATAGTAACTGCTCCACCTACACACACCTGCTCACAGCAGGTTATACAAGATCGACTGACTGTTCATCTGAGTGTACACAATACAACAACAATGCATTATATAAAAAACATTTCTCATGTTGCTATGCTGCAGTATCAGCTTCTATTTCTTTCACGTGAACCAATAACCTGTCAATCAGTGAACAGCAGCAGGTGCACGCTGCACAACGGCGCTTATAGTTACATCATTACATTTAACAATCCTGCTACTGGTCAACAAAATATTACATGTGCACTGGTCCCCAAACACATCCAGACTCCTTGGTCCTGGACAGGGTTTTTAGTGTCTGTTCCTCACCTGTGGAACAATCGATTAACGTTGACAGCTTGTGTACATAACGACATAAAACCTATCGATCCTGATCTTTAGAAAGTGTAATGCGGCTGAACTAGTTCCTGTCTGCATCACTGACCTGCTGTGTGATTCCTGTCAGTGGGCGCGGGCGGACAGGCCTCTGTAGGTGGCAACGACTGATTGAACTCCTCCCTATGCGCGTATCACGTCGCGTGCGTGCGCGTGGATTGCGCCCTTCTCTTCTTGGGTGACGTATCAGGAGGCGTTTATCGTCTTTTTTTTTTTTTTTTAACCGGAACACCTGTGAGGTGGAGGGAGTAGCGGTCTGACTGTGGGGAGTGGCACCCTTTGACCCTCAACACCTGCGGCTTTTCACCTGGTAAAAAAAAAAAAAAAAGAAAGAAAAACAACTTATCGATTAGTGATAGAAATGATTGATAACAGTCCTTGACGCCTTGAAGGTTTCACTGTGATGTCATAGGCTTATGTTTTTGACTTCTGCCCACATTGTGATTTTGATTTGTTGGCTCAGAGTTGGCCACAGGTGTGTGCTACACCTTGTCGTGAGGCGAGTTAATGCGTCACACACACACACACACACACACACACACACACAGACGCCGTGTCCCACAGGTAAATCAGCAGCATGAGGCACAACTTACTCTTCAGCTCTGGACTGTTGATGGGATTTTTCTGTCTTCGGTTTGTGTTCGACTCGAAACTTTCACTACACCTGCGTGATGTCAGACCCGCTCCTTCACAGCTGCTACACACAGGTAGGCTGTTACACTATTATCTGCTGTGTGGACTCAGGATTTCCAAGAATGGGCAGTGAGTCTCGGTGAATGATTCAAGCAGCCTACAACAGTTTTTTTTTTCTTGAATTACCTTAATCCACCTGGACTTCACCACTTGTTCTTATGCTGTTTAATGAGCTGTAACCGCCATCCTCCTCAGTGGACTGTAGTGGTGTGTGGACAGGTGTTTCTGTCAGTCAATGCACAATAGCATCTCTCAAATATGTAACTGGAGCTGCAGCTTGCTCACACACAAAGTGTTTGAAACCCAGTGTGTGATATCAAATGGCAGACAGCATCTCTCAGATGGGGTTTGTTTGGTTTTATGAATGCAGGGGAACACTCATGTTAAATACAGTATAACTCTAAGCTGCATTAAGAAGTAGCCTATGTTTGTTTCAGAGAAAGGAGGCCTAGTCTGTCATTGGGACTTGATGCGTTTCTCTGTTAAAGCTTCACACAGTCCACAATAAGATATATTTGTGGTTTCAAGAACTATAAACTTGAATCAGTGTCAAAAATATGTGGGAAAACAGGTTTATGTATTTTTGCACCAGACACACCTTCAGCTTTTTCATCGTCATTGGTTTAAAATTTAATCCCAATGTTTTGTAAAAAAGTGAATTTTGAAAAGCTACTCTTTCTCTTTTCTTTTTTTTTTTTCTTATTCATGGTAATATTTGTGAACTTGCTTACATGTTTATTGTAAATGGTCTGAAAACGAAACTAAGAGCAGCAGGGGTCTACTGCCAGAGAGCAGCTGAGTTAGTCCAGATAACTCTTGGGTTATTGAATTGAATTTGCAGCTGGCATGAAGAAGCATTTACCTAACCCCAACCACAGCTTTCATGATTGAGTGAATTGATTTCTGCCGTTGGGACAGGTTTCAACTGTCTGCAGCCCATACATCAGAACCATAGGTTTGGTTTGGTGACTGACAGACATCACCGAAGCCATGCTAATGTAGCTGAAGCGGTAATTGAAGATTTAAAGTAGAAATTGTAAGAATGAGATGGATTTACATGAAAACCCCAAAGGTTTGATTGACACCACTGTCATATAACTGGTCTGAAATGAAACTTGGGACAGACCAGTTCAGGCAGCTTGAATTACAACAATACAAAGGTGAAGCTCTGTTTCTGGAGGCAGTTAATCTAATCACAGTTGTACCTGTCTTACTCACCACGACTCACTTCCTGGTTCAGCCAGTCAGTCATGGCACAGCTGAATCAACACCACAAAAGGAACCTGTACAAGTTCATAACCTGAATTTTGTTTGAGAAGGAATTATTGCACAACTGTGTTTTTCAGGCGGCTTCAGCTTTAGCTTGGCATTGCTAATAAACTGCCAGCAGAGTGTAAATGTTTGAATGTTATGCTACCTATCTAAATGGGAAAAAAAAGAAAAACCCTACAATGCCGAAACAAACCAAAAACCACAACTCCAGAACCAAACCATAGATTTTGTGAATTTTTGTCCACATTGCTCTCAGAAATCTCCCAATGCACACCTCTGTGCCACATTTGACAAAAACCACAAACTGATCCCTGAGAAACAATAACACTCGTTCCTAAAACAGCCTCACTGGTTTGACAGGTTAATGTTACCATAACAAATCGTGGCCAGGTTTGCTGGCCTGTATCTGCTCTGCCCTTTCTGTCTCCACACACCAGCAACAGTCAGACCCAGAGGAGGTACTGTGGATGTCTGTCCCCCCATCATTAGAAAAGCAATACCTCACACGCGAGGCACAAACATTAACCTGGACTCAAGGATAAGCAGACCTTAGTGGTCATAGGTCAGGGTGACCTGACAAAATGTATTCAGCCTCTTAACTGTGACAAATCTCTGGGAATTTGTCTAGTTTTGGCCCAAAACTGAGACACACAGAGGTCAGAGGTCAACTTCACTGTGACATTGAAATGTTATGTACAAACCATATTTCTTGTAACTCAGCTGGCTGGTTGAGGAGTCTCGACCTGTATTTCATGGCAACTAAAAATCAAATTGCTACTGAAGATGGGAAAGTATTGTCACCGTGAGAATATTGACCACAATCAACATGTCCCCAGAGGTTACCTACTTACTTTGTCCCTTTAACACCTTTCTGATGTTTGATTTGTTATTCTTCCAGATGGCGGCAATGACAACAACAACAACAACAATAACAGCAACACCACCACAGCAGCTAATGTCTCTCAAACAACACGGGTCTTATGTTGGATCATGACGGGACCAAAGTACCTGGAATCCAGAACCAAGCATATCAGAGAAACTTGGGCCAAGCGCTGTGACAAAGTTCTGTACATGAGCTCCGTCAAGACAGACTTCCCCACTGTGGAGTTGAACGTGAAGGAGGGGCGGGAAAACCTGTACTGGAAGACCATTCGGGCTTTCCAGTACATCCATCAGCACCACTTCGATGAAGCGGACTGGTTCCTGAAAGCGGACGATGACACGTTTGTGGTCATTGAGAATCTCCGCCACACTTTGTCTAAATACGACCCAGAGAAGCCGCTGTACCTGGGCAGACGATTCAGCCCTTTCATCAGTCAGGGCTACATGAGTGGAGGAGCAGGTTACGTCCTCAGTAAGGAGGCACTGAGGAGATTTATAAAAGGCTTTGAAACTGGGGAATGTACCCACTTCTCCACAATCGAGGATATGGCGCTGGGGAAATGTATGGAGACAATGAAAGTGACACCAGCAGACACCAGAGACGCGATGGGAAGGCAAACATTTCATCCTTACCCACCAGACCATTACCTGGTTAGACAGCCCCCAAGACCACGGCCTTGGTTTCTGTTGTACGACCACTACGCTCCAGTGGAGGTAAGTAAACGCAAAACACCTGCAAAGAATCAGGTCTCAGGAAATTTTATGACATGAGCACAGTGTGTCAAGAAGCCCGCTGTATGCCCATATGTCAAAGTCAGCAGCTTTATTGTCAATTCTGCTACACTGTACAGGACATACAGAGGAAGGAAAGTCCATTTTTCTCTAACCCACGGTGAAAACAACAAATAAAAAAGTGTGAAAGACTGTACAGTGAATAAAAATAAGATCTAATATTTCAAAATTAGAAATAGCCAAAGAAGTAAAGAAACAAAGGACATGAAGTTATCAGTACAGACAGTATTTGCGTACCACATGTAAGCAAATGATTGTGTGTAACTTGTGCGTGGCGCATGCTGCGTCAGTAGATACATATCCGATATGCAAATTTCTCCAGATACACAACAGACTTGTTTGATGACTGACTCCCATGTTGCCACCCACTGACCTGCACCACTCCTCTTTTCCCAGGATTGTGAAACAGAGGCCAACTACTCTGTATTTCAGACACGCAGAGTTAAACAGTATAAATCAAGCTGAAGTTATTGATAACAAAATGTTTGCAGAAAGTCACATTGCACATCTACTTCATCAGACGGTTGGTTTATTGACCAAAGGTCAAACATCGTCGAGTTGGAGATTGTGCTGGATCTTTGTTTGCTAACCCATAAACCAGTGTTCATAAAAGTTAGTGCGTTGTAAAAAAAAAAAAAAAAAAAAGACTTTACGAGGGACCAGCTGTGGCTCCGTGTGGATCCTGAGCCACCACGTGAAGATGGTCGGTGTTCTGATTGCTGTTAAAGGTGTTTGTGGGAGTGATACTGAATCCAAAATTACAAATGCTTGCGTACTGTGGCTCCCACTGCGATGCACTTTGAATGGTGGTCCCATGCAGTCAACAAAGGAAACACCAACGTCCTAGAACAGGGATGGGCAACTCATCCCACAAAAGGGCCGCCGTTGTTTGTTCCAACCAAGCAGCAGCACACCAAACCCGACTCATTTAATCAGCTGATTTCAGTCTTCAGACAGTTGATTGGTGAAACTGTGTGCTCTTGATTGGTTGGAACAAAGTGGAGTGATGCTGTCTTGTAATGGCATCTAAGGAGTTCTGCCAGCTTTGCTAAGAAAATATGAGAGTGTCTGGTGTCTGCCGCCACTCGACCAACATTACAATAGCTGCTCTTCAGTGGGCGTCATGTTGCATTTAAACAAAAGCTTCTTTGTTAAGCCTGCCTATGTAAATATTTGCGATTGGATTGCCAGTCAGGGGATTGGAAGTCGGCCTCAACGACGATGGATCTTCAAAGGGAAATGAACTTCCTCTACGTCCCTCCATTTGAGTTGGTCATAGTCGTCAGTGCGAAGCCTCATTTCACATCACCTCTGTTGTGTTGTAGGACTGAATTTTGCAGCTTTTTTGAATATGTTTTCTTAAGCGGCAATGTGTTGCCATACCTAATGAATAACAAGACAGTGAGCTGATGGCAGGTCAGAAAAGCCGAGAGATGAGTTAGTCTGTGACAGGAGGAACATGTACCACACACAAACACCTCCTGATTCTGTGTCATCTGAAGACTAAGCTTTTATTTTACAGTTTTATTTCATTCTCTCTCTGTGTTTCTCTCTAGGGTCCAGGTTGCTGCTCAGACTTAGTTGTGTCCTTTCATTACATCTACTCGACGGAGCTCTATGTGTTGCACTACCTGACGTACCATCTGCGGGCATACGGATACAAATACAGATTCAATCCCGATGAGAGCAAACCACAACGTCACACCACGAATAAGTCCGTGTAAGACCTGTGCACTAAGTGAAGGAAGGTTGACGGTATGAACAAGTCTCGTCATCATTATGATCACTGTGCATAATATAGAAAGTCTTTGAGGCCTTTTGACACCCCCCACGTGCTCTGACTGTGAAAACCTTGTACATGATGTTGGTGGGTCTGTTTTACAAAGCTGCAGTTTTTTTGTGTATGAGCAAATGTCATTCATAATGTCCTTCAGTCAGTCTTCCCTATTGTTTCATTCAGTGGGTTCTTGCTGTCCCAAACAAAATGTCTAGCTGGACTGAAACAACAAGTAAGCTACAGTTAACTTTGTGACAGAATGGGTCCATGGCTGAAATATGAGGGAGGTGGTTCAGATATGGAAAAACAAAAAAAACAACAAGATAAATGTCACTGAAACTGGATTTTGTGGTGATGCATGACAGCACATGAAACGTAGACTAACTAGACTGGGGAGATTATTTCCTCATCCTGCTGCTGGTGGAGATTCATTGGAAGAAAAACAGCTATGGTTCTTTCTAAATCTACTTTATAATTATTATCATTATTATTATATGACGTTAGTAACCCGACACTATGAAAATGACTGTGTGTGAACTTTACATTCATTTGTTTATTTTGTAAATCTTTTTGTCAGTTCCTGTTTTTCCCTCACCAAACCACCACTCACGTTTTCACCGCCCAGTTTACTGCTTCCTGTTTGGTGCTGGAGACGTCTATTATATTTATTATGAAACTATTATATTTCTATGTTTCAGCTGTAGCCTTCAGGCATCCTGCCAATCTGTCTGGAGACTAGACTGAAACTGGACATGCCGAGAGGTCAATTCAGTAATTTGGCTGCAAGTCAGCAGACTGACTTGGGCTGTACAAATGTTTTACTCCTTTCTAAACTGCACTTCTGAGTCATCATGATGATAATTTACCATCTAACTGGTTGTTTACTAGAAGTATATTTAAATGTGGTCCCTGATCCTAATTTATATACATGTCTGCTTTGTTGTATGAATACATGAATAGATGAATGTATATTTAAAAAAAAGAAAGTGTGGCTGTAAATGTCTGTCTGTCTTAAAGTTGAGTTCTTCTGCTCTCAGGTCTGAAAACTTGATCTTAATGTGACTTAAATAAAACATATTGCTACATGTCACTCCCTCTTTCCCTGACTTTCCTGTATATCATTACTGTCACTGCAGAAAAAGCAGAAATGCCCCAAAAAAAAAAAAAAAAGACTGAAAGAAAAACGAATTAAGTGGTTTGGTATGAGGATAAGTCGCTGCAGAAAAATAAACACCTGTTTCACCTGCTGGTCCAGTCTGTGGCGTTCAGGCGTTCCCCTGCAATCACAGTTTCTTTCTATTTTTACTTTTCATCTTTCACTGGACACAGCCAGAGGCTTCAGGTCGAACCTCAGACTGTGCACTTTTGAAAAGGGTTATTTAAATGGGTAATTTATGAGAAATTACAATTTATTTATTGCAAAAACAGAAAAAGTCTTTGATTTAACATGTTTTACTTGTTTTACTTCTCCTGGTATTTTTTGAGCAATAAAAATACATATTTTACAATCAAATGTCTATTCATACAACATTCATCATAATGGAGGTTAAAGGATTTTCAGATCAGATTACCTAAAAAGTTTGGTAATAAACACTGAAGTGGCTACACCATGTAAGAAGACAGGTTAAAAAAAGACAGTGTGTTTAGTTAAACAAAGGCCCTAACGACATGTAACAAAAGACAATCATTTGATATCCTAAAATAAAACATGTTTGATACACTGTTGGCTCCATAAACTACATCTGTAACAGCAGAACACTGACTATATTCACATTGTAGGTGAAAGTGCCTCAATTCTGATTTTTCTTTTAACACACAATTAAAGTATTTGTCATGACGCACTGACCCCGAAACTGACCAGATTCAGAAATGGTAACTGTTTGTTATTGGCTGTCATAGTACCTGACAGATACCTGTCAGTATTTATTGTTATCCATAATGCAACTGAGTTCTGCAACAAGCCACATGAAATAGATGACATTTACAGATGGTGATGGTGTTGAGTTTGAGTGAACCTTTGTTCATCCATTGTACTGACGCCCCAGCTCCTTGTATTCTGCCCCATGTTGTTGTACTGTGTCTCCCTGCCCTCAGTGCCTACTCTGGTTCTGCTTCTGGTTTGCATAGATATTGTAAAACAAACAAAAAACAGTGTGAGTGTGTCTACCTTTAACAAAAATTATCTTTGCAAAGGGAGGGAGTGAATAACGGCCATGAGTCACTTTTGTCTGTCATTTATCAACCAAAACTCAAAGTCCACTCTTCTTCTTCTGCTGCTGCAGAGATATTTTCAACCCTCTGACTCACTCCTGTCTCTGAGCTCTGCAGACAGCTTCCTCTTCCTCACCACCTGTGAGATCTGATATGGACAGGTGTGTGTGTGTGTGAGTCTATGTGTTTTTCCATCATGTCCAATCAGCAGCTGAATTTCTCACGGGGGTGGTTGCAAAACATTTGGATTGATGACAAAAAAGATGTTTTATTTATTTTCTATGAGGCTGCAACAAAGAGTGAAGGAGTCTGAATATGAAATGTGTGATCAGGGTAAATTATCACTTTGAAGCGGGTTAAATCACCATGGTAACATACGCCACAGAGCAGGTTATTTGATCAGGATGCCACCAGTATAGTGGACAAAACAGATAATATTCCAACTGAACAGAATGATAACTAATCATGGACAGTTCCCCACACTCACTGACTAATAAATGGCGATTATAGCTGTGTATTATGCACACTGTTAATTAGCTCTAAGTTAAATCAGATGTCTAGTGCGATAGATCAGGCATATGATCTGGTTTATGGAACAACTAGAAAGTGAAAGGCGATATGTAACTAGAAAGTAAAAAAAGAAATAAAGAATAAATTCATTGAGGATGATCCTTTAGTTATTCGCTCAGTCGAAAAGATTTAATTTAATTATTCCCCTACTAATTTTGGGATATTCCTACTTTTCCTACAGCTGGTCTATCTTATCATATTGTGTAATGTTGTTACAAACATTACCGGAGCTGCTAATGTGCTGCTGTCACTGCACAATCTGTGAAGACGCAGTGTGAGTTCCTCTTGTAAAATGGGCCTCTGCTTATTTAAGAGCTAAACAACAATGGGGCAGTATAAAGAATAGTTGGTTTATATCCTGGGCAGATGTGGATGTTCAGACTCCACATCTGTGGATTCTGGTTAGATATAAGTGGTTCTGCAGATTGAGTAGACAGCTAAAGTTGTATGCAGCAGTTCAGAATTGAAAAGGAGCACCTGCAGTGTGAATGTAGCCAGAAGGACGAGGAGGAGGTCCACATCAGTTCTCCATCACCTGTGTCACCTGCAGCAGTCCACAGCAGCAGCAAGTGCTATAGCCTGAATGCTGGTCAAACAGTCTGGCCTGCGTCATCAGTTCGTTCTGTTCCCCAGTGACGCAGAAGGCGTATGTTAACTTTGCACACACCCTTTCTCCAAACAGTCTTCTACGTGAAGACGCAGGAATTCCTGCAGCTGGCTTCAGATGCAAAGTTGTTTGAATTGCCCTGACAGCCACCATACCAGAACTGGGCACAGGCGTTGGCTTCTGGGTCGTAGTACCACTTGACCACATACTGGCGGCACGGACCCGGGTCTAGAGGCTGACTGCAGCCTTCATCTGAAAGGACAAGAAAGGTGCAATAAGTGAACTGTGACACCTCTATTTCTGTGTCTCTCTTGTCTACTTGTTAATGAGTGCCTTAGGTCCCTCAGTCCCTTCACACATTGTAAAGTCGTACAGTTCAGCCCAAAAAAGCTTTTTCTTCTTAAAATCCATGCTGAAGTTGAAAGCATGTTATCAGTAGAATAAGTAAACTCAGTTAAAATAAGTACATTATTGCAGCCAAAAGGAAAATTATACATCAAATGATCAAAAACAAAACTTTTCTTTTCACATGGAAATGGCTCCTGTGAGTATGATATCATTATGTAAGATATTAAAAATACATGTTTAGCCTTGTGTGTTTAATCTAAGTATCATTTCTGTGTGGTGGCCAACCATGGCAAAAACAAAAACAAACTAAACAGTCTGTCTGAGCTGTGTAAAGGTCTACATCTTAATTACCCAAGTTAATAGAGCATATTTTGTTTAATCAGCTTTTTAAATACTCCTATATGGTTCTATAAGAGATGTTTACTCTACTAAAGCTTCTGTTTAAAGAGTATGTTTGTTTTCGCTCTCCGTGTCCTGCTCATTATCTTGTCTGACAAAAGAAAATTATATGAGGAAAGGAGGTGGCAAGATATCATGCAAGGCAAATATGAGATAAGCACGTGTTGCACAGCTATCAGTTTCTTGTCATGTGGCTGCAGAACAGGAAGATCACATACTTCCGAGAAGGACCAAAGTGACGGTATGATCTGCGTGTTACCTGACACTGATGCCTCCGTCAGGGGTGGGGGAGGAGGAGGGCTGAAAGGAGCCTGTGTGCTCTTTGCCTCTTGCAGCCAGTCAGTTGAAGGGTCACGGCCCACTAGTGACGTCAACCCGGGGCCCGGCTTGCCTCTGCCACCAGGAGAAGCCAACGCAATGTCTGGAAGACTGTTCCAGGGCTCCACAAACAGTTTATCATCAACCATGTTCTCCTCCTCCTCGGGCCACCCTGACTCCGGGGACTGCAGGGTTGGGGTTGCCGCTGTCAGTTCATCCTGGGAAGCAGATGATCAGACACATTATATCTTCATGTTCTTTCTAGATTTGGAGAAAATTTCTTTTGACTGATCAAATCAATTTTATGTTTCTGAATTTCCATCTCCAACAAAGAAAAACTGTCCTTCGCCTTCTTTATTTTACTCTATGTTTTAAAGAGGAACTATGCAAGATTTGTACCTTAATTAAACAGCTTCAGAGTAACTGTGATGGTTGAATGACTTGTTACAGGGAGAATGGAGGCTCTCTGACTTCCTCCATGGAGGAAAAAAGCAACCAAAATTTAATTATCGGCATCATTTGTCCTCTGTATTGTTGCGGGGTTGGATGTGTGCCATGGTTTTCAATTGAGAAATGAGATGTGAAAGCTTTGAGGACCACTGGTCTAATTGTTATGTCACAGGCATGCTAGATTACCCTAACCAGTAGAAAATTACAGAGGGAAAACACGGTTCATGTGCCTCATTTCTGTTCTGATAAACCAACTCCCTCATGTGATTTCAGTGGAAAAGATCCACCTGGAGTTGAGTATTTCAAATGTGAGGTTGAATGTTATATGTTATGTTGCATATTCAATCAGTGACATAAAAGCAGTGTTACTTCTATGTCCTCCTCCTCTTCCTCCTCCTCCTCCTCTGGGAACTCCAAGTCCTCGGGAACCTCTGGGTGGATGTCCACAGGTCCAAACTCTGGTTGAAAGGTCATCATGTCATCCTGCTCACAAATCTGACTCAGGATTTTACCTTCCAGGGCTGCAACAAAACAAAGACATGACAAGGACTCTCTGTAGTCCCACGGTGATAATGATGCTAACAATGCACAACAATAAGACACAATTCAACTTTATCAGTAAAGTTGCAGCACCTGTGTATAGTGTTTTGTCATCTTAAAGAACAACAACTGGTTTTTACTTGCCAGATTAAAGACACTTGTTGTTGTATGTTGTAGTGAGAAGAGATGAGTGTAGCAGTGGCCTGTTGACTGAGCTTTCTCAAAGGTTTAAGCTTCATTAATGTCAGATAATAACCTCCAAAGAAGCCCCTCAAACCTAATTACCTGCGATCACAGCTTCTTATTGCAGTATTGATCAGTTCTTGGATAAAGATGTCAGCATGGCAGTGTTGCTAATGATGATGCTAGAGACTGTTTTCTTACTGGGAAGTGTCCTGAAGTCATCTATGAGGTAGACGTGCTCTTCATCAGGATCAGAGGCGATAATATTCATCTCAGCCTGGAACTGTTCAAACAGAGGGTCGGTCCTGTTCACCACCCCGATAACAAACATCTCGATCCCCTCTGCATGGGCCTGCGTGGCTGTTTCTTCAAACTGCATGACGTCACGCGGGTCGGCCTGCCCATCCGTCAAAACCACCGCCACCTTCCTCACCCCGGGCCGTGAGGCCTTGAACAGCAGGTTAGCTCTGTGGATGGCGCTGCCGGTGAAGGTGCCCTCACCGAGGTAGGGCATCCTCCTAACGGCCGCCTTGATGTGGTCCTGGCTGGACTGCTGCTGCAGACTGACCACCACCATGTCCACGTGGCTGTAAAGCACCACTCCCACGTGGCTAGCCTCTTGGCTCACGGAGACCCGGTCGATGAGAGCGTTCACAAAGTCCTTTACTATCTCAAAGTTTTCAGGCCCCACACTCTCAGAGCTGTCGATCACAAACACAAGCTCCAGAGGGCTCTCTCTGCACTTCAGACCACAGCCTGGACAACAAGTGTGACACACAGATAACAACTGGGATGAAAGTGAGGTAACATGATTGGGTCTTCCACATAATTTGCATTTATTACATTAGATTATTAATTGGTGCAAAACTTGACAAAAAAAAATGTGATTTACCACAGATTTCCCGAATTATTCTGATGACCTCTTCTTTCTGTGTAGAGAAAAAAAAAGTTGAAACTAGGTCTTGTCCTTCAACATTAAAATATAAACTCAACAGTGTCATTTGTGTCAATCACTTTACTCACTGTCAGTCCTGGTTCACCCTTTTCTCCAGGTCTCCCCTGTAATTGAACATTAAGAGGTAAGTTTGAAATATTAACATTGAAAAACCACTCTTTCTGTGTAGCTTGTACACATCTAAATAAATTAACGGTATAACTGATGTTTCCTGGGTTAACGTACACAGCAACATCATGCCAAAGTTAAAGGTGCATGTATTACTGAACCACCATCCAACTGTGTTTTCTCTGAGTGTTTACCTGAAATCTGCTATATTTTTAATGAATCGCTGAGAAAACAGTCAGCCAATCAGAAGAGAGTCTCAGACTGTCCTCTCTTCTGATTGGCTTACCAACCTAGAGCTCCAGAGAAAGGCATGAAACTACATGAAGTTGGTCTTTGGTTCTTAATTCCACAAAGTTAAACATTTTAAAACTCATAATGTAAAATTTGGCTAATTGTCTTTAATTATCCAAATGGTAATTTACTTAAATGTGTTTTCTCTTGTTTTGTTTGGAGGATTGCCAAATAAACCAAGAAGATGAAACACGCTGCTTTACCATTGGTCCAGTCGATCCAGGTACTCCATAGTCTCCCCTTTCTCCTTTCCTTCCCCGGTCTCCAGGAATGCCTCTGTCACCCTGTGTGTGTGCAACAAATTTAATAAAGGCTATGGCAGGTGATGCACATACAGTAACTGCACTGTTTGTACCTTCTCTCCTGGAAGCCCGTCCCCTGGTGTTCCCCGAGGGCCCACTGGCCCCTGAAACCCGGGCTCTCCCTATGAATAAAGACTAATGAATTGGTGAGAGTGACAAGGGTGTCATCAGCACATAGACAGATCTTTCTCATTGTGCAAGGCACACCACAGATTGGTTAGGTGTCCTTGCACTTTGAGAGCCCCAAGCCAAAAAGTACCTATCCTCACCTCACCAAACATGACAGAGCTGTAATAATATAATATTTCTTGCCTACCTTTGGTCCCTGCATGCCATCTCCTGGAGGCCCTGGGACACCCGGTGGGCCAGGCTGCCCTGGGGAGCCCTGGGAATACAAGACATCATGGCAACTGTTCATATAATACTATATCATACCATTTTGATATGGTCGACACAATATTAGACACCAGTTCATACTGCATGTACACTCACCCTTGGTCCATAAAGTCCAATTCCAGGAGGACCCGATGGGCCCTGGATCCCTGGTATGCCTCTGTCACCCTAACACACAAAATGAGCACAACAAATTTAAGCTACATATTCTTCCTGCTGGTTCATTGTCTTGTGCTTCACATATCCCATCTCCATGAATTCATAATTTAACACCTAAGGCCCACCTTAGGTCCAGGAAGTCCCTTCCCCTCTGGCCCTGTTTCGCCTGGCACTCCTGGTAAGCCTGGCAGTCCCTGATGGTGAAGTACAAGGTATTCATTCGTCATCTATTCTTTCTTATGCATTGAATACAAGCAGAACTGTACCATTTGTTTGTGATCCCTGTTACCTGTGGTCCTGGTAGACTATCTCCCTTCATCCCTGGTGGTCCCACAGGCCCATAATTTCCTTTGTTACCCTGGGAGGGCAGCAAGGAGACAGTAGAAAGGAAGGAACAAGAAAAGGAAAGAAATACAGATGGTGACAAATGAAAGGAGATCCACAGTGTCTTAGTCTGATGTTGTTCCGCTGTGTGCTGCTGCACTGGTGCTTACACCTGCTGTACTTTTTCTCTTTCACTTAGGCTCATACAATGATGAAAAAAGCATGAATACATTTTGGGCAGCATGGCTCAACAAAACAGCTTTTCATTTTGGTGCCACTAACATTTTTTTTATGAAATGTAAATGCTTTGTAAATGCTTTGGGTGACTTCCTGCCTTTTGCAAACATGCAATAGACTTTGTATGTACCATGAAACTGTTGTGACAGTTGCCCTTATAGTTCAGATTATGTTAAGAGAAAAACATTATGTGTTTTCCATTTACTTACTGTGAATTTATCTGTATTTTTTTTTTTTTAGTAGTTTTTACTCTGATTATATACAGCACTACACAGCTGAAGCAGGTTCCATGGTGTTCTGATGTGTAGTATATGCATATGGGTGTGATGATTGTATTGTGCTTGTGTTACCTTTGGCCCAATGAGTCCTATTCCAGGTTCTCCCACTGGTCCAGGTGGTCCAACAGGCCCAGGATCCCCCTATTATTTGGAAAAGACACCAACAGACATAATAGCTGTTTATTAACATTAAAAGAAATGTAAAATACAGTTTTGTTTTGTAACCAAAAAGTCAGTGTGGTAAATCAGGGCTTGGTCCACAATGACCTTTCTAGTTACTGCCTCATTTTTTATTAAGACTAACTCTTAAACCAAATATTAAAATGGGAGTTGGTGGGTTGTGTGAGGTGGTCACATACAGTGTGTCATCCTGGGAGACAGTTTGATCTCTATGGGTGTAACATCATTTACCTTTGGTCCTGGTAAGCCACGCCCAGCGGGTCCAGGTAAGCCCACCAATCCTAGGCTGCCGGGTTCCCCCTGAACACAAGAGTCAAACATTAAACTGCAGATAAACTTTCTTGTTATGATTCCACAGTTTCTCCAGCACTTTGGATTAAGGCTTTACATGGCTGTTTGTGTTTTGTTCTCTAGATGATACATATCCTGTATCATATGTATTTTCATTAAACTTCATTAAATTAAGTGGCTTTCTCTTTCAGCATCGGTGGAAGAGTACATTATGTAGTGCACATAAGATCAAAGATACATATCATCCTGAAGGAACTCCCTGATACTAAATAAACTAACCATTCGCCCACTGAATAGGATTTGTGACTGTGCCAACTATGTGAATCTGAAATTAGCTGAATAACTGAAGAGGTCCATTTCCCACCTGCAGCAAGCACATGTATAAACCTGACATGAAGAACCTGTGATTGACAGACCTTAGCTCCAGCAGGGCCAACTGGCCCGGAAGAGCCTGATAGACCCCTTGGTCCACGATCACCTCTGTCTCCCTGTGAGAGCGCACAGTTCACACACACACACACACACACACACACACACACACACACACACACACACGTGCGCTTAATACGACAAAATCCACCCAACAATTGGTCGGCTGCACCTTAGCACCTTAGTATTTACTTTCCTGTCAATGCAGCAAAGTAAATATGTACCTAAAGCATTTAAATCATTCATTATTTACACATGCACCTATGCTTTATTTGTTTTATTAACATGCAGGCCTAGAAAAACCTCATGTGAGTGATCAAACAAAAAGTGTGTACATGTTACACCCACACCATTCAGGAGGCGCATGGGCAGAAGTTGAACTGTGAGTGGCTCAAGATTACCTTTTCTCCAGGGATACCTTTCCCCGAGCTCCTTCCTGGCCTCGTGGACCTGGCAACCCCATCTCTCCCTTGATTAAACATCACATCAGAACAGCATCACAGCATGAAAGAAAATCAATTGAAACACATCAATAAAAACAAACTTATACTTGTGTGGTCTGATCAGTCTGATCAACTGGTGTTTATGAGACTGCTCCCATATCTGTCAGTCCTTCAGACTCTGTTATATAATAAAACTGGTCGAACACTTGACGAGTTAAAGGTGGGGCACGTCTGAAAGCTGTGTAGACCTGTAGTGGGCTCACCTTAGGCCCAGCAGCTCCATCCTCACCAGGGATACCAGGTATCCCTGCGGCACCATCAGGTCCGGGCTCCCCCTGGAAAAACACGTCCACATGCGGTACATAAACTCAAAACATGTCCTGTGCTCCATCTGATGCCAGATGTGTGTGTGTATACACTTAATGGTTTGGTTTTTCTTGCCTTTGGTCCTGGCTCACCAACACCTCTCTCTCCCTGAGATCCAGGCTCACCAGGGAAACCTTGGTCCCCCTAGGAAACAACACAAATCAAATCACTGTCTGAAAGTCGTATCTGATGACTAATTTTTTTGCATCCATATATTTTTTAAAGCAACAAAAACATTGAAACACTACAATGTGTATCTAACTCTTATAGAAACCACACTGTCAGTTTTCCAATGATCCTAACCTTTGGTCCAACTATGCCCACTCCAGGAGGTCCCCTGGGACCAGTAGGCCCCACAGGTCCTTGGTCCCCCTAAAAGGATATAATTATGAAGCTTATGTAGTTACACAAATAAAGGCAAAAGAGGGGAAAGACTGTTTCATTTTTATTGGCCTTACCTTTTCTCCTTGGATCCCTGCCCCTGGAAACCCGACCAAACCTGGGAGTCCGGGCGAGCCCGTGTTTCCCTGAGGGTTCGACATATGGAAGAGAGTCAGACACATCATCCTTTACAGCATCAGAGGTTTGCAGCGTATGTGTTTCTGTAAACCAAATACCTTTAACCACTATCCATACCTTATCACCTTTGTACCCCAATCCTGGAGGTCCACGGCTGCCCTTAGGCCCCTCATACCCTCTGTCACCCTGAACGAAACACACTGTGGTCAGAGAAGAGGATGGCCTGGAAGGATCTTAAGAAGACATGATATTCTGCTTGTGATTGATCAGAAATTTGAATCAAAGTCTTCAAGGTCTGTGATAAGTTCAGATATAGAAAGGAAAACTACTTAAATTGGGAGACGACTGATGTGATATTCACTGCTGCACTGTCCAGTCTGAACTCTGAGCTCTACAGCTATTAACTTGTTCAAAGGAACGAGAAAGAGAGAACCACACGTTGCTGTGCTGGTTGTTCTGTTTGAAGTGTGACACAGGTTATCATGGTGGGTTTGTCAAACTGAAAGTGCACACCATTTTTATTTGCTCTCCATCCCCATTGCCTCCCTTGGTATATAACTTGGTATATAGAGAGAGGATTGATGATGATGCAGTATGTGCTATGAATTCATAAATGGTGATGCAATGTTCAACAGACTGAGTGGCAGCAGCAGAAAGGGACAGAACATTTATTAAAACCATAACAGACTTGAAGCTTGACTTGGACTTGAAATGAAAGACTTGTGAGCGTCTCTGGCTGTAGTGAAAGGTTGAGTATCTCCTGAAACTTACCTTGGGTCCAGGGAGACCCTCACCTGGAAACCCTGGAGACCCTTGTATCCCTGGTGGCCCTGGTGGTCCCTATAGAAATCAGCACAAATGGAGTCTCATCAATAACTCAGAATCTATCTAGTTGTGGGGTCAAGGTGTGTGTTTAAAGTTTTCAGCTACAAGAGCACAACCTGTAGTTTCCCTTTTTTTTTTTTTTTTTTGAACGCACCATTGACCCTGGTTCACCGGTACCCACTGGTCCAGGTGGACCTGGTCTTCCATGGTTCCCCTTGTCCCCCTAAAAGATCAAATGTCAAGATCAGTGGGAGATAGTGTGGAGTCCTCAGGCCTTCCTACAGATGGGTAAGAGACAGGAAAAAGGCGCATTTCTTTATCTAATCTAATGAATTTACCTTGGCACCAGGAAACCCAACGCCATTGTCTCCAGGAGGTCCAGGAGCACCCCTTGGTCCTCGCTCACCCTTTAAAGGAATGGAAAATGCAGCCCTACTTAAAAAACAAGCCCATGGTTGTGACCTTTGAACTTTGTGACACCACTAAAAGCATCTTAAACTCCCATGGTTCTTACTTTAGAGCCAGGTGACCCCTCGGGACCCTGGTCTCCAGGTGCTCCCATCGCTCCCTGACATAAGAGTAAAACAAGAAAGAGTAATTAAATGTATTTGAACAAATAAATAAATAAATAAATATAATCCTAAGGAGGATTTGTACATAGGAAAAAAAAAATCACAGCATCAAGAGCCCATAAAGACACAGTGTATAAGTCCAGACAGATGTTACCCTCCATTTATTCAAATCACCCGAGACAAGGTTGAGCACGTTTTCATTTAACTTATGAATCACACATGCCGGACATATCTGACATTTTCAACGTTGGAATAAGTTGTCTGTCACTGAGCCGGTAAACTGCGAGCGCCCTCTGCTGGAGGAGGAGGGTGGCTTATCATACCTGACAACATCTGATTGACAAGAACCAGCAGGTAGGTAGGTAGGTAGTAGGTAGGTAGGTAGGTAGGTAGGTAGATAGATAGATAGATAGATAGATAGATAGATAGATAGATAGATAGATAGATAGATAGATAGATAGATAGATGCTTCATTCATCCCCTATCATTTATCATTTATCTATTTACTGGATGACCTTTCTGAACAAATCAAACCTCCACTGATGATGCACTGACAAATATTCCTCGTCACCAATTTGGCACAAAGTCTCACAGGTTGGACTTGTGCCCTGGAAACACTTTCATTAATCTGCTGTGGGCTGACTTTTTGTGCATTTGTGTATTTGCATTTGTTTTCTTAAGTTGCAGTGTGTTGAGTTCACTTGGTCACGACAGTTTTAATACAATATGTGAATAAATCTAAGCAGCCATAGCAAACACAAGGAGTTCTCAGCCTCTTTGATTTTGTCAAAGAAAGGCCTAGCTCTCTAAAATATCATGGATTTGATATAAATGAAGAAAAACACCTCCTGGACCTTTGAATCGAAGTTTAAATGATATTGTGACTTAAGTAAGAGACTTGCTCGGACTGTTGCTGATGCCTCTTGCATCCTGATATTTAGATGATAAATGCTTTGATATATATATATTTAAAAAAAGTGAGTGAATAAACCTTCGACAGTGTAGTTAGATTTCATGGGAACTGGAGACAGATCAGATGGATGTAAAACCTAATGACATTCAGACGATGAATGGCGTTGTTCTACTGACACTGAAGGGGGCAACAAGCATTTAAGGAGAGAGGGAATGGATAACATGTGCCCAAATCCTAATCCACTGGGACAACATCTGCCAAAAGACTACAACTAAACATTGCAAGCTTGAATTCCCTGCTTTAGAAAGGCAACATTAGGAGCGGGATAAGACCTAATCCATGAATCACATTCCACAAGTGCAGAGCAGGAGATGGACTCTGAGTGTGTGGCTCTCACTGGAGCATTGTGTGCGTGTGCGTGTGTTTAACTGTGACCAGAGTCAGGCTATAGCTGCTGCCCCTGCTTCCAGTATTCATGCTAAGCTATAGGCTAACTACATCTTCACTGATTGCATCCGACTTTTCTCCATGCAATAAGATGATATATTGACAGTATGACTGTGACCTCAGTTTAGAGGTTAACGTGTAAAGACTAAATGAAATCACCTCTGTCTTAAGCTAAACAGAGAAAATCGCTCAGCTCTTATATCCTCCCTCCTTTATTATTGTAATGCTTTGCTTATCTGTCTGAGAAATCTCAGCAGCTACAGTACTAACCAAAACTGAGCAGCCTTCGCTTCGATGCATTGGCCTCCCGTCGCTTTTATAATCAGGTTTAAAGTGTAGCAACATAACTGAGCTCCTCTAACTCGAGCATCCAGGATCCTCAGGTCTGCTGGTCTGAGTCTTCTTACTATTCCAGAGTCAAGGTCAAAACTAAAGGGTGATTAAAGGCCTCTGTGGTCGTGGCTCCTCAGCCCTGGTGGCTGTTGCTTTTGAATGCACCTTTTCTCTATCATGTGTCTCTTGAAATTGGAAATTCGAATGTGTTTTTAATTCCCTTCACCTTTGGAAAGCATTTTGTGCTTTTGCTTGAAAAGAGCCCTATTTATACATTTTCTATCATCATTATTATTGTTGTTGTTATTATGGTGAAATATGCTACTGAGAGATGGGGGGAAAGTTTTACCTGGTCTCTCTCAGGCCTCTGGGGCCAGGCGGTCCATCTTCTCCCTATGGAAAAACCTTGATACACTATCACTGCATTTATACACAGCATCTGGTCATAGCAACAGTGACCACAGCATAATGTGTGTATGTTATACATTTGAGAAAAATGTTTAAAAAATAGAATAAGATGAAATAAAAACCTACTTTTTCTCCTTTTTTACCAGGGGCACCACATTCTCCCTGTTCCCCCTGGAAAACACAGTCCATTAGGAAACTGGTGAAGCTTGATCTGGGCACTAACCAAATCGAACTGTGACACTGAAGTTATACGTGAAACTATGAAACACACTATGACAGATTAAAGTATTGCAATCTACACACAGTGCAGAGCAATCATGCAAAATCAGAAGAATAAAACATTGATTACAATACATACCTTCTCCCCTTTGCTCCCAGGCTGACCCTATAAACAGGCAAAAGTTCAGTTAAACTTTTCCAAAATTTACATTGTTTAGTTTGGCCTGCCTCCGGTCATTATGAGTTAAGAGTATGAATGTTTTACAAAGCTACACAACTGAAAACCCTGTGACCCTGTGAGGTTGAGAAAAACATTTGATTACCTCAATGCCCCCAATTCCTGGACGTCCGTTAATACCAGGTTCCCCCTACAGTGATCAGGCCCAGACAAAACAGCACATCAAACAAAACTTTGTGAATTCTTTTGGTTACCAGCACAGGATTATGGAGACAATAGAGACTCACACGGGATCCTTTTGGTCCAGGGAGTCCATCGGACCCCAGGTCCCCTGGTTTCCCCTAGATGACAATAAAAGGAGAGATCGTGCAAAATGAGAATATTTAAGTCCCTTTATAGTTTGAGCTTTGTGTATGTATAGGCAAAGGTGGGATGGGGCACTCTCGGCATGACCTGTCTGTAACCCCCGTCCTACATAAACCACCACCTCAGTGTAGCAGATTCTCAGATCACTGCAGCCTGTCTGTTTGCTCACGCTTAATCTTCCATCCTTGACCTTTGCTTTTTTCCAAGGGTCGCTCTTCAGCGGTGCTGTCAGTGAAAACAGCCTGTTCAGTCGGCCCTCTCACCACCTGCTACACTTACATTGTGGGAAACTTTTTTTCACATTTCTTTTCACTGTAGTGCTTTGGATGCAGGCCAGACACACCTGCTGGCACAGACTGCCAACCCCAGGGCTGTGCACCACTGTGTGAGGTTCACCAGCATGAGTGCTGAGTGTAGCCGAGGAAGTGGCTGTCAATGTGAATCCCAGCAGACACTACAGCAGCTGGTGAGGCAGCTGGAATAGACACAGTGTGCACTACTACTACTGGACACACAGTGAGGATCCATCAGGTTTCTGATGGCAGTTCTGAGCAGATCACAATCAGATCACAAGATTGTCTCTAAACATGTATTCACACATTGCACTAAAACAATAAATAATAAAATGTCAGCTGCGCCATTTGCTATGAGGTTCACAGTGGTGTCAGTCATTAGGTGAGCTTCCCCTCAGTGTGACCGCAGCAGACATGGGGATGTCAGTCTCTGCGAGGCTGCAGGCCCGGACAACATCCCAGGCTGGGTCCTTAGGGACTGTGCATACCAGCTCTCAGAGGTGCTGACAGATATCTTTAACTTTCCCTGGCGATTGTCCCCGCTTGCTGTAAGACTGTGACTGTTAACCCTCCTGCCAATAATGATGATGTGAAGAAGACCATCCCATCACTGTGGCAGCAGACTCACGACTCTGAGGACGCAAACAATACAGCACCACTGCAGGGGCCATCTCACCTACTGGTAGCGTGAGGATTACTATGTTAGACCACTCTTTTGGGACTTCAGATCCAACTGTCCCATCATCGTCAATACCATTTCCCCCAGGGATATAACCTGAGCCCCACCTACCTACTCTACACACTAATGTTTGTGCCAAATTTTAAAATGTATGGATCGGCACTAGCACCTACTTCCTGAACCCACTTGCTGTCTACAGGTGTTATATGTGGAGAGCATCCTTCCTCCATCACTGTGTGGTACAGTAACCTCCCTGCACAGGCTCACTGCAGCAAGTGGTAAAGAGTTTACACACGATCAGTCTCATTTACAACAGAGAGAGAGGCAGGAAGGAGATCTACGACTACTGTTTCATCCCACTGGGCCACTTTGTTTATCTTTTAGACTTCTACACTTTTACAGCCAGATCACTTTACACTTTTTATGCTTATACTATCTTCGTCCGCCAATTTCATGATCAGTTTTCACTGGTTGTTTTAGCCACTGTGAGTTTATTCCTACAACCTGAACTAAAACCTAGATTAAGTTTGTAAGATATTCAATCTGGTATTTTGTCCATAGTGTTTCTCCCATTAACTAGTGAGTTACTGAGGGTAATGTATAGTCATATACAATGCTTCAGATCAACAGTAGATTACTCACAGACGATCCAGGGGGACCACGTTCCCCCTTTTCACACAGACAGGTCTTTGGATGAGGGCACTGTAACAAAGACATAAGGAAGAAATGATCCAAAGTGCATTATCAGAGCAAACAAACAAACAAGCAAGAATAATGGGCATTAACATAGAGAGTCAAGAGACAATATAAATAATCAGAGGGTCGATGTTCTTAATGAAACTTATGCTACTTACCCCAGTTTTCACAACTGTGCTCTGAAAGAAACAGAAACAGATTTACAAGCGTTTTTACATTCTGATGGAGAGATGAGAAGCCTGACCCCTACTTCTATTAAACATCAGGCTTCAGCAGTCAGCAGTTAGTTTAACACAACACCCACCTACCAGCACCTGTACAGATCGCTGTATAACCAATTAAGACCAAGCCTCAAGCTCCAGGGCTGAAAAATGAAGCCAACATTACACTATATGACATTGTGTTGAGACTTAAAGTTTTGAATAATAAAGTCATGGCCACTTTGAGGGAACGGTGTACGGTGAACGAGTGGATCCTTGCTATGAACTGAAGTCTCAGCTCCACACATGCCGCTCCTCTTTGACCATTTTTGGATTAGGAGGCAGAGTCAGGCACCGCCAAGATGGTGACAGTGGAGCAGCACCATTCAGAAAGCTGTGGCTGATGCCACAGAGGCTACGTCCATCTAGATAGACATAGCACTTCGTGAAAAAACTGTAAAATCAATGTATCCTGATACCTTCCTCTAGGCTGTTACTGGTGAAAGACAAGAAATAATTTGATACATAATTTTCCCGTGACACATATCATAACAACAAGGTCAGAACAAAAACGACTGGTTTACTGTACACAACGTGTGCACTGGTAAAATGTATAGGTGCTGATAGTTGATTAGGTTTGTGTTTAACACAGCCAAGCTAACTAGCTGTAGCCTTATAATCAGCAGACTGAAGACGGCAGATACTGTATCAGAGTGGTGTCAGACTCCCACTTTCCCCAAACACTTTGAAACTCATTGCTATAAAAATGTTTTAAAGGTAAAACCTATACAAAGTCTTCTTTCTATGTTCTGCATGGTCTACATCTGACAAACAGTTGTCTGTATTTTCATAGTTCACATTAACATCAGACAGTAATAGACTGTAGACTGTAGATGAGACTGACCAGTTCATTGAAGAGCTTGTCTTCCAGCTTACTGTCGGCGAGGCTGAGTACATGCTGCTGTGGTGGGGCGCTGGCAATGGATCGCAGCTTTGAACCCATGGGTCCATCCTTGGTCAGGCCCGTTGTACTGATGGTGAACACCCTGATGTTGTGTTGCTTGGCCTCAGCAGCAGCTGTCACAGGACTGGGGCTGCGAGGGTGGTCTGACCCATCCGTCATCAGCAGCACCACCCTCAAGCTGCTGGGGGATGTCTCGCGGCTGAACACCTGTGTGGCGTTGCTGATGGCGTAGGCAGAGTAGGTGCCATGACCGATGAAGGTCATGGCGGCCACCCGGCTTTGGAACACGTCCAGATCCTGCCAGTCTCTGAAGTTGTGCTCCACTGTGACGGTGCTGCTGTACTGCAGAGCGGCAAGGCGCAGTCGCAGCCGCCAGCCAGCAGAGCGCAGCTGCATGAGTCTGGAGCTGAAACGCAGGATGAACTCCTTCTGTTGCTCGAACAGCAGAGCTTTGGCTCTCTCCGAACTGTCCACAATGAACATAATCTCCAGTGGGCAGATCAGGGCTAGGAAACAAACCACAGTAGGAAGTGTTACTACATTGTCTGCCAGCAATGGAGCTTCACTAGCACTGGTCCGTCCAGCTATTCAATACTTTGGTTGACAAGATCTCCAGAACCGTCTAGTTTTAATGGATGGTTACTAAACGTCATATGAATTGTAATTTTGTCAGTAAACCTCTGATCACTACCATTGGGTTAATTTTCTTCCTGGAAAATCACCTGGTGAAAAGAGTGACCCTGCCTATGGTGTTGGACCTGATAAGCTTATTACAGATCTATAGGTGACAGTGTGTAACATTGAGTATTGAATTCAGAATTGTTCATTTGTTGTTCACAAAAGTCGGGTTAAACGAGCAACGGAGACACGTGGTGTAGGATGTGTAGCCTACTTAATCATAATAAAACTGAAACTGTGCTAAAGCCCATGATGCTACAGTTTCTACTGACAGTTTTTTCCTTTCACTTTCATAACGGAGAAATCATTCACACATCTCTTAATGCAGCTCTCGGAACAGTTAATGCATTTTCCTTATTATTTCACCTTTTCACCACCTTCAAGACTTTGATGACTTGATAAAAACCTGACTGACTTAAGGAAAACACAACTGAAGAAAATGTGTGTGTGTGTGTGTGTGTGTGAGAGAGAGAGAGGTCTGTTATTGTAACTGAAGAAGGAAGAAACTAAGGTCTCAGAGTCAGATTAGAAATGCGTCAACACAGTAAGAAAACGTCAAATACAAACAAAACAAATACAATGGGAAATGATCATCTTAAAATGAATGGACATTTATCAGATACCTAATGAGTTTACTTACATTTCATGGTTTTATATTCTACTTACTTTTGGCCTCATTAACAATGATCTGGTTGTCATCCCTCTGTTTTTTCCTCCGCCTGCTTTGGCATCTGGTCAAGCTCGACAGTGTTAAAACAACAATAAAAACCTTCAGCCATGACCCTAACCACCGCATGGTCGTTATCTGGTCCAGCTGCTGAGCCTGTGGGAATAAAGAGAGCGTTACACCATCAGTCCTTTGACATCTGACACACAGCATCACGACTGCAGCAGCTTCTCACTGTGGTGTTTCCTCAGTGTCCTGTGACGATGCTCATTTACTCTTCATTCACACACTGTCACACACTTCACCTGTCTGCTCTCTGTAACACCTGAGGTCATATCATTACGACCTCGGCTGCTGTCTGACGTCATCACTGTCACCTACTACTTACCTTCTAACAAGGTACTGTTACTTTACCACAGTAAATAGTCCAATAACTGTACAATACTTGAGTATTAAGTCAGATATTAGAATTAACCCCGTAATGTCTGACTTTAACTGAGCTATACTTCACAACCAACCCCTCCACTGTCAGTCATGTTTGAACCTGTCAGTGTCCCAACGATGCTACGATACATAAAGATAAAACAGAAGATTCTCCACCTGAGACCATAATCTGATCTGAAGTCTGTGCCAACATTAAAAAAAGTCATTTAGTTTTCAATGTTTGCAGGAAAAAAAAACCCAAGAGAGAGAGAGAAACAATCTGAAACAACCTTTGAAGCAGACCTACTTTTGATGACACTCCACATAATTACAGTTATAGTAATTGAATGGAGCCATTTGCACAGTTGTTAATCCTTCTAAATGAAACAGGTGTTCTCTAAATCAGTTGCATTTGCTGCCAATTACGATGCCTTCTGGGGGAAAAAAACTCACATGTTGGTAATAATAAACCAGAATGAGTCTATAATGCATCGTGTAATTTGGTGACGTACCTGTGCGTTAATGAAACCAGACCTCCAGGTTCATGTATGAAGGAGTAGGACCGGCCCTTCTGAGCTCTTCCCGGGCTGCTGTCACTTTAGAGGTGCAGGGAGCTGCAGCACCAGAGGTCTCAGCTCACCGGTGACAAGCCCAGCACGTTACGGCAGGTCACATGTCCTGTTACTCCCTTCACAATAAAACTTCACCCAAGAAGAAGAGCAGTGACTTTTACTAACATTATTATTATTTTTAAGTTATACTTCCATCTCATATTTGATCATGGACAGGAGTACATTTTGAAACGCCATTTGTAGGTTGTCTGGTCTGCTCCAACAAATTTTCCACGGATGACATTTTCCCCGCTTTTATTTTGAAGAAAAATCGTTTCCTGAAATCAACAAGTTGAGGTATCTGACGTTGACATCCAGTCTCTGAATGTAATGGAGTAACTGGAAATGCACGACCAGTACACCAGACACAGACTTAAAACACACATGAGCACCTATAGACATTTCAGCAAATAGATGCATCGTGACGTATCTGAATTATTGTCACTGCTGGGTGGATGTAAAAGCACCTAACTACTAAGACATTTTAAGGTTGAGATGATATCCTACACATCGTGATATAGAGTAACTGCACTATATCTTGGAAAATGAATGTTGCCCACTGAAAGATCAGCAAAGTTGTCCTTGTGAAATGGATTTAAGTTGAAGCAGAAGTAGTATAAAACAAAATGTTGTGATGGATGTCAGTGTAGCCAGCAAACAACTGGCCAAATTGCACTGAGCAATTTGCATGTTTTATGCATGTTGATCATCAATATGAATGAAACTATGTGCAGTTTAGCACTTGATGAAGCCTCAACACCGTAGGCACTTACAGGCCATCACTGCAACTTAGAGAGATAAGAAGATAAGATGAGAAGAGAAGAAGGCCAATGCAGCAACATACAGGAAATACTATACTATACCATACTGTACCGTACTACATCATACTCACATAGACTAATAGGGTAAAGAGGACAGACCGTAGATTAAGAAGTCGGCCAATGTCTGGTCAAACTGGATCAAATGGGGAGTAATATTCAGGATGTTTTCAATCTAATCTTGATGCCAAGTGGCAGCGTAAGAATGTTGACTGACTGTGAGAAATTGTACCTGGAGGATGTTGGTATGAGAAACTATTAGCTGCTCCCATAATTCATACAGACAGGCTCAGATAAGGCCTCATGCCCGGCTCCTTACATAAATCACTAGTCAGTCTGACACCTGCCACCGTTCAGCTTTCAGGTCTTACCAGTCATTTGATAAATATTACCTGGGAGCCTGAAGAAAACGTCTCATAAAACATATTAACTTTCTTCTGCTGGGAATGAACTCTGCTGTGAAATAACCCTGTGAACACTTATATATTAAATTATCTGCAAAGTAAGTGCTCAGTGTCTGTGACGGCACTTTAAATGTTAGCAGGATAAAGTGGATTTGCACCCAGAACTGGTTCAGTGTTGCATTAAATCATCCAGTCAAAACTTTCACGATTGGACTATTAAGAGAAAGAATTGTAAAGTAAACAAAGACAAAATGTCTGTAAGATCATTTGTTATATAAACGCAAACCATAACAACTCTGACAAACTTCACACTGCCTTCTACACTCTTTTGTCCACTAGGGGGCAGCGGCACAAGCTCTAACCAAACTGTAACATGTTAGAATCTCATACACTTATTACTACCAGCACATGAGCAAATAGTTGCCTCCACATTCAGCAGACACAAACCAACATTAATATTCATTGAGAGGTGTAATTGTGGCCATCCAACTAATCTCAGTGCAACATTCATCCTCCTGATTGGGTTTTCCACCAGCTCCTGAAAAATATGTCTGTCAGTAAATGATGAGATGTTTGAGAACACAATTTTCTACCACTACTGGAAACAATGATGAAAGAGGGGGTAACAGCAAACCAACAGTTCAAACATCTGTAGTGGTGGATGATACAACCCAGACAATGTGCTGAAATTCACTAAAAGTAGTGTAGAGCTGAGGGTGAGAATTATCTGTGGGTCGGCACATTAGCGCAACATCTTTCATGTTAGTCAGTTGCTCCATTGTTAATACAAAAAAAAAATACTCTGTGCATATGGAGAGACAGTGGGCAGTCAGGCAGCCAGGGTGCCTGGTGCTGCTGGGTGTATGGGAAGAGACGGGTGGTAATGCTGGCTGTGGCACACTGTCTGCAGACGGCTCTGTGCTAAGACAACACAGCCAGACAGCAGCAGCACCAATAACAGACTGGGAGTTTAGAGAGGACTTCCTGCTGAAGTTCAACATATTTTGATTAGGCCAACGGGCCTTTTTCTTTTTTCAACAAAAGGCTGCACGCCCAGACACTCTCTGGACACAAGCAGGGAGAGGTGCAAGTGGTGGGCAGGGAATGTGCCACAGCTTCACAGCAGGAAGTATCCCAAAAAAACAAAATAAACCTCAACATCAAACGTTACGTTAATACATTGTGCTGCAGCAGTCAGTCAAATTTGTTAGAAAGGAAAAGTAAACAAGTTGACCTTGAGTAAGTTCATTTTTTCTTGAAGGCAATATTTAAGGAGTATAGAGTTATTTTGTGCATGGTGGAATTTACAATCGATCACTAAATCGAAAGCGCTGAACAGGCGCTGATTCCTGTTTGCTGTGGGGTGGGCTGGCCTCAAGATGCTGCATTCACAGGGTACCTGTAAAGCAACACTATGTAGTTTCTTGACCTTAAAATAATGTTTCTAAACTTGTTTCTAAGAACGGTCAATAGGATGAATCATGCCATCGCTGCAGCCTGAGTGGGGCTGTGCCGGCTATCTTTTAAGGCTTTTTGTCCATTGTATCAGGATGCGAGGAGTCTAACTGTAGGTGGTGATGCCTGTGAAGGCAGTGTAGTCTGATTAATTTTAGGCTATTAGGGTTGACCTTTACTGTTTTTGAGATCTTGATCTGTGATGCGTTCACTTGCTGATGAACGCCTGTGGGTGTATTTGAGCTGTGAGGTGCAGCTGTGCCTGAGGTACAAACTCAAAAAGACTTGAACTTCTAATTGCCACACACTGCAATTCTCTATTTGGGCTCCGCAGACATTTTTAGGGCCTGTGAGTTCTTACATTAGGAGCTCACAGGTATGAAGTCTTCTTGAACTTGCCATGCCTGGATCATTTGTAAAAGTTCCCTGTGGCAGTTCAGACTATGGCAGGCCTGACAGCTTCAAACAGCCAGTCCACAAACCCCACACAGGGGCCCTGATATGCACAGGTAGGTTGTTTTAGACATGTTGGCTCACATTGCATCAAGAAGAGCTGCAACATTCATGGCCAACTTCAGCGTTTAAACATCTGTGTCCACCCTGGTATGTGGAATATGAACTAATGACCTCTGGAGGTATGATAATGGGTTTGAAACATAAAGGGCTTTACAAGATCCTCGACTCGAGTCCAGAGGTTACTGTGGTCATTTCAGGGTTAACAGGCAGAACAATATGGCATCATAAACACGCAGCCTCCAAGAAAGGCTCAAGATGGATTCATCTCAAGATGGGAATTTATTTTACAATGACAGATGATGACTTTAACTGCCTAACAAAAGTAAACAGGAAAACTGAGACAGGCTTTAGACTGATGTATGAGAAAGTGATGATGAATTGGGTAGGTAATTGCTTTTGACAATGAACAAGCTGTGGTCAGCGTGGACCCACCAGCAGGATCAAGGGGATCCTTTTACGTGACAGGTTCAGCAGTGTTTGTCTATAAAAGCTGCAGTGAAACCTGCCTCACTCTGCCTGTGGAGTCATTAACTCATTCAAAGAATTCCCCTTTTAGTGTCCCATTAAACGACTCAATACTTGTCAGTTTTAAACATTTGAAGCATAAAAATCACCAGCTTTGATGATGTTAAATATAAACTTACAGCTACAGCCCAAGTTATTGTGTCATTTTAGTGCTCAGGTCATTAGGCCTTTAGTCACATGTTAATTGCACAAAGTCCATTTGAAATAACTTAACATATTGATGAGAAAATACAAAAGAATAAAACAAATTACATGAAAAATAATAAATCTTTCAGTTTTTCATATTAGAAAATACCCAGCCTATGTTATCAGTTTGTGATCATTTGAACTTTAATGAATCATTATTATTATTAGTAGTATTGTTATTGGTATTATCAGCATCATTTACTCATAAAATGTTGACCAGGCTACATTTGAGAGGACAAACAAATGAGTTAATGCAGGTTTCAACTCAAATTTAAGGAACTTTATTTTGAAAACTATTGGTTGTTGTGACAAACACACTGAGACTTGGTGTCAGCTGGACATATAAATGCAAAACTATAGTGAATACCATTGTAGGTTTAAAGAGAGCTTTTCCTGTAGTCATTGCTCAAAACACATTTTCCATATAATCATGTCATTATCAATTAATCAGCTGTTTCTCTTCCTCTGAGCTGTCAGAGCCTGAAACTTTGTTTTCATGGAACTTCTCCAGCTGTGACACAAACGTTCATCTGGACTCAAAGATAATTGACTGATTAGATTTTGGTGTCAAAGATCAAGGTTTGTGTGATTTCACCAAACTGTTTAGCCATTCCTCAAAACTGACCAGATTAGAAACTAGTGTGAGTGGCGGAGACAGACAACCCTGTGACAGTTACAAAGCAAACATATCAGCACTCCCTAGTGGACAAACAACGCTATTTTTAACATCACATCAACAATGAATGAATATGTGTGTGTAGAATTAGACAGATTATATGCAGCAGCAGATCATGAAGATGTTCACATGACAGTGTGAGATGGAGGTGATATTGTGTGTGAGCAGAAGGAGCAAATGCTGCAGCATACGTGACAGTGTCTCAACTTGCTGCAGCAGGGCAGCTGCTTTCCTCCAGGCTACTCCTCTGATTGACTGTGGCAGAGATACTTAGTTCTTGACATTAGCCATTGACATGCCCCCATACACATTTAGACTAGAGTTTGCCATAAAGGTGTATTTTACAGTGATAATTTCCTACTTGATTGATAAAATTAGTGTCACTATTCTGTGATGGTTGCCATTAATCACTCTGTGGAAAGATGAGACTTCACATTCTTTCGGCAGACTTTCAAGCCAGGGCTATGGAAAAATCAGACCATATTAGACAATGATTCATAATCAGATCCAATATAATGGTCAGATTGTCTTTCCAAAAACCTTAAGTATAGAGAAGAACTTCGAAAGTAATGCGGCAAAACTGCCCCAACAACTTTCAAGGCTAAGGCTAAGGGCAGGTCTGACCACCGCCGTGGCCACGAACGGACACACTCACTCAGCCGTACACATACACAAGGCGATCACAGACCGGGAGCAGAGGGGCGGGGGGCTAGCTGGCCACAGCGGCGTGAGGCTAAGGCTAAGGGCAGGTCTGACCACCGCCGTGGCCACGAACGGACACACTCACTCAGCCGTACACATACACAAGGCGATCACAGACCGGGGAGCAGAGGGGGGGGGCTAGCTGGCCACAGCGGCGTGAGGCTAAGGCTAAGGGCAGGTCTGACCACCGCCGTGGCCACGAACGGACACACTCACTCAGCCGTACACATACACAAGGCGATCACAGACCGGGGAGCAGAGGGGCGGGGGGCTAGCTGGCCACAGCGGCGTGAGGCTAAGGCTAAGGGCAGGTCTGACCACCGCCGTGGCCACGAACGGACACACTCACTCAGCCGTACACATACACAAGGCGATCACAGACCGGGGAGCAGAGGGGCGGGGGGCTAGCTGGCCACAGCGGCGTGAGGCTAAGGCTAAGGGCAGGTCTGACCACCGCCGTGGCCACGAACGGACACACTCACTCAGCCGTACACATACACAAGGCGATCACAGACCGGGGAGCAGAGGGGCGGGGGGCTAGCTGGCCACAGCGGCGTGAGGCTAAGGCTAAGGGCAGGTCTGACCACCGCCGTGGCCACGAACGGACACACTCACTCAGCCGTACACATACACAAGGCGATCACAGACCGGGGAGCAGAGGGGCGGGGGGCTAGCTGGCCACAGCGGCGTGAGGCTAAGGCTAAGGGCAGGTCTGACCACCGCCGTGGCCACGAACGGACACACTCACTCAGCCGTACACATACACAAGGCGATCACAGACCGGGGAGCAGAGGGGCGGGGGGCTAGCTGGCCACAGCGGCGTGAGGCTAAGGCTAAGGGCAGGTCTGACCACCGCCGTGGCCACGAACGGACACACTCACTCAGCCGTACACATACACAAGGCGATCACAGACCGGGGAGCAGAGGGGCGGGGGGCTAGCTGGCCACAGCGGCGTGAGGCTAAGGCTAAGGGCAGGTCTGACCACCGCCGTGGCCACGAACGGACACACTCACTCAGCCGTACACATACACAAGGCGATCACAGACCGGGGAGCAGAGGGGCGGGGGGCTAGCTGGCCACAGCGGCGTGAGGCTAAGGCTAAGGGCAGGTCTGACCACCGCCGTGGCCACGAACGGACACACTCACTCAGCCGTACACATACACAAGGCGATCACAGACCGGGGAGCAGAGGGGCGGGGGGCTAGCTGGCCACAGCGGCGTGAGGCTAAGGCTAAGGGCAGGTCTGACCACCGCCGTGGCCACGAACGGACACACTCACTCAGCCGTACACATACACAAGGCGATCACAGACCGGGGAGCAGAGGGGCGGGGGGCTAGCTGGCCACAGCGGCGTGAGGCTAAGGCTAAGGGCAGGTCTGACCACCGCCGTGGCCACGAACGGACACACTCACTCAGCCGTACACATACACAAGGCGATCACAGACCGGGGAGCAGAGGGGCGGGGGGCTAGCTGGCCACAGCGGCGTGAGGCTAAGGCTAAGGGCAGGTCTGACCACCGCCGTGGCCACGAACGGACACACTCACTCAGCCGTACACATACACAAGGCGATCACAGACCGGGGAGCAGAGGGGCGGGGGGCTAGCTGGCCACAGCGGCGTGAGGCTAAGGCTAAGGGCAGGTCTGACCACCGCCGTGGCCACGAACGGACACACTCACTCAGCCGTACACATACACAAGGCGATCACAGACCGGGGAGCAGAGGGGCGGGGGGCTAGCTGGCCACAGCGGCGTGAGGCTAAGGCTAAGGGCAGGTCTGACCACCGCCGTGGCCACGAACGGACACACTCACTCAGCCGTACACATACACAAGGCGATCACAGACCGGGGAGCAGAGGGGCGGGGGGCTAGCTGGCCACAGCGGCGTGAGGCTAAGGCTAAGGGCAGGTCTGACCACCGCCGTGGCCACGAACGGACACACTCACTCAGCCGTACACATACACAAGGCGATCACAGACCGGGGAGCAGAGGGGCGGGGGGGGGGGCTAGCTGGCCACAGCGGCGTGAGGCTAAGGCTAAGGGCAGGTCTGACCACCGCCGTGGCCACGAACGGACACACTCACTCAGCCGTACACATACACAAGGCGATCACAGACCGGGGAGCAGAGGGGCGGGGGGCTAGCTGGCCACAGCGGCGTGAGGCTAAGGCTAAGGGCAGGTCTGACCACCGCCGTGGCCACGAACGGACACACTCACTCAGCCGTACACATACACAAGGCGATCACAGACCGGGGAGCAGAGGGGCGGGGGGCTAGCTGGCCACAGCGGCGTGAGGCTAAGGCTAAGGGCAGGTCTGACCACCGCCGTGGCCACGAACGGACACACTCACTCAGCCGTACACATACACAAGGCGATCACAGACCGGGGAGCAGAGGGGCGGGGGGCTAGCTGGCCACAGCGGCGTGAGGCTAAGGCTAAGGGCAGGTCTGACCACCGCCGTGGCCACGAACGGACACACTCACTCAGCCGTACACATACACAAGGCGATCACAGACCGGGGAGCAGAGGGCGGGGGCTAGCTGGCCACAGCGGCGTGAGGCTAAGGCTAAGGGCAGGTCTGACCACCGCCGTGGCCACGAACGGACACACTCACTCAGCCGTACACATACACAAGGCGATCACAGACCGGGGAGCAGAGGGGCGGGGGGCTAGCTGGCCACAGCGGCGTGAGGCTAAGGCTAAGGGCAGGTCTGACCACCGCCGTGGCCACGAACGGACACACTCACTCAGCCGTACACATACACAAGGCGATCACAGACCGGGGAGCAGAGGGGCGGGGGGCTAGCTGGCCACAGCGGCGTGAGGCTAAGGCTAAGGGCAGGTCTGACCACCGCCGTGGCCACGAACGGACACACTCACTCAGCCGTACACATACACAAGGCGATCACAGACCGGGGAGCAGAGGGGCGGGGGGCTAGCTGGCCACAGCGGCGTGAGGCTAAGGCTAAGGGCAGGTCTGACCACCGCCGTGGCCACGAACGGACACACTCACTCAGCCGTACACATACACAAGGCGATCACAGACCGGGGAGCAGAGGGGCGGGGGCTAGCTGGCCACAGCGGCGTGAGGCTAAGGCTAAGGGCAGGTCTGACCACCGCCGTGGCCACGAACGGACACACTCACTCAGCCGTACACATACACAAGGCGATCACAGACCGGGGAGCAGAGGGGCGGGGGGCTAGCTGGCCACAGCGGCGTGAGGCTAAGGCTAAGGGCAGGTCTGACCACCGCCGTGGCCACGAACGGACACACTCACTCAGCCGTACACATACACAAGGCGATCACAGACCGGGGAGCAGAGGGGCGGGGGGCTAGCTGGCCACAGCGGCGTGAGGCTAAGGCTAAGGGCAGGTCTGACCACCGCCGTGGCCACGAACGGACACACTCACTCAGCCGTACACATACACAAGGCGATCACAGACCGGGGAGCAGAGGGGCGGGGGGCTAGCTGGCCACAGCGGCGTGAGGCTAAGGCTAAGGGCAGGTCTGACCACCGCCGTGGCCACGAACGGACACACTCACTCAGCCGTACACATACACAAGGCGATCACAGACCGGGGAGCAGAGGGGCGGGGGGCTAGCTGGCCACAGCGGCGTGAGGCTAAGGCTAAGGGCAGGTCTGACCACCGCCGTGGCCACGAACGGACACACTCACTCAGCCGTACACATACACAAGGCGATCACAGACCGGGGAGCAGAGGGGCGGGGGGCTAGCTGGCCACAGCGGCGTGAGGCTAAGGCTAAGGGCAGGTCTGACCACCGCCGTGGCCACGAACGGACACACTCACTCAGCCGTACACATACACAAGGCGATCACAGACCGGGGAGCAGAGGGGCGGGGGGCTAGCTGGCCACAGCGGCGTGAGGCTAAGGCTAAGGGCAGGTCTGACCACCGCCGTGGCCACGAACGGACACACTCACTCAGCCGTACACATACACAAGGCGATCACAGACCGGGGAGCAGAGGGGCGGGGGGCTAGCTGGCCACAGCGGCGTGAGGCTAAGGCTAAGGGCAGGTCTGACCACCGCCGTGGCCACGAACGGACACACTCACTCAGCCGTACACATACACAAGGCGATCACAGACCGGGGAGCAGAGGGGCGGGGGGCTAGCTGGCCACAGCGGCGTGAGGCTAAGGCTAAGGGCAGGTCTGACCACCGCCGTGGCCACGAACGGACACACTCACTCAGCCGTACACATACACAAGGCGATCACAGACCGGGGAGCAGAGGGGCGGGGGGCTAGCTGGCCACAGCGGCGTGAGGCTAAGGCTAAGGGCAGGTCTGACCACCGCCGTGGCCACGAACGGACACACTCACTCAGCCGTACACATACACAAGGCGATCACAGACCGGGGAGCAGAGGGGCGGGGGGCTAGCTGGCCACAGCGGCGTGAGGCTAAGGCTAAGGGCAGGTCTGACCACCGCCGTGGCCACGAACGGACACACTCACTCAGCCGTACACATACACAAGGCGATCACAGACCGGGGAGCAGAGGGGCGGGGGGCTAGCTGGCCACAGCGGCGTGAGGCTAAGGCTAAGGGCAGGTCTGACCACCGCCGTGGCCACGAACGGACACACTCACTCAGCCGTACACATACACAAGGCGATCACAGACCGGGGAGCAGAGGGGCGGGGGGCTAGCTGGCCACAGCGGCGTGAGGCTAAGGCTAAGGGCAGGTCTGACCACCGCCGTGGCCACGAACGGACACACTCACTCAGCCGTACACATACACAAGGCGATCACAGACCGGGGAGCAGAGGGGCGGGGGGCTAGCTGGCCACAGCGGCGTGAGGCTAAGGCTAAGGGCAGGTCTGACCACCGCCGTGGCCACGAACGGACACACTCACTCAGCCGTACACATACACAAGGCGATCACAGACCGGGGAGCAGAGGGGCGGGGGGCTAGCTGGCCACAGCGGCGTGAGGCTAAGGCTAAGGGCAGGTCTGACCACCGCCGTGGCCACGAACGGACACACTCACTCAGCCGTACACATACACAAGGCGATCACAGACCGGGGAGCAGAGGGGCGGGGGGCTAGCTGGCCACAGCGGCGTGAGGCTAAGGCTAAGGGCAGGTCTGACCACCGCCGTGGCCACGAACGGACACACTCACTCAGCCGTACACATACACAAGGCGATCACAGACCGGGGAGCAGAGGGGCGGGGGCTAGCTGGCCACAGCGGCGTGAGGCTAAGGCTAAGGGCAGGTCTGACCACCGCCGTGGCCACGAACGGACACACTCACTCAGCCGTACACATACACAAGGCGATCACAGACCGGGGAGCAGAGGGGCGGGGGGCTAGCTGGCCACAGCGGCGTGAGGCTAAGGCTAAGGGCAGGTCTGACCACCGCCGTGGCCACGAACGGACACACTCACTCAGCCGTACACATACACAAGGCGATCACAGACCGGGGAGCAGAGGGGCGGGGGGCTAGCTGGCCACAGCGGCGTGAGGCTAAGGCTAAGGGCAGGTCTGACCACCGCCGTGGCCACGAACGGACACACTCACTCAGCCGTACACATACACAAGGCGATCACAGACCGGGGAGCAGAGGGGCGGGGGGCTAGCTGGCCACAGCGGCGTGAGGCTAAGGCTAAGGGCAGGTCTGACCACCGCCGTGGCCACGAACGGACACACTCACTCAGCCGTACACATACACAAGGCGATCACAGACCGGGGAGCAGAGGGGCGGGGGGCTAGCTGGCCACAGCGGCGTGAGGCTAAGGCTAAGGGCAGGTCTGACCACCGCCGTGGCCACGAACGGACACACTCACTCAGCCGTACACATACACAAGGCGATCACAGACCGGGGAGCAGAGGGGCGGGGGGCTAGCTGGCCACAGCGGCGTGAGGCTAAGGCTAAGGGCAGGTCTGACCACCGCCGTGGCCACGACGGACACACACTCACTCAGCCGTACACATACACAAGGCGATCACAGACCGGGGAGCAGAGGGGCGGGGGGCTAGCTGGCCACAGCGGCGTGAGGCTAAGGCTAAGGGCAGGTCTGACCACCGCCGTGGCCACGAACGGACACACTCACTCAGCCGTACACATACACAAGGCGATCACAGACCGGGGAGCAGAGGGGCGGGGGGCTAGCTGGCCACAGCGGCGTGAGGCTAAGGCTAAGGGCAGGTCTGACCACCGCCGTGGCCACGAACGGACACACTCACTCAGCCGTACACATACACAAGGCGATCACAGACCGGGGAGCAGAGGGGCGGGGGGCTAGCTGGCCACAGCGGCGTGAGGCTAAGGCTAAGGGCAGGTCTGACCACCGCCGTGGCCACGAACGGACACACTCACTCAGCCGTACACATACACAAGGCGATCACAGACCGGGGAGCAGAGGGGCGGGGGCTAGCTGGCCACAGCGGCGTGAGGCTAAGGCTAAGGGCAGGTCTGACCACCGCCGTGGCCACGAACGGACACACTCACTCAGCCGTACACATACACAAGGCGATCACAGACCGGGGAGCAGAGGGGCGGGGGGCTAGCTGGCCACAGCGGCGTGAGGCTAAGGCTAAGGGCAGGTCTGACCACCGCCGTGGCCACGAACGGACACACTCACTCAGCCGTACACATACACAAGGCGATCACAGACCGGGGAGCAGAGGGGCGGGGGGCTAGCTGGCCACAGCGGCGTGAGGCTAAGGCTAAGGGCAGGTCTGACCACCGCCGTGGCCACGAACGGACACACTCACTCAGCCGTACACATACACAAGGCGATCACAGACCGGGGAGCAGAGGGGGGGGGCTAGCTGGCCACAGCGGCGTGAGGCTAAGGCTAAGGGCAGGTCTGACCACCGCCGTGGCCACGAACGGACACACTCACTCAGCCGTACACATACACAAGGCGATCACAGACCGGGGAGCAGAGGGGCGGGGGGCTAGCTGGCCACAGCGGCGTGAGGCTAAGGCTAAGGGCAGGTCTGACCACCGCCGTGGCCACGAACGGACACACTCACTCAGCCGTACACATACACAAGGCGATCACAGACCGGGGAGCAGAGGGGCGGGGGGCTAGCTGGCCACAGCGGCGTGAGGCTAAGGCTAAGGGCAGGTCTGACCACCGCCGTGGCCACGAACGGACACACTCACTCAGCCGTACACATACACAAGGCGATCACAGACGGGGAGCAGAGGGGCGGGGGGCTAGCTGGCCACAGCGGCGTGAGGCTAAGGCTAAGGGCAGGTCTGACCACCGCCGTGGCCACGAACGGACACACTCACTCAGCCGTACACATACACAAGGCGATCACAGACCGGGGAGCAGAGGGGCGGGGGCTAGCTGGCCACAGCGGCGTGAGGCTAAGGCTAAGGGCAGGTCTGACCACCGCCGTGGCCACGAACGGACACACTCACTCAGCCGTACACATACACAAGGCGATCACAGACCGGGGAGCAGAGGGGCGGGGGGCTAGCTGGCCACAGCGGCGTGAGGCTAAGGCTAAGGGCAGGTCTGACCACCGCCGTGGCCACGAACGGACACACTCACTCAGCCGTACACATACACAAGGCGATCACAGACCGGGGAGCAGAGGGGCGGGGGGCTAGCTGGCCACAGCGGCGTGAGGCTAAGGCTAAGGGCAGGTCTGACCACCGCCGTGGCCACGAACGGACACACTCACTCAGCCGTACACATACACAAGGCGATCACAGACCGGGGAGCAGAGGGGCGGGGGGCTAGCTGGCCACAGCGGCGTGAGGCTAAGGCTAAGGGCAGGTCTGACCACCGCCGTGGCCACGAACGGACACACTCACTCAGCCGTACACATACACAAGGCGATCACAGACCGGGGAGCAGAGGGGCGGGGGGCTAGCTGGCCACAGCGGCGTGAGGCTAAGGCTAAGGGCAGGTCTGACCACCGCCGTGGCCACGAACGGACACACTCACTCAGCCGTACACATACACAAGGCGATCACAGACCGGGGAGCAGAGGGGCGGGGGGCTAGCTGGCCACAGCGGCGTGAGGCTAAGGCTAAGGGCAGGTCTGACCACCGCCGTGGCCACGAACGGACACACTCACTCAGCCGTACACATACACAAGGCGATCACAGACCGGGGAGCAGAGGGGCGGGGGGCTAGCTGGCCACAGCGGCGTGAGGCTAAGGCTAAGGGCAGGTCTGACCACCGCCGTGGCCACGAACGGACACACTCACTCAGCCGTACACATACACAAGGCGATCACAGACCGGGGAGCAGAGGGGCGGGGGGCTAGCTGGCCACAGCGGCGTGAGGCTAAGGCTAAGGGCAGGTCTGACCACCGCCGTGGCCACGAACGGACACACTCACTCAGCCGTACACATACACAAGGCGATCACAGACCGGGGAGCAGAGGGGCGGGGGGCTAGCTGGCCACAGCGGCGTGAGGCTAAGGCTAAGGGCAGGTCTGACCACCGCCGTGGCCACGAACGGACACACTCACTCAGCCGTACACATACACAAGGCGATCACAGACCGGGGAGCAGAGGGGCGGGGGGCTAGCTGGCCACAGCGTTGTCAAAACAAGCGAATCCTCATAGAGAAATGTTATAAAAACACTATGTGTCTATCAGTGATAATATAATCATCTTTAGTAGTCCCTCTGAAATTTGTGTGCATGTATATATATATATATATATATATATATATATTTTACATATACATACACACACACACACACACACCAGTATATATACACATACATTTTTGTATATTTGTGTGTGTGTATATGTATATACATGCACACAGATTATAAATTTAAAGGTGAAATGAACATAATCCGCAGCCATGTTGTTTTCAAATTTCAGTGCTTTTATTCACCAAAAGTTGCTGAGCACTGCAGGAAAAAAACAATTTCCACAAACTTTATGCTTTAAGAGGGTTAGTTTTATAACAAAGATTACATAACACATTTGTTAACACATAGACTTCAAACAGAATTTAGGCACAGAAACAATTTCAGCAGATGTGAGCCCTTATCCACTTGAAGCCACTTGAAAAGGGTAGTGCTGGGGGAAGTCATGGACGACCTTCAGGGCTTCATTGTAGAGCTCTAAATCTGTGGGGCAGACAGACAGGTCATTAATCAGTGCTGCTGTATTACAGCCACTGACTGCACCTATTCATGAAATGAGACCCACCAAAAGGGATGCCCTTGTCCTCTCGTAGCATGTTGTATGTTGTTGCCATTATTCCCCCTTTGTTGGACACCATGCCGATCACCTCCACCACGCCGCTCAGCTCCTCTTCCAGCTGAAGACAAATACATGTTTTTACATGCTTGAACTGAAAAACAAGCCTTGTTGGGAAAATAGTTTTATGTATTTTGTTTGGATTTGACAACAACTACGGCAGCTCTGTGAGCCCACACCCCCTCAAGCTGTGTTACCTGCAGCAGAAGGAGGAGGAGATGCACACAGATGACCTATGTTATTTGGCAAACCTGTATATTGATGCTTCAAAGATTATTCACTTATCGCGAGTAATTTATTCGTCATTAAATTGAATAGTGTTATCACTCATCATAAATTTTCCTGCAGACCTGTTGATATTGGGTCAAGTCCACAAGTGGGGCAGGTAATTTTTTTAAATGGGGGTATTTAATAACAACCCAGCCCACGCTTGCCAACTTGTCAAAAACATCTGTCAAAGTGCTGTCAAAAGCATGCCATGTCATGTAGGCCAAGTTTGAGTTTTTCGTGTCTGTACAGTTTTTCAGTGACCTAAAACTCAGTTTCTGTGTGTGTACAACAACTTACATTATAAAAACATATGGACTTGGCCTTAATGCTTTTAAATGCATTTTCAGACCTGTAATCTGAATATTTCAATCAATTTCTCAGTAGTGGCAATATTTTCCTGTTCAGGTCGGTGGAGGTGATATGTCTCACACTTACCTACAATCTTACCTGCATCAACGTTGTTTTGCTCTTTGACAAAAGTATAAGAGTTTCGAGACATTATTATGGTACACACATCGCATGCTCGTTTTCTAGGACACACCCGCATTAAAACCATAGGTGATAAGACCATTATCATTTTGTGTACTCACGGGTTCATTCAGTTCCACTGTTGCAATCTTTCCTTCTCCGTCCGAAACAGTGAACGATTTTCCTGACGGGTGAATCTAACCGGACAAACAATGACTGAGGGTTAAGGCCAGTCACAGTGCACGTCGCCATGTTTTCAACTGTCAAACAACTCTTTGGTTCAAGCAAGCAGCACATCACACGAACCTTTTCCACACGCCCGACGAAACAAACTGGTCTGTTTGTGTGCTGCGACAGCATCGAGCAGTTTATCCTTGGTTTGGGGACGTCCAATATTCCTGCCATTTTTCCGTTTGCTGTTTGTGGTGTCTCTGAGCTCGGAACGATGCTGAACAGCGCGGGAAATACTTCGGTGTATACTTCTGTATTACACTGTCGCCCAGGCGGGTGGAGGTTGATAAAGGGACGTCGAAACGCGAGCTGCCCTGTACTTGCGGCAAACCCAGGAACAAAAAACGAACGCCCTCCGCTTTTACAACGACACATCCGTTGTGCTCTGACGTTTCATCCCCGGAAACACCAACTAATCGTTCTGGCATATAGTTCATACCTGGAGCGGAACCGTCAGAGGCATTCTCAGTTTCTACACGAGCACGGGACACAGTGACGCCATGGTTGATATCAGGTTGACATAGCAACCATGGAATTACACTATTCACTGAGGAGGAACCATGGATGTATTGAAAACTTTCCAATTCAAAGCTTTCTAACTACACTACTACACATACTTTGGAAAATGTACTGGTTTTGGTTAATATTTATCAGAAGTAATAATCAATAACTTGTTTTGCAATTTAGTGTCACAATATTCGTTAATTAGTTTATTCTAACTCAGTGGGTTTGCTCTGTCATATTGTATTGCTATAGAGTACAAAACTGCAAAATTAGTCGTAGATTGTGCGATGTATGTATTATCTGAGATCAATATATATTTTTAAGTGGTTTTTTTTATTGAAAAAAGCAGGAATACAATCAGTATATAGTGAACAGTATACAGAAAGAACATAAAATAACAGATGAGTCAGTGGCAAAAGACATTAAATAAAAAGGTTGTGAATGGTACAGAAATTTAATGTTTTAATAGCCTTTTGATATGTTGAGTTAGTAAGTAACTTAAAATAATGCTCCATTTCTTTTCAGGAAAGGGGGTTTCCTTGTTAAATTTACTTTTGTGAATAAATAATTTTGCCAAAAATAAAAACAAATTTATGAAAAAGTAACATTTTACTTCTCTCTTAGAATAATTATGGAAATCAAAGACAACATTTTCCCAGAGTCAAATAAAATCTTTAGTGAGATAATCAATGATAAACCTGCTGAGGTCTGCCCATAATTTTTTAGTATGTAATATCTGAGATATCTGCTCTGTGGTAGGACTTTCTTGACGTTCAAACATCATGTCCCCATCTAGTGGTCACATGTCAGTACTACTACTACTGAATATGATTTTTTTATTATTATTATTATGATAAAGGACAAAAATATCATTGCATCAGGCAATCAGGAAAAAAAAACTCTTTTGCCCCACATAAAGGCATTTGCTTTCTAATGAGCAAAACAAGTTGTATGATTCAAAAACAACAAAAAAACACAGCAAACTATATCAAGGCAAAGGTGGTGAGAGAATTTTGATCATACGTAACCTGATCTCAAAAATTTCAAATATAGTCTGTGTGAGCCTGGAGGGACTGGTTATTGGTGTGAGCAAGTTCTCTGAGTTTTCTTTGGTTCCTCTTCATGTCCTCCATCAGGCTCAGTATACCTTCGTTGTACAGCAGCTCATTTCCACCGATCTGACCCAGTACTGTTGTCATCTCCTCCAGCACCTTCATAACAGGCTCCAGCAGGATCAGGCGTCGGGTCTGCAGCTCGGCCACACTCCCCACCCCACTCAGCAGCCCCAGCTGAGTGACCGCTCGCCTCAGTTTATACTGAATATCAGCAACAGCCTCCCGCCTCACAGACATGTAACGAAGTCTGGCTTCTGTCGCATGAATCTTAATGTCAGCTGCTGTGATGTCACTCTGGGCTTGATCAATCAATGAATTGTAGTGCCTGATTTTCTCAGAATATGACTCCACCTGAGATTCACAGTTTTCTACCTCCCGACGAGCTTTGCCGACAGCTGCAGAGGCCTGGTCCATCTCAATTTGACCGCCAACAACCATGATTGGTCCTGAAATTAAAACAGTGACATGTTGATAAAGTGTGCTGTTAAAAAAAAAACCCTCTTTTTCCTTTCAGACAGATACATACTGTACAGTGGTCACTTTATTATCTTGACAACAACCAGTATACAAACAACCTGCTTTATTTACTTACCAGCAATCCAGCCCGCAATTGGGATGAGTGTGACGCCAAACCCTATGTTTCGCACTAGCTCTGCATTATCTCTCCTCTCTCTCATGTCCCTCAGGGTGTTTTCTGCTGACCTTAGGTTTCTCCTCTCTGTCTCTAGAGCTTCTTTGAAATTGCTTAGAGTGGACTGGAGTGATGACAGCTTTGTATTCAAGTTATTTAACTCATCAGTTTTCTGTTTTTTCTGCTGTGCTAACTGACTCTGCTCTGCAGTGAGAGTCTCAGTTTCCCTATCCACTTGTTGAAGCTCTGCTTTGGCTGTGCGCTCTGATTCTTCCATCTGCAGCTTCATGTTCATAATCTGTTGTCTGACGTCATCAAAGGTCTGGCATCCAGGAAGGACCATGTCTGCTTGTATACTGAGGAGGATCTCTGAGACAGTGTTGCAGGAATGGAGTCCACTCTTCAGTGGTACAATCAGAGCCCGGGCCAGACGCCTCATCTCCACATGCTGCACTAAGGACCCGAAAGCTACGGGAATCCATTCTACTACTTTCCTAAATATACCAACCAAATCCATGAGTACTTCAATGTGACAGCTGAGTACTTGATTTCTGCAAAATAAAAACAAAGTTTTTGGTTAGCATATACAAGAAGAAAATGATAAAATATAGACATTTGACACATCTGCATGAGCAGAACTCCTCAACTAAAACACAAAAGCTTGACAATTTGACAGCTGAATGACTGTAAAGAAGTCACCAGGCTGTACATTATTAATTTTAGTGTAAATACACTGACCTTGTGTGCACAATAACACAATAAGATACAATAATAAGACTACAGCTGTCTGTAACCCTACCCCGTTCAGGGACCCTCTGTGCTTCCCTCTCAGTGCTGACGTTCAAAGTTCCAGAGAACTGTTATTTAAAGCCAGTGGGAGGTGACAGGGGAGGAGCTGTGTGAGAGTGTGCAGCCGACTGGAGATATTTAGGGAGTGGGTGTCTGTGTGTGTGGACATGATAACTGAGGACATGGTGCAACAGAGGGGGCAGATACAGAGACCCAGGCGGTGGTCATGTGGTTTCAGGGAAACTGTGTGGTTTCCGGGAAACTGTGTGGTTTCCAACCATAGATGGTCCTGTGTGTGAAAGTGAAAATGAAAGTGACAATAAAACAATGAACAGTATCCAGCATAGCTGTAGCAGTAGTTGTTATTGTGTGAGGGTTAGGTCCTAACTGGATTTGGCAGGCATATGAGCATTTGGGCATATTCTTGCATGCACACTGATATTCTTGCTGGCAGGGAGATAGGGATAAGTTATCAACTTTATAACTTATTCGTGATACAGTATACTTGTATATTGTGCATAAGTTTCCAAAATAACATTTGATGATAATTAAAAGTATTGGTTAGGGTTAAGGGGTTAGGGTTAACAGCAGAGATCTCAGTTGAGTCCCAGATGTGGTGTCGGCAGAGGACAAGTGTATGTCACTGCATTTGGTTTTATGTAATTCACACAACATCTGGGCTTCCCACCGTCTTTTAGGACCACAGGAGATGCCCAAGCCAAGCATGAGGGCTCTGTCTGTGTCAGCCAGCAGCATTTCACTCTATTGTTACATCCTATCTGTATAAACTACCTTCTACTGGTGTAAATGAATAATAAATGAATAAATCATTAGCTGTGTTAACTCCTGGGAATGATTGGCCAGTGTAATGAGGACTGTGGTTAAAGCAAGATGTGGGCTAATTAGATTCTGTCTGTGAGGACAAGAGACTTTTACGCACTCGACTTCGCTTTAACACAAAATGCATTCAGTGTCACTGGTACCAAAATGCGCAAGCTTTTTTCTAAGTTACCTGCAAAACACTAAAGTTTTGCAGCACATTTTTCAAATGCTAACACACCTCATTCAAAACAACTAAAAACACAATTAAAACAGAATGATGGCTTCCCCAGGCCAGAGAGGCGCAAACAGTGCAATGTGTTTACCCCTCTGCTATGATGGTTTGCTTTTGTACATACCTCTCATTAGATCCTAGAGTACAGAGAGGCTCGTTTATTTCTTAGACGACCTCCATAATCAAGTTTTTGCAGCAGCAAAAGGTCAAAGGGCAAGAAACACAACATTTGTTGTGGTATGTAGTAATGTAGCATGACCCAAAACCGTCTCTCACCAACAAAACACTTCACACGTGTCTCAAAATAAGCTCATTTATCCAAAGCTCTGGCAAAAAGCCTCACCATCACTCTTAGCACACTGAACTAGAAAATACCAACAACAGAGAGCATTGTTTATCTTTTGGGTTTGAATGATTTTTTTCCCAGATAAATCAGTATTTTACCATCTATCTATCTATGTTTTCATCAACATCAGCAAACCAGTCTGTGTGTGTGTGTGTGTATCCATTTGTCCAGTCATGTGGTTTCTGGCAAAATGTATCAATTGCAGCCACAGATGGCTGTCAAAGTGAAAGTGAACAAACACAGAGGAGGAGCTTGCCCCCCCCCCAGATCTATATTTATAGATAGCTCTTGACACGAGTGCAGCATCTACACTAAAGCAGAGCCTCTTGCTTCCCTCAGCAACAGTGAAAGGTATGTGAATTGATATTTTCTTCTTTCTTATGACTTCTTACGTAAATCTTATGCAACTCATCCTTCAGCATATTTCGTCCTCCATGTTTTTATACACTGAGTGGAACAATTCAAATGCACAATGAGTGTGAAACCAGCAGTGTTGTTGGGTAAAGTTACTTATTATACTACAACGTTACTCTCATTAAAATCACTGTGTTACCTATGAATAAAAATAACGCGCTAGAGAATTTATCCGTTGCCTAGAAACGGGGTTCACAGCTGGAATGACTTCCGTTTACAGGAAGTTAGCAGCTGGTTAGCTGTTGAACGTTAGTAGCAGGAAGCTAAGAAAGCGAGTCTGTAGCAAGTTAACTCAGTTAACGGTGTCTTTCGAAAACACTACACATCTACAGATATAACAGAGGTCTTGATTTCGTGGGGATAATTATCCAGAACAACGCGTAGAGCTCAGATTATTACGGCTACTGGCTACTTGCTGCTCAAACAGAGCTCATAAACACATGGCTGTGTTGCTAAACTAACGTTAGCCTACATTTACGTAAGTGCAGGAAAACGGCCAGCAGGTGTCTGATGGTTCAAGATACCATAGTTTAATATAAAGTAAGTTTGCGGTTCTGACCGCAGCAGCGAGTGGTTTACATCACCTTAGCTGAAACGGGATAGATGAGAGCTGGTCCACCTCTTATCTGTTTATGTCAGCCGGTAGCCCCTTATATAAACCCAGCCCAGTAAACAGTCTAACAACAATGTAACTTACCAGTAAGTTATCGTTGACAGCTGGATGAAGTGTTATTACAGTGATCAATAATCACATCGGCGAGTAGAGTGGACTTACGTTTACTGCGCCATGCTCGAAGTGAACAGTACACACAAAGTCAGAAAGATTAATGCGTTGGAGTGGGCGGTTTTATGAAGATAGCTTATGCAGTTCCTCTTCCTTTTCCCCACTTTCTCCCCCGATCTGTTCACAGCGGTGTAGCAGTCACTAACGATGTAAGTTGTGTTCATAGTGATGGGAAATGAATGTGTACAAGTTACTTCTTCTGAGAGTGTTGTTTAGCTCCTGGTTTGCACTCTTTAAAATGTCCGTTTTTCCTCGTTAGCATGAAGGCGATTTAGCCTCGTTGAAGCTCTGAGTTGTTGTACGGTTGTTAGCCTTCGGATTACATTCAGTTTACATGTGTATGATTCAAGGTTAAAGCAGCACTTATGAATATTAGACCATTGATTCTGATAAATGTATTTTATATTTACTGTAGCAGTACGCAATGATCAATCAGTCTTGATTTATATATTTTCAGAAACTGCTCTCTACACACACTGCATCGCTGCTGCAGTTCTTCAGTCAACGTTGTAAACTGATCTCGGTGACTCGTGTGCTCTCTGACCGGAGCCCTGCGCTGGTCATTCAGGCTAAAACAAACCCCAGCATCAGAGGTCACATTCCTCCTCATCCTGTGTTTATAAACCAACAAAATCTGAGGCTATGTTGAGAAAACGAAATAAATTAAGTCGTTGTCATGAAAACGATCGTTGTGGTGTAAACGCTGCCCTCTCTGCCACCCTGCTTGGGGGTACACACACACACACACACACACACACACACACACACACACACACACACACACACACACACACACACACACACACACACACACACACACACACACACACACACACATGCACAGGTGCAGCCTGCGTAGTGTGTACAGCCTACAAGTAGTGGGGAGTAGAAAATGCTTCACATCTTCTTTTTCTCCCTTTTATTAAACAGTAAATGATATGACCAGCCAAATGGCAAAGAGGAAGAATTACAGAAAAAAACAGATGATTCTTTTTCATGTCTGAATGAATAAATGTCACTAAATAAATGCATGAATACACAAACATAGATATAAAAATGACAGTATAATAACAAATAACATTTTTCATGAATAAAATTAGTTTCTTATGTAATTGTTCAGTTATAATGATGTTAATGATGCTAATGTTGGGCCCAGATGTCATCAAAAGTAATTTCTCCTCTTTTTTTTTTTTTTTTTTTTTTCTTACAGTAAATAAAATGGCGGACCAAGTTGCAAAGACCACTCAAAGTCTCACTACTGCAGCAGAGATGCGAGAAACCACCATGATGCTGATGCAGCCCTATGCAAACTGGGAGGAGTATCTGACTCCTGCTCCCCTCTCTGTTGCCATCATGGGGGAGCTGGTATTCATCTCCTCATCTGACGACTTCTCCATCAACAAGAACGCCCCTAAAGATGGCTTCCAGTACATCAAGTACCCAGACTCCTTCAGAGCCTGTCTCATGCAGATCTGTAACTCAGGCTGGCATGCATTCAATGAAGCCCACAAGAATATGGATCAGATCCGCCTTCACACAGGAAAAGTTCCTGATTACATGAAGGCAGCGATCAACATTCTTTTCAATGCCACCGATGAAGTTATTGAAAACCTCCTGCCAAATCAACTGCAGAACATTCGTGAAATCGCAGACGACTGTGTGGCACTAGCAGAAGGTGTTGAAAAGAAGTATTCGGATGTGATCAATTTAATCCAGGAGCTGCTGGAGGCCTGTGTCAACGCTCAACACTTTTATGGAGAAGAGCTGGAAAATGTCAAGAGGAAACTGGAAGAGGCCAAACTGAGGGAGCAGACTGCCAAACTTCTGAATGAACGCTCCAAGAAAGCAATGGAGGCCATGGCAAAGCAGGTGGAAGAAGCACAAGACCAATTCAAGCAATCCATGGATTCACTTCCCTCTGGCTGGGAGATGATCGGCATGGATTTTGTTGAAGGGCTCACAACAGCTGTAACAGGACTTGTGAATGGGCTCACCATTCGAATGACTGGCCCACACCAGTTAGCAGCTCAATTGTTGACAAATCAAATCAACCCAGATGACAATGTTGATGGGATCACTCAAATGACTGGCTCCTACCAGTTAGCAGCTCAATTGTTGACAAATCAAAACAACCCAGATGACAATGTTGATGGGATCACTCAAATGAAGGCCTGCAGCAGGTCTGGACAGATTCTGAGCCTTGTAGGAACTCTCAAAAAGTTTGTCAGTGGAAATGAAATAGACTGGAAGAACCTGTATGATCAGAAGAATAAATGCCTGAAGAGTAAATGGACCGGGGAGCAATTTGAGAGGATCTTAAAGGAAATGGAGAAGCTGCCAAAGGACAAATCATGTGACAGCGTTTTGTCACTCTGTGCACAGAGCCTCAACATATGTGAAGAGCTGGCAAAGTATAAACCTGATCAGAACTGGGATGAGGCGACAACTAAACAGCTGATCGAGAAGCTTACGAAGCTGAATGATGAAGCCTTCGCTTTTGACTCCATGAGCAAAGGAACTTTAGGCTCTCCAGCTCTTACCCCAAAACCACCGATGATGTTTAAAGCAGAGAACAACAGCTCAGAAAAGAAGTCTGCTGGCCAGAGAGCAGCTGAGACTGCCCGTTTCAAAATAGAGCAGAGCCGAGAACAGCTCAAACAAACACGGGAGCAATATGAGAAGTGTGTGGAGAACATGGAGAAGAATGAGAAAGAGTTGAATGAGGTTCTGATTGAAATGCAGAGCTGCAAAATCAAAGAGATTGACTTTGATACCACCATCAAGATGCTGGTCAAGGGTCTGGACGCCATGGGCAGAGTCAAAGAGCAGTGGGAGAAGATGGTGCTCTTCTTCCAGATGGTCTCCAACATCGTCAGAACTAGCCTCAGCAAGACACTGAAAAATTTTGTCACGACATCAGAAGATACAAAGAAACTCACTTACAACGGGAAGCTCTTCGCCAAAGACCTCCTGTATAATCAGGCCTTTCAAGCCTCCAACATTGCCAGCCTAGTCCACATGATCTCAACAACCTACACTGAAGTGTCCAACAAGTACCTGATGGACAGTGTTAGCAGCCTGGGCAAGCTCATGGCCATGGATAAGGACAAACCAGAGTTTGAACGGGAGCGTCTGAATCTGCAGGAATCCTGCCGGGGTGCCCAAGAAGGGATTTTGAGGCTGGTCCTGAAGAACAAGAAAGAGTTTGAGAGGAAGACCGATGGCAGGATGGCAAAAATAGAGGGCGAACTGAAGGCTGTTCTGCCGGCTGCTCCACCACAGGAGACTGAGAGAATCAGAGAGATTGTTCAGGGAGCCTTTAGTGAGGAAGAACAAGCAGATTACATCTGATTTAAGTCAATTGTTTCTCACATGAGATAAAACAAAACAGTGTGTAGGTTTGTGGATAATCATGTAATAATCAGAAACACAACATGCCTTCTATTACCATATAATCTTGATAATGTAGCTTTGCTAGTAACTGAAAACCACACACGATTGTTCCTGTCATTAAGTGATGCTCTTTTTTCTGCTTTGTTCTTTCCTTATGCTTCATTTTAACAATGTACAAGTAATGAAAAAAATCATGAGCAAAGTTTGTGTAAAGAAATGTATCCTGCTTTTTGAAAAAATGTGTGACACCTCAGTTCTTCATATAAAGGTCTTTTATTCTTACTGAATCTGTGGCAGTTTGACTGATGCATAATATTGATGGCTATGGACTAGCAGTTCCATAATGATATACTGACATTCGAGCTTCCCAGTTCAGTACCTGTACCGCACCATCACACTTGTTGTGGAGAATTCAGTTTTTTCCCTAGTTTTGGTGAATGTTTATTACAAGTATTAATTATTTTAAAACATGTGGGTGAATTTTTCTTTAAAATAATTCCATTAACTTCCCTCTTTTTCACTAGGCATATAGTTTCACAAAGATTATGTCACACATCATAATCTGTTTTTCTATTTACTATACAAAAACAAATCCAAAAACATGCACAGTAGGTCGACTGGTAACTGTGTACCGTTTAATTAAGTTGAGGACAGGGACAATATGCAGTAGGATTTTGGATGGAGACATGATGCAAACGAATATCATGTCTCCATCTACTGGTCAGATGCCAGTACTACAAGACCCAGTCCTATAAAGAGAACAGACTACAGTAGAATAAAAAATATCAAAGTTATTGCCATGTAAGTTTTCACTGACAGATGATCACGTGGCCAGTAAATGCAAACTATTAATATGACTTTCAATCAAACATCCATTGATTTTCCATGTTTATATTACAATGATCTTCAACTGCACAACAATTCAGGTCACCACCTTAATGAATAATTCATGACAAAAATCTCAATACATCAGACAATCTGAACAATTTTATCTCTTTTATCTCTATTCCCACATCACAGCAGTTCAGTTGGATTAATGCACATCTCTAAGGGTTAGGGCTGGGGTTAGTAAAACAGCTTCTATGAGGCAACAACAAGAAAAACACACTGCAAACTACATCAAAGCAAAGGTGGTGAGGTAAGTGTAATCATATTATCATCTGCACTAACTGGTGTGAGCAAGTTCTTTGAGTTTTCTGTGGTTCATCTTCATGGCCTCTGTTAGGCTCTGTATGCCTTCAGTGTTAAGCAGGTCATTTTCACCGATCTGACCCAGTACTGTTGTCAGCTCTTCCAGCACCTTCATCACAGGCTCCAGCAGGATCAGATGTCGGGTCTGCAGCTCGGCCACACTCCCCACCCCACTCAGCAGCCCCAGCTGAGTGACCGCTCGACTCATTTTACCCTGAATATCAGCAACAACCTCCCGCTTCACAGACATGTCACGAAGTTTGGCTTCTGTCTCACTAATCTTTTTGTCAGCTGCTGTGATGTCACGCTGAGCTTGATCGATCTTAGCATTGTACTGCTGCACTTCGTCAGAATATGTCTTCACCTGAGATTCACAGTTTGCCACCTCCCGACGAGCTGTGTCCGCAGCATCAGAGAACCGCTTAATGTCTGTTTCACCAACACCAATCATAGCTGCTCCTGAAATTAAAGTAGATTAATAATAAAACAATATCTATAAAAATGTATGCTGGTAAATGCCCTTTATCAGTTCAGTGGGATACATATATCGATACTGTGTTTGAAATAACTAATAACCTGCTGCATTTACTTACCAGCAATCCAACCGATAAATGGGATGAACATGACACCGATCCCTGCGTCTCGTAGCCTCTGTGCTTCATCTCTCTTCACGCTCATGCTCCTCAGGGTGTTTTCTGCTGTCTGCAGGTTTTTCCTTTCTCTTTCTAGAGCATCTTTGAAATTGCTTAGAGTGGACTGGAGTGATGACAGCTCTTTATTCATGTTAGTTAACTCATCAGTTTTCTGTTTTTTCTGCTCTGCTAACTGACTCTGCTCTGCAGTGAGAGTCTCAGTTGCTCTATCCACTTGCTCAAGCTCTGTTTTGGCCAAGCGCTCTGACTCTTCCATCTGCAGCTTCATGTTCATAATCTGCTGTCTGACGTCATCAAAGGTCTGGCATCCAGGAAGGACCATGTCTGCTTTAATACTGAGGAGGATCTCTGAGACAGCGTTGAAGGAACAGAGTCCAATCTTCAGTGGTACAATCAGAGCCTGGGCCAGATGCCTCAAATCCATATGCTGCCCTACAGACCTGTGAGTGCAGAGAGGCAAGGGTTAAAGCAGAGGAGAGTCCACTGCTCAATCCTAATGTTGTTTTTCCAAACAAGTCAGTTTGCCAGATCTGATCAGATTCAGTTTCAGTTCTTTAGGTCTAATTGATTGGAATAAGAGCTGGTCATGATAAAAGTGTTACAGTTCAATGCAGTGAACTCTGCCATTTCAATACATACCCATCACAAACAGCCAGATCCATGAGTACCTCAATGTGACAGCTGAGTACTTGATTTCTGCAAAATGAAAACAAATACTTTGGTTCAATTACAAGAGGAACACATCTCCAAATCAAACACAAAAGTTTGACAATTCAACACAGAGGACTTAAGATAGTTGCTTGTTTTTAATCTCATTAAGGGGGAAATACCATCAAAAACTGCACCAGAACAGGTCTGGTAGTGTAATGTACCACTGGTGTAACATTTAATGGCAAAAAAGACATGACAATCCCTCAGGCAGATTGTGACATTTTGTGTGTTTTGCTGTTGTTTATCATTATTATTATTATTATTACTATTATTATTACACCTAGAAAACAATATGTGCCTTGTACTTTTGGTACTTGGACCGTGACTGACTAAAATAAAAAGAATGACTGACAAGAACACACCCAGTCATACATTATTAATTTTAGTGTTATAATAAGAGATAAAACTGTCTTTAAGTCTATAAAACCTACCTGTTTAGGGATCCTCTGTGCTTCCCCCTCAGTGCTGATGTACCAGAGTTACAGACAACGCATTTAAAGTCAGTGGAAGGTGATGGGGAGGAGCTGTGTGAGATTTAGAGAGAGTGTACAGCCTATTAGAGACATCTGCATCTGTGTGGCCATGTGACGACAGTGAAACTGCATTTACATACAAGAAGTGAGAAAGAAAAAAAAGAGCTGTCACACCTAAAGTGTTGTATGTGAATTTAAGTGTTTAGTTTGTGCGCAACTCCTTTTTTTTTTAACATGAAGTCAATTTCAGTCCTGAGAAGGCGTCCTACTGGGATCCTTATCACCATATTTCTGTTTAAAAATGTAGCTCTTTTGATATGTTGTGGCCTCCCATCCACACCACCCTGCAGCTACTATAGTTCCAGCCTAACTAGCCAGCTCAATCATTGCTCTTGATGGCAATATCCAACAGATTTTCTAATACTGCCATCTAGTTCAGGCATGGGGAACCTGTTCCACAAAGGGCCAGTGTGGCTGCAGGTTTTCCTTTCCAACCAAGCAGCAGCACACCAGACTTCACTCATTCAATCAACTGATCTCAGTCTTCAGACAGTTGACTGGTCAAACTATGTGCTCTTGGTTGGTTGAAACAAAAACCTGCAGCCACACCGGCCCTTTGGGGAATAGGTTCCCCATGCCTGATCTACTTGAATTATGTTCCTTTAAACACAGTCTTATGCAGGTTCTTTTAATGTAGGGAGTAACAGGTGGTCATGGCTGATAAATCATATTCTTATTCATCCATTCAGCACTCAAGAAGCTGACCACTCAATCCAGGGATGGATACACCCCTGCTGGTCCCTGCTTGGGGTTTGATGCTGTTGTGGTTGATGTGTTGTGTTTTTTTGCAGTATTTATTTTGCTTTTCTTTTAATTCAGCCAACTAGAGTTCTCAACGGGCCCAAAAATTCAACCCAAAACCAAAATGACCTGAAGGACTTGAAGCCCAAAACCGACTAGCCCGACATCAGCACATACAACACTTGGTCCGAGCCCGACTGAACCCGATTTTTTTAATTGTTTTTTTTTTAATTTTATTTTATTTCATTTTTTTTAAATGGAGAGTGAAAAAAAAGATGATCCCCCTGTGCACCTCAGCATTCTGGCTTCCCTGGCTCAAATACAGTATCTTTAATCACTTAAAGCAAACCAATCAATCATGTCCCAAAATAATATTACCATTTAATGAGCTGTCAAGAAACACTTTTCTCTGTCTGTCTGTCTCTCTCTCTCTCTCTCCCCCCCTTCGCTGTCCAAGCCCGACTCAGGCGGCCCAGTTAACTTACGGTAATCAGGCTTACTCGGTCCAGGCTCGGGCTCAGGTTGAAATTGAGAACTCAACAACCAACCTCTCTCTCAGAAATTTCCTGTCATTTTCTCCTTCTTCCTTAAACGTGTTCAAATTTTTCATTTCCAAATCTCTTTTATCCTGTCCTTATCTTATCTTTTTAATTCTTGTGATCCCTGATCCTCCTTTCCATGTCCTCACACACAGTCAAATCAAATGTGACATCCTTGGGTCATGCAGAGGTCGTCCCTTCTGAGTAACTTAGACTCAATCTCTTGAACTTGAACTCTCTTCTAACTTCCCATTTTTAACTGCAACAACTTTTCTGTGCCACAACCTGGCCTAGCTGCCACACCCTGTTTGTCCACTTCGACCACTCACTCCTTGACGATGCAACATGACCCATCAAGCTTTGTGCAATATGCAATTTAATGACTCTCACAGCGCTTCACTCTCGCACTCCACTCTCTCTGTTCCTTTGTCTTTTCAGACACACTCCCTTCACTTCACTCACTCACATGCATGGTTTTTAACACACACAAACGGTCAGTCTGAGTCAGGTCTTGTTAGTTGTCTCCTGTCAAGGAATGACTTTATATCAGCATTTATTTTATTTTATGTCCTTATTCTCAGGGGTTTCTACACTCTTTAGGTTGTTTAGGAGATTTATGGCATTTGATATGATCCTTAACCGGATAATTAATTGGGGCTTGGAGAGACTGGCTGGCCACACCAGCTCTCTTCCCCTCCCCTCGCCCCCAGACTCGAGGTTGCCAGATAGCCACATGCTAACCTTTGCCCTGCTCCAGCTTTGTGGCTATGGTACCCCGAGACTCACTCACTGTTAGGACTGCATTGGTTATTACCTGCAGTGGGATGATGAAACAGCAGTACATCTACATCTGTTGTCGTAGTAAACTATCTCCTACATGTTCACGTTTCTGTAGGTTGAACAGGTTGTTGATGAATATTTAGCTTTTTAGCTCAGTAAGTATGAGTGGAGTTCATTCCAACACAGGTGATCTGCAGGTTATTGTTTCTCTTTACCACTCTGACCCTACGCCTGGGGGTGTGTGTGTTCAGTGCTGACACACAAAGATACACACACTGTTACTCTGCATCTACAGGAGTTTTAGTGCATGTTCTTCACGCCATAGACGAGCCAACATATATGAGAAGTGTTACCGCAGAACAAACGACACGAGCAGCTCAGTGTTTTTACTGTTGGAGTTTTCTCCTCCACTTTCTTACCGTTGCATCATCAGATCACTCTGACTCCAAACTGCTCACAGCAGCAGACATGATGCTGCTGGAGCAGGGCCGGTGTAAGTACTGGATATGCATGGGCTGCCAGATTGGCTTGGGGTCCTGTGCTTACACATGACATGCATTTTGACAAATCCTGTTTGGTTGTAGCTTGGAAAAGTTTGAGAAAACATGAAAGCGTTTGTAGTGTGTGTGTGTGTGTGTTCCCGTGTTAGCTCCATGTTAGCACTGTCTCCACATTAGTGTGGCTTAGTGCACACAATTCATGTGTACATACCCGCATTAGCTCTGTGTTAGCTGGGCTTAGCACATACTCATGTAGTGTATGCAATACATTATTAACATAGCAGTGTATCAGTGAACTCTCTGACCCTGACATGCACAACTTGCACAACAAACAGTAAAATGGGTGAGGACATGAAGAAAGTGCTATCACTTGCACTTTCTCCCTAACTATTGTGAATCATGGGGTGGGGTGGGGGTGGGGGGTCAAAATTTTGAAATATTAAAACACATTTTGTTATTTGTCATTTTCAAGACAGAACATGAAGGAAGGGCACCAATGAGCATCACAAATTATAAGCCTACTTTTTTCTTGAGGATGACTGGCAAAACTCCTCAAGTGCATAGAGCACCACGGCAGCTGACCTGCTGCTCTACTTCACACTGAACTCTCCAACTCCGACACAAATAAAAAACACTTCTCTAAGTGCGAGGTGCGGTACGAGGCTTCTTTTCACATGACCCGAGACATGCGAACCGACCGGGCCAGACTCATCTCATGAACTGCTCCACCATTGCTTTATTTGCCATTAGCTCCACTTCTACTCATTTCCTCCCTCTTTTCCAACTTTCACTTAATCCTTCTTCCCTTTAGTTTTAGCTGCACCTGCTGCCGCTCAAACAATCTCTTCATGCCCACAACAGGAGGCAGTGTATCAGACCGCAGAGTGACAGGCTGCTGTCGCACTTATTTCTGCAGTGTGATATCAAGTAAATATGTCCATAGACGATAATCAAAATTGATCAACTGGAGATCGTTTTATCTCCCAGCTCTAGCAGCAGCTCAGTGGTAACTGGCAAACTGGAGGCCAAAATGCTACTGATTTTGTGATTAGGAGATAGTGGCGTATGACGCAACAGACCAAAACACATTTATAACAATATTTCAAATTAACATGATTCCTTTGTCTCTGGTGACATATTGAGTGATTTTATGGTAACTTTTCATACATTTCTTACATACAGCTCCTTCAACACTTCATTTTGAGTGCATCCACAAATAACTGAGACTTCAGCTGTCACCCCCAGCAGTGAGTGAACTGGTGTTCAATTTGCATTATCTGGGTGTTTTAGTCAGATAAAGAGAAGTCCGGTATTAGTCGGACTCCTTTAGTTGTCCAGTTATAGTTGCATTAAGGCCATAATCAAACAGCAAATTGATCCAGTGCATCGCGAACCCTACCTACGCAGAGGAATACTGAGTGAGTTGGTTAATTCCAGATAAACTAACTTTTTTCCAACCAGCTGATGCATTGTAAATTTTTACTTTATAACGTACTCTTGAACTGGTGTATTATTTTGAGACGGGACTTCTCGTAGGCAGCAAAAATGCGCTGATTAATCGTCCACCATTCACAACAGTTTACTGCCTATGTCTCGCTGCAGCACTATGCATGGTATTTCTCAGTGGGTGGGGGGGCGGGGGGGGGGGGCAGAGACCTTTCTCGTGCAGATACTGTACTTGGTGGCCATTTGTACCTCATACAACCCAACCACAAAAAAACTGCACAATACCTTTTTAGCAGAGAGTGCTCGTGTTGGCCGTTGGTTAAGCTAACTTACATCAGTGTATCTGTGGCTAACGCGGGCAACTCTGTGGGGAGATTGAACATTCACAGTGACATGAAGGTGCAAGTCTGATGTAGTTTTGAATGAATAAGTTACCACATACAGCCGATGGATGTTGAGTAGTTCACACTCTCATCAATATGAAATGATACTAATGAGCAAAAATGGTGGTGGGGGGGGGGCGTTCAGATAAACTACACCCTTAACAAGAAACTGTTGCCACACAGGTTTCAACACATTTTTTGCAAATCTCAGAAATATGTCGAAACTGAAGAAAGGTGTTTCCACATCCCACTGGATTCTCAGTATTCTCAAAATCCAACGAGCCAGACCAATGGCAACTCACTAATTATGTGTCTGCATTGACCTTTTGTACACTTTGCAAGATCTTTGTTTGATAAGAAATACTGGCGTTACAGGGTGTTAGTTCAAAGAACACTCTTAATATAAGAAGAAATAAGAATATAATAAGAATAAGAAAATATATGAAAAAGACACAAAATAGTGTTGCTACGGACGAGTTGTTGTGTTGTGATCTGTCTAATGCTCATAAAAACTCTCCAGTAAAGTAGCCGAGAGTGCTCGTGTGCTTGTGTTGAGGTGTAGGTTAAGCTAAATAACATCAGTGTATCTGTGGCTAACGGAGGCAACTTTGCGGGGAGATTGAACGTTCACAGTGACATGAAGATGCCAGGCTGATGTAGTTTCGAATGAATAAGTTACCACAAACAGCTGGTGGGGGGGCAGGGGTTATGTGGCTTCAGATAAACTGCACCCTTAACAAGAAACTGTTGCTACACATGTTTCAACACATTTTTGCAAATTTCAGAAATGTGTCAAAACCTAAGAAAGGTGTTTCCACATCCCACTGGATTCTCAGTATTCTCAATCAATGAGCCAGACCAATGGCAACTCACTAATTATGTGTCTGCATTGACATTTTGTTATTCTCAGAATCCTTCAACACTGACTTTTAACGGTACAAACTGCATAAATGAAACATCCAGTGGTCTTTACAAAAATATTATTTTATCCTCATAATTCTTATGAAATAAAATTTAACAATATTTAATTTCTGCCAACATGATTATAATCTTTATATTTGTAAATGTACACTACCAGTCAAAAGTATGGACACACCTTCTCATTCAATGTCTTTTCTTCATCTTTTTGTACAAATTTACACATGTGAATTGAAATACACAAAAAAAGGTCTTGATACACTTGAAGTTAATTTGTGTGAAATTTCTCAATAATAAAAGATCTGGACAGACAACACTCATTTTTCTGCTTTATTAAGAAACAAAAGAAGTTTCACAGAAGAATTGGACTCAGCTGAAAGATAAATCCGCTCTGAACCAAGAGAAAAGTCACATTACCATTAGTACATTTTAGATTTTTTACTGTTGAATGGAGGTGGGTCATGAGATAAAGAAGAGAGGAGGAGCTTGCCTCACAGATCTGTATTTATTGAGCTGTTGACTGAGCTCAACATCCACTTCTCATCTAAAGCAAAGACTCTTGTTTCCTTCAGCAGCAGGAAAGGTAAGTGAATTGATGGTTTTTTCTTCTTTCTGTTTTTTTTTTTTGTTTGCTTGTTTTATTACAACTAACTGCAAATCGTATGAGCATCATACTTAAGCAACTTAATTTGCCATCAGAACAATATCTGTAGTTTGTGAAAACAGTCAGAGAATACCAGCTAAAGTTACTCCTGTATCTGCTAATCTGGCACATATTGTTTTATGTGGTGTTATGTTATGTTTTATCTGGGTAAACAACATTTTGGGTAAACATGTTTTCCCTTTATATGTCATTAACTCTGGTTTATTTTTACTTTGTATGATAATTTACTTATCTAAAACCATATGTCTGCAACAGTGTACTGGAAAAAAATTAAGCAGCTACACCCCAAGTTGATGTTAAAAGTGTGTGTGTGTGCGTGTGTGCATGTGTGTGTGTGTGTGTGTGTGTGTGTGTGTAATAATACCAATGCACTTAAGTGTAGAACCAGTGTTTGGTATTTTCCACCAGCTTAAGAAGGTTAACACTTAGAATAAAAGTAGTTTTATAGAGTAGAAAAATGCCTCACAATTTATGTTTCTCCCATCTTCTTCTTCTTCTTTTTTTTTAAATAAAGTAAATAAAATGGCGGACCAAGTTGCAAAGACCACTCAAAGTCTCACCACTGCAGCACAGATGCAAGAAACCACCATGATGCTGATGCAGCCCAATGCAAACTGGGAGGAGTATCTGACTCCTGCTCCTCTCTCTATTGCCATCATGGGGGAGCTTGTATTCATCTCCTCATCTGATGACTTCTCCATCAACAAGAACACCCCTAAAGATGGCTACAAGTACATCAAGTACCCAGACTCCTTCAGAGCCTGTCTCATGCAGATCTGTAACTCAGGCTGGCATGCATTCAATGAAGCCCACAAGAATATGGATCAGATCCGCATCCACACAGGAACAGTTCCTGATTACATGAAGGCAGCCATCAACATTCTTTTCAATGCCACCAATGAAGTTATCGAAAACCTCCTGCCAAATCAACTGCAGAACATTCGTGAAATCGCAGACAACTGTGTGGCACTAGCAGAAGGTGTTGAAAAGAAGTATTCTGATGTGATCAATTTAATCCAGGAGCTGCTGGAGGCCTGTGTCAACGCTCAACACTTTTATGGAGAAGAGCTGGAAAATGTCAAGAGGAAACTGGAAGAGGCCAAACTGAGGGAGCAGACTGCCAAACTTCTGAATGAACGCTCCAAGAAAGCAATGGAGGCCATGGCAAAGCAGGTGGAAGAAGCACAAGACCAATTCAAGAAATCCATGGATTCACTTCCCTCTGGCTGGGAGATGATCGGCATGGATTTTGTTGAAGGAATCACAACATCTGTAACAGGACTGATGAAAGGGTTAGGCAATTTAGTCACTGTTATTTCCCGGAAAGTTTCTGGATCATCCACAATGCAAAATATACCGGGTGTAACGGTTGATGGGATCACTCAAATGAAAGCCTTCAGCAGATCTGGACAGATTCTGAGCCTTGTAGGAACTCTCAAAAAGTTTGTCAGTGGAAATGAAATAGACTGGAAGAACCTGTATGATCAGAAGAATAAATGCCCGAAGAGTAAATGGACCGGGGAGCAATTTGAGAGGATCTCTAAGGAAATGGAGAAGCTGCCAAAGGACAAAATACGTGACAAAGTTTTGTCACTCTGTGCACAGGGCCTCAACATATGTGAAGAGCTGGGAAAGTACAGCCCTGAACAGAAGTGGGATGAGGCGACAACTAAACAGCTGATCGAGAAGCTTACGAAGCTGAATGATGAAGCCATCGCTTTTGACTCCAAGAGCAAAAAAGCTTTAGGCACTCCAGCTCTTACCCCAAAACCACCAATGATGTATAAAGAACAGAGCAACAGCTCAGAAAGCAAGTCTGCCAGTCAGAGAGCAGCTGATAATGCCCGTTTCAAAATAGAGCAGAGCCAAGAACAACTCAAACTAACACGTGAGCAATATGAGAAGTGTGTGGAGAACATGGAGAAGAATCAGAAGGAGCTGACTGAGGTTCTGATTGAAATGCAGAGCTGCAAAATCAAGGAGATCGACTTTGATACCACCATCAAGATGCTGGTCAAGGGTCTGGACGCCATGGGCAGAGTCAAAGAGCAGTGGGAGAAGATGGTGCGCTTCTTCCAGATGGTCTCCAATATCATCAAAATTACCCTCAGCACGACACTGAAAGATTTTGTCACGACATCAGAAAGTACAAAGAAACTCACTTACAATGACAAGCTCTTCGCCAAAGACCTCCTGTACAAACAGGCTTTTGAAGCCTCCAACATTGCCAGCCTGGTCCACATGATCTCAACAACCTACACTGAAGTGTCCAACAAGTACCTGATGGACAGAGTCAGCAGCCTGGGCAAGCTCATGGCCATGGATAAGGACAAGCCAGAGTTCCTTAGTGAACGTCTGAATCTGCAGGAATCCTGCCGGGATGCCCAGGAAGGGATTCTCCAGCTGGTCCGGAAGAACAAGGACGAGTTTGAGAGGAAAATCGTTGCCAGGATGGCAAAAATAGAGGGCGAACTGAAGGCTGTTCTGCCGGCTGCTTCACCAGAGGAGACTGAGAGAATCAAAGAGGTTGTTCAGGCCGGCTTTAGTAAGGAAGAACAAGCAGATTACATCTGATTTAAGTTTAGTTAGTTTCTCACATGAGATGAAACAAAATAGTGTGTAGGTTTGTGGATGATCATGTAATAATCAGAAACACAACATGCCTTCTATTACCATATAATCTTGATAATGTAGCTTTGCTAGTAACTGAAAACCACACACAGTTGTTGCTGTCATTAAGTGATGCTCTTTTTTCTGCTTTGTTCTTTCCTTATGCTTCATTTTAACAATGTGAAAGTAACAAATAAAATCATGAGCAAAGTTTTAGATAAGTTTGTATGTGTAAAGAAATATATCCTGCTTTTAGAAACACTGTCACACCACAGATCTTCATCAAAATATATAAATTACAACAGGACCTGGTCAACAGGAGCTGGATATGATCTATCTACCTTCTATTGAAAGCACTTATGAATTAATGTACATTATAATTACTTAAAAAAAAACAGATTGTGATTGTGATAACATGTGTTAAGTCTCTATTATGCCTGTACTTTTGAGACTCTCAGTGCAAACGCACCATCTGCTTAAAGAGCACAGAGCGGGTGTATTATTCTGCATTATCTGTTCTCATTTGTTTGAATAAATTCTTGAAGATGATGGATGCATTTTCTTTTCTATACTGCATGAATGGAAAGTGTCAATAACCTTGATATTTACATACCAAACAATCAATGACTTTGATATTAAGCACATTTTAAAGGCCTTGATATTTAGACTTACAGTTAGGAGAATGATTGGAAATCAACTTCATACTGGGTTATTCTGAGATGGAGACTTCACCTGGGGGTTTGTCTGAGTTCAACAGTGGTACCAGGTACCAAGTCCATATGACAAGCACATGTGCATGCTGCACTAATAATATACCAAAGTGCCAAAACCTGAATATTAATATATCAGAGTTTCATTAACCTACATAATATTGCACTACTATATCTTTATTACAAAGTATGCAGTATATTCAGGTCAGTGACATCAATGTTGACATAGTAACCACAGAAGTAATTTGGTAATATTTAGCAGCGTGTCAGAGTTTGGTAAAACTAAACTTGCACACAACAGAGTTAACTGAAGAAGGAACAATGAAGGAAAACTTTACCACAGTTGGTAAGATATTGACAGATATTTACACTTAGTGTGGAGAATTCGCTCTTTCCCATAGTTTTGGTGAATTTTTATTAGATGTAATAATAACTACACTCTCATGCAATGGAGTGTCTCAATAACAACATTATAGGAAACACAGTCACCTGCTGTTTATACCACAACACTCAGTATGGAAAAAAAAAATCAGTTTGAGAAAATTCATTCATTCATTCATTTCTTAACCTCTTATGCCCATGGCATATGGTTTCTCGCAGATTATGTCACACATCATAATCTGTCACTGGTTCTATATAACACAGAAAAACAAATCCAAAAACATGCACAGTAGGTCGACTGGCACCTCCGATTTGCTCATACCGTGTACTGTTTAAGTTGAGGACAGGGATAATACAAAGTCTGGAGAGGTCATTCTTGATTTACTTCTTTGTGTGAAGTCAGAACAGGTGCTTGGGGAGCTGGAGAGATTCATGTACCCCCAGATCAATTCTAATTAGTTCTTTACTCCAAATCTTTACTCCAATAGCTGGTTTGCTCTGTCAAAATGTATTTCTATAGTATGCAATAGGTCTACTGAATCTAATGGCCGAGTGTGTGATGTACTGTCAAATCTCCTGTCATGTCTCCATCTAGTGATCACATGCCAGTATTACAAGACCCAGTCCTATAAAGAGAACAGACCACAGTAGAATAAAAAATATCAAATTTATTGCCATGTAAGTTTTCACTGACAGATGATCACGTGGCCAGTAAATGCAAACTATTAATATGACTTTCAATCAAACATCCATTGATTTTCCATATTTATATTACAATGATCTTCAACTGCACAACAATTCAGGTCAACACCTTAATGAATAATTCATGTTTTTTTATCTTGAGGAAAAGACAAAAATCTGAATACATCAGACAATCTGAACTATTTTATCTCTTTTATCTCTATTCCCACATCACAGCAGTTCAGTTGGATTAATGCACATCTCTAAGGGTTAGGGCTGGGGTTAGTAAAACAGCTTCTATGAGGCAACAACAAAAAAACACACTGCAAACTACATCAAAGCAAAGGTGGTGAGGTAAGTGCAATCATATGTAATTATCATGTGCACTCCTATTGGTGTCAGCAAGTTCTTTGAGTTTTCTGTGGTTCACCTCCATGTCCCCCATCAGGCTCTGTATGCCTTCAGTGTTAAGCAGCTCATTTTCACCAATGTGACCCAGTACTGTTGTCATCTCTTCCAGCACCTTCATCACAGGCTCCAGCATGATCAGACGTTTGGTCTGCAGCTCAGCCACGCTCCCCACCCCACTCAGCAGCGCCAGCTGAGTGACTGCTCGTCTCATTTTAACCTGAATATCAGCAACAACCTCCCGCTTCACAGACATGTTACGAAGTTTGGCTTCTGTCTCACTAATCTTATTGTCAGCTGCTGTGATGTCACGCTGAGCTTGATCAATCTTGGCATTGTACTGCTGCACTTTGTCAGAATATGTCTTCACCTGAGATTCACAGTTTGCCACCTCCCGACGAGCTGTGTCCGCAGCATCAGAGAACCGCTTAATGTCTGTTTCACCAACACCAATCATAGCTGCTCCTGAAATTAAAGTAGATTAATAATAAAACAATATCTATAAAAATGTATGCTGGTAAATGCCCTTTATCAGTTCAGTGGGATACATATATCACTACTGTGTTTGAAATAACTAATAACCTGCTGCATTTACTTACCAGCAATCCAACCGACAATTGGGATGAACATGACACCAATTCCTGCGTCTCGTACCCTCTGTGCTTCATCTCTCTTCGCGCTCATGTCCCTCAGGGTGTTTTCTGCTGTCTGCAGGTTTTTCCTTTCTCTCTCTAGAGCATCTTTGAAATTGCTTAGAGTGGACTGCAGCGATGACAGCTCTGTATTCAATTTATTTAACTCATCAGTTTTCAGTTTTTTCTGCTCTGCTAACTGACTCTGTTCTGCAGTGAGAGTCTCAGTTTCCCTATCCACTTGCTCAAGCTCTGCTTTGGCTCTGCGCTCTGACTCTTCCATCTGCAGCTTCATGTTCATAATCTGTTGTCTGACGTCATCAAAGGTCTGGCATCCAGGAAGGACCATGTCTGCTTTAATACTGAGGAGGATCTCTGAGACAGCGTTGAAGGAGCAGAGTCCAATCTTCAGTGGTACAATCAGAGCCTGGGCCAGAGGCCTCAAATCCATATGCTGCCCTACAGACCTGTGAGTGCAGAGAGGAAAGGGTTAAAGCAGAGGAGAGTCCACTGCTCAATCCTAATGTTGTTTTTCCAAACGACTCAGTTTGCCAGATCTGATCAGATTCAGTTTCAATTCTTTAGGTCTAATTGATTGGAATAAGAGCTGGTCATGATAAAAGTGTTACAGTTCAATACAGTGAACTCTGCCATTTCTATACATACCCATCACAAACAGCCAGATCCATGAGTACCTCAATGTGACAGCTGAGTACTTGATTTCTGCAAAATGAAAACAAATACAAGAGGAAAATGACAATAATAATAATAATAATAATAACAAAAATAAATACAAATTTGACACATTTCTGAACCAAAACACAAAAGTTTGACAATATGATAATAATAATGCCTAGAAAACAATATGTGCCTTGTACTTTTGGTACTTGGACCGTGACTGACTAAAATAAAAAGAATGACTGACAAGAACACACCCAGTCATACATTATTAATTTTAGTGTTATAATAAGAGATAAAACTGTCTTTAAGTCTGTAAACCTACCTGTTTAGGGATCCTCTGTGCTTCCCCCTTAGTGCTGATGTACCAAAGTTACAGACAATGTATTTAAAGTCAGTGGAAGGTGATGGGGAGGAGCTGTGTGAGATTTAGAGAGGGTGTACAGCCTATTAGAGACATCTGCATCTGTGTGGCCATGTGACGACAGTGAAACTGCATTTACATACAAGAAGTGAGAAAGAAAAAAAGAGCTGTCACACCTAAAGTGTTGTATGTGAATTTAAGTGTTTAGTTTGTGCGCAAATCCTTTTTTAACGTGAAGTCAACTTCAGTCCTGAGAAGGCGTCTTACTGGGATCCTTATCACCATATTTCTGTTTTAAAATGTAGCTCTTTTGATATGTTGTGGCCTCCCATCCACACCACCCTGCAGCCACTATATCCAGCCTAACTAGCCAGCTCAATCATTGCTCTTGATGGCAATATCCAACAGATTTTCTAATACTGTCATCTAGTTGAGGGCTAACTCCGTGATTCGTGTTCCTTTAAACACAGTCTTATGCAGGTTCCTTTGATGTAGGGAGTAACAGGTGATCATGGATGATAAATCATATCCTTATTCATCCATTCAGCATTGAGATTTAGGACTAGGGACGACCTTGGCAGAGATCAACCCTGCAGATACAGCTCTAATTTTTGGTTGTACAGGGTTTACAAAACATAAGTAGACTGGCTGATCAAACTCCCATGCCCCCACTGTAAAGTGCTGACCCACTGTTCAACATCAGTGATGGGATCTGCACTGCTCCTCTTGTATCTGAGGTTGGACAATCTGTTGCAGCATACTTTCCAGCATTAACTTTATGTGCAAGTCTTTGGACTGTGTGAGGAAGCCAGAGAAGAAGCTGAGGGATCAAACCCAGAAACTTTCTGCTGTGAGGCGATGGCACTCATCACTGCACCACTGTGCCACCCCACTTCTTATTCAATTGCAGAGTTTTAGGTGTTAAGTTAAATTCTTCTTAAATTAACTTATAAGTTAAATTTATATTAACTGCAGTTTGTAAATTATTATATGAGACATTTCATGCTTTACATTTTAAATGCATTGTTTTTCAATGTTTAAGTCACATTAATAGACTTCAATAAACATTAAATATATTTTATAATATATACCTACAAAGATGGTGGTGGTGGTTAATGTGACAATGAACTGCACTCTCAAAATGAAACTGTTGCTACTTACATGATGCATTTTCTGCGAGATGTTAAAACCTAAAAAAAAAAAAAAAAAAAGGTATTAAAACATCTCATCTGATTCTCAGTATTTTCCAAAACCAATGACAGCCTGACCATTTGCAACTCACTGTGTCTGCAAGATCTTTGTGTGATGATAAGACATACTGGCAGGAGTGTGTGAGTGTGTGTGTGTGTGTGTGTTGGTGTTGACAGGGTGTTAGTTCAAAGAATACTCTTAGAAAATACACAAAAAATTGCTAGACACACATACAAAATGCAATTTGCATGTTATTCTCAGAATCCTGACCTTTAACGATACAAACTGCATAAATGAAACATCCAGTGGTTTTTACAAAAATCTTATTGTATCCTCACAATTCTTACCAAATAAGATTGAACAATATTTAGTTTCTGCCAACATGATTATAATCATAATCATGATATTTGTAAATGTATCACACAAATATTTGACTAAATCTTATTAATCGTTACATTTAGAGTATCTTTGATTCCAGCGCCCGGTGTTTCTCTCCCACAACAATACACCATTCTCATTGGTTTGAAGACAGTGGTCTTGGGCTACATGATCAGCCCAAGTAACAAGCAAATCATGGGGGCATGAATGACACCTGTCAATCATTTACCTGGTGCCAACCCGCTGCTGATTGGTCAGAACTAATCGGCCTGAGGGCTGAATGAAGTTAGCCTAATGATCAGCAACTGACGAGGACATGATACTCATAAATCATTTAAAATGAATAAGAACAGATTTGATGTGCTCAGGCTGCATGAAATAAGCCCATTTGGAGATATTCTGTGTTTTTCTTGTACCTGTTTGGTGCTGTTGCCTCTCTAGGCTTCACTAAAACTTCTATTTAGACAATAATTTCCTAATTTTTATTGTATAATGCAACGAGGCCTTAACCCTGCTAACCCATTTAGCCATCACTGCTCAGCTCTTAAAGGTACAGTCAGTGTGTAATAATTGCCAAGGTTTATTGGCAAAATCTGAATATACTACCCATGAATATATTTGTATAAGTGAATAATTGCTATAAAATTTAATTTGTTTGGTTTTTTGTAGCCTTATATTTATTCTTTTATATATACATATAGCAGGGGTATTACTTTAGAGAGTGTCACCATCTTGAGCTGCCATGTTTGTATGGCAGCCTGAACGGAAAAGCGTGCGTCAACCAGCGTGTTTCGCGTGCATATATAAACCAATGAAGAAGAAGGTGGAAGGAAAGAAGAAGGAGGAGGAGGGATCTGCACTGCTCCTCTTGTATCTGAGGTTGGACAATCTGTTGCAGCATACTTTCCAGCATTAACTTTATGTGCAAGTCTTTGGACTGTGTGAGGAAGCCAGAGAAGAAGCTGAGGGATCAAACCCAGAAACTTTCTGCTGTGAGGCGAAGGCACTCATCACTGCACCACTGTGCCACCCCACTTCTTATTCAATTGCAGAATTTTAGGTGTTAAGTTAAATTCTTCTTAAGTTAACTTATAAGTTAAATTTATATTAACTGCAGTTTGTGAATTATTATGAGACATTTCATGCTTTACATTTTAAATGCATTGTTTTTCAACGTTTAAGTCACATTAATAGACTTCAATAAACATTAAATATATTTTATAATATATACCTACAAAGATGGTGGTGGTGGTGGTTAAAGATGACAATGAACTGCACTCTCAAAATAAAGCTGTTGCTACTTACATGACGCATTTTCTGTGAGGTGTTAAAACCTAAAGAAAAAAAAAAAAAAAAAGGTATTAAAACATCTCATCTGATTCTCAGTATTTTCCAAAACCAATGACAGCCTGACCATTTGCAACTCACTGTGTCTGCAAGATCTTTGTGTGATGATAAGACATACTGGCAGGAGTGTGTGAGTGTGTGTGTGTGTGTGTGTTGGTGTTGACAGGGTGTTAGTTCAAAGAACACTCTTAGAAAATACACAAAAAAGTGCTAGACACACATACAAAATGCAATTTGCATGTTATTCTCAGAATCCTGACCTTTAATGATACAAACTGTATAAATGAAACATCCAGTGGTTTTTACAAAAATCTTATTGTATCCTCACAATTCTTACCAAATAAGATTGAACAATATTTAGTTTCTGCCAACATGATTATAATCATCATTATATGTCTCATATAATAATTCACAAACTGCAGTTAATATAAATTTAACTTATAAGTTAAATTTATATTAACTGCAGTTTGTGAATTATTATATGAGACATTTCATGCTTTACATTTCAAATGCATTGTTTTTCAACGTTTAAGTCACATTAATAGACTTCAATAAACATTAAATATATTTTATAATATATACCTACAAAGATGGTGGTGGTGGTTAAAGATGACAATGAACTGCACTCTCAAAATAAAGCTGTTGCTACCCACATGACGCATTTCCTGCAGGTTTCAGATATGTGTTCAAACCAAAAAGGTGTTAAAACATCTCATCTGATTCTCAGTATCTTCCAAAACCAATGACAGCCTGACCATTTGCAACTGACTATGTCTGCAAGATCTTTGTGTGATGATAAGACATACTGGCAGGAGTGTGTGTGTGTGTGTGTGTGTGTGTGTCTATTGGTGTGGACAGGGTGTTAGTTCAAAGAACACTCATCAATCATAATCAATATATTTGTAAATGTATCATCCAAATATTTGACTAAATCTTATTAATCGTTACATTTAGAGTATCTTTGATTCCAGCGCCCGGTGTTTCTCTCCCACAACAATACACCATTCTCATTGGTTTGAAGACAGTGGTCTTGGGCTACATGATCAGCCCAAGTAACAAGCAAATCATGGGGGCATGAATGACACCTGTCAATCATTTACCTGGTGCCAACCCGCTGCTGATTGGTCAGAACTAATCGGCCTGAGGGCTGAATGAAGTTAGCCTAATGATCAGCAACTGACGAGGACATGATACTCATAAATCATTTAAAATGAATAAGAACAGATTTGATGTGCTCAGGCTGCATGAAATAAGCCCATTTGGAGATATCCTGTGTTTTTCTTGTACCTGTTTATAAATAGACCAATGAAGAAAAGGTGGAAGAAAAGAAGAAGAAGGAGGAAACAGCACAGAGAGTGAATTAGTAGTTAGTCGGTAAATGAAAGTTTTTTTTGTCCTCGAAGGCCACTGTCACTTAGCCGATGGGAGGAGTTCACACACAAACGATGGCTGCAGTGGAGTGAATAGAGGGTAACTTCTAAATTTTAATTACAAAGTCAGATATTTTGAAACAGAGTTTGGTGAGCTTGAAAATTAATACTGGACGAACAATCTCTCAAAAAATGAGTATGAAAATATGGACAAAGAGCGACTGCAGCATCTTAAACTGGCCACAGTGAAGATCTGAAGTTTTAGGTGACCCCATTGGAATTCCAGGCGACCCCACCTGGGGTCCCGACCCTAAGGTTGAAAAACACTGGATTAGATGGAGAAGAGTGAATGTTGGCACCAGGAGTGTGTGTGTGTGTGTGGGGGGGGTGTACTGGGAGAGACTTCAGTCGCATCCGGCTGCTTTTGTTGATTATTGTGAAATTTGTTGAGACTTGTGAAATGCTACCTGTGACTAACTCATCACAATAAAATCATGATTCACATAAAAACCTAAATCTATCTAAATCTTAAGTCCATCTTTAAAAATTTAGTGTGTGTCTGTGTGTGCGTGCGTGCATGCATGCCTGCATGTGTGTGTGTGTGTGCATGTCCTGTCATGAGGTTTCTGGTAAACAGTCTCACTTCTACCCACAGATGCCAAAAAAAAAAACCAAATGAAATTTGCATGAAGCAAGAGACCCCTGCTCTTAAGAATGGAGGTGGGTCATGAGATAAAGAGGAGAGGAGGAGCTTGCCTCACAGATCTGTATTTATTGAGCTGTTGACTGAGCTCAACATCGACTTCTCATCTGAAGCAAAGACTCTTGTTTCCTTCAGCAGCAGGAAAGGTAAGTGATTTGATGGTTTTTTCTTCTTTCTTTTTTTTTTTTTACAACTTACTAAAAATCTTATGAGCATCATACTTAAGCAACGTAATTTGCCATCAGAACAGTATCTGTGTTTTGTGAAAACAGTCAGAGAATACCAGCTAAAGTTACTCCTGTATCTGCTAATCTGGCACATATTGTTTTATCGGGGTAAACAACATTTTGGGTAAACACGTTTTCTCTTTATATGTCATTAACTCTGGTTTATTTTTACTTTGTAGGATAATTTACTTATCTAAAACCGTGTGTGTGTGTGTGTGTGGCAGTTAAAACGAAAGTTAGTTCAGATTTTGAGTGTAGTGTGTGTGTGTGTGTGTGTGTGTGTGTTAGATCTTCTGTTTCTCCTTTTTTAACAAGTAAATAACATGGCCATGCATAAATAAATAAACATTCAGATATATCAATCACATGTGTACATTTTTTTCTTACAGTAAATAAAATGGCGGACCAAGTTGCAAAGACCACTCAAAGTCTCACCACTGCAGCAGAGATGCGAGAAACCACCAGGATGCTGATGCAGCCCAATGCAAACTGGGAGGAGTATCTGACTCCTGCTCCTCTCTCTATTGCCATCATGGGGGAACTGGTATTCATCTCCTCATGTGACGACTTCTCCATCAACAAGAATGCCCCTAAAGATGGCTACAAGTACATCAAGTACCCAGACTCCTTCAGAGCCTGTCTCATGCAGATCTGTAACTCAGGCTGGCATGCATTCAATGAAGCCCACAAGAATATGGATCAGATCCGCATCCACACAGGAACAGTTCCTGATTACATGAAGGCAGCAATCAACATTCTTTTCAATGCCACCGATGAAGTTATTGAAAACCTCCTGCCAAATCAACTGGCGAACATTCGTGAAATCGCAGACGACTGTGTGGCACTAGCAGACGGTGTTGAAAAGAAGTATTCTGATGTGATCAATTTAATCCAGGAGCTGCTGGAGGCCTGTGTCAACGCTCAACACTTTTATGGAGAAGAGCTGGAAAATGTCAAGATGAAACTGGAAGAGGCCAAACTGAAGGAGCAGACTGCCAAACTTCTGAATGAACGCTCCAAGAAAGCAATGGAGGCCATGGCAAAGCAGGTGGAAGAAGCACAAGACCAATTCAAGAAATCCATGGATTCACTTCCCTCTGGCTGGGAGATGATCGGCATGGATTTTGTTGAAGGAATCACAACATCTGTAACAGGACTCGTGAATGGGTTCACCACTCAAATGACTGGCTCCTACCAGTTAGCAGCTCAATTGTTGACAAAGGAAAACAACCCAGATGACAATGTTGATGGGATCACTCAAATGACTGGCTCCTACCAGTTAGCAGCTCAATTGTTGACAAATCAAAACAACCCAGATGACAATGTTGATGGGATCACTCAAATGAAAGCCTGCAGCAAATCTGGACAGATTCTGAGCCTTGTAGGAACTCTCAAAAAGTTTGTCAGTGGAAATGAAATAGACTGGAAGAACCTGTATGATCAGAAGAATAAATGCCCGAAGAGTAAATGGACCGGGGAGCAATTTGAGAGGATCGCTAAGGAAATGGAGAAGATGTCAAAGGACAAATCATGTGACAAAGTTTTGTCACTCTGTGCACAGAGCCTCAACATATGTGAAGAGCTGGGAAAGTACAGCCCTGAACAGAAGTGGGATGAGGCGACAACTAAACAGCTGACCGAGAAGCTGACGAAGCTGAATGATGAAGCCTTCGCTTTTGACTCCATGAGCAAAGGAACTTTAGGCACTCCAGCTCTTACCCCAAAACCACCGATGATGTTTAAAGCAGAGAACAACAGCTCAGAAAAGAAGTCTGCTGGCCAGAGAGCAGCTGATAATGCCCGTTTCAAAATAGAGCAGAGCCGAGAACAACTCAAACAAACACGGGAGCAATATGAGAAGTGTGTGGAGAACATGGAGAAGAATGAGAAAGAGCTAAATGAGGTTCTGATTGAAATGCAGAGCTGCGAAATCAAAGAGATCGACTTTGATACCACCATCAAGATGCTGGTCAAGGGTCTGGACGCCATGGGCAGAGTCAAAGAGCAGTGGGAGAAGATGGTGCGCTTCTTCCAGATGGTCTCCAACATCATCAAAACTAGCCTCAGCAAGACACTGAAAAATTTTGTCACGACATCAGAAGATACAAAGAAACTCACTTACAATGGGAAGCTCTTCACCAAAGACCTCCTGTACAATCAGGCCTTTCAAGCCTCCAACATTGCCAGCCTGGTCCACATGATCTCAACAACCTACACTGAAGTGTCCAACAAGTACCTGATGGACAGAGTCAGCAGCCTGGGCAAGCTCATGGCCATGGATAAGGACAAACCAGAGTTCCTTAGCGAGCGTCAAAGTCTACAGGAATCCTGCCGGGATGCCCAGGAAGGGATTCTCCAACTGGTCCTGAAGAACAAAGATGAGTTTGAGAGGAAGACTGATGGCAGGATGGCAAAAATAGAGGGCGAACTGAAGGCTGTTCTGCCGGCTGCTCCACCAGAGGAGACTGAGAGAATCAAAAAGATTGTTCAGGCCGGCTTTAGTGAGGAAGAACAAGAAGATTACTACTGATTTAAGTTTAGTTAGTTTCTCACATGAGATAAAACAAAACAGTGTGTAGGTTTGTGGATGATCATGTAATAATCAGAAACACGCCTTCTATTACCATATAATCTTGATAATGTAGCTTTGCTAGTAACTGAAAACCACACACAGTTGTTGCTGTCATTAAGTGATGCTCTTTTTTCTGCTTTGTTCTTTCCTTATGCTTCATTTTAACAATGTACAAGTAATGAAGAAAATCATGAGCAAAGTTTGTGTGTAAAGAAATGTATCCTGCTTTTTGAAAAAACGTGTCACACCTCAGTTCTTCATATAAAGGTCTTTTATTCTTACTGTATCTATGGCAGTTTGACTGATGCATAATATTGATGGCTATGGACTAGCAGTTCCATAATAATGATAACAATAATAATAATAAATTACAAAAAACAACTCGCCAACAGGAGGAGCTGTATATGATCTATGTTAAAGTTTCTGAAATATTACATTAAGGCTATTTATCACTGTGTAATTAATCAAAAGTTATCTCTATTGAAGGGCAAATGTTTGGGATGAAAAGTTTTCTCACCTACTATTGAAAGCATTTATCAATTAATCAACATTATAACTAATTTGAAAAAAATCTGTGATAACAGATGTGTGAAGTTTCTATCATGCTTGTAACTACTTTCCAGACTCTCAAGTGCAAATGCATTATCTGCTTACAAAGCAGAGGGCGGGTGTGTTGTTCTGGATTATCTGCTCTCACTTGCTTGAATAAATTCTTGAAGATGATGGATGCCTTTTCTTTACTTTACTGCATGAACAATCAGATGTATTACACATGCTGCAACACTTAATTCACGTATCAAACACCTGGATATCAACAAACCAAACCATTAAAAACCTGAAGTTCAGTGTATTAAACTATCAATCACCTTCATATTTAAAAACCAAGTGTAAATAACCTTGATATTTAAAAACCAAACTATCAGTAACTTCAATATTAACTATGATTTCAAAGCCCAGATATTTAGACAGACTGTAATTCTGTAACCTGAGTTAGATCAGATCTGGCTGCAGAAACAAATTAAAGGGGGGCATTACATTTTTTCAGGGGGGCACACTTTTTCAACCTATATGTTATTTGTTTCAGGCTGCTCCGAAGTTGTGGTGGCGATGATTAAAAGTAGGGTTGGAGATCCTGGAAAAACAGTTCTAGCAGGCCACATTTTGAAAATACACAGGTCAAAAGTCCCAGCCCCTTTCCTCAGACTTCTCTCTGAAGCCACACCTCCACCTTCCCGCAGACGTAGGTGAAGACACTGATCGCGCACGCCAGAGGAGGCAGAGAGGGAGCGAGACAGCAGCTTGGTTGGGCGTAGGCAGAACCAGACATGAAGGTATCTGATTGGTTATTGCTTTTCGGAGCATAAAGCCTGGATTGGTCAGAGTTTTGTCCTGCAGCTGCCACAGAGGTCTAATTATTTTTGTTCCTTTTACTGAATACATAATGTATTGACTACTCTCAGGATAGAAGGACCATTTCACCCAGTGTAACAAAAAGTGTTTCTGAACATGATCACCAACCATAACATTAAGGAGTGGCAGGCCACCACAACTAAGATCAAACAAACATGCACAGTAGGTTGAGTGTGTGATGTCCTGTCATATCTGCTCTGTGGTAGGATTTTCTAGAGGTGCAAACACACATCATGTCTCCATCTAGTGATCACATGCCAGTACTACAAGACCCAGTCCTATAAAGAGAACAGACCACAGTAGAAATTTATTGCCATGTAACTTTTCACTGACAGATGATCAAGGGGCCAGTAAATGCAAGACAAAAATCTCAATACATCAGACAATCTGAACTATTTTATCTCTTTTATCTCTATTCCCACATCACAGCAGTACAGTTGGATTAATGCACATCTCTAAGGGTTAGGGCTGGGGTTAGTAAAACAGCTTCTATGAGGCAACAACAAGAAAAACACACTGCAAACTACATCAAAGCAAAGGTGGTGAGGTAAGTGTAATCAAATGTACTTATCATCTGCACTCCTATTGGTGTCAGCAAGTTCTTTGAGTTTTCTGTGGTTCACCTTCATGTCCCCCATCAGGCTCTGTATGCCTTCAGTGTTAAGCAGGTCTTTTCCTCCAGTCTGACCCAGTACTGTTGTCATCTCTTCCAGCACCTTCATCACAGGCTCCAGCATGATCAGGCGTTTGGTCTGCAGCTTGGCCACCCTCCCCACCCCACTCAGCAGCCCCAGCTGAGTGACTGCTCGTCTCATTTTAACCTGAATATCAGCAACAACCTCCCGCTTCACAGACATGTCACGAAGTTTGGCTTCTGTCTCACTAATCTTATTGTCAGCTGCTGTGATGTCACGCTGAGCTTGATCAATCTTGGCATTGTACTGCTGCACTTTGTCAGAATATGTCTTCACCTGAGATTCACAGTTTGCCACCTCCCGACGAGCTGTGTCCGCAGCATCAGAGGCCTGGTCCATTTCCGCTTGACCAACACCAATCATAACTGCTCCTGAAATTAAAGTAGATTGATGATGAAAAAAGAGTTGATAAACTCTGCTCTGGAAAAAGTCCCCCTTTTCACTTCAGACAGATACATACAGTGGTCACTTTATCTTTAAAATAATCAGTACACCAATATCCAGCTGTATTTACTTACCAGCAATCCAACCTGCAAATGGGATGAATGAGACACCAATCCCTATGTTTCGCACTGTCTCTGCTTTATCCCTCTTTGCTCTCATGTCCCTCAGGGTGTTTTCTGCTGAGCGCAGGTTTCTCCTCTCTGTTTCTAGAGCATTTTTGAAATTGCTTAGAGTGGACTGCAGCGATGACAGCTCTGTATTCAATTTATTTAACTCATCAGTTTTCTGTTTTTTCTGCTCTGCTAACTGACTCTGCTCTGCAGTGAGAGTCTCAGTTGCTCTATCCACTTGCTCAAGCTCTGTTTTGGCCAAGCGCTCTGATTCTTCCATTTGCTGCTTCATCTTCTTAATCTGTCGTCTGATATCATCAAAGGTCTGGGATCCAGGAAGGACCATGTCTCCTTTAATATTGAGGAGGATCTTTGAAACAGTGTTGAAGGAACAGAGTCCAATCTTCAGTGGTACAATCAGAGCCTGGGCCAGACACGTCAATTCCACATGCTGCCCTGCAGACCTGTGAGTGCAGAGAGGAAAGGGTTAAAGCAGCTACTTAACAGGAAGAGCAGAGGAGAGTCCACTGCTCAATTCTAATGTTGTTTTTCCAAACAATTCAGTTTGCCAGAGCCACTTAAATTCAGTTTCAATTCAGTAGGTCTAATTAATGGAGATCAGAACTGATCATGATAAAATAAGTGTGCACCCAGACTTTCTCTGAAGTGCTGCAATGGTGAAAGATCAATTCAGTAACGATTAGATAGTGAACTCCGACATTCCGATTCGTACCTGGAGCAAACAGCACGATCCATGAGTACCCCGCACTGACAGCTGAGTACTTGACTTCTGCCAAATGAAAACAAAAGTTTGGTTAGCTTATACCAGAAGAAAATGACAAAATGTAAAACTTCACCACATCTCCATGGGCAGAACCACTCGATCAAAACACAAAAGTTTCACAATTTATATACATAGTACATAGAGTACGTCAGGTTCACTGGACTTACCAAAATTTGTAGTTAATCTCATCAATTATTTTTGCCTTTGGTGCTTGGACCCTGACTGTAATATAAAAAGAATGACTTTAATAAACTCACCGAATCAACCGAAATAACAGATTACACGGTCTGTATGTCTGTAAACCTACCTGTTTAGGGATCCTCTGTGCTTCCCTCTCAGTGCTGATGTTCCAAAGTTACAAACAACTATGTATTTACAGCTAACAGCAGGTGTTAGGGGAGGAGCTGTGTGTGTGTGTGTGTGTGTGTGTGTGTGTGTTAGTTAATGAGGACATAGTGCAGCAATGGGGGCACATAAAGAGGCCCATCATATATTCAGGTGGTTGTCCAGGGAAAGTGTGATTAGATTAGATGGTATTAACTCAAAGTGAAAATGAAAGTATCCAGTATATTTACTAAAGATGTGGCAGCAGTAACGACTGTATGTAGGTTGTCTCTTATGTTGGACTTTGGTCACACTCATGCACACATTGATATTCTTGCTGACAAGGAGATAGGAACAAGACATCAACTGTATAACTTGACATTCATGACACCGTATACTTGTATAGTTTGAGTTTCCTTTGAACCTCTCCACATTTTGCTTTTGTTGGGTTTAGTTAATGCAGGTATTTTGTTTCTTTTTGCAAACACTACAGAAAGTGAACGATCCATCTCAGAGCAGCTTTGCAGAATGAACATTTCACAAAACAAGAGGAGAAAATTTGACAAACTTTCTACAGCAAAACAACTGAAAATTACTGCAGAAAAAAAATCTGCATCATAACTGCTGGTCATTCACAGATGTGTGAAAATGCAATTTACAAACAGAAGAAATACAGTAAAAATGAAAAAAAGAAAGTCAACGCTAATCTGCCAGGTCTTCTCTTTTCCTCTCCCTCATCTTTCTATCTTTTTTTGTACAAGATCAGCACAAATTGATCATGTGACTGAAAGAAGTTCAAGACCTGAGTGTGATGCCAAGATGTTAGGTCTGTATATATAGATGGGAATCTGCTGTATTTGTAATTGATGGATTTGCATGAGTTCAATCAACTGTTTTTCAAAAGCAGTGAAACAAAATACAGGTCATAAATTTGGTTCAATCTACAGTGTAAACTGCTGTTGGCTTTGAACATGAGGTTTTCTGTTTTGACAAACAGTGTGGAAGCAATTGAATATTTAGTAGTTAACATCTGCTGTTTTGGTCCTAGTTGAGCTTGTGTGTAAAAGAAGTTAAAACAAATTTTAAATGTGTTAAATGTATGTATGTTGTATCAAAAGAAGAAGAGATGTGTTAATTTCATAGCCCACACAGGCTGATGTTGTAACTGTGTGAAGAGTTTTAAAAAGTGTAAAAGGTTTTGAAAAATGGGTCATAGCGATCGTAAAAATCTGTTGGCATTGACCTTTTGTACATATTGCAAGATCTTTATAATGATCTTGCAATATACTGGCAATATACTGGCAGTAGCATTAGTGTGTGTGCGTGTGTGTGTGTGTTTTAATGAGGACATATTGCAGCAAAAGGGGCACATAAAGAGGCCCATCATATATTCAAGTGGCTGTCCAGGGAAACTGTGATTAGATTAGAATAGAAAACACTTTATTGATCCCAAAGGGAAATGCATTTGTCTTATAGCTCATCTTCCATTTGCATAAGAATTAAACAGTCTGATGGCTGTGGGTATGAAAGATCTTCGGTATCTTTGTCCTGTACCGAAGAGATAAGTGAAAATGAAAGTATGTGGTATATTTACTAAAGATGTGGCAGCAGTAACGACTGTGTGTAGGTTGGCTCTTAGTTGGACTTTGGTCACACTCATGTACATTGATATTCTTGCTGACAAGGAGATAGGAACAAGACTTCAACTGTATAACTTGACATTCATGACACCGTATACTTGTATACAGTGAATAAGTTATACTTATAATGGCATGTGTAAGTTACCAAAATAAAAACATTTGATGAATAAGTACAAGTGTCATGTGAGGATGGGAGCTGAGAAAACAGAGCAAAGGATGGAGATTAAAAGTATAGGTTGAGGTTAAGGGGTCAAGGGGTTAAGGAGAGCAGAGCAGAGCCCTCAGCTGAGGGCAAACAACAAAACAAAAAAAAAACAGACACATTAACTGAAATTATGTCGCAGTCACTGTTTAAACCATCTTCTGTGTGCATGTGGCCACAGCACCTCATCAGCATCACAGAGATGTCCTCTCTGGCTAAACACTGGGGGGAGTAATGTCTTGAATGATATATCCAGCCCTGGCTCTACATCATCACAACAGGCCTCTTCCATTGCCTGGTGGCGATGTTGGAAGGGGGAGAACCTGAAACCTCGGGTGATTGGTGGACTAATTGTGGACCTCAACAGATTGATAAAAACGTATCTTGTCCCACATGACATCAAATGTAGAGTTCCCTGCCACATTGCTTTGGTCATTAGGAAGGTCCACATCTGTATACTATGTCACTGGTGACTTTGATCATATTAAGTCTTTGTCTGTGTCAGCTCACTCCAGTGGTACCTGGTATCTACCCACAGGTATCAATAAAGTAAATCGACCAGGGTACAAAGAACCTCAATAAAGTGTCATGGTGCCTTTAAAGATTTTTGATCACTGGGCGGTGTCATGTTATATAAGATGTATTGTTGAAGGTGTTGCTACACCCTTAACAGATTTTGTGTTTGTAAATTTCAAAAATTTGACAAAGTTCGTTAGCTTGACCACGTGTTGGCAATGACCTTTTGTACATATTGCAAGATCTGTGTGATAAGATATACTGGCAGTAGCATTAGTGTGTGTGTGTGTATGTGTGTGTGTGTGGACAAGGTGTGATTTGTGGGAACACCCTTAGAATATGTGAAGTTTTTGCTACACATGAAGCATTTTGTGCAAATTTTCGCATGTGAAAAAATAAGTAAATAAATCAACTAACATAAATAAATAACATCGTGTGCACCTATAGTCCAAATTCAACTCCAAATCTAATAGAAGACTTGAATTTAACATTAATGAGACTTAACACCCACCGAAAGAGAGAAAATGGAAAAAATGGAAAATAGTCTACATGGAAAGTTAATCCTGTCCAGCAACATGATACTGTATCTGAGTGTGTAACATATTTACTCATAACAAAGTTTAGATTTAGTCATCCAGTCATGTGATTTCTGGGAAAATGTATGATTACCAGCTACAGGTGGCTCAAAGTGGAAGTAAATGAGCAGCCTGATCTAGCTGGGAGTGGTGCTTGGCAGATAAGCATCAGAGGAGGAGCATGCCTATCACATCTGTATTTATAGAGCGCTTGACATGAGTGCAGCACCTACTTATCGACCAACGCAGAGTCTCTTGCTTCCTTCAACAACAGGAAAGGTATGTGATTGATTGATTTCATCTTATTATAACTTAACTTATGCACATCTAATACAACTCAAACTTTAGCAACTTAAAGCTATAGTGCAGGCAAGAGGAACCTATTGCACAGAGGGCCGGTGTGGCTGCAGGTGTTTGTTCCAACAGAGTCGGCGTCAAGAGCGCATCTAACCGGGGGGCATTCAGTGAATGTGGGGGTCACTTTCTGCCACTCAACAACTCAATATACAATATACGTGATAATATCAGTTTTCTGTCAACAATCAACAAGCTAATCCACGTCTTATACCTAAACATCCAAAGGAGCGCGTTTTCACATACAGTAGGCACCGCATAGTGTACTCGCGAAAAATTACAATTCACACACACACACACACAGCCTCTCTCTTTCACGCACGCACGCAACCATTGCGCATCACTGAAACAAATACTGTAATAGACCACACAGCCAGATGCAGCATGAATTCAGACAGGACAATAACCCATTCAGCTTTAAGTGTCATAAACAAGTATGCCACGGCGGGCAAAATAAGGTAGGTTAAAAGCAGGACTTACCTTTAGAAGAGTTGTATGCAGCGAGTGTGGCCATTGAGAGGATGCACTGTTCAGTCCAATCCACCCCCGTCGGCTCTGGTTGCTTTTGCGAGCTGAAAAACTGTTTAGCATCTTCCAACTCCGTCCCAGTGACACCCACTCGTGACAGGTCCATGATGTGCTTCACAGCACTGACGTCAAGGAAAGCGGTGCCCTCTGGATTTAGCGCAGAAAGCGCACCAGCCAGGTGGGAGTTGCGCTCGCTGAATCTGTGATCCATTTCTCCAAGTGCTGAATCTACGCTGTAACCCTGTCATGAAGTCAGTGTCTTCTCTCTGTAGAAGCTTGTTTATTGGGTCCAGCAGGGCGAGAACAGTGTGGACTAACTTGGCAATGAATTGAAACTGGGCTCGGTCATCTCACGCAACAGGCCTGCAGCTTCCACTCGAGTCTTCGCGCCATAGGCGAGAACAGAGTCAATGTCAGCCAAGAGAGATGTTATTATACTCATTAAATGAGTTTAAAACAACGGACACGGTGGCAAAATGTCCCGTCCATCTCTGCATCTCCAGCAGGCGTTTGACGCGCGCACCCCTGTTGTGCACAGCAATGGTGGGCTTCTTGCAGAACTTGTAAAGGGCGATGCACACATGAAAAAAGTCCTCTACAGCTGTCTCAGCTGACATTGCATGGACTACAAGTAAGTAGTGTGCCGACAACAAAACCAAAATGCTGCACAGTAACTTATTTCGGGGTACATTACTCGCAAATGCCCCCCCATGACGCCGACCCCGTGTTCCAACCAACCAAGAGCACACAGTTTGACCGATCAGTTGTCTGAAGACTGAGATCAGTTGATTGAAGGAGTCACATCTGGTGTGCTGCTGCTTGGTTGGAAAGAAAACCTGCAGCCACACCGCCCCTTTGTGGAATAGGTTCCACATTCATGCTATAGTGCAGGGGTGGGCAACTGTTCCACAGAGGGCCGGCGTGGCTGCAGGTTTTTGTTCCAACCAAGCAGCAGCACACCAGACCTGACTCATTTAATCAACTGATCTCAGTCTTCAGACAGTTGATTGGTCAAACTGTGTGCTCTTGGTTGGTTGGAAAGAAAACCTGCAGCCACACCGCCCCTTTGTGGAATAGTTGCCCACCCCTGCTATAGTGCGTAAAAAAGGGTCATACTGTAATATGTCTCCCTTAAGAGAGTTAACAAAGTAATTAAAAAGTAGTTTCATGAAGTAGAAAAATGTCTCACATGCTCCATTTCTTCTTTTGTAAAACGTTAAATGGCATGGCCAGCCAAACTGCAAAATACAATACATATACTGAAATAAATACATGATTCTTTTTCAATTCTGAATGTCTAAATGAAGAAAGAAAGAAATTTAAAAAAATAAATACATAAACAAAAACATGTCAGTAAAGAAATAACATTTTTCATTATTAAAAGTAGATTCTTGTGTAAAAAATTGATGCTTTTGGTGTGAATGCACTTTCAGAGGGTGAATAACTTCAAACATAGTTTCTCCATTTTTTTTATTACAGTAAATAAAATGGCGGGCCAAGTTGCAAAGACCACTCAAAGTCTCACCACTGCAGCAGAGATGCGAGAAACCACCAGGATGCTGATGCAGCCCAATGCAAACTGGGAGGAGTATCTGACTCCTGCTCCCCTCTCTATTGCCATCATGGGGGAGCTGGTATTCATTGCCTCAGGTGACGACTTCTCCATCAACAAGAACGCCCCTAAAAAAGGCTTCCAGTACATCAAGTACCCAGACTCCTTCAGAGCCTGTCTCATGCAGATCTGTAACTCAGGCTGGCATGCATTCAATCAAGCCCACAAGAATATGGATCAGATCCGCATCCACACAGGAACAGTTCCTGATTACATGAAGGCAGCCATCAACATTCTTTTCAATGCCACCGATGAAGTTATTGAAAACCTCCTGCCAAATCAACTGCAGAACATTCGTGAAATCGCAGACGACTGTGTGGCACTAGCAGACGGTGTTGAAAAGAAGTATTCAGATGTGATCAATTTAATCCAGGAGCTGCTGGAGGCCTGTGTCAACGCTCAACACTTTTATGGAGAAGAGCTGGAAAATGTCAAGATGAAACTGGAAGAGGCCAAACTGAAGGAGCAGACTGCCAAACTTCTGAATGAACGGTCCAAGAAAGCAATGGAGGCCATGGCAAAGCAGGTGGAAGAAGCACAAGACCAATTCAAGCAATCCATGGATTCACTTCCCTCTGGCTGGGAGATGATGGGCATGGATTTAGTTGAAGGAATCACAACAGCCGTAACAGGACTGATGAATGGGCTCACCACTCAAATGACTGGCTCCTACCAGTTAGCAGCTCAATTGTTGACAAAGGAAAACGACCCAGATGACAATGTTGATGGGATCACCCAAATGAAGGCCTGCAGCAGGTCTGGACAGATTCTGAGCCTTGTAGGAACTCTCAAAAAGTTTGTCAGTGGAAATGAAATAGACTGGAAGAACCTGTATGATCAGAAGAATAAATGCCCAAAGAGTAAATGGACCGGGGAGCAATTTGAGAGGATCTCTAAGGAAATGGAGAAGCTGCCAAGGGACAAATCATGTGACAGTGTTTTGTCACTCTGTGCACAGAGCCTCAACATATGTGAAGAGCTGGCCAAGTATACCCCTGGTCAGAACTGGGATGAGGCGACAACTAAACAGCTGATCGAGAAGCTTACGAAGCTGAATGATGAAGCCTTCGCTTTTGACTCCATGAGCAAAGGAACTTTAGGCACTCCAGCTCTTACCCCAAAACCACCGATGATGTTTAAAGCAGAGAACAACAGCTCAGAAAAGAAGTCTGCTGGCCAGAGAGCAGCTGAGACTGCCCGTTTCAAAATAGAGCAGAGCCGAGAACAACTCAAACAAACACGGGAGCAATATGAGAAGTGTGTGGAGAACATGGAGAAGAATGAGAAAGAGCTGAATGAGGTTCTGATTGAAATGCAGAGCTGCGAAATCAAGGAGATCGACTTTGATACCAAGATCAAGATGCTGGTCAAGGGTCTGGACGCCATGGGCAGAGTCAAAGAGCAGTGGGAGAAGATGGTGCGCTTCTTCCAGATGGTCTCCAACATCATCAGTACTAGCCTCAGCAAGACACTGAAAAATTTTGTCAAGACATCAGAAGATACAAAGAAACTCACTTACAATGGGAAGCTCTTCACCAAAGACCTCCTGTACAATCAGGCCTTTCAAGCCTCCAACATTGCCAGCCTGGTCCACATGATCTCAACAACCTACACTGAAGTGTCCAACAAGTACCTGATGGACAGAGTCAGCAGCCTGGGCAAGCTCATGGCCATGGATAAGGACAAGCCAGAGTTTGAACGGGAGCGTCTGAATCTGCAGGAATCCTGCCGGGGTGCCCAGGAAGGGATTCTCCAACTGGTCCTGAAGAACAAGGACGAGTTTGAGAGGAAGACTGATGGCAGGATGGCAAAAATAGAGGGCGAACTGAAGGCTGTTCTGCCGGCTGCTCCACCAGAGGAGACTGAGAGAATCAAAGAGATTGTTCAGGCCAGCTTTAGTGAGGAAGAACAAGCAGATTACTGCTAATATAAGTCAATTGTTTCTCACATGAGATAAAACAAAACAATGAGTAGGTTTGTGGATAATCATGTAATAATCAGAAACACAACATGCCTTCTATTACCATATAATCTTGATAATGTAGCTTTGCTAGTAACTGAAAACCACACACAGTTGTTGCTGTCATTAAGTGATGCTCTTTTTTCTGCTTTGTTCTTTCTTTCCTTATGCTTCATTTTAACAATGTGAAAGTAACAAATAAAATCATGAGCAAAGTTTTAGATAAGTTTGTATGTGTAAAGAAATATATCCTGCTTTTAGAAACAATGTGTCACACCACAGATCTTCATCAAAATATATAAATTATAACAAGACCTGGTCAACAGGAGCTGGATATGATCTATCTACCTTCTATTGAAAGCACTTATGAATTAATCAACATTATAATTACTTAAAAAAAAACAGATTGTGATTGTGATAACATGTGTTAAGTCTCTATTATGCCTGTACTTTTGAGACTCTCAGTGCAAACGCACCATCTGCTTAAAGAGCACAGTATATTAAGAGTATAGTGTATTGTTCTGCATTATCTGCTCTCATTTGTTTGAATAAATTCTTGAAGATGATGGATGCATTTTCTTTTCTATACTGCATGAATGGAAAGTGTCAATTATCTTGATATTTACATACCAAACAATCAATGACTTTGATATTAAGCACATTTTAAAGGCCTTGATATTTAGACTTAAAGTTAGTAGGAGAAGGATTGGAAATCAACTTCATACTGGGTTATTCTGAGATGGAGACTTCACCTGGGGGTTTGTCTGAGTTCAACAGTGGTACCAGGTACCAAGTCCATATGACAAGCACATGTGCATGCTGCACAAATAATATACCAAAGTGCCAAAGCATCATCAACACTAACCACAGCAAGACACTGCACAATTTTGTCAAGACATCTGAGGATACAGAGAAATTCTCATACAATGGAAAGTTCTTTATCAATGACATCCTGTACAGCCAGGCCTTTCAAGCCTCCAACATTGCCAGCCTGGTCCACATGAAGTGTCCAATAAGTACCTGATGGACAGAGTGAGCAGCTTGGGCGAGCCCCCTAGTAGATCTGTATCCACATACGAAGCCATGAGACCATGAGTTTATGCAGGTAAATGAGCAGCAGGTGGCAGTATAACCAAAGGCAGGAGCATTGCTCTCCACCCAGTTCAACTTATTATAAATCGTGTTAGATTTCCTGTCTATGAGGCTTAGACACTTTCCATGTAATGATTTTATCTCTAAGTTCTGGCAAACAACATTATGTGGGCCCCCAGCTCATCATCACTGAAAAGAGGACTTTAACCTGTGTGGATACAGATGAACAAAAGTTAGGTGAAATACCTATTAGGGTTAGAGTAACATTTGGCACTCACTTTTCCTGACTTGTTTTGATCCAGTTTTTTCAGTGACACCAGTTTCAGCATGAACTTCTGAACCTGGCGGTGCTGATCAATAAATCACAGCAGAGTATTATGCATTAGCACAGGTTTGTTCCGGCAGTATTACTCCCTTCTCTCTTCCTATGTCTATTTCAGCCATCTGACACATAGATGATGTTAAGGTTGTGGTTTGGACCACATGTCAGCCCATGACTCAGTCACCGATCACAAATGCTCAACTATGTAATGTGATCTGGCTGGAAACTCACACGAGAATACATTCCACACATTTATCCTTGGGCGTGTGAGTAATGAGGCATGAATATACAATTTGTGTTACGTTACTTAACAGCATATCTTTGTTTCATTTCCTGTAACTTGAGGAAATTATCGGGAAAGAATTGACCAAGGCAAAGCTTTAATTGAGCTGTTGGGGACCAAACAGGATTCCTGAGGTTTAACTTGAATGAATCAGGTGTGTGGTGATTTAATGATTGGCTGGCTGACAAAGTTCTTCTGTGCATTTCAGTCCAGAATGGGACTTTATAACAGTCGTAGCAGGAGACTGCAAAGTGCAAATTGTATTCTAGGGTTTAGAAGAGTCTAGTTTTTGGTGAATTGCTCTTGGGTTTTACACTTATCCTAGAAAATGATCAGTGCTGGAGGCTCAGTGTCCGAAAGTTGCCATCAGTTGTGTTGCATGCAAAACTGAGCTTTGAAGCTGTGGTGCGCAACATCTGTCGACCCCTAGAGCTCCCCTTAGCTCACTTTCTTTGATTGTACTCCTGCTGAACGTCCAGGCTTTTTCTGTGTAGTACAATTAACTTCTTAACCTGCCTTGGGTGCTTCCTTGGGGTTTCGGCGTTGTTTCTACCTGTTGCTAGGAGACTCACTGCTTGTGGAGCTGATAGATTTAATCAGTGTTGTGTTATCTCATCTATGGCTTTGGTGTAACAATGAACATGTAAAAGTTACGCAGCTTTTAAATGATGGCTCTTTTACCAGGAATTGAAATGCAAAAAGTCAATTGCACACCTACTGACCTACGGTTAGTTTTTTGTTTATGTGCTGCTCTTTGACGCAACTGGTCACGTTCCATCACTGTCATCTGGTAAATCACGTGATGCAGGTTTATCAATTGTCTTGCCAATTGTTTGTTTTTTTTCTATATCAACATTTATCTCAAAGTATTTCTGTAGCTGCCAAGTTACCATTTAGGAGAAGATATTCTGCAGAGCTGGCTGATCAGTTTTCACTGGAAACATCTACCATAGAAATAGATGTAAACTGTTGACAGTGAGCTCTGTGGACCAAACAAAGCAACAAGGAGACAGTTTCCCAAACAGACACTGCTGTTTAATTTCTCTGTTCAGTGCTGTGAACATCACAAATAAACCTCACCTCTGTTTTATGGATATAGAGGCAGAGAGACATATGGGTATCTCAAAGGGAACCTCAAATTTATTGGCATGGATAGAAACCACTACTAAGTAACAAACGTATTTTTTTTTTTTTTTTTTTTTTGAAGTGACCCTCGTCATCAATCAAAAGTTACAACAGGGGAATCCCAAAGAAACACAGAATATATTGAGCTGGCAAATGCTCAAATGTGAGTCTTTGTTGATACTGATGCTGATGACCCGCAGTCACTGAGGGACATTGGGCTTAGACATGTGCAGGAAAAATACTGTAAAAGCTGCATGAGCTTGAGTGAGGCGTAGCGCTCCCTCTTCTTCTGCGGTCTGTCAGCGTAACCTCGTCTAATTACTTTAACAGGCTCCACGGCGGAGCCCAGCTGAGTTGGAGCCTCCTCAGAGGCTGAAATCTTGAATACTCACCAAGGAGCTTCAACCCCATCGTACCTCTTCCTCTTTCTCCTCCTCCTCCTCCTCCTCCTCCTCCTGGGACCAAACAAGACTGCTCTCCTACATCTCCGCAAACAAGGTCAAGTATATTTCAGGAAGAGTCATGGGAAAAGCTCAAACAAATAAGAGCACCACATGGCCCTTTTATTTTTCATCTGGGGTTGATCTCTATGATAAGATTTTAGCAGCCTGTCAAGAGCCGGCTTGTTGCAGAGAGTCAACACTAACACCGGGTCATAAATGAAAGCAGGAAGTTGCAACTAATATATATCATTGCCTGGCAGAAACATTTCTCAATTGATGAGGGAACACCGCAGGCCTGGAGTGAGAAGAGCAGACATATCTTTACATTACATTACCTGTCAGGGCTGAATGCACATTTAAATCCATCATATTTCATCTTCTATACACACACATTCACATACTCATTATACATCTAAACATTAATTCATACTTAACGTTTTAAATATTATTGCATGGATTCCTGTATTTCTGTCTAATAACAAAGATTTTCTAGTCATCTCAAAGCTGAGTTAAAGCTGTGTCTGTGAACACTGGAGAACCAGAATAAACCAATAAGTAATGTAGTCCAGAAAACGTTGTCCTTTTAGACCAGTGTGTCCTGAACTACATCATCTTGTCAGCTGGTCCTCTGCTCCCTCCAGCTGTCACGGACACTAGCCTGGCACAGCCTCCACATAAACACAATCAGAGCAGATCAGTACAGAGGTTCTGAACTGTAAATATTTATGCAGATTATGTAAGTAATAGTAAGGGAAAGTCTTCATGGGACTACCCTCATAAAACCATCTTTGGGAAAAGGGCTTTTCAATAGAAGTTTTTTTTTCCTGACTTGTGTTTTCTCTCAGCTCCTTTATCTCCACTTTGTGTGGTTCTTTGTCAAAATGTACGACAAGCACATACAGGGATAGTTCGTCAGTTTAGAAAATATAATTTTTTTTGCTGAGAGCTAGATTGATACCACTTTCAAGAGGCTGTTGCCAGTAGCTGGTTAGCTTAGCACAACAAACTGGGAAAAGCTAGCCTTGTTGATTTCAGCACTGTTGTATCTTGTTAGTTTAATCGATACAACAATAATAAAAAAAAGTGTGTAAATAACACATTTTTCACATTGTGGTGGTTTCTGCCCCTGGCCAGTATGAAACCACAAGTTCTGCTCCGCTTCAGTAAACAGCTGCTGACTGCAGCTTTATATCAACTGTGAATGAAGAATGAGAGTGGTATTGATCTTCTCATCCAACTCCAAACAATAATGTCATAATAACTCCTCTTCTGCACTTCCTGAGAATGTGCAGACAATTAATCTGACCTTTGTGACTTGTGACCTTTTAAAATGAACCAGAGTTATATTGTGATTCCTCCTTGCTGTTAACAGAAAAGTGTAGTTAAATAATATATATTTTTGGAGCAGGCCACACTGTTGCATCACAAGCAAGAAGGTTTTATGTTTGACTACTATAGGCCTGGGGCCACTGTGTGGAGTTTGCGTGCTTTCTCTGTGCTGGAGTGAGCTCTCTCTCCAGGTTCTCCAGCTTCCTCCCACAGTTCACAATAGGTGCACTGGTGTTATATTATGCTGTATGTATGAGGTTTATGATGCATGTTCTGTTCATGTAGATACATTCTCCATTCGTCATTTCATAATTGCACCATGCACTGTTTTATGACATTGTTTATTGCATGTACACCAGTGACAGTTTATGCAAGATGAAAAAGAAAATGCATGTTTACATACAAGCAGCAGGTTGCAGGAAAAGAAGAAAAGCAGTTTTACAAACTGAAATCTTCTAAAATCTTGAAAAAGAAGAATGAAGTTTTACGTTTTGGTGTTATAAACGGGTGGGTTATCACCTTCATGAATGAACACATGGCTTAATTTAAAGGTATATATGTTTACAATATTTCATTCTTTTTCTGATGTGCAAACCATATAAAATTAAGAAAAAAAAAGTCATACAAATATAACAGGACATTTATGCAGAATTTATACAAACATTTCACTGTGCTAAAGGCTGATAGGAGTTTTGAGCCGTAAATACTGAGCTGGGTATCAGCTGTACACTGTGAGTGAATTTGCGATACTGCAGTGTTCATGTGCAAAGCTGAGGTTTGGAAGTTTCTCTGCTGCTGTCAGCAGTGTTTGACATTTTTGCCACTTCGGGTGCAGGTGCCACAGGTGTAGTTATTGCTGGTCAGTCATCGTTGTTGCAGTCTGTGCACAGAATCAAGTCACGGTCAGGGAAGAAGCCAGAGCCCACCAGCCCCACAGAGCAGCGTGAGCACTTGAAGCATGGCTGGTGCCACTGCCGGTCCTCAAAAGAAACATACTTTCCATCCCCGAACCCTGCAATAGCAACATACAACATATGAGTGACTAATGAAGGAATGTTTAACTGGGGACAGGACATAGAGTTTAATAAGAGCCTTGCAACATTCAGGAAATACCATAAATGAATTCCAGATAACATCAACATTTGGCAGTAACAATAAGAAAACATTGCCGGTTTTGTGTATCTGCTGGTATTAAGTTCAGAGTTCATGTCTACTGCTAGAAAGCAATTGAATGAAACCACTATTGCTGAATTGTGCCTTCTTCAGTCTCCTTCTCTTCTATATTCATTAAGACCACATACAGTGTTATTACAGCATGTGGTTTGTTTTGAGTAGGATGCTTTTTGTGTTGCCAGCTAACCTTAACCTTAGCCCTTTAAAGTGGCTACCAGTAATAGCTTGTTGTTAGCTTCCTTAAGCAGCAAATTTTCCACTTGGATTCAGCCTCACCTCTCGCCTCTCATAGTGTCATTCTCCCATAACACATTGTTGATTTTAATACACATGATGGATTCTCAGTAAACACCTGAGCATGTGAAGTCACTCTTTTCTATTGAATATTTGCTGCTGTTTCGTGTTAACTGTACAAATGAGTCACATCACCTGCTGGCTTTTACTGTGAAATCCATTCTAAGGACAAGAGGAAAAACCCTATTCAGCACAATGAGACGGCATTTGCAATCATGCAAACTACACAGAAAGGATCAGAGGCAAGATTTAAAACCTGAGCATCACCTGCCTGCCTAAACCTGTTTGTTACAGATTATTGCTTTGGTATTTGAGCCTTTACTGATAGTAGATAATCAAGACAAGCAGGAGCCATGAAGAAAACCTAAGATGCTAAGGAACAAAAAAACACCCATGCCCAAGATCAACTACGCCTGTCTGCTTTACCTACCTGTAATGGCTGTGTTGCAGCCAGCACACTTTTTGGCATAGAGGCTGCTGAAACACTTGACGCAGTACGGACTTTCCCCTGCGAGGTGAAAGGTTGACCTGCCAGAGGAGCTTTGCAGCCATTGCAGAAGAAACACTCCTTGTGCCACACCTTGTCCTTGTAGGTCACCCCTCCTTTAGTCAGAGCCTGCAGGGCACAAACATAGGCTGTCTATGTAAAATGTGTCAAATGTACCTTCGTTATGGTGTGTGGTGCATCTCTTGTCTCTGTATCATATTTATGGTCAACATCAGTCTCATCGAAGCTCTGCCCACCTTTTTGCAGTGGCTGCACTGAGGAGCAACCCTGCCCTCGTAGCACGGCACGCAGTAGTGGTTGTCCTTGTCTGGGATGAAAGCCTCAGCACCGATCGGCTTCTCGCAGCCATGACACGCAAAACAATCCTCATGCCACGTGGAGCCGTTGTACTCCAGCAACCTTGATCCTGTCAAAGAGGAAAAGAGAGGGAGTGAGGAACAAGGAGAAAGTGGAAACTGGCATTCCTTTGATCTCTGGCCTGCTCTGTTGTAACTATAAAGATCTGATCGTGTTCACACAAACACTGAGAAGGCCCAAAGTGAAAATTCAGTGTGATGGCTAAACCTGTTCCTGCACTACAGTCACCTAAGCTTATCTCTCATCAAACCAATCTGACAGGCTGTAGCAAAGCAATGCGAGCACTGCTGCACAGCATCCCAACTCATTTTACAGTTTTCACTTTTTCATAAGTGGCAGTTAGTCCACTCCCACGGGTGCATGAGAAACACACGCCTCACTGGAGAGGTTTATAGAAGCCAGGAACCAGTTGTCCTCATGAAATTGGATGTCAAATCCTTTAATCACTGGCCTTGTTTTACAACTTTTGGGACCTGAAGTGAAGACCAAAGGCATGACGATGTTTTGAACTTGAACTTAGGGGAGAGGGCAGCAACTTTTAAAGGCATTCCAGGCCGAACAGAAACTGAAGAAAATAACTGCTCAGTGCAGAAAAGTTATAATAATCCCACAGTACCCACAGGCCTGGGTAATTTTCAGTCATCCGACACCACTGCTGTGCTCGTGTTGTCACAGCAGCCAGCGCTGAAAAGTCTGCTGGGAGAACTTTTCACCAGAGCAAGGAAGCAATCACTGTGTCACATCTTAGCTGTCACACTCTGCTTCACAAAAACTCATTGGCCTCTTTACTCCTGCATAGACAGGGTGTGATCCTCTTGACTGCTGATGTATGCTTACTGAGTGTTTACTGTCTGCGAGGTGCTGCGTGGACTTCTTGCAGTCTTTCTTGTCCCTACCTGGCATGACCGTCTTGTCGCAGGCCACACACTTGGAGGAAAACTCGTTGCAGAAGCAGTCGCTGCACACGAGCGCATCATCCTGGCTGGTGAAAGGCTCGTCGGCCAGTGAGCGGTCGCAGCGGAAACAGCGAAAGCAGTGCTCGTGGTAATGTCTGTTCTCATAGAAGAGCTCCTGGAGGAAGAGGGGAGGGTAAAAACCTGTCAGAGTGGACGCTTGTTAGAAACTCAAAACTCGCTGTTCACAGGGAGACTCCAATCAGTACCTTGCGTGCTTAATGAAGACATCAGGGTATATGGATTAGTGACAGGAAGGAAACCTATAGCCCCAGCCCTTTGACTGTTACAATATATTGTTATTTATGGTCTGTAAAAACCTCTCATTGGATTAATTATCAATACCAAACATATAGAAAAATGCTGCTTCATTTGAAATCCGAACACTGTGTCCTGAACTGGAGGTCAATAAAAACACTTGATATGTTATTGTTCCTCACAGGGAGCCTCTGTTTGCTGACTCCCCCCCATCCGCTCGGAGGTCAAAGGTCACGGTCAGCCACAGGATTCAGTTTCCCACACAATTAGTACACACAACCCTTCAGTGCTTTGTAAGTTTGCCAGCATGAGAGCCTTAAGCCTTCCCTCAGCCCTCCAAACACAAAAGAGTCGGCAAAGGAGATAAACGCCAGAAAAATACTTTTATATAATATTAATAATATTTTCTTAAAAATTAGAATAACCCACTCTTGCACTTTACACTTTAATGCCTGCTTGGGTTCCAGTTCATCTGCAGTTCAGACAAGCTTTGTGATAAATGGTCCCATTGAACAGAGCATGAAAAACATATTTTTGAGGAATTTGGTTTTCACAGTAAAAGAAACAAGTCACGGAGAGGGGTGAGGACGACGGATGGGGGTGAATGTTGTTACATCTCGTGCGGGGGATGGACGGCCAAAGCAAGCAGCGGCATAATTCACTGCCAGTCCCTCTCTGAGGAGTCCATAATTCACAGGACACCGGTGGCGTCACTGGGTGTTTCCGTCAGCTCAGTGTGTTTAATTCTCACTGACTGAGGCTGAGTGGAGAGCTGAAGGGGAGTACAGACAATTTGCTGCTCTGTAAGAAGAGTTATGATTTCTGCGATTACCTCCATCCTTTTCTTCATTACAATTAGACATAACCGTTATTATATAAATTGAATAAAACATTCTGCAGGCAGACTGGCCCCTTGTAATAGTATTTATGTGCCTATTTTGAGACCAAATTAATTACATATAACTAGAACCTAGGCACTTTTGGGGCACTTTCTGAATAACATCTCCTGATGCAGCATTTGATATTTACACTAAGGTTCCTACAGCACTGATGTTCCTCAGTAGCTGAGTCACTTCGCATGAAAGCGATCAATCAAAAAATACAAATACTTCAAATTAAGGAAGTGCACTTGGTCGCTTTCATACCTTGGCATTGTGGCTGATGATTTCTTTACATTCCTGGCAGGTGTGGGCGTGCAGGCGGTCGTAGCAGGGGATGCAGTGGGGGTTGTCCTCCACTTGGATGTACTTGCGTCCGTACAGGGACTCGTTGCAGTTATGGCAGTCGAATCGGTCACTCATAGTGTCTTTTTCTTTCGTTTTTTTCAGGATGACACCCTGCAAAAACAGAGAAGTGACACAAACAGTTCAGCATTTGGTATCAGTCAGAGGACAGAGCAGGAAGGAGGAGGAGGAGGAGGAGGGAGGAAGAAGAATAGATGGGAGGCAGACAGATTCTGGACGTAGAGCTGAGAATCAAACATCAAGTTAAAAGTATCATGACACAAAATGCACTGAAGGGGTTTTACAGCCAATAACATAAATGACAAAGTATCGTTTTATATCTGTGTTCGTGACCTTTAGAAATCAGTGGTTTATTCCCTTCCTATGCCAATATTTACTGGCTTTGTCTTAGTACATTATCACCTATACGATCATTCTTTTATCTTAATGCGCTGTATCATATTTAACATCAACACAAACACACATGTATATCAGTGCATCTCTGCTTAAACTGGGTCAGTTAATGTGGAAGAAGTAGAAACACTATTATGACAAACATCATGGTGTAGTTAAATGATCCTGATCCAAAGACGTACAGAAAGATGCATGAACACTTTAAGTCGATGAGTTGTGGCTGTTTCGCAGTGAAGAAAACAGGACTGTAATGATTTAACTGCTTCTCCCATTTCATCATTACTCACTAACCAGTGAGGTCTCGTGATGTCAGCGGCTCGCTCCCTCTCATTCTTGTTGTATGAAACCCCCTGTGGCGGTTTGACATTCAGAAAGAACAACTAAACAATATTAATTGTTGGGAGCTGAAACGAAGCAGCATTCTCAGTTTCAAAGGCGCTCTCCAGGGCTTTTCCATCATCTGTGTTTGGCTTGCGCTTTAAGGGACAATACCACACGTTTGTCTTGTTTTTACTTCCTTTCTCATGAATACACTACTTTCTTTTTCAACTTTATTCAACTTCAAATTCCTGTGATCATGTCTGTGAAAGCTCCATCATCAGCTGTGAGTGTTTTTGAGTGAAAAATCACAGATTTTAAAATAATTCCCAGTTTTTGCTTTTTAATTTAAAACTACTTGAGGCGGCCTATTTCTCTCTGAGAGCAAAAGCTGATCCTCAGCCTCAAACAGAACAGTATCTCCCTGGACATTTCTTAATTTCAGCAGCATTTCCTCCAACAGCACAACATATTTTCTCATAAGAATCTTTAACTGGGATCCATTATGACTCAAATCTCACTTGTCTCATTATAAGATTTTTTTTTTTTTTTTTGCATCTTGCGTGTCTGATACAAAACACAGTCTGGGAAATGGGTTTGTTCTCCAAACACTAACATCAAAATGTGTCCCTTTGTGTTAAAATTCCTTTTCATGGACAAATATGACGACAGGAGATGCTTTTGATTGTTTTCGCTAAAGATTCTTTGGCCTAAAATCACTGTAACTGAAAACCACACACCAGCAAGTGAGATATAAAAAGCTCCGCTGACACAACTAATGATATTTGTGTTTGAAATTGATAGTTATGATTGAAAACAACAGAGTCACAAGGTCTGGTGCAAAAATGACACCACTCTAGCTAACATAAGTATGGGTTCATTGTAATTTGTAGGTGGAAAGACGTGTCCAGTTAAAACACTGAGCTACTTCTGTTACTGTATATAATGTGTTTCAACATCCTCTCAGTAACTACATGTCACTGCTTAGACTCCAGGTCACACTGAAAACAACGTTTTGTCAGGAAGTTAATCAAAGGACCATGACGAGGCCACAAGAAGATGAAGAAACAGCAGAAAAGGCCTCAAAGACACGAAATGACCACATGACCACAGAGAAAAACAAAATGACCACACAGGAATAGAAAATGACCACAGACACGCAGAGGACGACCACAAAGAAACAGAAAAATGACCACGGAGTGACAGAAAAAGACAATGGAGATAGACAATGACCACAAGAAACGACCACAGAGACATAAAAAATGAACTAAAATTCAATGATTCAACCTGGAGAGAAACAGTCACCACGCAGGCACAAACGACCTGCAAGAGACACAGCACAGTTTGTGGCCGCTAGTGGAGCAGAGGAAGGACAGGTGGAAACAAAACCAGGCACACGGACAAGAACATCATCCCACCATTATTACTGAAGACAGCGAGGTATTAACAGAGTATGTGACCCCTTGTTCTGCAGCGGCAAAGGGAAATGAGCGAGGAAATGATGTGTGGGAGGTTAAAATACCCTCCTGTGGAACAGACCTGGCAGGGCTGAGCTCAGATATACACAGTCAGGGTATATGTTCATGCTCAGGACTGTGGCGGTCTGGATCACTGAACTTATAAAGGCGGACAGTTTAAATATTTCACTTGGAAACAGTTTTTGTTTACAATGCCCACTTCCCCCGTCCTTATTTTGGGCGCAGACATGTTTCTATACTGTCAAAATGTCAGAAAAGAGGAGGCCAATTCAACAAAGAGCAGCTGAGAAACCCTGCTCCCTGAGGGACAGAGGAATGATCTGACCCCCCCGAACACCCCTTCAGCACTGGAAGACGTCATCGGTTCAGTAGAAATGACGAGAGGTCGGTGCAAACTAATGAAGGCCATTTGGTCTCTCAGATAAAGATTAGTTGTGGTTGAGTATTAAAGCTGGTGAGAATTAAAGCCTTTTTTTTTTTTTTACAGGTACCGCGCTTCATGCTCCTTTAACCTTCAAGTATTTGCATCTGCTCTGTTGAGGAGTCATCGTGAAAGTGCAGTTTACATTCCTCATGTCTGACTGCTATCAAACATTTTGTTTCTAATAACCAATGATGCAGTAATTTTCAGATAAACATAACAAAGATAAACACAGTCTGCTCTCAGTCATGTCCTACAGCTGATGCCAGATGCACAAACTCCCTCTCCTCCAGGACTCGGCCCTCGACTGCGTCTCCCAACGCCATGTTAGCACAAAAACTGAGGACGCCTCTTCGTGCATCCCCTCCCCTGCAGATAACAGCGCCGGCTGCTTCCTCAACAAAACATGGTATAGGGAAAAGCAAATTGAGACAAAACATCACATCCCACGTCTGTTTTCTGTCCAATTGCTTGTCCTGATGGGGAAATCAGTCCAACTTCCCTCCACAAAAACATCTTAAGAGGTTTGGTTTCTATTCTCGTCCATCCACGTCCACGATGAATGCCGTGATAGAACAATGGCTTTCCTTCCTGATATAGTCTTCTGAGTTTTGTGCTTTATGTTGCTCTTCCTGAGCCACAACATCTGTGAACATGTTCTGTGATCTCCAGCTGTTCATTCAAGCTAATTCTCTAAGAGTGAAGAGTACCCCCCCCCCCCAATAAGAGGGAGGTGTTCATCTTTCTTTTTACTCTCATTCTCAGCCAGAAGAGTAAAGTAAAGTGTGATGTAATCTAAATGTGCTTTATGTTTACTTAAAAAACATCACTTTGGTGAAGTAAATGTAACCTGTGATGGTTGGGGAGTAGAGCACGGTGCTTGTCTTTTGATGGTGACTTATGTAACTTCAGTTTTTATGGACTGTTAAAACATTTTCCCACCCAATAAGTTAACTGACTTCTTAGCAGCCAAATGATGCGGTAGGTTTACCTCCGAGGGCGAAGTCGTGTCTGTGGGCAGGAAAACAAAACAATGACTCCATCCTGCCCTAACATATCATTTGAGATGTGATCTGCAACCTGTCTCTTTAAGGTTATGACCGACTTGCTCACAATGCAAAATAATTGCCTGGTAAGACCCAGCTCATCATCACTGTCTGATATTAATGTCAGCTGATTTACAAGCTGTCAAGCACCTGGTTTAGGAGGCATTCACTTTACTCCACAGGTGTCGTCTTGGACCGCACCCAGAAATACTTGTCACCCTTGTTCTCTTCACGGCAAGACATTAAACCAAACACTCATCCGTCCTGTCCAAGTACTCTCAAGTAGCACCGCTGAAGCTATTTAAAGCCACAATTCACCTTGATGAGTGGACATGTTGAATTCTTCGCTGACCTGGTGAGAGATTTACCACAGTCACTTGGCTGCTGTGAGGGCTTTGTAGCAGCAGCCAAATGGCAACTGTCTCCCAGGAATCAGCCACCAGGGCTCCTGTCTCATGTCCCTTCATGGCTCGTTGCTGTTGTTTCACTCCTCAACAACCTGACAGCCTGTAACGACCGGAGCCAGGAACTCTGCGAGCCATCAGAGCCCTGCTGGGCGTTAGAGTTTATTTTCCCAGAGGAGGAATTTAGACTGATGTGTGAGGTTTACAAACCAGATTATTCCATGATGAAAACCGCTGTCACACGCAATACAAAAAAAAAAAAAAGCAACGGGACAAATATGAAGGTAAATTTTAAATCTGTCACAGCCACAAAATATTCATTCATGCCTCGGAGCCTTTTTGGGGGTGACGTTATTGCATTCCTGCTCTAAAACAGGCACTTCAATCTGAGATACACAACCTCCAAGTTTGTTTTAAGAGCTCTTTTTTAGGTCCCTCTGTTGTTTCAACTCAAAATCACTGCTTTCTCTTTTGCTGTCGCTCCAAACTAAAAGACTGATGCAGAGCAGTTAAAGCAGGAAAGTGGTGTTTTTTAGTAACACTAGTGGCTAACCACTTTGGTCCAAACTTCCTCTCATCTGATCCTGCGGTTTGCAATGAGATTTTGTGCAAACATTCAACATCCCCAGATGATGTATCACAGTTATGCTCCTCTGATGTTGTTTCCCCTCTTTTGAGTTTTGAATGGATTGTCATTAAGCTTGGTGCAGACATTCATGCTCCCCAGAGGATGAATCCTACCTATCTGATGATGACACAACCTGCTCAAAGACTTCACTTAGATGTCTCAAAATGTCTAGAAGAGAGATCGGCCTCAGCATCGTCTTCTTTTTTTTTTTTTTGCTGAGTGTTCGTAGTTTCTTGAGAGACTGTGCTAGAGAATCATACATTTAAGAAAGGGTTCACAAACAATAGTGATGATTTATGTCTGTTTGGAGCAAAAGGAGGAAAATGTTACTTGATAATAAATTAAAATGATGCTATGAAGTCTGGTGGATGATTTAACACACGAGTCCACTGTTTTGTTTTGTTTTTTTCTTAGTTGCAGAGTAACAGTGAAGACACAGAGAAATCATGTTGGTAACTTGTCAAACCAGACCTATATCTCGTTTGGTTTGTCATTTAACTAAACTGGCTAATTAGCATACTAAATGCAGTGAACTATTTGCATCACATTCTCAGCGTTGAGCATTTTTGAATGCTGGCAGCAAACGCAGCACTTGACTCTGGTTACGTCTGAAATCACTCCCTTGTTTAGGACACTTTTCAAGGACTATTTTGCTTCCTGCTGTAGTTACACTACTGCTGTTTCTGCATCTATGACTTGTGACAAAATATATTTCATATTCTGTATTAATTGATGCATTTTGCCCTGTTTAACTTATAATAACCTCTTTCTTCTGCACTGTATTGGCCACACGCCATTTAATTAAAACGAAAAACATGTAACAGTGTTCGTTTTTAATTAACCCTCTGCTTTACTGGTTGTTCCCCTTGAAAAGGTTAAGGCTGTTTTAATGGCCTCTCCAGGACAGAACAGTCCTCATATTGTGCGGCTCCTGAGTTACACAACCTGGATTTGAGACATGGTGAATGAGAATATTGACAGCAGCACAATGGTCTGTAGAAAGTGCTATCAAGAGAGGAGCCATGCAGCTCTGGAGGAAAGTGACACCCTTTTGCTTGCAGCTATAAACTGTTGCAGAAAAAAAAAGCAAAGAAAAGAAAAACAAGGCCGGTCTCTCATGGCCGTCAGATGACTGCGCTCTCTTTCATCCCCCCCGTACAGAGAGGCTCAATGTGGTGTGGTTTCCTGCTGATCACAAGGCGAATTTCAGCTGCACACATGAGAAATCAAAATGAACATACAATTGTACATCTTGTTTTCTGTGATTAAAGATCTCATCAAGATAAATTACTCCCTGCTGTTTTCAACACTGATGATATTTTGAGAGACTGAGCCGCCACAACTGGAACATCAAATCTGGTTAAGTGCGAGTCAAAGGTTCAGCTGTGTTGCTCAGACTGTGCTTCACATGCTCCTGACATTAATTATCCGATCAGAAAATCGGATCAGTATGCTTATCACGATCATTGGTTAATGACACATAACTGTCATATCAAACTGATGACATCAAGTGAGTATAACTCTTAAAGATACAGTGACTGTGTGCTGTGTTTTTTGGTTTCGTAAAACTTCCTGCAGCTCATAAAGGCCTGTTTAAGCTGCACAAACAAAAGGAACACACAGTGTGCATTTTTATGCCTGTGTTTAAAGATCTTATCGACATAAATTGCTCCTTTCTTCTTAAAATGCTGATGATATCCTGAGATACTAACTCTGCAGAAGTCTTAACATGATTTTTGTTGTTTAAACAGAAAAACATCTGAACTTTGTTGTAAGAGAAATCGGTTCTTCTGTGCTGAATTCCACTTTAAAATAATATGATCGGTATCATTGGATATTAATGACACATGACCTGTTACACTAAGCTCATAACATTTGGGAACAAAGTACCTTTAAAGACAGACTACGTGTCTGGCTTTGGTTTATGAGTCTCCAGCTGGCTGTTTGTTTACTCTGTGAAACAATGTGGTCTCCAGCTGCAGCTTCACCTCTGCTGCTGCTGCTGCTGCTGCTGGTGACTGAGCTGATAAACAGCTTTTAACCTTACATTCATTTCTGTCATTTCCTAGGAATTTCTGCAGTTTCCAGGAAAGAATGACAGAAAACTTAAAGGTAAATGTGTAACAGGGAGGTTATTATGGGTATGGTCCAGTTGTTATTGTGAGCTCGGGTAAATCTGGATCTTTCCTCACATAAAAAAAAGAGCAAACTGCATCTGCTGAAGGAGAATGAGATGCTGCTGAAAGCTCCAGTTTAGAGTAAGAAAGCAAATGTTTTGTCAAGAAGGATCTTTCATGTTCAATTTGTTCTTTGTATTTGCAGCATTGCATCAAAAAAAAAAAAAAAAAGCACAGATCTTGTATATTTAACTGCTCTGATTCATAATTCACTGTAATTATCTGATTAGACGTGTCCCAACTGAGCATTTTCCCACTGTAACGCTAATGCTAACAAGCTGATCTCTTATGTTCACCATCTAAGTTTGTTGGGTTAGCATGCTAACTGCCACTAAACACAGAGTAAAAGCTAATTGGAAGTAAGAATTGCAACCAGATGACGGTGCTTAAGGAAAAAGTCTGGGATCTTTAGACTTATTCCTTTGAGGACAATGAATGTCAGTACAAATTTCATGTGTGGACCAAACTGGACCAACAACATCACTATCCAGAGCTGAGCTACCAGCTTATCTCAAATATATCCACATGTATCTGGGAAGGATTGAGAAAGTCCTCGAGGACCGTTGAGTAAAAAGATGATAATCAAGTGTGTTCATGGAGTCTGTGAAAATAAAGTATCTCCAGTGAAGTTACTTTTGGCATCTACACTATTGCACTTGGATTGGACTTGCAGGCAAATGCTGACCAATGCAAATAAACAGCCGTCCTGATCTTAAACACTGACAACTATCATACAGAACAAACACACATGTAAACATATTGTCCCTTCAGCTGCCAGCTGGCTGCCGTCCAGTTCAAGTCCTGGTGTTAATGGTAACTGGTGTTTATTTTCTGAGAAAGTGCTGGGCCTGCTGTCTCTGTTTTATGTTTGCTGCTGCATTTATTTGTCTTCATCTTTGTGCTGGAGAGACTCAGAGCAGCTGAGGGCTGGGATCCCTCGACAAACAAGTCATAGTTAGCAGGTCGAAACTCAGAAAAGGCGACAAGTACTGATGCTATGATGACTGTGTCTGAGGTTTTGACCAACTTTAGATGTAGCTGTACAGACAAAAACCTCAAACTGTAGTAGTAATCTGAGAGACATGTTGGAAAATAAGAATCTCTGTTTGACTATTAAAACCATGGGAAGCAGCTGGTTAACTTAGCGTCAAGGCTGGAAACAAGTAGTGAAAAGTTAGAAAACATGGCTACTAGCACTTCTGAAGCTCATTGGTCCATCCAAAGATGGTGGAGACCAAAAACAATGCTACGAGTGTGAATGTCGGACTTACATTTAACAGGTTGACTCATCAGGTTCACCATATCAATTTAAGATGCAATGATGTGAACTCATTTCTGCAGACACCCCAAGTGGCCAAAAAATAACAAACAAGATCATAAATGTAAGGTATTTCCCAAACTATTCCTTCAAGTCTTCCCAGGCTGTATAACAGGAAGAGGAAATGGAAAAGACAACGCTGTGAGTGAGACTGACTCACGAGACTCTCATCATGTCCTGACAGTCTGGTTTTATGACCATCAGTCATTTGGCAATCCAACATCATCACCCTTTAACTGTTTTATTTGTCTCGAGCTCGTCCTCAGTGATTGTACACAGGCCCAACCTTCGCCCAACGCAAGAATTTCAGAGGAATGCAACTGTGGTCAAAACGTGGCAAAACGGCGTGGTTTCAACACAAGAAGAAGAAAAGATTTCTCTCTTCCACCCCCTGTTTTCTAAAAAAGACCAATGTCAGGAATTACTTGAAATAAAAATAATTCACACACACACACACACACACACACACACACACACTCGTTTACGTTTCTTTAGGGAAAGCAACCAGAGCTGAATAGTTTCATTGAATGTATTGATTTCACCCAAATGGATTGGAACATTGTGGTGGCGTATGGGGATGGTGGTGTGTGGTGATGGAAACTATGAGCGATGCTGGGGGAGGCGGGGGATATGTGTGGGGTGGTTAGGGGTTGGGGGTTTGCTGAGTCTCCGGAAACAAAATTTTGTAATCTGTAGACATGACATCACTCTAACTCAATGAGACTGAATGGCTTCTTGACATGAAAGAGGGACTTTGTGTGAAACATGTCTGTATTACTGTCTTTATTATTATTATTTTGGGATCCACATCCGAGCCAATTCAAGTCGCAGGGGGATTGTTTCCTCAAAGGTCTCCTTGTTCTTCTTCTCATAAATCCCACTTCAAAACGGGGCTGCAGCAGTTATCCACAGTATCAGTTACTCACTTTAGACCCAGCTCAGCCCCCCCCCCCCCCCCCCCACCCACCCCCACAATAACATCCACTATTTCCTCACTCTAAAGAATGAACATCCTTTCTGGTGCGTCCTGGATTAGGAGGGGGTGGCGTGGGGGAACGGTGTTTCTCAGTTGAGATGGGTCATCTGGGTACACTTTATCATCTTATGTCATATAAATATATATATATCAGTAATCAATTTTGGGGTTGTCAGGTGGCAGTACAATAGAGGCTGTTTGGTAATAATGTAAGCAAACAAATCTATAATTGATTGGCTTACACTCCAGATCCACTGCAGCACGTTTTCATGAGCAACCATGTCCAATGATCTGACATTTTCACAACCTGGCAACCCAACATTGGCTTCACAGATCAACAAGGCTTTGTTAGCCCTTGATAAATCCACTATGGATCCCTCATTAAGGACACCTCAGAGGAAACATGTACCGATGACTGTGTGCCAGGGGTGTGAGAAAAACTTGGAGAGAACAAAGTTCACTGCTTGTTTCCTCAATAAAGGGACGTATAGCTCAGTATGTAAAGGTATCAGCAGGTGAGGGTGTGAGGAAGCCTCAACAGGTTGCGCCCATGCTAAACACTCACTCACATCACACCGCTCTCATTCACACCTGTGCCCTATTTCGTTATGAGGTCAAGCCGTAAATAAATGGACACGTACCGGTCGTTGCGCATCAGCAGAGTGTGTGTCTCTGTGGGATGGCAGCAGCTGTGTTCGTCTCTGCTGTAAAATGACAGAAAGTTAAAAAACTAAAAGAAAGAAAGAAAGAAAGAAAGAAAGAAATCCTCTGGACCCCTCCGAGTTGGGACTGACGGGTTTCCACTGACTGAAGCGTCTGTGCCTGGTGCGTAAAAACCGGAGCGCTCTCCGTCAGACTCCGCCCCTTCCCTCCTCCTCCTCCTCCTCCTCGTGCGTCCACTCCCTCCGTCTCCTCTCTGTCTTCACCTTGTGAGGAGTTCAGGCTTGGCTGGAGAAGGTAGTGTGTGTGTGTGTGTGTGTGTGTGTGTAACTGTATATTTTAAACACACGGTAGACTGTGGAGGATCCAGCTGCTGATGTAAACCACTTTATTATCTCTCCAAAGAGAAAATCACTATAATAATAAAGTGGCAACAGTCGAAGCTGTGGCGGCGAAATAACGCCATAAAAAAATCATTTCGGTGTAACACTGTCGTTTAACTACCCCAGTTTAACTTTTATAGACAGTATAAACACACAATGAAGAATGTGCTGCACTTTATAATGTAAAAGGACATTTATGTTGTAATTATTGGTTTATTAATGTATTTGGCTGCAAATGTCTCCTGAGCATTTATTCACATTATAAAGCAGTTACTGACTGTTAATAAACATGTAAATATGATACACATGCAGGTTTTTAACATCTGTTTACAAAAGTCATGAGGACATGTTGTCAGTTGTTGGACATTTGACTATAACTTAACTCATTTAAATGAATAAATGAATGAATAGGTCTATTATGAAATATCCTAAATACGTGCTGCATATTACTAGAAATGTCCTTTATCTGCTTATGTTGTGTGTTATGCACAGCTTATTGTGCTGTAAATGGTTCACATACACATTTTGGTCTCAGTTACAGTTACATCCATCATACAAACACACAAAGATGCTGATCAGCAGCTTTACACTCTCCATATTGTCTTTCACTCCACAATCTTACGTTTCATCTGTGGTTTCTCTGCTGTATGAATTTTTTTCTGTGGTTTGAAGCAAACTGCAAGGTCCTGAAAGAAAAAAATCCCAAAGAGCAAGATATCATTTTCCCGCTCGTTGACCTCCATTTTCCACAGTGGTGAGCAGGAGGTCTGGGGACGATTAGAGGCTTCAGCTGCGGCTCCATCCTGCCACCACCCATTAAGTCATGAGGTACAGTACAGGAGGTTGATGTGATGAAGGCTTCCAACCTCCCTGTACTGTGTAAGTGTGTGTGTGTGTGTGTGTGTGTGTAATTTTAAGCTTATTTACAAGATCTCTTGATGGTTCGCTGTGATCTTATGAAAAAATAAACTTTCATTCACATACTGAAGCATGAAACCTCCCATACTGACACGTGGATGTGTTGCCCCCTGCTGCTCACACACAATACCTACAGTACAATGGTTCATTGCAAGGTGGGTGCAAAGGTTTGATTAGAAAGAAATAATAACAACAACAATAATAATCATGAATGAACTTCAATTACTTCACTGAACATTTGAGATCACAGTGATGTTGACCTTTGACCTTCTTCAGGCTAACATTTTTCCTACATTGTTCCCTACAGATGTTCCTGAGATGTTGTATTCACGACCACTTTATAATCAAAGGAAAAGTTAAGCTTCATCAACAAAATATGAAACATATTTTATTTTAGAATTACACACAATAATAAAAATAAAGCTTTGTGGTCCCACTGAGGAAAAAAGCAAAACAACTGCTACAAACAATGTGTGTAGTAAAAATTTGTCCGATATGTTCATCAAGCCGCCAGCAGACACGGCAGGTTGTCCCGAGGGCAAAAAAAAGCATCATCAGTTATTTCTGGACTCCATTAAGAGCGCAGTGTTGTTGACCCCTGTGTTAATCAGCCAAAGCTCTAATGGTGTAACTGGCACAGCTCTGGTCTGAAGAGATCCTGAGCAGAGCACCAGTCGCTGGTCGCATGAATCACCGTCAACAGAAAACAAGCCTGAGCAGCTCGACAGGGTTTGTTTTTCATACGAGGGGGGGGGGGGATTAAAACCACTTTAAGCCACTCAATAATTCAATGTAGAACCAGCAGGAACATGAAAGAGGTGCGTACCTTTTTATAGCGTGAAGTGGAACTACACTTTGCCACATCTGCTCAACTCAATGGAGCGTTTACACTGAGCTCAGTTTGACAGCTTTTGTTTAAACTGAACCAGAAGTACCTTTGCAAAAAGTAGTTTCGTACTGCAGAGCATGACAGGATTAACTGGCCAGGGAGGTAAACACCTCTTTCTGTTACATATACATGTGTTTATATACTGTGTGTCATCTGTAATACTGGACATGTGCAGTATTGTATCTGTTGTATCTTCTCTTCTGAAACCAGAGCAGGAGAACAAGGTGGATCAGATTTAGTCCAACAGCTCATTGAGTTAACGAGCTGCTGCTCTAACACATTCACAATCAGTCGTGCACACAGTGAGGCAGCATGTGTGGAACAAGAGGCCCGTCTGCCTTCACATCATTATCTCTCCACCTCACTGCACTTCATGTAAACTGAAGGTTTACTTCCGTAACTCGTCTCCTCTGTTTGTCCTTCAAATGGCGTTTCCATTCAATGGGGCAAATTTTAACCCACTCAGGTCGCGGCTGGACGAGCTCGTCGGTCTCCACACGGCGCCCTCCGCCGAGGTGCCGACTTCAAACACTTCGTGGATAGCTTTTCGGAAACAATGAAAGTTGTACTCTATCAAACCTGCAAAGAGACGAAAGTCATTTCAAGTAGTAAAGCATCTAATTTCAAATGTGTTAATAAACTTCTGCATTGAAAAAATACAGAATCCAAACTCTGAGCACAATGAACACACACACACACACACACTAAATACTAAACACTGTGGCTAACACTGACATTATCTGATCAATATTATGATGGTAACAGTTTCACATTTTTGTCAGTTTTACACTTTCAGTCTCGAGTCTTCACCTCCTTACAGACACTATAATCTCTAGTTAACACATTACTTCCTGTTTGTCACAACTGATCCAAAAATCAAGGTGTAAAAACACGCTGCAGCTTTGAGGAGGTTCGGGAGGTTATGGGCTATTTCCAAACTTCCTCAGCTTCACACTGAAAACGTCACTTACGTATGTGTGCGGATGCAAAAAGAAGGCAAATAACTATTTCTGACAACGTTGAAATATTTCTGCTGTTGTTGTATTTCAGTCGCTAACAAACCAAAAATGTGGTGAGGAGTGTGCAGTCCATTGATGCCTTTTACTGTTTCATTACATGTTCTTCTCCTTCATTTGTCCACCTACACTGTCAGTCAAATCTAATCTAAGTAAATGCAGTGTCTAAAACTCAAACTATCCCTTTAAAGATACATTTTGAACACTTTGTCTAATCAAACCAAAGACCTTTGTTGTTTCTAAAAGCTAAAAACTACCCACCTTTCCTCTCGAAGCTCTCCTCTCTGAGGATGCACACGAGAGCGAGGAACTTTGTGACTTCTTTCAAATAAAGCACTGTGGTGTTGTTGAGCTTGATGATAGCCAAAGAGTCCTTGTCGTAGGCAGAGCCACTGCCACCCTCCATTTGTCTGCCAAGAGTAACAAGCAGCTTTTAACTCTGACTTTTTAAAAAAGAGAGGATATGATCTTTGCCAGCACCTGTACAGTACACTGGCTCTCACCCGTAAATGCACGAGAAGTCAATGACAACATCGATCATGTCACAGCAGAGTTCGTAGGACTGCATGTCCACGGGAGAGCTGTCTGTGGCCACGTAAATCTTGCTAACGACATCGAACAGGAAGGCTTTCTCAATCCCAGAGTGCTGGAAAACACAAAGGACGGGTCACAAGAGAAAATGCAAACACTACTAGACACTTTTTTTTTTTACTGGAGTTGAACAAAGGGACAAAAAATAAAAACAACATACAGATATAAAAATGTTCAAAAGATTCTCCAGAGTTGGCAACTGAGGAATGAGCTTCTGGACAACTTTGCTGAAGGCCTCGAATATGGAGTGGTCGTAGATACTGGTCAGGTAGAAGCTGAGGAGGAGGGAAAGTGAGAGAGGAGAGTTGAGGCACTACAAAGTTGCAGTGACAGCAAACGAGGTGGAGTAAACACTGAAAATATGAACGTCATCATCACATTAAACTCATAACTACACTTTAAATGGCTGGTGTTACTGACAAGAGACAGCACCGTCCTAGTGTTTACTCTACATGTCCATCTCAGATTTCTATTGTTGCCAATTAAAATTATCTGAAGCTCCTGGTGTGTGTGTGTGTGTGTATGCGTGTGTGTATGTGTACAGGATTTTACAGACTGAACTCCTACAACATGAACAACATGAAACCAGCATGAACAAGATCATATAAAAATAATGGTAAGTGTGTCTTTAAAGGTACTTTTATTCACTACTTGAGACCAGAAGTAAGACTTCTTATAATGGTGATGTCAACAGTAATAATGTGCAGTTATGTGAAACATGCTTGCTGCATGCTTGTGATGCTTTTATACTGAAAGAACTGTGAGGGAAGGAGGAGGAAAAAGTGACATCAGCTGTTTCTAAACACTGCTGATTTACTGCTGCTTACACTTCACATGAAAAGGCTGAAATCACATCATCCTAATTTGGAAGTAGGATACTCTTCTCTAGAGTTGACTGAAAAACAGAGAGATAAATATACTGCAGTTTGTTGGTTCATTTGTTTGGTTGCCAGATCTTTCACTAAAGAACAGACACGTTCAACGCATTCGGCAGATGATCTGCAGCTACATCCTGCTCTGAAACCCTCAGAAACTGTAAGAGCCAGAAGTATCTCACCTGTTCAGACATGTTTGACACTCACCTGAGATGAACTCGCTCCAGGTTGGCATCTGCCAGATCATCATTGGCCCTCTGATGAATGTCTCTTTGCGTTTCTATTTTGTGGTCGTCCGACAGACCGTCCACTTTATGGATGAAAACCTCAAAGTTGATGTTTGGATTCACTTTAAAGGCTCTGGACACAGTGAGATTCAACCGCCCGAGAGCCTCCACGTAGTCATCCTAACAACAGCAGAGACAAATTCAAGCACAGGAAAGAGGTGACAGGTTAATTCATCTCACGTAGGAAGCATTTAAAAGCTAAACTGTAAGCTTTAGTCATCCTACCTGAGCGTCAATGACAAAGATTAAAGCGCCGGTTCCTTTGAAGATCATCTCGCTGTCAAACGTGGGGTCAAAAAGTCCACCTGTCCAGGAAAATCCCAGATCTGGAAGTTGACGAAGGAGCTGCTGGAGATATCGTCCTTGTAGATTTTGTTGGTGCTCTCGAGGAACAAAGTCTCGTTGGGTGACATTTTGTGGAATACAACCTGGGAAAAGGTGCACAACACAATAATCACAACCTGACAGGTGATTCAAATACATGGTGACATATGAGTCTGTCTGGTGGTTATAACTGCAAGGACCACATTAACTGAGCACTTCATCTTTTCACACACTTTTGACTTTCACTTCTTTATTGACACTTTCAGGAATAACAAAAAACATCTCTTCGGTGAACTGACTTTTAAAACTGAATTATTTGTTTTATATTACAAATCACTTGATGTTTTATTTGCAGTGGACTAAATATCGTGAAGATATATGGACTAACTACGTATTGTTAAAAACAAATAGTATATTGATAAACATAATATTACCTTCTGGATGGATGACTTTCCGCTTCGTCTCAGCCCCATCAGGAGTATCCGCGGTTTGTCAGCCGGTGTGGAGCTCTCCTCCATGTCCGCCTCCTCCACCCCATAACCAAAACTTTTGGGAAACGATCCCACGACACCGTAACTCCCCGCTAACGCTGGCTCCCCACAGTTAATCGACATCCTGTACTTTACAAGCCGTCTTTGTTGTGCACTCCTTTAGGTCGCCCACTGTTTTCGACTTTTAGGGAACCCGCTAAACAATCCACTTCCGAGCAAGATTGTTGTTGTAGCAAAGACTTAGCATGGCAGACTAGTAAGCTAGCAGCTGGAGCACGCAGTTTCTCTGTTAAAATACAGTGACAAACCCCAAACTTAACGACATGAGGTTTGAAATAAACGTTAAAAGACTTTAAAATTAAAAAAATATTGGCAAATATCGATTCAAACAAGAAAGGAGAAAGCGACTCTAAGAAGTACACTTCGTTAGACATTTCCGCCCACTTCTGTGTTGCCAGGTTTGACTGGAAAAGGGACTGACGTTTTAACTTTACATTTATATACGAACATAATGGGTGTGAATGTCAAATCTTAGTAAAATTAGACATAAACTTCATACATTTTTAAAGCTCAATTTTTCACCAGTAGGAAGTTATCCGCTGTATCGTTACAAAAGTTAGCTCAGCTCAAATCAAATCTTATTCTCCGAAAAAACGGAGAAAACACCTACAAACTGGCACCCCAAACCGCTTTTGCGTCTGTCCCCGCCCCGAATCTGATTGGTTGTTCGTCTAAACATGGTCATATGACAATAAGTAGCGCAACAGAAACAGGAAGGGGACACAAGCGGTGAGTAATTTGTGCGTAGATTCATAATGTTTTACCTTAAATTTGGTTTGTTCAAAGGAAACTATGCTTTATTTAAATGTTGGCTTGATTTCGAACATTCCCATAGTTTAATTATGGCTCTAAATGTTACAAAAATGTAAATAATCATTAATTATTTGATGTAAAATCTGAGCTCTTAGCTTGTTCGAGCTAACTTAGAGGTGATTCTTTCACCCACTTAAAATATTTTGTCTGTTAAGTATAACCTCAGAGCTTATTCGCTGCTATGATTGTGTTTTTGCAGATTTTTCTGAGACAGTGCTGTGATAATCGACAGGGAGCGTAGGAGATAACAGGAAGTGATACATCCAGGTTTCTGTGACATTTTGATATCAACATACAAACGATCAAACGTACTTTAATGTGCAGCTGCAATGTTAAAATGACTTCAAATACTGGATGTAAAGTTTGAGCTCCACGTTAAATCACTGGCTCAGTCCTCATCTTTCCACCTTAAATCAGACCAAAGAGACCAAATAACGGAAGAGGACATCTACGCCTTTTGCCTGATCTATTTCTCCTCTTTTCTGTGAGACATTTTCTAATTTGAGTTTACTCATTGTTACTTATTGTTTGTGGTTTCAGGCTCCAGTATGACAACAGCCCTCCTGTGTTTCCTGCTGGCTGGTCCAGTGCTGCTGGCTGCTGGCAGCCCAGCTCACGACTCCAACAATGGGACCACACCAGTGGTGCTGTGGCACGGGATGGGTGAGTGACTGTGCTGCTTAAGATACTGAAATGATAAAAACAGAATATTCATAATAATGCTCACAATGTCATATGAAAACACATCATGCATCAGTGTTATCACCTGATGTGTCAACTGTTAAACTGATAATAAAGTGAATATGTGTGTTGCCTAGGTGACAGCTGTTGTAACCCTCTCAGCATGGGAGCAATTAAGAAGATGATAGAGCAGGAGATCTCTGGTGTTTACGTGATCTCACTGATGATTGGGAAAAACGTCATAGAGGTGCGTTTACACTGTAAAGCAATTTACAGCTTCATTATCCAGTGTAGTGTGGTGTCAGTCTGTAGTCAAGTGTTGTAAGTCCCAAAAATTGAATTAGCAGAAAAAATTAGTTTGCACTTTTTTTTTTTTTTAACTTAAGCTCTTCTTGTTATGTTAAATAGCAGAGCCCCATTTTAAAGCTATGTTTTATCCATATGATGTCAAGTAGATACTTAAACCTAATTAACTCAGACTTCAGACTGCATTTAATTTCTGAATAGAGAATAGAGAAGTCAGCTCCCCTCTTTCCTCTTCAACAAACTCACAGTTCATGTAAGAATATGACACATTTAGCCAAGAATGTTGCATGTGGACCAAACGGCTTTGATTGATTCATCCACATGACATGTAAGGATTCCTATTCTGTGATATTTGCAGTGCTAGTGGCGCAAGTTACATCAGAAAAATAGCTCCTTTACAACATGACTGTGTAATTCTTCTGTGTTAATATTCATAGCAGACCAGTATGACTCCGTTGCCTTTCGCTTTGATCCGTCGCAACACCATGACTTTATCTGTTCTCGTGGACGGAGCTGGTCTTCTTCTTTTAATCTCTCTGTCATGCTTTGAACTTTTCATGTTTCTCCTCCTGCAGGACACAGAAAATGGGTTTTTCATGGATGTGAATGAGCAGGTGTCTGTGGTCTGCAGTCAGCTGGCTCAGGACCCCAAGTTGAAGGGAGGATACAATGCTATGGGCTTCTCCCAGGGGGCGCAATTTCTGTATGTAACTCCTGTTGTGGGCACTCAATGGTTTTGTTATGTGAATGTGAGAGAAACTGAGCAGATCCAGTGTTGGCTTAGATTCCCTTCTTGCCTTATTCTGTTTCACAGTGAAGGAAACACTGAATCTTAAACAAGTTTTTCAGCTTTTCATGTTTGATAAGGTCAAGATAGTATCAGTCACATCCTCTGGTCTGAGCCTGTTTGTGTCTGATGAGGAATGAGGAAGCTCACTCTAACTCCTCCTGGTTCCTCTCCTTACAGGAGAGCCGTGGCGCAGCGCTGTCCCTCTCCACCAATGAAAACCCTCATCTCCATCGGTGGTCAACACCAGGGTGAGTTCACCATGAGAAACTACAACACCAGATCAGCTCACTTCCCTGAGCAAAAGCCAGCAGTACTCTCAGGATAACCACACCATGTCACTGTAACAAAGATATCACTAGGTGTGGGTGTCATGTGTGATATGAAACTAAACCAACTACACATTTGTATCCAAATTTCACTGACGTCCAAAGTTTATTAGCATAAATGTCTGCCCTCACAGTTGCCTGTTTCTGCCTAAACCTTAGCTGCCTATAGAGCTGCACAGTTCTTACATTCAAAAACCATAAATATTAAAACATATGTTATATTATAAATTTTTTTACAAAACAACAAACTAAACAAATTATTAGCAAAGTAAAATCTACTCTGAATAAAGCAAGCATCTAGAAAATTCATCAGAAAAACAAATCACAAATGAAACAAAAATTAGAATTATAAATAGTTCAAACAATAAAATATAACAGATATCCCACAAATCCAAGATTATAGATTAGATTATAGATTATTAGATAGTAGATTATCTCCAAATCTTAGATATAATCTACAGCTCAACATTGCTGTATGAATTACTGAGTGAAACAACTTCCCCATGATCAACTGTTAGCATTTCAAAACAACCTTTTGCAATAGGTTTAGTGAAGTTTAGTTCAGATTGTTGTTTTGAAAATGAAATGAAACATTCATAAAACTCACCGTCAAGTTTGACAGAACAAACTCGCCTCAAGGTCCAGTTTTCTCATCTAGATAATCAAAATTAAATCAGTAGACAGAACCTGTCATTAGACTGTAAATGTTCAAATGTAATTTTGTTCTGGTATTTTAAAGACTTCTCTTCCATGTTGACACTGTGACCATGTATCTCCAGACAAGTCCTTTATTTATAGCTTCTCCATCACTTTGTTTTTAACTCGAGTAGACAGTGTGAATGTTAGTCATCATCATCATCATCATCACCATGAACTCTGTACCTCTTCACATGTTTGTGGTCCCTCAGGAGTGTACGGGCTGCCCAGGTGTCCCGGAGAGAGCTCTCACATCTGTGACATGATCCGCAAAGCTCTGAACAATGGAGCGTACACAGACCTGGTTCAGAAACAGTACGTCCCTCTGGATGACTTCTGTGTGTTGTGTAGCTGTTGCCATGTGATTGTGCATAGCACTGACTGGATGTTGTGTGTGTGTGTGTGTGTTATCAGCCTGGTGCAGGCGCAGTACTGGCATGACCCGCTAAACGATGACCTGTACAAGAAGCACAGCCTGTTCTTGGCCGACATCAATCAGGAGAGGGTCAGTAAAACACAAGCAGATCACACAATGATAGATAGATAGATATTCTTAATTCTGTATGTATAATATTTACTTTCCTACTGTTTGCTTCCAGTTGATTGATGATCAGTTGTATTGATGTCTGTCTGCTTTAAAGGGAGTAAATGAGACGTATAAGAAGAATCTCCAGCAGCTGGAAAAGTTCATCATGGTCAAGTTCCTGCAGGACACTGTGGTGGATCCTGTTGATACTGAGGTAACACAGCAAACACACATCTGTATTTTTCTGAAGCAGCATCACTTCATTGGCGCTGCCTCAGTTTGCCAGGAGAGGTGGCGGTGCCGTAATGAGTTTAGATACTGAGTGTGTGTCTCTCAAAAGACGTGTCCTGATTCTTCTCTCAGTGGTTCGGCTTCCTGAAAACCGGCCAGGCCAAAGAGACGGAGACTCTGCAGGAGAGCGTTCTCTACAAAGAGGTAACGGTCTTTATCGTGCGGATTGTAGATCAGTAGGTGCAAAGCCAAATCACAAAAGCTTTCTCTCTCCTCTGCTGTTATGAAAATAGACTGAAATGTAGTTATAGTGTCTGAACTCATAAATCCAAAAAGTTACTTACAACACAATATGCACAAGTCTTGTAGTATGTATAATTTAGTTGTCTAATCAAAGTTGTCTTAATTGTCTATGCTGTTATTTCAGTTTGTTGTCTTTTCATATGAATGACTACCAGAAGGTCTAGAAAAAGAGTAAAGCATCTTCTTTACATTTATAGTGAGTCTGAATCTGTGTCTCTGTTCAGGATCGTCTGGGTCTGGCAGCGATGGACAAAGCCAACAAGCTGGTTTTCCTGTCGACTGAGGGAGACCACCTCCAGTTCACCAGAGAGTGGTTCAACGCAAACCTGCTGCCTTACCTGAAATAAACACCACTGTTGACATCCAGCACAATGTAGTATCAGGCTGTAACACCTGAAACTGAATTCATTGTTTCAAGAGCAACATAATGCAATTTAAAAGTCAAGTGGAGCTTAATAACCAGAGCAGAGAGCGCATCATTCAATTTGCACTGATCACTTGTTAATGTAATTTCCTGATGCCATGATAATTTTAGCAGCTAATTTGTGTTAGTTCACTGTTTGTCCTACTAACACCAGACTCATCTGTTTGTGAGCCATGCTGATAAGGTCAATATTTTTTTTATTAAAAAAATAAAATCTGTACAGATTATACGCTGAATTCAATAAAGAGAGACCAAAATATGTTCATTTTATTGCAACGTTTTTAATGATGTCTCCAGTACTAATGAGCAGACTTCTGATTTTGGACCCGAAAATAAAAGAGGTAAAAGAGAGAAAAAAAAAAGAGACAATATAAAAAAAAAAAAAAAATGATTCAGCAAAGAGCTTCAAGTGCAAGTGGAGAGGTGATGGTGATGAGGGTGAGCGCTCATATTTAAGACTATTTAATAATATTTCATATCAATACAGATGATTACAGCTGATATTTCCAATCTACAGACTGGTGAAGGTGGAGCGTTCAACATGAATCAGTGATGACGTCTTTCAGCCTCTTAGTATCATTTCCTTTCTCCTCCACTTGGCATCAACATCTCTTTGCTCCTCACTCAAACTTTTTCTTACATGCCTCCTTTATGTGGAATGTTTTTCATACTCAGGAATGTCCTATGTGTGGATTTGAGGGAAAGCACATGGAGTTATAATTTTTCCCACCATTTTTAATTGCACCAGTATCATCTAGATGAAGAGTTTCATGATGTGAAATTGACAGTGGTTTTTACTCCTACTTTGTGTGCTTTGAGAGCTGACAACTCTTTAACATGTCAGTATCCACTATGAATGCTAATCATTTTGCAGTCAACATCAGTGGAGGTGATATGAAAGCCAGTGTCCTCTGGAAAAAAGGTTTCACGTCTTGTTTTTTTTTTTTTGTTTTTTTTGGACAAGTGCTTCACCGGTAAATTGCATATAATGAAAAAGAAACCACAACTTCGCAGCAGGGCCTCCTGGCTGCAGTGCTTTTGTTGCAGAGGTGTTGGCTAGTCTACATGTTGAATTTAGCTTAGCATTATCCAGATCATAGATCATACACAGTATCCCAGCTATTGGCAAAAGTCATGATGGGGTTTTTGGAAAGTGCTCACTGGCTCACAGGAGGGGGGGGCCCAATTTAAATGACAAGCTGCTCCCTGCTGATTGGCTGGAGGATTTGCTGCAGGTAAAAGTGAGCAGTCCTCTCATTGGCTTATCGAAGGGTACAGCTTAAGCTGTGATTGGCTGATAAGGAAGGAAAGAGGGGGGGTATAACGCATGAGGTCCGAATCTCAGTCTACAGTGTGATAGTTAGCTGGTGGGGTGGTTGATCAGTCAGGTAGGCGGTCTTGCAAAAAAAAGGGTGGGGTGGGGATGGTGTCGAAGAGGGGCGGCCTTTTCACACACTGCCCATGTTTATCCAGCGATCTCTGTTGCTGTGGTAACGAGCTTCTGGCCGTCCCAGACGGTCTTGAACTGCTCGGGGACAGGAAGCTCCGTCTGAGAAGAAAAGAAAGAGAGAGAGGTGGTCATGGACTTGAAATGAATATTTTATGAGATGTGTTAATACAAAAAAGACGTCTGATGTCATTTTAGTGTTAAAATAGTTCTGACTTTGTGAATGTGACTACTAACCCCCTGATCAATGTCCTCATCTATTTTATCATTTATTCATGTTACTCAGATTAAGACATTATTTCAGGACTCCCACTAAAATGTTATGGTCTTTGTTTAATCTCATCTTGTTTTGACCTTTAAGTTCATTGACAGCACTGGATTGAGACTTGTGCAACGTTTCAGGTAATCATGTTGCCATCAACATAAAAGTGACATGAGTTCTTATTTTGTAAATGTGCTGTCACTTTAATGTCTGACTGCCTCGCTTGATTGAAACAGGGTTTTTTTTTGGCCAAGCTTGTAAACCCAGCTTATTCAATTCATTAAGTCTAGTTCTGCAACTTTAATCTATTTTTTACAACATAATGGGCAAAGTAGCGTCAGAGGACAATAACAACGTAGTGAGCATAATTCAAATCCCATGATCTCCTCTCTCTCCTGACTGGACACTCACAAATTCTCCATCTTTGGGAACCAGGACGTTCATCTCTGAGCTCTTGGCACTGACGATCTCGCAGCTCAGTGAGGCTTCGCTCAGGTAAACATGGCAACCGTCAGTCTTGTTGATGGAGATGGTGGGGATTTTACCCATGACCTGGGTATTTAGGAAGAGGCAACACAGTTAAGCCACACATAAATACAGCTGAGGATGCACCAAGAACACCAAGATTTATTTAAAAAGGACTGAGCAGCCTGCAGTTGTTAATGTGCAAGTACATAAATATGAATCAGAGCATTACTGTTCACTCATGCAGAAATCACTGCAGCAAAGCCAGCAAAACAGGGTCCTGTTAACAAAATACACACCTGGACCTTGACGTCCTTGCAGTTAATGACCTCTACGATGCCGACGACATCATCAAACACCAGGCCCATTTTCTTACAGTTGTCTGATAGAGAGAAACAAACATGTTTAGAGGACAGAAGCATGTGCAACATGTCAGGCAAACATAACTGGTTACAGTGTCTCTGCCCAGTGCTCCCAGGGCTGTGGATCTCACCGTATATGCTCTGATTTTTCCAGTATCTAACTGGTGTATTGCTCATATCTTACCGATAGTGATTGAGTTGATCTTGCCCTTGACCTGCAGGGTGCTCTTGTTACACTTGTAAGCATAAACCACTTGCTTCAGCTCTGTGTCCTTTATCACCAGGTTCTCTGCGCCCTCCTGGTTCTCCTACAGGTTGACAAGGAGGGAAAAAAGTGGGAAAGTTTCAAGTTTAAAAGGAGGAATTAAAACTGAAGCTACTTTAAATTGTTGCCATTTAAAAGCAGCTTTTTTTTTGGTAATTCTGGCTGAATGACTCATTTTGGCCCCTTGCATAAACACATCACTTCAGCTAGAGGCAACAAAAACAACACACTGACATGTTTTTATACAGCACAGACCTTCTTCATTGCTTTTCCTTCCAATGGGATAACGTAACTACAACTAAACACAGCTCTATCTTTGGGATGTGCTGGCTGTGTTTTTTCAAAAACCTACCACTTTCCACTTCTTCCCGTCGAGCTCAAACACAGGGGGCAGTGTGCGGGCTGGGGCCGCAGAGGCGGCAGGTTTGGAGGTGGAGGTACTGAAGGGTTTAGGCCCGGTACGCACTGCAGCACCCTGAGTCCTCAGGTTGGGATTCTTGTGGGTCTTCTGGTCATCGCTCACATGCTTCAGGCCTGGAAAAAGAATTACATTGTAAGTCTGTAGCCTAGAGAGTTACATGTCATGTTTACTGCGGTAAAAGCCTGTCCATTGCAGAACAAGCATCGATCACAAATAGAATGCGTTTACAGTGACCTTTTCACAATAAAAGCCTTGATGTGATTCAAAGGTAGGAGAGCAACAGGAAGTGGTCTTTTGGGATTAGCAGTCATGCTAACACAGTAGGTAAAGTCCGCTATGTGCTTTTAGTAGAACCCTTTAGCCACTTACCCCTGGTGATGTCAGATCCCTTGTTGATGGAGGCGAACAAAGCGCTACGGTCGTCACCACCGCTGCCGCCGGAGGATGTGCTCAAGTCCATGGGGGGAGGAGGAGGTCCAGGGGGAGGTGGGGGAGGACATCCACCAGCAGGAGCAGAGGGAGGTGCTGCAGAGGCTGAAGCAACAGGACCCTGGGTGGACAAGAAATAGAAAAAGCGATGTCATTTCAGACAGTTATAGGAGCCAATAAAATGTCTTTTAATGAACTAACACTGATCTGGTTTCACACCACCACTATGAAGGGAGGTTATAGCACTTTTTTCTTATCTGAATTTATCAGAGAGAGAAAAATGAACTTGTCTATGATCTTTTCATGTATATTCATTGTCTGACTTATCAATGAGGAATTAATTTCCTGTTATTAGATTACGTGTCTAATGTGGCTTGTCGACCTGGAAAGGAATTTTTTCTTTTTCTTACTTAAGTTTTTTTTTTTTTTTTGGTATTGTTTCGATCATAATTTGTAAACTATGCAAACAGCTGTGATGCAGCTTTTGCATATTGATACAGGGTGGACAATTTGCTGAATGAATCGTGTGATCATTTTAAAGCTGCTTTGAGAGGTTACTCTTACTTCGCTTGCTTTACAGATGTATTATTTGTAAAAGACCTTTTTACTCTGCAGTTTTCTCTTTATAGAAGATTAACTGTATTTCTCACACTCTTGCTCCAGGTCAGTCCGGTGGTGTGGTGCTGTTTGATGTAGTTCTGCAGCTCAGTCCAGATGGAGACGTAGGCCTTCACCCAGTCTGCGTGTGTCTTGTCCCTGTCGGGAAGGAAACAGGATCATCTGTTCATTATCTTTTTTATGTTCAAATCTTTTGGCTTTTTTCTACCATTTCTTTTCCCCCTCTAGCGGTTTATCCTTCCTTCTCACTGCTCCCACAGGAAAACAGGCAATGCATAGATAGATAGCCTCTCTTTTTGTTTCCTTCCTTAACCAAAAACCTAATCCTGGTTTGAGCTGATTGTTGATCTTACACCTTGTATTTGAATACCGGATCACTGTTTTGCATTCAACCCTGCTGAGAGCTAACCGTCAAATTTGATTACAAGTAGTGTTTTCATGAAACTGTTTGACTGATTTTAGTCAGAGTACCTCCTACAGTCTGACTTGACTGTAGCTGATCTGCTCATAAACACAGAAGCCTTGATTTCAGGTTTAAATGAGGGAAGTCTCCCCCATGCGTGTATCAGCGCTGACTCAGTAAAACTGTTGGATACATCAGCTTAAAAAGCCTCAAGGAAGGAAAAGATGAAAGACAGATGGAAGCTGCAAAATCTGCTCGGCTGCATTTGAAAGTTACTGTTTCCATATTATTTATCAGATGTTACAACTTTTCAAAAACAAAATGACGCAGAAAAGGGCAAATTGCAAATAGAGTCCCTCTGGACTCTTATTGCGCTACATCTAAAATTAGTGTGAGGACAGCTTTACTCCTGCAGACAACAGGAAACAGAAGCTGTACTCACTTGTCCTTGTATTCCTTGAGCACACGGTTGGTGTAGAACATGGCTGCATCCTGCATCTCTTTAACATACGGGCATGGTTTAGGAGCCTGGGATAAAGAGATAATGACAGCTTTAAACTTCAGTGCAGTTGTGTCTAATCAGGATATAAGAACAGTTTTTACATTATGAGAAATACACTTTGTTTTCTTGCTAAGGATGAAATGAGAAGACTGATACTAATCTCCTATTAGTACAGTAAATACAAAGATACACTCAGCGGTCAGTTATCATAGATTAGCATAGTGTGAGCACTGGAAAGAGGAAGAATCAATGAGCCTGTCATGGTCAACAAAACAGCCAAGTCTGCCTCTTTCCACTTCAGTTTTTTTCGTCTGTATTTAGACTTGCAGAGCTGTGGAGGATTTTGTTAACTTTGGACAAAGCCAGGCTAGTGGTTTGCCCCTGTTTCCAGTCTTGCAGCTAAGCTAATTATCTGCTGGCTCCAGCTTCATAATGCATTGATATGAGAGTATCAGTTTAAATAGAGACCTTCAGATGCATCTATAAGCATATTCTGAACTTGACCAAGACCAAGCTGTTTCCAGGCTTTATGCTGAGCTAAGCTTCTTGCCTCCAGACTGCAGCTTTACATACAGCGTAGAAACATTAGTGCTGTGAATTTTCTCATCTGACCTTTGGCAGCAGATGTCAAACATCTCCTTTCACTTGTAAACTGCAGTAGCAAATATGTGGTTATTAATGAAAAAAAAAAAAAATCAGTTTATGATGGTGATTGTTGAGATACACAAGTAGGCATATAAAGAATGAATCTATTGTGTGTATTTGAAAAGCTGATGTGTTATTCATAAGAGTCAACACAACGACAACAACAAAGAGTTAATCATCCAAACAGGGCAGCTCTGTTGCTGGCGTCTGTCTGTCAGCCAAGAAACTGTCGCTCACCAGACAGTGATGACAGAATCAAAGAAAGGCTTGTTTCCCGCCATTGTACACTCATTTATCCACTCTCCAACACACACACGCACAGAATCACTCACATTAACACACAAACCACACACATCCCCCGCCTCACCATGGCAACCCATCCCAGGGCAGGCACGCTCTCGCTGATGGCAGAGAGGTGGTTGAAGTGCGGCGAGGAGCGGTTCTGCTCGCGGAACGCCTGAACCTGCTGGATCGCTTTGGACACCGGCTGCAGCAGAGTCGTCAAAACTGCCTGAACAGGAAAGAAGCAACACAAGTTCACATTCAAATCGCTTCCACTCATATGGCAGTTTTTGTTTTTAAATTACAATGTAAGATTCATAAACTCTCTCCATTCAGTCTGATGACTGTACACAGTGACACGTTGGTCATCATATGATGACAGTATGATATATGATTAGTTGGGGAGTGCGGGTTAACATTCATCTTCAAACCATTTCTTGTTTTGAAGATCGGTGTCATGTGAGGACTCTTTGTAAATGTAAATATAATGGGGCAGGAAATGAGGTGAAACAGCACCATGACAGTCGCCCTGTGCAGAAGAAGGAGGGCTCTATATGGATGTAGGACAGGAGGCAAACTATGAACTATGCAGATTCAGTTTCACATACATTAACTGACTTAGCAAGTAGCAAGTGTGTTAAACTCACATCGGAGGGCTTCTGGGAGGACGAGGCCGTTACGAGGAGTTGTCTCTGACTGGAGAACGCCTGCTTCATCATGTCTGCCTGGTGGGACAACAAAAAAGAAAAACTTCAATATATTTTTCTTTTACTTTCTTTAATGGTTGCATATTATAGCATTTTGTCTCTGAAAACTAACTTACATGTTTCTTGACATCGCCGCCGATCTGCTGGCTGAGAGACAGGTACTGGGCCAAGGGGCCGTTGACGATCTCGTCAAAAGCCTCGACGTACACAGATACAGCTGTAGAGAAAAATACATGATATAATTAGGTCTGTACTTCAGGTAGAAGGATTCAGGATGAGATCGTCATGATGGGGTTAATATCTCATCTTCACTGGGTAAGGCAAGCACAGCCTAACAGACAGTGCCATCAGATGTTTGGGGACATATTGAGTAACTGATATATAATAATGACACTTGAGAGCTACCTCCTCCAGCAGCAGAGTCAGAAGATCCGGGGCCTGACATGGCCTCCAGGCGGCCCACTGCCACCTCCAGCCGCTGCACCAGACTCGCCAACTCTGCCATACCTGTAGAGGTGGAGAAGAGGATGGGACTGGTGAAAACAGGAAGAGCAGCTACAGGCCATTTAAAGCCTCTTTTTGTAAATGCATCATCATTATCTCTGTAATGATGATGCTGTAATGATGAACTGTCATTAACCTGACCACTTGAAGGCGTTTCAAAGTGATGTGTGACTACAACTCTGTACTGACTTTATGTGACATTACAGCTCATTTGCTGAACTGTCTGAAGACATTGTTTTTCACCAAACCGGACACCAAAAGCTTTTAATACTTCTGCTGGTGTTTGTGTCCATCGTGATCAGTTGTTTTTAATTATCAAGACACAGTGGTGCTCTCTGTTCAAGCCTCCTAATTGGGGGACTGAATTACCCCGGGACACAAAATGAAGGCAATCGCTGCAATTAAAGTTTAGCTACTCAGATGGCAACAACAGCAGTGCTCTGAATCCTGGGAACATTTGCAGTTGGTTGATTTAGTCCTACATGGTACAAAACAACATGTGTCACTGCAAGCAATCACATATTTACATCTGTGGCTTTGCTTTAATAAGTCCTTGAAGTTGTTTCAGATTATGCACTCACTGCTCTTGATTACAATGCAAAAGAAGAAGAAGACTTTACAGGCTGCAGTGAAATTCACTTGAAACTCAGCAACTGCAGTAATTTGTTTTTGTCCACACAGTTTACACTGACTCCCATTGTCCAACATTGTCCAAGTCCCAAATAAGATGAATACATGGAGCCAAAAACCTGAACCAAATATGTACATGTGCAAATTTTGAGGCAAAATCTGAACCAAATATGTACATGTGCAAATTTTGAGGCATCCTTTGATAGCCCTGGAGTGTACAGTGCATCTGTATTTCAGTTGCACTGTGATACTCAACTGTGGTTGGGTAACGACAGTGGAGGAAGAATGGGGCTATTGGGAAGCAGGTCAGGACTTGCTGAGTAAAGCTATGTAGATCATTAGTAGTTAGGACGACTCTGTAAGGAGTACAGACCTGCTCTGTCATCCCAAATATGTCAGTTCAACATGCTTATACATTTCTGAACAGACCATCTTTACAATCCAAATCTATCAATTTCTAAATCTGACACTCCTTATTTACTCATTCAAGCACATGCTTAACTAACTTCAATCCAAATCTAGCATAATCTTACACTGAGAGTACTCAGACACGCCTAATGAGAAAGGCTAACATTACATAAGACGGCCATAACCCGACACCACCTTTATCCAAGTGGTAGAGAGTGTCTCCAGTCTCAGGTACTTACACCTGGCTGACGATGAATGGATCCACACAGACCACTCTCGTTAATGAGTCCAGGAGACAGACCAGCTGCCACCGGTTCACTTTCACCACAGAAGCACCAAGCCTGTAGAGATCTAATGACTGAGAGCACTTAACATTTTTTGGCTGTGAGAGTTGAAGCTACAAACTAAAAAGTCTGAATTTGCCAGGACATAAAGATCGAGGGAAACGATCCTGAGGTGGAGGGCTGGCTGTCAATAAATAATCAAATATTTTCACTTCTAATATCCAATTTGTGTTTCATCATTTTCCAAACAAAAAAGACCAAATATTTCCCAGTTCCTGACTCTGAATTGTGTGTACTGTGCTCATTCTCTGTCTTAAACCATAGTGAACTGAATGCGCGTTTTTGTTTTTGATCTCTATTGATCAGACAAGAGGACAATTCATCAGCTTTCGGTGGCCGATTGATCATGTTGTAGACATTTATCCAACTTTCACAGGAAGTCATCAAATAAATGACATATACTGTTATCAAATCTCAGGTAAAACAATACAGGGCTGGGCGTTCAGGTGGTGTTTTGTGCCTGAATGTTTTACCATTGAAAGAAGAAAACATCCAATAACTCTGACAGACTCTTTCTTGTTAGATCATTGCAGGACACACACCCTCACTATCCCTGACCTACATGCCATAATGATCAACAGCAGAGCTACACCTGCAGATATGAGAGTTCAACCCCTGCACTTCCTGGTCTCAGCTGAGGTATGACTCACTGCAGCATAAAGTCATACAGGAAGGGAGTGGCCCCTAAAGGTGTAAGAGGAGTAACAAATGCCCAAAACAAACATCTAACATGCGAAAAGGTCCTGTAATTAAAAAGCACATTGTTGAGTGCATTATTTGCTCCATCAGTATGATCCTATATCACTTGAGAACATTTCTTTAAGTCCACTGAAGTAATGTGACCACATATGTTGAATCCAAGTGCTGACCACCAAGGAAACTACACTGTCAGGGCAGAAAAAACAACTTTCCAGAGACATGAGGGCAGATATAGCCATGATGACTCAGGACAGGAAATAGTGCCTGCCATGACATTTTCCTTAGACTTACACACTGTAAAAGGAAAGATGGGTAAAAGTTGGACTTAACCACAACTTGAGGGCTGGAGGAAGTCAGCCTCTGCCGTTTTATACTAGAGGTTAGTAAAATGGCTCACATGTGCAGAAGTTAAAAACGACACGACGGGTGGTTTTAAGATGTCAACAAATCCCATCCAAAGACTAAAAACTACCGATGAACTGCTTGTACCAACAAGTAATTAATGCACCTTCTTGGTGTTGAGTAACATTTTCTGAAAACCTGCAGTGTTCAGTGTGAGGTCAGTTAAGGACATGAAACTTATTGGACCGGAGCCATGAGATGGAGGACCCATCACAGTTGTTATTCCACTTTGATTGATAGAAAACTGATGGAAAATCTAACATGAATCAAAACTATTGTAGCATACATCTTGGGGCATGTGAGGAGCTGCCCACTTTGTGCAGTTGGGGATCCAGCCTTAGCCTTTGGACATTAGAAACATGATTTACATTTTCTCAGTCTATACTATTAGCTCCTCTTTCTCCAAGATGTGAAACAAAGCCAACTGCAATCACAGACCTACTTTTGTGGACACATGGCAGAAATCTTCTGCATAAAGCACCATCAGCATGCAGGCTGCAGTGAAGTAGGTTAGGCCTGTGTGAAGCTCTGTGTCTCTCTGCCTGGAGGGTCGGGCCTGCATACACTAAGATATTAATGAGGGACTGTCCAGCAGTGTTTGTGTAGCATCTTCTATGTGTTAGCAATCATTATAAACAAAAACACACATCATCCCCTCTTTGTCGCAGAGGTATATCTAGGCCAAAGCAATGGCCGTGAGCTCTAACCTTGCTATCAGTCCTACTTCGGTGGGCTCAAGGCTCCAGACAAATCAAGTTCAAGCCACTGCTGTTAATGCGATCACTTGGGTTTCAATCAGACGGCTAGGGATGAGACACGGCGCAGCTAAAGCTAGCTAGCAAGCAGAGCCGGCGGTCGGTGTCATGAGGAATCTGCGTCCCCGGCTAATGTAGTCCACCCCTTCGCCCTGAAACCACCGTTAATCACCAGCCCAGCGTTGATGATAAATAAACGATTATATTACTTTAAAGTTTGAGTTTCTGAGAGCTTTGATCTATTTGCACCACATCGTTGACGTTTGCCAGAGAGCGATTTCATCGGCAGGGGGAGAAATCTGCGAGTTACACAAAATGTGTCATAACACCAACGGTGACAAAAGATGAGACAGCTAGCTAACACAACTCCCGACGAGCAGTCTGTGTAAGCCAGAGCAGCAAAAACACTGAATAAGAGTTGTGTATATTGTCAGCCTAATTTGTGTCTGTCAAACTCCCCCTCCCCGTTGTTGAGTGCCTGCTGTCTGTTTCGGCATTTCCTGATTTTTTTTTCCTCTAACACACCCCTCCCTGTGTTAGCTAATGTTGCACTAGTCTGCAGAAAAAAAAAAGAAGTAGCCACATATCAACCAACCAGCGCCTGTCACCACAGAAAGAAGAAGTTGCGACTCAAGTCAAGGTTAAAACATTTATATGAAAAAAAGACCAGTGTCGGTTGGTTGTTCAGCTTATATTTAGCTAGCTAGCGGTGGCAGCTAGCCGCGGTTTGTTAGCATCACACCGACTTCAATAAATGATTTCTGCTTGGAGGAAGCGGCGACGCATTGTTGCCGCTTTAGCTTATTTTTTTAACGCTCGAGCGCAACCGTTAAAACGAGCTACAGGCCGCACGAGCACATCGACTGCCCGCTGCCTGCTTACCTGCTAAACTGTTTCAAGCAGTGATTTGGTCCTTTGATATATCTCCGTGTGTCCGCGGTGGGGAGGTGCAGGGAGCAGGTTCGCAGAGCAGACTGAGCTCGGTTCTTTTTCTTCCTGTATGTCAGTTTTTACCCAGCCGTCACCGCGCCGTCGCGTTTCCGCCCTTGTTCGCGCAACTAATTCCTTTCCCATATAAGGAGTGTGAGAGGCAGAGGGCAGCAAGAAGAAAGGGGCAAGAAAGAAAAAGATGAGCAACTGCTTTTCCTTCCTCTCATGACATATGTGAGAGCGGAGATGTGTCGACATGTCATTTATTCCTCCAGAGAAAGTCACAAATGCATGCGTCTGCAGACATGTTCAGTTTGCACATACAAGTACATATGGTCTGATTGAGTCATGTGTCTTGTTTGAACATGTTTACTTATCTGTCCTGGGCCCTAATGTGAGGATGCATGTGTAATTCACAAAAGCAGCTGCACATGCAGTAAATATGCATTTTATCCACACATTATTCAATAAGGGTCTGTGGTTTTTCAGGACTCCGGTAGTTTGATTACAGAAATAAAATTTAACAGGGAAATTGCTCCAATCTCAGTGTTTTTGTGCTGTGCAAATATGATGCATAAAAAAAACAAACTCTGAGGTGATATATGCTTTGTTCCTACAGCTGCAAGTTTGCATTAGTCATCTATGACTCACCACATGATCAAATGTTAAACTGACTTTATAAATAGTTCATACATTTATCATTTATTTATATATAAAAAAAGGAAAATAACAGGTTATAGCAATAGTGTAATAGAACAGAGGACTAGACAAATGCTGACTCACTGTCTTATGTTCAAAAGATCATTGTTTGGCTGATTGTGACAAAGCCTTTGGTGAAGTCTAATAACATCAAATTCTCTGGAAAAATGTGTATACATATTTGAATATTCTTGTCACATGATGTGGTCCTTTTACTTGAGCAGTGCAGACGGGGACAAGCTGGAAATAAGAGGAAACATTAATAATGACAACAAATCCAGTGTCTGAGAACAGTAAGAAACCAGCACATGTCGCTCAGAAAACTCATGAACAAACTGAAACATTTTATTTTAATTTACAGATTATCCAGTTGCATCAGGTCTGATCACACAGAAATAAAGAACAAAGGCATAATCCTTCACTAAAACCATATTTTAAAACATTTTAAATTAAACTCCCTTCATTTAACAGTTGCTGCTCCCGTTCTCCATCTGCCTTCACAGTGGACTCCATCAGAGTCAAGGTCATTTCATTTCTTAGTTCTAGCTATAAATCCCAAAGGTGACTGGCAACTGCTTGCACATGTAACAGAAGAAACACAGATTTCTGTATAGTTGAATAGGTATAAAAACACCTTGAATGGTTTTTTTTTTCCTTTCAGTTTTGGGGAAAATGAGATAAGAAGTAAGAGTGAATCAACATCAAATCAGTTACGCCAACAGCCATTTCCTATGATGTGCAAAAACAAAACAGGAAGAATCTGACATTACATCAAAGAGTCCAAAAGATGACATTTTACAGAGTTGGCACTTGGGTGCACTGGACTTTAGTTTTCCTCACAAAAGTTAACCAGATAATTTCAACAAGTCTGAATTGAAGGTTTAAAAGAAGTCAAAAAAGAGAGAAAACTCTCCATGCTGGCCTGATGTGCACTGGGAGCTCTGAGAACCAAACTAGTGCAGCAGAACTGACATGAGCATGAGATGACTTGTTGGTAAGAATCAGACTTTTTTTTTTTTTTTACGTTGCGGTATTTTAGAATGATTGCTTATTTCACACAGAGTACAAGTCCAACTGAATCAACAGTGTACCCTTTTAACATTCGACAACCAAAGGAAAACAAAAGTGCCTTAAAATGTGGACTTCAGTTTCACATTCTGCATGCAAAGCAGCTATCACACGCTGAGATGTAACAGGGAAGAGTCACTGGTTAAAGTCTTCTCTCAGCCCAGAAACACCTCTAATTTCTACTGATGTGCAGAAGTAGATGCAGCAGATTCACCTGTCTTTCTGTGTTTTTACAGCATTCCTACTACAGTACGTCCTATTACTCAAGTATCTATGGCAACGGCAGGTTAAAACCTCTGATTTTATCCTGTCTGTGGGAAGAAATCCTTTGTTTTTAGGATCTTTTAGGAATGAATTCAATTCTTTCTAAGTTTTGATAATCAAATTAATCTAACTGAATATCTGCCAAAAAAGAAGTCTTCCTATTCAGACTCAAACATATCATAATTGGCTGGAGTTCCTTTTTGACATAAATATTAGGCCTATACGACCCTGTCCACTCAGGCCTAGAAGTTTGTCACAATTACTGAGGTGGCTCTGGACATAAGCTGCATTCAGCTGCAGTGGTTTTTCCCAGCACTGAATGCAGAAATGTCCTGTGTTTATGGCTGAACTCCAACTTTAACCATTAAACCTAAGGACACAAAATGAGACTGAGGCCGACAGACGTAAAAATCAAAGTGCATCAACACCTAATCACAGCGTAAAGGTTGTTTGTGAACAAAACAAAAAAAAAAAACAAAAAACGAAGTGGTCCTCACGGTTCAAGCAGTAGTGACATTAATTTATATTGAGATGGTGGAGGGAGGAAGCAGTGTGTGTCCTGACCGTCCCCTTTGTTCTGTTGTGAACTTCGTCTTTCTCCTCATTATCTTCCCCCTGGAGACCAAACTCATTAACATTTTGTTTTCCAGTGTGTGTGTGTGTGTGTGTGTTCCAGCGATTTAATCCACAGAGCTTTCAGAATAAAAGCATGATGTGTTTTGTTTTTTCCCTGCCTGTGACCACTGTGACCAACAACATAGCGACGGTTCATTGGATTAATAACAGACATAAAAACTGACAAACTTGCTTTGAAGAAACATATTTTGGCACAGACGCCAGAAAAATCCACACATACATCCAACACACAGACGTGCAGGCAGTCACCCTAGTATCGTGTTGTACCAGAACTGCAATCAGACTCGTCATGCACATATTTTTTTTTTGTTTGCTTTGTTTTGGAGGAGCGTCCATTTTGGTTGCTTTTTTCCTTCACGAACTAATTCCTCCGAGCAGAGTTAACCATTGGTTTTAACATGGCAGTGTTTGGTAGCATCAGGTTGACCTGGAACAAGTATGAATATGACGTTGTGTTTGTGTGTGCGTACATGCGTGTCTACAAGAGGCAAGGTGTGAGCGTGTCAAGTGGCTGGTTTTCGTGTCACTGAAGCAGAGTTTTGTTTTTTTTGTTAGTTTTTTTTCATCTTCAAATCTCTCAGGCTCGTGTTTTCTCCAACGATCTCTAACCAATGTGCGCCATCAGTTAGAGGGGTAACAGTACATTCGTTTTGTCTCTGTGTTAAATAATAGGGGTCTATGTTATATGTTTTATATTCTTGAAAACACAGTGCTCACCCCTAATTCTCAGTGAAATTGTTTTCTTTTCTCTCCATATTGGCTCAGTGTGGGATCAGGGCGATTCCAGTATAGTGGTGTTTTTTCAGTGACAGTGGGACAACATGTTTCCAGCATGTTTCTCCTCTCTCCCTCCTATTAACTCCAGGTATCACACAGTTTCTCTTCAAGGATGAGAGGTGTGAGGTGTTTGTGTTGAACGACAACAGAAGAGACAGAGGAAAAGTGAGGAGGGGTGGGTCGTGACAGCTGGGGGGTGGGGGGGTGAGGGCAGCGGCATGCTCCCTCCTCCTCTCTTGCTATAGCAGCTCATCTCTTTGCTTCTTGCCCCTGGCTGGCCCCTGGCCGTTCCTCAGGGAGCCGTTCTGCGGCCGCAGAAGGTGCCCCCGCTCCTGCTCCGTCCATGGGACCCCGCCCTGCCCGTCATCACTGTCCAGGTCAGAGTCTGAGTGCATGAGAGCGGAAGAAGTGGGAGCAGGAACTGGCTTCAATCGGACTGGTAGGCAGGTGATGGTGTAGGAAGAGAAAGACACAGTAAGATGTCAAAATGATGCAGAGTTAAAGCTCAGCTAAGAAAAATATTTTATTTTATCTAATCTATTTTGTTTTTTAAGTTAATGTAATGACAGCTAGACATTATGAAAAACAATTATCAAGCACTGAACTATAAATATTTTATTTAGAATGGTAAATACAACCAGGCTTTAGCATCCTGTGGTGAAATAAAACTTGGATACAAGGCAGAGTAAAATCCATGATCCCTGACTATAGTGCTTGTTCTCAGTAATAAAAGAGAAATCAAAAATGAAACGTGTTAGAGGAGACTTTAGGAGGAGCAAGAAGAGACACCACCTAGGCAGTCAAAATCTGTACATCTTCACATTTTATACTTTGATTACTTGTTTATATTTTTGAGGATCATGAGTCTCCAGTTTACAGGTGTGAGGTTAACTGGAGAAACGTCTCACCAGCTCTTTGTGGTTGAAGCTCCAGACTGTCTTGCTCGTCAGCTTCTAGTATCTTATATCGACTTTTGCTTCTGCGCACTTTGTTCTTTCGCCTTCCAGAGAAAAAACAAAACGATGCATCTTATCATCAGCTGGAGTAATGGTAATTGAAGAGTGCTAACTAAAAATCTACATTTTCAACTCACCTGTTGCAGCAACACACCATCCCCCAGATAACTGTAGCTATGGCGACCACAATCATAAAGGACGCTATGGTCACATAGAGTACGCTCCACTCTGAAAACCAAACAATTTTACTATGTAAAATGTCACATGTAACATATCAAACTGTACGTGTTAAGCAACAAAATCATGTTACAGCCCAAATATAAAAGTTACTAACAATTACAGCTGTATGAGCTGCCTCCCTAAATTTGTTGCAAACTATTCATTCAACTTTTCTCATCTCACCACAGTTGCTCTCTGCATCTCCAAGCTGAGCTCGGATGAAGTTCTCCATCCAGAAAGGCTGACAGACACATCGACGTGTGAACGAGTCACACTCGCCGTGGCTGGAACAGTTCAGCTGGCAGACTGTGGAGGGAAGAAGAGCAACAGAGTGTTATGAAGCTGGAGATTTCATCTCTCAGAGTGGTGAAGTTTCCTGCAGTGACCAGACTGAAAATACAGTCTATGTAATATTGAGGGTAACTCAAAGGTAGGGTCATCAAATGAGATAACAATCCCACAAGTTTTTCTACAGAAGCAAGAGAACAAGAGCACAGAACAAGATGACATAACTCGTGGCAGCTCAAAAATCTCAAATATTTGACCTTTGAGTTGTATCCAGTCCCCTCATTATCTGCAGATATAGAGGTCAGAGCTCCTGTGACCTGCCTGTAGCCTCTGGCTCAAAGTGAACACAAAGCAAACTATACCAAGAAAAATGGTGCTGTTTTATATTGTGAGTTTCTTATAATCTGATGAAATCACAATCTTTAATCAATATTTAGCATTAAGGACCATTTACATCCTCTTCTTTTCTTTTGTCTATCCCTCACAAAAATTATTTGTCATTTAAGGTACTCACTGACTGTGTCCACTCGTCGGGCCTTGTAGATGAGAAAGTCATTCTTCTGTTTGCGCAGTTTGTTGCGAAGGCCAAGTGCAACACTGTGGCCTGACAGAGGAGGGCGCCCTGGCCCACCTGACACCAGGAAGACCAAACGAGTACTGAGCAGGGGGAGGGAGGGGAGAGGAGGAGGAACATGGTTACTCACTGTGTGTATAGTAATGTCCAACCAACCAATCCAAATTAAGAAAATCATCACAAACGAAGGGATCTTTGACCAAAGACTAAATAGAGTCCATGAGTCAAAAAGACTAAGATTTCTAAGGTTTCCTCACCTGTGCTCATTAAATGCACTGATCTCTCGCACAATGATGTCACTGTCAAGCACGCCCAGTAAAACCCCGACTTGGCGCAGCAGCATGTCACGTTGACGGTGGGAGACCTGCGATACAGAGACCTCCAACACCAGCTCCACCAGGTCACGTTCCCACATGTCTGATGGGAACAGACAGAGAGAGAAAGAGAGAGAGAGAGAGAGAGATTAAAAACAGATGAAACATGCAAAAGAGGGGAGGGGAAGGGTGGAGAGAAAGAATAGGGTGGATAGAAAAAGTATTAAGGAGAGGGAGAAGCCACAGGGGGAAAACAGGCCGACTGCAGGATCCATCTGACTCTCTGAAATCTGGGAAACAGGCCAGAGCACCAAGTGACGGATTAGTTTCTGGCTGAGTGTGTGTCTGTGCACCGTATGCTGCACAGTGACCTGCCCAACCTTCTGCTGATGGCTGGTGAGTCTCTTGCTGTGTAGACACCATTTGTGTACACACACTTGTTTGAATGGACCAGTGTGTAGATCTAGGAGCAATCTATGAGCAAAAATTAAACATTCAGACTTGCTTTTTCAGTTTTTAATCACCTGAAACTAGGAAACTGTGTTTTCTTTGGTGTAAAACAAGCTCCGGAGTGTAATTATCAGCGTAGTAGGTATTTTGTGTTGGTAAATGTATTGTAACTACAACTGTTAATTATTACAGGACCGATGCAAAAACTTCAAATACACCACCATCTGTCATCTAGACACATACTGAAAAGCTTTGTGCTTTATGGCGCATGTGTGTCCATGTACTGCAGCTTCGTTTGTTTACCTGGTTTGACCTCCACAGTGCCGCTGTCACTGCTGGTCTGTCCTTTACTGTCAGTTACTGTCAGTCTGAAGCTGTACTTGCCCTCCACCAGGTTTCCCAGAAACAGCACTGCCTGGTGGTCAGAGTTGTTCAGGATATCCTGTTGGAATGAAAGACGATAGGAGACCTGTGATTTGTGTTTCCTGACACCTCTGCCAACAAGGTAACGTCGCCAGATGGCTGTTTGCACTGATCTTGTTCATACAAGTTTGAGGTCAGCTTGGAGTCTAAATGTAAAATCGCTTCATCAGCAGTTAAACAATCTCATTATGTGACGCTCACCCCAGCGGCAGGGCTGCTATCGTCTCTGGTCCACAGGTAGCTGAGTCCACCTTTGTCATCGGTGGAGTGAGATCCATCCAGAGTGGCGGTCCTGGCTGGCAGAGAGATGGGTGGACTCGACACAACACGAGCTACAGGTACCTGATCCAGCTCTGGAGGAAAAACATCATCAGTGACATTAAATAAAGAACAACACAACACTCATCATTCTATATTTTATATCAGTAATAAAAGAGGAGGCTAAAAAAGATGCATGTTAAAGAAGACTTCAGATATGAATGGAGAAAAAGTTGATCATCTTTCGACATCGTAACAAGGTTTTACAAGTCGTTGACCTGCTAGATGACGACGTTGGGAGGAAAAATGAAGCAGTCTTACTTTGATAATTGCAGTGTAAGTGAGTGAGCACTTGTTAAACCATATCCCGTATCAATGCATGTGTGCTTACAAAGTGGATATGTGCATATACTGTTGATGTAACTATGTACAATATGATTATCTTACTGAGAAGGTGCATGCATATGTAGGTGTATGTAGCCTATATGTGGTCTTGCTGTCATTTTATTATGAACTTTCAGGAGACTATCCTTGAGATAAAAGGCAAAATAAACTAGGGCTAGTGGGTTTACTGACACTGTACATAAACGTCAAGTCAAGCTGAAACTCAGCAGAGTCTCATCTAAAAGAAAATCACTGAGAATGACTTCTCTTGTGTACTTACAAAGCTTCCTTAACTACAAATCCGTGTTTCACAACAACTTCCATAATCCTCTCTGAGCTATTTTGTTTTCAAGACAGAAGGATTAGCACATGCACACACACACACACAAACTCTAACCTTCTCTGACGATGACCGTGACAGTGTCGGTGCTTGGCAGCATCCTCTCATCAGTCACTGTCAGGGTGAACTCGTACCTGCCGACCTCGAGACCTGTCACTGTGGCAACAGCACTGTCTGCATTCTCAATCTTCACATCGGCAGGACCTCTGATGGACGAACAGAAACAGTGTGCCAGAGAGTTAAGAGTAGAAGGACACAACATCAATCCAGAATAACACAGAGTGCTTTTAACGATGTGGGCTTTTTTATACATTTAAATTTCAGCTACTTTATGGTTGTAGTGAAGGTTAAAAGCAGCGCTCCATTGATTTTTACATCAAGTTGTATTCTGTTTACCCTGAGCTTTCTGTCTGCCAGAGTAACCCTGATGATATGATCAAGGTTATCTGAGCTTAGGCCTGGGGGCTACACTCTTTTAATGTCAAATTAAATTCACAAACCAGGACACAGATTTAGAGAGACATGGGTATTTAAGAAGCAGAAAGGGTCTAAAGGAAGCAAAGCAGTTGGTTGTATTATGGCGATTTTGTATCTTTTATTTTACTATACCATCTGTGCCTCTTTTGCAACAACACTTGAATGCCTGACCACATTTTAGCTACACCACCAACTGCAAGTCTCAGCCTTACTGAAAAAATAGCTGCTTGATTGCATGTTGCATGTTGCATGTTGCATGAGCCAGAGTCTAACTGACTTGGTTTGTTTCCAGTGGTACGTGGCAATCTTCTGGTCGTCTGTGCTCTTACTGCCATCCAGCATGGTTCGGTCAACTGGCAGCGTCAGCTCCTTCTCTGGTCCTGCATCTGCTACTGGTGGTTTATTGTTTTCTGGAGGTTCAAGAGAAAATTACACACCCAATATGATATAAAAAGTGCATCTGTCTCCTGATCAGCTCTAACCATCTCTATTGTTTACTGCCTGACACAGTATATAACAGCAGCCATGCTGTGAAATACAGGGAATTACAGCCTGTAACTAACAACACTGCCATTTCATGCAGACATTATAACCCACATGGTTGACATAGTGTGACCTTGCAGGTGGATGTGTGTGAATATCAACACGTTTTGCTCATACTGTGCAGGATTGTCTTGCCAGTGCCTACAGACTACACTAGGTGCTTATCACCTGCTGTGTACACATACACCTCCCATTTGTAATGCCATTGCCATTGCTCTTGCAAATGTTTGGCAAATAGAAACTCCTGTAGCAGTTAACGGACAACAGCTTCACACATTATGAAGGTCAACATCATATACAGCTTTTTTTATTTGCTGTTGCTCTCTATGCTCTTCACACTTCATGTGTATATTTGTATAAAGCCTGCAGGAGAGTGCAAACACATACGAGAGATAACAGTGAATATGAAATACAGAGGAAGAGACCTTAAAATCTTCAGATAAAGTTTAAATTAGGTCTCTGTAAGTGGTGTACAAGTGCACACAGCTGAGTAAACACACTTGATGAGTTAATGAGTGAGTGAGCTAAATCTGTAATTAATGCCTTCTCCACAGCTAATTAACAAAATATTTCTACCAACTTTTCATCATGTGGCATAAACAGGAGCTGTCTCTTTCTCTAATTATTCAGCTGTTTACCTGGCTGCACAATGACGGTGACATGGGCGGTGTCCTGCTGCCCAGACGAGTCTGTCACTGTCAGCTGGAAGGTGTAGTCTCCCTCCTGCATTGCCGACAGCTGCAGGATGGGTGTCCGTACACCCTGAAAACACACAGATAAATTCGGTAACGATGCACTAATTAAGTAAGAAATTATGAATTCAATCTCACCTTCTCATCTCACCTGCATCTCCACCACTTTGTCTTTGCTCTCAGGGCTGAGGGACCATTCATAAGACAGGGAATCATGGTCGTCAGTGCTTTGGTTGCCATACAGGGTGATGGAGTTACGTGGCAACTGGATGACCTGGATGAGGAAAGACCAGCTATCAGCTACAGTGTCAAGCTGTAATTAAACATTTTAAGACATTTTTCAAATTCAATACCCTTTTTACACCAGAAATAATGTGTTTGTGCCATAGTGAAGTGATAAAATGTATCTGTTTAGTCTCATCCACAGGTTTGCTCTTCATCAGAGCCTCTATGTTACATGCTTCACTTGGTGATTATGTTTTTAAAACTTATTTCAGTACTGTGCTCTCTCTTGTAGTCCTGATGACAGCACAATCTCAATGGGAGGTGTAGCTGTGGTGATTAAATACCCATGACATCTCTTATTTTACCTGGGAGTGAATGCAGCCTTTCACATTGCTTACAAAAAAGTCTGTTCAGTGTAAAATGGGCTAAAGTAATTTAGTGTACACATATACACAATTTTAGGTTGGCACGTTAATGGCAATGGAAAATATGTCACCTGGTTAGCACCAGCATTGGCCACAGGCCGGTAGTCCTTGGCTTTGTTGACAGAGAGGGTGGCCTGCGTCGAGTTTGTGGCTCCATCTGAGTCTGTCACTGTCAAACTGGGAAGAAGTCAAATATGCAAATTTAATGACAAACAGAAATGTGATCAATTGCACCACTGACCTAAATGACAGACGTGGTGGAGTAGTGCAGTGTACATACTGACAGGTTTTACTGACTCCTTGGTAAGGAGGTGAGGTCCACCTGTACCTGAATGTGTAATTCCCAGGCACCAGGCTGGTGAGGGTGAGAACGGGGGTGTCGGCAGAGACCTTCTCCTCCCGCAGGGGACCTTTGACCTCTTCCCAAAGCCATGCCACCACCTTGTCATCATCAGTGCTCTCTGAAAAGAGGAAATAGGTGGGAAGAAACACAGGAGGAGGAGGAGGAGGGGTATATGGGATATGGTGAGTCAAACAAATTCAACAGCAGGAGAGGAAATGGTAGCATACTTTAGACACAAGGCCTCTCTCTCTTTAGCTTGTGTGAGACTCACGGCTGCCGTCTATCACCGTAGAGCTGGTTGGCAAGGAGATCTCCTGGAACTTTGGAGAAACTATGGCAACAGGAGGCTTGTTTACCCGCGGCTCTGTCAGGTGGAAAACAAGACTTTAACTTGCTTACTGAGCTGTAAGCAGCTGTTTGTGAGTGAGGCGGTGTCAACAAGTCAGATGCTGCCTCTGCAAAAGTCACAATTACTACCGTCTGTGTGGGAGGAGAGCAGCAATAAGATCAGTGCTTATTTTGTAAACACGAGGCATTAACTCTGCCCTGATCCCTGGTAATTCCTAATAATATTATTTACACATAGGAGAGGCAGGGCCATCAGTTATCAGTCGTGGCCTTCTGAGGGTGGATGGACAAAATAACAGCAGTAAATTCACATCCTGTAAATCACTTATATTGGTTTCCACAAAGGTATGAAGAGGTGATGACTCAGCTGATCACTTCAGAAGCAGTAGTTTACAATAAATATACATTTAAGCATATTTCAGTTAGTGTGATGACTAGTTTGTGGGTTACTTGTGTGGTTCAGTTACTGAAACTCCCTTCATTTCCTTTGTGACTTTAAGGTAGTAGTTAGTTGCAGCTTGAGCAGCTTGCACATTGAAAAGATTACAAAATGTGATGCAGCAAGCCAAGCCTAACAGGAAAACTAAATGAGGAAAGAGGAAGAGTCAGACGTTTTTCTTAACACTGACTGAGAAGTGAGTGATTACTCCAAATAGTCCAAACACTACTTCAAATACATCAGTTTAAACAGTAGTGTATATTTTACCATGTTTTGGTTGTATTATGTCTGAAGTATCCTTTTCATTTGAACAATGAGATTTCACATTGCGCTGAACGTTGAACCTCACCTGGTTTAACTGTGACATTGACGTATCCCTCTCCATGAGCACCCTCTCCGTCCACTGTCACTTCAAACTCATACAGGCCAACAGTCAGCTGAGAGAGAGAGAGAGAGAAGAGAGAGGTCGAGCAAATCAAATAAGAATAGAGAGCAAGAGACCTTTTTGACACAGTCTGTGTCCCTTACACACTACCGACACAGACTGTTTATGTATTCAGCAGAACTGCAGCTGCATGTTTTATTTATAGCAGAATATGAACATCAAAGTTGAGATCTGTACCTTGCTGAGTTTGAGTGTCTTGCTGTGCTTTCCTTCCATCTCTCCACTGTAATCTTTGGGATGTGTTATCAGACGCCAGTCAAATGCATAGTTTGTCCCTTTAGAGAAGTAGCAACATTAAACAAATCAGTTCATTAATTAATTTAATGTCTGGATGAATGATTTTGGTATGGTAAGAGCAGCTCAAGAAGGGATGAAAGGATTAACAAAATCATGCCGTGCATCCTTCCTCATAACTGTGTAATCTTTATCCGGCCTGGATTTGAGATTCTCGGGCAGGTGTTTAATATGACAAACAGGATGCCCAGAATAATGTGATTCAGGAATACAATTGTAAAGTAGGTTTAAATTCATGACTCAACAATGAACATCAAAAATGTGGCATCATGCTGAGGGATTGATAATTCACTACCACCTATTCAAATGAAATGCATTACAAGTAGTACTCCACATATCAATAATTACAATAACAATAGTAACTCTGCAGCTGCCAGAGATGGTTCTACCTGGCGGGGGTGTTGGGACCACAAAGGCGTTGAGTTCGACTTCGTTGCGGGGCAGTGTAACCTCCACGCTCTTTCCTGCTGACACCACCAGCTCCCTCACTGCGGAAGAAGTCAGCACAGGATCAGGTATGATGCCAAAAGAAAAAATATGATAACTGCACAGTTGGCATGGCAACCAAAAAGCTGGGACTAGTTAGAGAACTGAGAACTCAAAGAGGTGAATAAATCACATACGACACCTTGGGATCAGTTAAATGAAGGAATTTTGATTCGTAAATAAACCATTTAAATACATTTGTCAATATAGTAGTTCCTCTACAGAGAAGGTCAGTGTCTTTCAGCATGTTTTTTTGGTTTTCTGGTCTGCAACAGCACTGTTATGGTCCTCCTTTAATACAATCACCAGCATAGCTTACACATGCAGCGGACTTCTACCTGTTCAGCACCAGGTTCGACATGTATCTGCTGAATATAGTTGAGCATTTATCAGTTTAAGAGCCTGATATTTCCCTGTGGAGTTGGTGGAGACCAAAAACAGAGACCAGGGGTGAACAAGCTTTTTTTCTGTCAGAGCCCCCGCTCTCTGAAACAACCTGCCTGAGGAGATCTGACGTGCAAGCTCTCTTTTAAAAACCTATTTTTACAAATGCGCTTTTGCTCAGCTGCAGGTCTGAATTTTATTCCAGTTTTACCGACTGATTGTTTTACTCATTTTACTCTTTTTTACAACACAACTGTGTTGTCTGTTTTAATTGCTGTATTTCCTTTGTGTGCTGTACATATTTTGTAACTCTACTCTACGTTTTGAAAAGGGCTGAACAAATGAATGTTTTGTCATTATCATCATTATTATTATTATTATTATTATTATTATTATTATTATTAGGAGCCTGGATATTGAACCTACATTCATTAGGTGGCCTGAAACAAGAGTGTTACTGTTCCTCCATATTGACTGGTCATCCAGTAGATATGAGAGACATTGTCCAGCTTGTTAGCAGCTAGTTACTGCTGCCTCCAAGTAGAACAATATACGTTACTCCATATTTGTGAGTGTACATCAAAAATATATTGCATTTCCATCAAGTTATGAGAAGTATAAGAATAAATCAGTATAATTGTATTGTACACAATGTCCTTTGCTGACTAAGTAGTTATCCATATGACTGCTACAGTAATAAACTTAAACCAGTCCAACTTGCTATAGTATTCTCTGGAGAGGGCATTGTTGGTTAGTGACTTGACTAGTTTTCAGCCAAAATAATGTTTTGTTGCGTTGTCATTCCTCAGTTGGTTACCTAAATGTGTTTACTATCTTTCTGGGAGGAGAAACTGATCATACAAGTCATTCCTGTTTATAGAAGCCTAGCATGTCTCAGCACATTCCTATTGATTAGACTCATTTGGCTTCACACGCACACGACACGTCGCTTTCATTTGGGAAAAATAACATCTGCGCAGCCTGCCATAAAATCTGTGGGCAAAGTACATCTTTGTTTTTGTAAAACATCAGCTGGAGCAAATACAAAGAAGGAGCAGATGAGTGTTTGACTGAAACATGGACATTTAAGGGAAAAAAATGTATTTAAACCAGATTTGGTTAAGGAAAGTTATGAAAAATCTTCTTCAAAGGCTGCACAACCACAGTGCTGTTACATTATATATTAACTCATAATAAATACATGAAGACAAGACACATTGGTGAATGTGCTGGAAATAGATGATCACTTCCTCACCGGCCTGTGTTGGGGTTGTGATGGTAGCAGTTTCAGTCGTTGTGGGTGAGCTGACATCACTGACGTTGGAAGACGTGCGAGCATCAACAGTGTTGTCCACCGTTGAGTTTTGCTGTGATGGAGTCGGAGCAGTGTCTGAACTCCCATTGGTCGACTGACTCAGGTTCTTTTGGGCTGTCTGAAGAAGTGTGATGGTGCTGAGCACAGTTGGAGTTGGATCAGCTGTTTCTAGTTTGGGAGTTTCCTGTAGAGACAGTTCAAAATTGCAGGTTTGAAGAATTAGGGGAGCGTGTGAGTTAATATTTTTACGGAAATGCATTGTTGTGTTCAACAAAAACTACCTTCAATTGTGTGTTCAGTTTGATTCAGAGAATGAAGGTATGAATTATTGAAAGAATAACAGAGACAGGGGAAGAACAGAATCTGCTACAAGAGAACAATGTGAAGATAAGAAATATAAAGCAATACCGTGTTGGTGTGGTATCTGTGTGTGGTCTGTGGCTTCCTCCATGCGCTGCATGACGAACCTTTCTACGTCTTGCTGTGATAGGACCCTTAGAAAAAAAATATGGACACCACAGATTGTGTGACACACTTCTTTGCGTCCATGGCAGAAATGCTGATATTATATTAGTCTAATCAAATAGAGAAGCATCTGAATGTCTTACTGGTCTATGAATAATAAATGCCATTTTCGGTCAGCCAACAGCAAACTCACCTTGGAGAGCAGCTGAAGGAGGCCAAGGGACTCCTGGTGAGGCTGTGGGAGGGAAGAGATGGGGCAGCCCCTCGTACGGGAGCAGCTGAGAAGAACACAGCGCCCGCCGAGGCTCCACACGGCGCTGCAGCTCGGCTTTAAGCAGCAGGACTCCCAACATGTCGCCCCGCCTCTTCCATCTGCCAGGGGGTGCCAACCCAGGCTGATGATGCTGCTCCAGTGGATCCCCAGCACCCCTCCGGTCACCCGGCACAGATCTGCTGACACACCTGACCCCGGACAGAAGGGAGGGAGGAGGTAGTAAATAATGATACACTGTACTGATGTGAGTCACTACCAGTCAGTGTGAAAGACCAACCCCTGTGCAACAATGTCATAGTTAAAAGAGGAGGAAAGTTGTTCAGCAATAAAAAGGTGACGGGGAGTTTAACAGCTGAAGGTTATGAACTGGTTTCCCTGCAGGAAGATTCTAGAGAGACTTTAATGCAGCTCATAGTTTGATCAAGTGGATCTGCCAAAGGCAACACCCTGGATCCACCAATCGGCATCGCCTCCATGGCCTTTTCAAGATTTCACTTGTTTCTGTCAATCAGGGCTTTGTTGGGTACTGTTGGCATTGTCACAGGCAAAGTGAAACCCACAATGAATTCCAGTCCCACTCCCAACCAGTGAGACTTTTCAAAGATCAAGCTCTGACTGAACATTTCTGCGAAAAGCCAACATGCAGCCGGAGTTTGAGCAGTCAGCCACCCCAGCAACAGAGAGAGGAAGTGAAGCTTTTCCCTGACAAAACAAGACACTGATTAAAACCCAAAGCACAGTATGCAGTACGCACTAAACTCCACCCTCTGAGCCAGACAATATCAGACTCATATCAGCAGTGCACTGAGCTGAGACATTAGGCTGCTGTATGTGTCTTCCTCCCTAAATGCCATTAGTCTGGGTGATAAAACTTCTCTTCTTCAACCTTTGTTGCATCTAATTAGTTCAATCCAACCCATCCATTGTCCTGCGTGAGACATCTGTTGTATAGCAAGGTGCAATAAAGCAGCAGCGTTTATAAAACAGCATGGTGAAAATGTAACATTTTGAGAAAGGAGAGGTTAGCAGTGCTTAGGTAAATATCCACAGAAAGACAGGAGCCAAAACAAGCTGTGAATAATGCCCCCACCCCGCCCCCACCCCCTCCTGACAAAAACAAGCACAGCTGAGTCACTCTGCAAATTAAAAGAAACTACAGCTCCAATGAAAATTAAATGATTATGCTTCCACTTCTAAAGTTACGCCTGCAGGACCAGATCAAGTACGCCGTGTGAACATGCATACTCACAAACAAGGTGGCAAACAGTGTACAGTACAATCAATTCGTCACTTAGACACACAAAGAACATATAGGTTTTCTACCCTAATCAATAAATCCTCAGAACCTCCTTTAGATCTCAGTCCTGGTTGATCCTGAGTGGCCTCTTGAGCTGTTACATTGGCATGAATAAACACACTCATCTGTTCACACAGCGAAGCCAAACTGTGCTCTCTTAATAAAGAAGTCAATAATTGGCCCTTCTCCATCAAGCCATGAGCATCTGTGATCTGATTTCCTGCTGCTCAGGCTCAAAGAGCTTTCCCAACAGCAGCAGGGAGGAGTCAAAACAGTTGGTTACCTTGCTAAGATACTGGAGCCTGGTTAACACTTCATCTCACAGCGCACCGTGGCTGGAGCACCCTCTTGCATGACTTTGTAGTTTAACGCAATCTGCTGAAAAAGAAGGGCCTAAATGCCAATGTGATGATTTCTGCATGCATGCTTTACTATAAACCCCACAAGTATAAGAAAGCAATCGGAAACAGTGGACGACTAACAATTAGACCAACAGTACTGTATAGAGAAGAATTTAAATACTCTAAATGGCTACTGTTGATGGCCTCGCTGATGCCAAGGCCATCAACAAAAGCAACAGGAAACATGACAAACCAACAAAATGCAGTTCATTAGACTACCTCAGACAGTGGTGTACCAGGAACTAGTGCTCCCATAGCAACTACTAGAGCCAAGGGTGACTTTATGGGATGTCAGTGTAACTCAAGTCTGGAAAAACACAGGTCTTGCCACATACAAAAACACACAAAAGCACAATAGCTTGTTTGAGAAAGGGGTGTCATCCCACCCCTTGTCCACTGTTCTTCTGCCCCCATCCTTCAAAACACACACATACACGTCTATCCACAGAGCCCCTATTGTCCTGTCTCATCACATTGTAACCCACTGAGTGGAGTGGCATCTGAAGGAGGACACACACACACACACAGCAGGGTGCCCATAGTCCTCTATTCATGTGCCTCAGATTAGACATACAACAAATACCAACTAACAACCTAAAACCATCCAACTATCATTGTATGTGTAAAACGGATGAAGACGGAGCAAGACACACCCTGAGTAATCAAAGGTGTGTGAATCTACTGTGCAGATAAACACTGATAACGTAAAAGGCCCAGATGTGAGCCTCCTTATCGCTTTTCTGACAACAAATTTGTTTTTGCCAAGTGGTTTATTTTTGCTACCTGTGGAAGGAGCCAGGAGCCAGAGGTAGGTCAGCGGTAAGAGGAGGAGGTGAGGTAAGCTCCAAGTCAGCAGCTTGTGGTGTGCATAGGACATTTTCCTCAAAGACCTAGCAAGAGAAAACAGGAGAAATAAATGTACTTCATCCTCCAAACTCACCACTAAGTGAGTCAGTACGATTTTAATCTCTACTCGATATCCCAAAGTGCCTTTCATTTTCATTTTTCATTCTGTATATCCACTGTGAGGAGTTGTAGAATAAGATGAATTTCTGACCTAAAAAGGCAGTGAAAAGGAAATTAGGGGGGAAACCAAAAGCATGGAAACCAAAACAAAATAAGAAAAAACACATAACTAAATGAATTTAACATTGCAAGTTAGTGTAAAACATTTGCACAAGATTTGTTGGTGATTTATTAGTTTCCTTCCATTACAGTGAGCATGACCCCCTCCTATCAACTACTGTCAGACTTCCACTCCATTAAAAAGAATAAACACTGTCATGTAGAAAAGTAGCTTTAGTTCTACTAAACAAGCACTGCAGCCCACAAAACACGCCATGTTTACCTTCCTCCCAGCCAGGAGGTGGAGGAAAGAGATGCAGGAAGAGAGGGGGAGTGAGGACTTAGGTTGGCAGCGAGGTGATGTGAGGCAATGGGTGAAGACGGGTCAACACCAGCACTCGGAGAAAGAGATTCAACATGGCCGCCTCTGGGGCCTCCACAGGCTCAGCTGCTCAAACGTTATGCTAGACAGGGGAGGACAGAGAGAGAGAAAACATTCAGTATGTTGATTAGGATTTCAACAATTCTCCAAATCCAGCAGAGACATCTTTTTGGCTTGTATTTTTGTTATGCAACCACAGTGTTTCCACACGGATGGTTTATGTTTGGGGGGTCTGCATGGTTCTACACCACGTCAAGCCAATTAAAGTAGTTTTACTTTTACTGCAGGCATGATCACTGGATCATGATTGGTCCAAAATAGTCACATGATGCCCAGTGAAATGACACAAAAAAAATAAATTGTGATGTGTATAAAATAGTTTGTCCCGACTTTTTTTTTTTATTGACTCATTCAAGTGTTACAGTCTCGATTGAGAAATGAAAAAGTAACTTTTGAGAGCTGAAACAGGATGCACCTGCAGCGGTGACTGAGGTTTAGAGCAGCAGGTGGTATCACAGTGCCATTTCTGGTATCGAGGACATTTGTACCGTGGTTTTGGTTCTCATTTGAGAATCGCACTTCGCACAGGACTGGAAATTACTGTAAACATTTCAGATTAAATTACGTTAACATGATGAATGTGACAGTGTTTGACAAAATTACTTTGTGCACACCTTCACACGATGTCATCATAATTGAACAAAATGAGTTGACGTTTTTGTCTTACACATGAGAGGAACTTTTGTCAAAGTGATCCAAGGCATATCGCCCCCTGATATGAATTATTCAGGTTTTTCCTCCTCCTCTGCCTTGATTTCTGACAGTCAAAAGTGCTTCAGCTCTATGAAGAAGCACTCTGAAGAATTTCAACAACCTATAAACACATCAATTCATGACAAACACTCATGCAAATAAGCCTCAACGGTTTTGACTAGAGACAGTCTGCAGAGAGAGCAAAGCAGAGAAACTTAACTTCAATCATCAATGGCAGATTATATTCAAGAGAGTGGAGCCTGTTCAATACAAACAGTCTGCTTCATTATGCAAAATTCTGCTAATATCCTGTTTACAGCAACTCTTCAGGACGTGTAAATGACTCATCATCCTGTGAGCACCTTCCTTCTTACTACTAATTGAGGGAAAGGGAAGCAAAAAATACAAACAAAAACACAAGACAAGTCTTTTTTTCCAAATATATGGTACCAAATTGACTTATCTCACATTAAGTCCCAGGTATTTCCATCTATGACAGATTCTAATCCCTCAGCCTTGACCAAATATGCAGCTCAACACATTATGCAATCTGTCCTTCATCATGTTATGTGGCTATGTGGTCACAATGCAAGTGAAAATGAGCAGTGGTAAGAATGTGGGAATATTGCATTTTGAGGGATTCATAGCTATCGCTCAGTGTGCAGTGGTTCTCTCAAACGTCTTCCTCAGCAGACTGTCATACAATAGTTGTATTCTGTTTCTTTTCCTTTTTTGTTGCAAGTCCCTTTGGGTAACAAAAATGTCAGAAAAGAGTCAGTTCCAAAAGTGGTATAAACGCCATAGCTATTTTATCCAATCTGAGAGCACAGTAGAAAATGTAATATTTCTTTAATTATGCTCTCGACACCATCACCATCAAAACCTCAGAGTTAACTTCATAATAATGTTCTTTCCTGCATGAAATGGGATGAGTGTGTCTCATTATGAAGTAATTAGTAAGGATAAATAAATCATGATAGAGAATAATTATCTTCCTGACTGAGCCATGAAAAAGGAGCAGACTGTTGCACTGCATGCGCGAGAGGAGTTAATATAAATATATGTACCTCAGCTTGTGTGAATCTGTTGTCATGCGATACAAAAGGTGGACTGAGCTCATTCATGTGCATTAACACCTCATGAAGGCCGATTTAGGACTTGATGAGGAATGTGTGCAGGCAGTCTGAGCAAAAGAGCCATTCAGCACTTTTTCCCTCTTAAATTTCCTGCAAGTTTTTACAGCAGAGAGGGATTTAAAAAAAGAAGGGAAGAGAAGAGTGCAGGTCCTGGGACACTGTGTTCAAGGCATCAGCAGGCCTCACAACTCCTCACCAGGAGACTGCTATAGGGCAATATGGTAATAGATCATACAGCTTTCACAAACATCTGCTGTGCAGAGAGTTGGTAAAAGTTAGCGAGATGTTGATATATTCATATAATTGACAAAGTTACTTCAGCTCCTTGGACAGTATTTACAACATGCAGATGTTGTAATCTTTTGTAGATTTACTACTTTGTGGGCGAAGTGCACAACGTAGCTGGAAATACTGTGTATCTCACATAACAATACTATGTATTTACATTTAAATATATAGTTAAAACAGTCCTACAGCAATACCACAATTCATTATAATACAGCCACTATGATGTAACAATTAATTATGTGAATTGAGGTCCTTCACTTATAGAATATAAAGTGCATACGAACCTGTGTAGTCTGCCTCCATATGTGACTTTGCATTCCTGGATGTGGATGTCTCAGCCAAAGCAGCTCAGCTCAGACTGTCCAAACTCCACAAATAGTCATTTGTCCTGCTGCACTTGTTTTTCTGCCTTCAGGTAAGTCACCAAAATAAAATGAGCCGGAAAAAAACCCAGGTAAAAAAAAAAATCCAGCCAAAAAAAAAAAAGTGAGGAATTCAGTCACGTTTTTTCCTTCTAGCTGAAGTCACAGCAATGTGGATTTCCTTTTTTACTGCGCAGCAAATGCCCAGAGGCAGGCGATGACTTTGAGTCTGTGCAGCAGCAACGCTCAGGTGCACTCGGTCACCTGGGCTGATGACAGCTCAGCCATTACAGACTTTTCAATGGCTTCGATTCCCTTGAGAGGCTTTTGCAGAACAATGATCTCTGTGACCAAAACCCCCTTATATCCACAGAGGACACAATCTCTCTCTCTCTTTTTCTCTCTTTAACTGTTTCCTCCTCCTCTTCCTCTCTTGCAGTTGTAGCAGTCAATAGCTGTACTGGCTTCTAGGCAGACAGGTCGGTGGAGCTCTCTCTGCAATGATAACAAATCCCACGCTGTTTCTTCTGGTCGCTACAGGGCAGCAAAATTGAGCTGTTTTTATTTCTCTCCCAGACACAGTTCTTGAAAAATCAACAAAATAATATTAAACCGTGCGTTCTGCTGTAACTAATACAAAAACATCCTTGCAGGGACAACTGTTCTAATGCTAGGATAAGATTTAAAAAGATGCAATACAAGTATCACAGGGAGGCCATTAACCCCTTTGACTAGCTATAACATAGCAGATTAAAAAACACAAATACACAATAAGGATCTTACACATCGAATACAACCTCTGACTGGATTGTAACACTATTCATTTCTAACATTTTTCATTGTATGAATCACACTAGCTTTTCACTTCTGATCCTTCTGATTCATTGTAGCTATTTACTTTGGAGATATAGCATAAACAGTAGCAGTGTTGCTGATAAAACTGCATTTTCAGCTGTCGCTTCAGCTAACTGGTGATTTCTTGATTCGTCTATATATAATGAGCATCACCTAAGGGTCTGGTGCCCTGTGTTAAGATCTATATCTATTTTAGTTTATCAATAAATAATTAATTGATAAAACAAAATAGATAATAAAAAAAAAAAATTAAAATAATCATATTTATAAAGTGGAGATTAACTGATAAAAAGTGCAAACAAGTGCATGACTGACTGCAAATGAAGGTCTGTCAATCAATTGAATGGCATGGCTAAAACGCACTGAGATAATATCTCTGAGACTTTTCATCTAAAATGGAGGGTTCATGTATTATGCATATTACCAGCTGAAAACAATAACCATGGTTTACTCGTGATAGTGATGAGGTCTCTAACCAGCTGTCAGATCATTACAGTACAGGCCGACAGCTCCTGCTTGCGTAGTCCACTGCACTATTACAAAATTACAAAGGAGTGACGGCTGAATCAATAACATGACACTTTTTGTTGAAGTAGACTGGTTTTAACAAAGCGAGGCGACTCCGCGACACTGAGGAGTAAATGTTGGGACGGAACCTTTAAGGTAATTCACCTGTATAATCCGGGTTCATTCCCGTTTAAGGCACCTTGAGGCTAACAGTTGCTGGCATCCCTCTTTCACTTCTCACCGTGCAGGATTCATCCAGTGCGTTTTAATGGCAACTGTCACGACACCACTAAAGACAGACAAGTACACGAGGACTTACAGTTACAGAAACGGAGGGGGCTTTCACTTCGGTCGCTGTGAGGTGTTGTGTCGTCGAGGTTGTTGTCCCTGCTACAATAAATTGGGTCAGTGTTCCTCTCTGGTCCTCCGTACAGCTGATGTGTGTGTCCGCTGTCAAGCCTGTCCAGCAGATATACGGAGCTTCCGGTGACTGGAATTTCAAAATACAGCATTCAGGAATATAGCCGTTGGAACATTTTGCTGCCGAGAGAAACGCAGAGTTTGAAATTAACAACACTTTTCTAGTGGAATATTAAGTACGTAAATCCGACTATAAATTATATTATAAAACACTGACGTCGGCTTTAATTCTAAATTTGCTTGTGTCACGTTTAAAATGAAACTGAAATCAGTTAATCCTACTACTTCCGCCGTGCGCCACCTGCCGATCAGCTATCAATGGCGAATAGATTCAGCTCTACGTAAATAGTTAACCCGCAAATATTGTCACTGCTGTGGTGTATTATAACATTATAAGCCAAAAAACGACCAAAAAAACCTTTCTTAACCTTAAAATAAAGTAGCGTCGCTTGTCTGACGTTGCAGCATGGACCAAAATGGCGTCTCCGCCTTCCAACTATCTACGCCGTGATTGGTTCACTGACATTGGTGGACTGTTTTCATTGGTTTGTTGAAGCTTTATTTTGATAGCCTACTTCCTGGGGAGTGCTCACGAGCTGCTGTCGCGCGTGAGCGGGTTGCATACAAAGTAAGTTATTTTATGAACGTTAACAAATTTAAATTCAAATTTTTAAATCTTTACAAACCGTTATAACTGGAGGTTGTCGGAAAACCACAGAGGATCGTTAATTTAAGCCACTGCTGTTGCCACCAACGGACAGAGCTAATAACACGGTTTAAAATACATACATACTTAAGTTTTCTTAACGCTTCTCATGATTTCTGTCGTGGTTGCACAGCCACCAAGGTCATAATGGCTGATAGCGCCGACGTTACAGCTGTCGGGGGTATCCAGCCTCCTGGAAATGAGGAGCAGGGCAGAGGAGAAGGTGGAGCAGGCTCAGAAGGGGAGGCAAGAGATGGAGGTGGTTTGACTGAATCCCAGAGAGAGATGTTGGAGAGATGTCTTCATGCTCTCAGGAATGCTAAAAATGACAGTCACACATTGGCTGCTCTTCTGTTGGTAAGTCAAACATCGAAATAGTTCACAGATAAAACTGCCCCTGTGGAGCAGGCAGTGTTTTTACCTGGTTGTGATGTTCATAAGGGTTGAGAAAGTATAGAGAAACGTGACTATTCATATTTACCTATGTGATTCTGACAATATATCCATGAATGCTTTCATAGACTTTTACACATCCTAACCACTGATCACCCTCAAATTAAGACAAAGCCAGGATACCTTCATCCTCTATATTAAATTGTTTACTAATACTAGACACAGCTGAATACTATGCGCTTAGGTGTTGATTTGGTTTGTTGTTTCTTCTTTCACTCAGATCACTCGTCTGTGCCCAGCAAGTCAACTAGACAAACCCACCTTGAGACGCATCTTTGAGGCAGTGGGGCTCAACCTCCCAGCTCGGCTTCTGGTAACAGCCGTCAGAGGGGATGAGAACTCTGTCATACCCCCACATGAACTCCTGTCATTGGGCACAGCTCTGTTGGCTGCCCTGAGCACAGACCCAGACATGGCCTCCCATCCACAGCTCCTCACCACTATTCCACTCCTGCTGGGTATTTTAGCAAATGGTCCTGTGTCAAAGCAGCAGGATCAAGCTGCCCAGGAACAGACCCAAGTTACAGGGATGGGCCAGAGTCCAGAGAGTAAAGAGCAACCAGCAGAGAGTTCAAGCCCAGAAAGTAATCCTGGCAACGTGGCAAAATCCGCAGGAGAGAGCAAGACCAGCAAGCAAAATGGCGATGATGGCAGCGCTTCTAACGGAGTATCATCATCTAAAGAGACGTCGCAGTCTGACAGTCTGGATGAGGCCATGGCTGCCGACTGCTACCAGGTTCTGACATCTGTGTGTGCCCTGCCGAGGGGTCCTGACCAGCTGCTGAGCAGGGGAGCTGTCCCTGCTCTGTGTCAAGCTGTAGAACAAAACCAGACTTTCAGCCAAGAGAGGGGACTTGCTTTGCTTGGTTGCCTCCTGTCAGGTAAAACCAAGGATAAAGCATGGAGTAAACACCCTGCAGAACTCCTCTCTCTGTTGGTCAGGCTCTCTAAAGACTTCTGTCAGTCCAAAGACCAGGCCAGGCTGGACATGTGCTCCCAGTTGGTTCAGTTTCTCCCCCCAGCCGGGGTGGCAGTCGAGAGCGAAGAGGTGAAAGGAGTTGTGAGCCGTGTGTGGGAGGTTTTGAGACCCATGATTCAGGCCAAGTTGACCCCGAGACAGATCGGGCCCATCCTGGTCCTCAGCGCATGCCTGCTGGATTTGTATGGGTGGGAGATGGTGGGGCCACCAAAGTTCTGCTGCTTACTCGTGAACAGGGCCTGTGTGGAGGTCAGAATGGGCCTGGAGGAGCCTCCTGGTAACGAGCTGAGCCCAGAGCTGCAGCACACACTCACAGGTACATTGTCATTACAGCATGTGCATAGTCTGAACAGTCTACCTATGCACAGGTGACCTCCACTCACAACAACACCAAAATGGGCTCCTTCTTGGGTTATGGGCTACATTTTACACGAGAAGTGCACAACTTGTAAAACATAAGCAAGGCTATAACCTCTCACCTCCTTTTGTAGAGCAGAACAGTAGTGAGTAGTCAAAGTGGTCATCTGAGGCAAGTAAAATATCTACCCCACACTGCCTCACCAGCTGTTTTATGAATTTGAATATAGATGTTTATGGTCATAGTTGAGGATAATATAATATTTAAGCTCCTTTCTTATACTGAAACACTCCCTTGTCGTTCCCAGGCTGTTACCGAATCATGGAGGCCGCCATAGAGCAGGCCTGTAGTCCAGGACAGTCGCAGACCGCTGCACCCTCTCAGGGCTCCATCTCCTCCCTCAGTCTGCAGCAGAGCAGGCAGGTCCTCGGGGTGCTGGAGGAGGCCTTCTCTGCTGTGGTGTACCACCTGCAACAGGTGAGAGGGGGATGCTTAAAATGCTGTTGTGTTATACCGAGGTGAGCCGATGTGAAAGAGAGCAAAAAGTGACCCTGTCACGTGGAAATTTGGCCAGCTATACAATAATAATAATAATAATGTTGTGAAACAGCAGGTCTCCTCAGAGAGCAGTCACTGAAACACTCTTCCTCTTAACTTCCTGTTCTCACAGGTCGACCCAAGTCGATATGGTGACCCGTTCGTCTTCGCCACATTCCGCTCTCTGTGCTCATGGCTGGCCGAGGAGACTTCCTGTCTGAAGGAGGAAGTGACTGGATTGCTTCCTTTCCTGATTGGCTACTCCCAGAGCCACCTGCTGGGTGAGAGCCCAGAGCAGGGTCTGTCTGACTGGATGTCTGAGATGTCTGTCTCTGAGGAGAGACGGGCCTGGACGGGCAAAGAACCCCTGAGGTAAAGAGGGAATAATTGGTATTGTTAGAAGTACAACAGCAGATCCAGGGGGAGTCCTCACTGGTCTTGTCTTCCATGAAAACACCCTCCTCTCCCCAGGTACCTGCTCCCAGCTCTGTGCCACCTGTCGGCAGAGGAAGGTCCCAGGAAGGTGCTCCTCACGCTCGACACCCCGGCCCTGCTGGTGCACTTCCTGTCCCAGAGCTGGACTGCCCTCAAGGGGAAAGGTGGAGTGGTGTCGTCCAGGGATCCCAGCATGGAGACAGCCTGCTCAGCCCTCCTCAACTTCACCGTCACAGAACCAGAGAGAGTCAGGTGCGCAGCTGGTGCACAAGATGAGATGCTCATCTGACGCCTGGTAATTTGGATCTAACGACATCACACTAAGATTTTTAAACTTGTGTTTTGTAGGAAGGATCAGTGTTTCCGTACTCTGGAGGCTCTTCTGAGTGAAGCGCTTCCAGTTTTGGTTCATAAACCCCGCCTCCTGGTCCTAGCAGCAAATTATTGCACTTTGGGACTGATGATTGGCAGGCTCAGATCAGCACCTTCAGGTAAATGTTTATTCACACCATTTTATTTGACATGACATTAACAATTGAGTGGTTAATTACATGTAAACCCATTTGCCACCATTATATACATCCACAACTAATTCTATCACATTATCTTGAATAAAGGAATCAGTGATCAGCTCTAGGCCACATCAGTCTACACAGAGACACATCCACACTTAAGCAAAGCTGACCTAAAACATGTGATAATCTGCTCTATAATACAGTTTTATTTGAGACGCTGAGGTACCATTCACAGTACCAGGACACTGGTAACGAAGCAGTTAAATGAATATCAGCCCTCATAAATTAGATTATTAACACCTCTGCCTTTTCCTACTGTGACCTGTCGGAGTGTGTTCTGTGAAAGAGGTCTGTACCAGCGCTCTGGAGAGTGGTAAACCTAAATGGAGTGGAGCCATCACTAATGTTATTAGTTACCCTTGTGCTCTTCCTTATATAACCACTTTGGAGAAAGAACGCCTATGGGAATGCAGATGATGTGTTGCTGTATGTGGGCAGAAATGCTGCTCTAACTCAAGATCCTGTAAACATCACTGTTACATGCTCTTAAAACCTCCGTTAACGTTGACTGACCTGCATCGATCAATACGTCTGCGGCTCAGTGTTGCGAAAGAGGTCACCTATAGTGGCAATGAGCTCTTTAGCTTGTGTTAACCCTGTGTTTTGGTTGGTACATCCTGAGGCACTCGGATCAACATAAGCAGCCGTTTGATGTTCGGCAGCTAGAAAGACCCAGTTCTTTTCTCCGCTGGTCTGCACAACAACATTAGAAATACTCAGTAAGTCAGTTTGGTGTCAGTGTAGTGTGAAAATAGATGTCTATACTTGTCAAGACACTTTTATTAGACAGGGACACAGTGATGAATTTACACTGTATTTATTAGCTTATTTATTAGCTTATTCTGTTTTTGTTCCCTGGTGGGCAAAATCAATCAATGCATGTTTGACTGTAAATTGGGACTTTAAAAGTGAGCTATGGAAGTCTGGTTGCTTTTTTTTTTTGTAGTTTTCGTCGTTTTTTCCCACTGCGGAGCTCCCCCTACTGTTTTTGAGCGCATATTTTCACTGTCATAAAAATTCACCACTCTAAAGCTGTTTAATCTTACATAATTTATTCTGTGTTAAACATCAACATAAACACAAGGTATCAGCAGGTTTAGATGCCACAAATAACTTCTCCTTCCTTGTTTCTCCAGGATCAGTGGATGCAGGCCAGAGGAGGTTCTTCTCCTCAGCTCTGCGGTTCCTCCGCGGCGCCCTGGATGGCAGCTCCAGCCTCGGCCCGGTTAAGGTGAGCGTCGGCTGGGAGGAGAGCTGGGACGAGGCTGAAGAGCTCTGGAGGTTGGGCTTACAGGCTCTGGGAGGCTGCGTCCGCGCTCAGCCCTGGATCACCACTCTGGTCAGAGAGGAAGGTTGGCTCAAACACACACTCACCATGTTGGATCAGTGCAGCGCACTGCCCGACCAGCACACGCAGGGGGCGCTAGAGGAAGCTCTGTGCGCTATGGCTGAGCAGTGCCCGGTCTGTAAACAGGAGATTGGAGACTTGATGATGAAGAATGATAAAGGAGCTTTGAGCTGTATGAGGAACCTGAAGAAGTCAGTGGGAATGAAGTGAATCCAAACCGCTGCCAACGGACAATGTGGTAGTTGTTGCAGACTGAAAATAAAAAAAATCAGCTTTTCATGAAGCAGAACCGCTGTGTTCATTAGTTGTACCAGTCCGACACGGATAATGTGTCTCCAGGCTCTGTCATAATGAGATGAAAAGACCAAGATGCCAAAGACACATAGAAAAGAGAGAAAATGACACAACATGATGAGACTGAAAGACCTGTTTTATTTTTGCTGTTTACCTCAGTGGAAAAAAAATCAAACCAATTCAATCAAAATCAAGTATATGGAAGCGCCCGCTGGCACAGCTGTGACCCTCCACGTGCACCTGAAAACACACACGAGCTGTGTCTTAGGTGCGACTGCTGATCTGTAAATGCGTTTAATAAAGAAGTATTTTGTTAGAACAGCTTTGTTGCCAGTGCCACTGTTACTTTTTCTCATTTCAGGGGGGTTCATACAGATAATGAAGCTGTGACATCAGTGTCAGCCTGGATGGTGGATGGTGACATAGACCTCACTTCTTCTCCCAGTGACCACAAGATGGCGCAGTCAGACCTGATGTGTGATGAAGTTGCTTATCACTCCTTTCCTCACACTTCGTGTGTTTTCAGGGTTTAATCGTCGTCCTCGTTGTTTTTTTTTCCCTTTAGACAACCTGGTCAACACATCGATCATTTTATCAGATGTTATGAAAAAGGTTCAAAAGTTACCTGGTTATCTGAAGGGTCTTAGATCCTGAAGTGCACCGTTGATGGATTTGTTGACAGTTATTCTTCAGCTGTCACTTGTCTCCAAACAAACTGCTGCTGCTGCTGCTTTAAATGCACTGTTTGAGATTTGAGGTCAGATTTCTCACACGCCGGGACACGAGGACCATCTCTGTGCTGCACGTGACGTCACACGGAACAGTAAAAAATAATAATGATAACTTGGAAAAAGAGGAAAGCGTTTGTGTTGGTGTCTGTGATCCTTCACCGACCATGTTTGTTTTTCTCATTCATCACTTCATCCCTGATCCTATAGTCCTTACACCAACCGTGAAAAAGTTTTTAGCTGCCACCACCATCACCCACCCACCCCCTCCTCCTCCTCCTCCTCCTCCTCTTAGACTCATTGTCACCTCCCGCCCTCTTCTTCTTCTCTTTTTTCTTTCTTGTGTTACCCCCTCCCTCTCTAACAGCCGTCTGTTTTCTCTCCTACTCATCCATACAAACTCCTGCATCGTCTCTCAAACTAACTCACTCCTCTCTGAACCTCCAGCCCGTCTCCTCTCCATCCAGCGCGTCACATTAACCCCTCAGCTGCAGCTTCACACCCAGACTGACCTCCATCACCACCATGCTGTGGAAGTCCCGAACCAAGACTGACGTTTTGCAGGTAAAAGAAAACAGAAAGAAAAGAAACACCACAGAGTTTGTTATCATCTGTATTCACGTTGTATTTGCAGCAGCTGTGGGTCTGTAGAGCTGGATCCTCGGTGCGTGAATGGCTGCACACAGAAGAGCCTGAATCGAGAAGATGGTTAAAACTGTCAGTTAAAATCAACTCAGCAGGTGAAATATTTGTAGAAAATCACAATATTTGGGATTTTAAAACTAGGAAATTCAGATTTTTGGCTTTAAGGACGCGGATATTCGTGCGTAAAAACGACTCTAAATGACTCAGACGTCAGTTTTATAGAAACTGTGTTTAAAACGTGAGATTTGCTTGTTTACAAAAGTAAACACAAACAAAAAAATCACTGTCACCTGGTGCGTAAAACCTGGATTCAGATGTGATTCGTGTCTTTAAACGACCACAGAAACATGTAAAAGTGTGTATGTATGTCTGAATTAACTGAATGAATATATCTCTTTAAGAGTGGACCCTGTCGACCCCTCCCCTCATTCTGCCGGGTGCGCGCACAAACCTATAAGTAGTGCGCTCATGGAGAGGCTGGAGGACTCCGTGTGTGTTGTGCGCGCGTGTGCGTATCTGGCAGCAGCTTGTCATCATCATCATCTGCGTGCGTAAAAGAGCTCGGTCAGAACAGAACAGCGCGGAGGAGGAAAAGTAAATAACATCTCCTGAGTTTAATGGAGCGGTAAACAGCCTGGATTACATCCCGGAGAGACATTTTGGTGACATCTTTCAGCCGCTTGGAAGCCTGCGCATCCTGTTGAGTTTTTACATTTGGGGGGGTATCCAGAGTGGTCCAGATGTTAATCCACACCTATTCGGCTATGGTGAGTGTGAACCACACTCGTGTTTTAAGCATTTTTATTATTATCATTATCATTATTATTATTATTATCATTGTGGGGGGGTGAGGAGGGGTCTGACCACCACTAATGTAAGTCAGTGTATTTTACCAAACCAAAAAAAAAAAACTGTTTTTTTTTTTTTTTTTTTACTCAAAACCAGTTTCCAGTTTATAAATGTGTAGAAAAACCCACTATAATTGGACCTGTGGCAGCAACTGCCCACGATCATCACAGATTTTAATTCATGGAGTCTCAATGTTTGGATCAGACTCGGTCTTTGCGCTGCACGAGAGCCCTAAGTGTCAGCTGTTACTTCCCACTCAGCCTCTCTGACTGACACCGACTTTACTGGAGCTGCGCCGCGCGTCCGTCCGCGCGGTCGGTGATGGTCTTTGTCTGCGCCGTGTCACGGCGAGTGAGACCGGCTGACAGTGAAGTGACCGGTCACCGTGAGAGAGCATCTCCCGGTGCACGGAGCACCGTCGCCGCGCTGCACGCGCACGTTTTCTTTCTTTTCTTTTCTTTTTCTTTTTTTTTTTAGATGCCAACTTCTTTCTAACTTTTGTTTGGGATGAAATCAGGAACGCATTATAGTGGAGTGTGTGTCAGGGTTGGGGTGCATGACGGATATATCTGTATGTGTGTGTGGTTGTGTGTGGAGGGGGGTGGGGGTGGGGGGTGATTTTAACCTGGCAGCGGCCTCGGCCTCTCTCTCTCTCTCTCTCTCTCTCTCTCTGGCTGACAGTGCCAGATAATGGACATTATTGTTCCACCACTACACCATTGATTGTGGGTGACCCAGCTTTAAAAAAAAAAATCCAATGTGAGCAGGATGTGTGTGAGCAGGAATGTAGGCTAGTGGACTACATGGGTTTAACTCATAATGTGGTTTTACATGAGGAGGGGAGAGGGGTGGGGGGTGGGGGTGATGAAGGGGGGTCAAATGTGGAAAGTTGAAATACAATCACATTTGGTTCCCTGACGTCCTGTCAATCTGTGCGCGTGCGTTTGTTGGCAGATGATTTACAGATGCCACCGCCCCCCCCTTCCTCTCCCTCTCTTCCCCCTCCCCCTCCCGCAGCGACGCGTTATCGCTGTGTTACCTGTCCTTTGTGCCGCTCCTTGGTGGCCGTGACCTTCGTGACACCGTTGCCACCGGCGGCTCCTGCCGGTGCGCGTCACTTGAAGCGCTGCGCTGCTGCTGTTTCCTTCCGTCTCTTAATGGACTCGTGCTTCACTTTTCCACCGAGACATTTTCTTGAGCTCTTTAATTGTGTTGAAACGTGAAGGAATCAGTCCAGGCTTTCAGCTTTTTTTTTTTTTTTTGTTGAGAGTTTGAAGCTGCTGATGTAAAATAAACTTTGTGATTTTCCTGCAGGACCGCGCAGATGGACTAAGCGGCTCTTCGCCGAGTGGGCGCCTCTCCCAGTTGTCCTCCCTGAACCAGGCCGCCTATTCCTCGGCTCCCCCTCTCTGCCACACTCCGGCCTCTGACTTCCAGCCTCCTTACTTCCCTCCCCCTTATCCCCAGTCTTCCCTGCCATACTCCCAGAGCCAGGACTCAGCGTACTCCCACCTGTCAGACCCTTACCCCTCCATCAACTCCATCCATCAGCATCAGCAGGCGGCATGGCACTCGCAGAGGTCGCGCTCAGAGGACGGGGGGCTCCTGTCACAGTCTCACCGGGCTCTGAGCCTCGATCCCCGGCGGGAGTATCCAGCTGTCCCTCGGCTCCTCCACGGTCTCGGGGAAGGGGCTGCCGCGCTCGGGGACGGTCCCCTCGGGATGCACCTGGGACATCACGGCCTGGAGGATCTTCAGGTGACTTGATTTCTTTTCTTTTTTTTTTTTTCTCCACTGTTTATTTGCTTTAAATGACGTTGATGCGCTCTGATAGAAAACCGTGCGTAAAAGCCATTTGGCACATTATCAACATCCAAAAAGTTCTTATGGAAAATGAAAAAAAACAAACATTTGCCTTTTCGATATTATTATTTTTTTGTCCTTCTATAATAATCAGGTAAAGCCTTTAAATAAATATCTGTCACGTGTAAAACACATGGATGATGCAACAAGGCCTCAAGGCAATTCTTTCATTTCCTCCATTTGACAACAAATATTCCTCACTTACTCCTTCTTCCTTTTATATTCTATCCATCAGTTCCGTTGAAGTCATTTCCCCCACAGTTAGTTCATATTTCCTTATTTTAAAACTTTCATTGTTATTATTTTGAAAATCCTCCTGCAGGCCTTCAACCTGCTTCACAAAGATTCACATCAACACTTTTGTTGTCTTCGACCAGAAAATGCAAAAATCTGTGCGTCGTTTATTTCAGAGTGAAAAAAAAAACATAGAGAGAAATATATGAAAAAAAATATGACTAAACATGTTTTTAAAGGAAATTTCAAAATAAAACGTTTTGACTCAGTTCTTATTAAATAATAATAATAAAAGTCAGTGTGAATTTGAGTAAATCTGTTTCCTTTCTCATTATTATCAGTATTATTATCATTATTATGATTAATAATATATTAATAATAATAATACAAATGATGCATGTTTGAATTTATCCAGAATTTGGAGCTTAATGTAAAATAAAGTCACAGCTCTCTGAGTTACAGCCAATAAAATGAAGCTTTTTTTCATCATCTATCATTTACATTTTATTCATATAATAAATCGCACTTATTTGGTCACGTGCCGCCTAATCAGTCACCCCCACATCCGTCCAGTGTCCTCCGGTGTCTCGCACGGAGACAAAGTGACTCTGCAGCCTTTTCGCCTTCTTTTTTGTTGCTTTTTTTTTTTTTGGGGGGGGGGGGAGAAGAAGAAGAAGAAGAGGAGGAAGAAGAATAGTTTCCATGGTTTATTGAGCAGTCAGCGTCTCTGCAGCAGGTGCAGCTGCAGACGCTGTTTGTTGCCTCCTCCTCGCAGAGGAAAAAACACACCGAGACCAATTGATGTGTACGGTCATTAATAGAAAAGAAACCACTGCGAGCAGGCGAAGAGTCAACCAGGGCGTGTAGCTGTTAAACGCTCCCACTCGACAAGGAGCGGTTCTTTTTTTTTTTTATTTGATTAATGGATTATATCCTCGGCGTTTGAAGCTTCTTATGAACTCAGCACAAAAGGAGAAACATCCGAGAGTCGCCCTGCAACATTATTTACCCCCCACCCCCCCCGGATGAAAAGATCAAATAAATTGCAGTGGTTTTAATTTCAGTAGCTGCTTTTCATTGTTGGTGGATATTTTCCTTTTTGAACCAGGCCACCAGTCTGTGTGATGATATGATTCATGCACTGGACAGAATCAAATGCATAAGTTAGAACAGAAAATATCAAATGTAAAATATAACAAATCTTCAGTTTAGTTGTTTAGTTGTGTTTCAGTGAATAGAGAGAAGTTTCCTTGTGGCCAAATGATTCATGAACATGTGTTGTACGTATGAAGCGACTGCATCACATGGAAATATACATTGGTGTGATTTTTCAACATGAAATTTAAAGTAAGTGATGCTTTTGTTAACACGTCTCCTTTTGTGGAGCAGGAGCTGTGGGATAATCCGTCATAACTTCATCATTTATCACCTTCCCTCCATTTCACACGACATCACACTCGACTTTAGGAGCAGATTTTATTAGTTGGATATGGATCGTGTTCGTGTTTGCTGTGAGGGCGAAAATCTAAATGTTGAACCCTCCATCTCGCTTTAGCCTGAGAGAGACAAGATGTGTGTGTGTGTGTGTCTGTGTGTGTTGGCTGTGAGGCCAGTTGATAAATGATAGTGACTGTCTGTCTGTCTGACACAGGGAATGGAGGAAGGATCAGCCTTGGGCATCCTCGACCACTCTGTCATTAAAAAAGGTAAGAGGTGGGAGAGCTCTGTGTGTGTGTGTCTGTGTGTGTGTCTGTGTGTGTCTGTGTGTGTGAGCGTGAGAGAGAGCAGAAAGATTGAGTGCGTACGTGTGCATTTGTGTCTAAGTGTGCACCTATATAATTGTGCTATATATGCTGAAGGGGGTTTTGTGTTTAGGGGCACTCCAACACCAGTCTCTCTCACTGTTACACACACACACACACACACACACACTCTCTCTCTCTCTCTCACTCACACACACACACACACACACACACACACACACTATAAATAATTCTGTTTTGCTATTTCATTTGAAGTCAAGAAGTCCTCTAATACTCAGCTGCAGACTTCACCCCAAAGGCACACATTCTTAATGAACTGTTCATGGTCATATGAGAGTGTGTGTGTGTGTGTGTGTGTGTGTGTGTGTGTGTGTGTGTGTGAGTGAGAGAGAGAGGGGGGGATTAGAGAGGAGAGGAGAGAGAAGTGGGGCAAAGAAGAAAAGGAAGAGAAAGGGAGGGGAACACGATAAAAGAGGAGTTGTGGGAAATTTGCAGAGTGTGATGATCACTCCAGTATTACAGAGTGTGAGTGGCAGAAGACACAGGGGCACGATTAGAAAATTCAAGTTGGGTTTGTAGCTGGTTCAGTGCGATACTGAAAAATCGCTCACAAAAAATGCAAAAAAAAAAAAAAAGTGCTGGGAAAATCTGCAGCTACTGTGAATAAAATGACTCCCAGCATGAAATACAACCTCAACACGCTGGATACATATAAATATATAGATATTTTCCCTTTGGATGAACAAGTGCTATAAGAACAATTGATATGTTTTACTTAAAATTAGTTACTTCATACACAGGGAATAGAAAAAATGTGGATTTTTTTTTCCTGGTGATTTTAAACTCCTCATTTTCTTTCCAAAACAAGGATGTAATGCTCTAAAATCCAGTCCCTGAGGAGGAGCGCAGTGTGTTCGCAGCCAGGGTTCGAGCTGCAGTGAACCAGCGAGGGCCGTTTGATGAAGTGACAGTGATTCCACTTGTTTGCCAAAAGCTTTTGAATTGATCAATTATCAGAGCAAGTCTCAAGACAGAATGCCCTGGCGAATAAGGAAAAGCCAACAGGGAGACGGAGAGAAGGAGACCGAATATAGAAAAAGGAAAGGAGGGAGGGAGAAGAGTGGGAGGCAGAGTGAGAGATGATAAGAGAAAGGGAGAAAGAGAGGGAGGGGCAGACAGTCGACAAAGGAGAGAGCAAGAGAGAGAGAGCTTCAGAGGGAACTGCTGCTCTGTGTCCGGCTGGATGAAGATGAGCTGGTTGTGAATGAGGAGATGTTTGGAGAGTGTGTCGCAGAGAGGCCACAGACAGAGAGAGAGAGCGAGAGAGAGACAACGTCCCAGATAACAATTCTTTTTAAATAAGAGAAGAAGAAGATAATATTTCTTATTAAATAGAGGAGAGGGAGGAAATCACAGCAGGAGACAAGAGATACTACAAAACATTTGACTCATTCTGTTACTTATTCTTACAAGATGCAACACCAAATTATGAATTGATTGCACGGCACATTACTGGCTAAATGAATTCCCTTCATGCTTTGCCTTAAAGGTCTGTTTTCCCTCTAAATTACAAAATCCAAAACACATTTTCATTAAGACGCTGACCATTAACACAGTGTCTCTTCTCCTGCCAACATTCGGTCTTCAGTGGTTCTGGTTGGTAGTTCTTCTTCCATTGTGTGGGGGGATGAAGGTTTTTACAGCTTGGATGATCTGACCTTTAACTATAAAATAAACCCAGGACGGACAAAAGGTGCACATCCACCTCATCATTGTGTCCCTGAGGACACTTGGTCCTCACAAGTGTAGAAATAAACAAAGACTGCTCCAAGTTCAGAGGATTTCTGATCCAACAAAATGTAAAAAAAAAAAAAAAAAAAAAAAAAAAAAATCAACTGGATTTGTGATTTTAGATTAAGTCTCCACAGATAATTTCATTAACACAAATTAACACTTCAACAGGTGACATGAAGAGGAAAACACAAACAGACTCTGGTCTCCCTCCCTTTAGTCAGAATCAGAGACATTCATGTTACTCCCAAACTTTAACCCTTGTCAAATCAGGCCACCTCCTCCTCCTCCTCCAAAACAAGTCTTAAAAAGTTCACCACGGTGCAGAAAAGTGAGTGTGAACTGAGCTCTTGGAGGTGTGAAGTGAAGCTATTTGAGAATGCACAGTTGGAAGTTAATCACCTGCAGTTTAAAGCAACAGAATCAACAAGCAGCTCCAGATTTAGAGCTGTTGACACAGGGGAGAACATTACACTGAATAGATTAATCAGGAGATGAAGACGAGGAGGAGGAGGAGCACGCTGTCACACAAATCATTCACACAACACTGTTGTCACTGCACATGACATATGTTTGGGATGGATGCTCTTTATTCATCATTCACCTCTTTTTCCTTTGCTAACTTTTCTTTTTCTCTTTCCTTCCTCCATCCGTCTGCAGTTCCCATCCCTTCCAAGCTGAACGGCTCCTCCCTCTCGGCCTTGTCTATAAGCAAGGAGGGTCTCGGCATGGGAAGCGTGTCCAACCCTGCTGAGGTCTTCTGTTCGGTCCCGGGTCGCCTGTCGCTGCTCAGCTCCACCTCCAAATACAAGGTGACGGTCGGGGAAGTGCAGCGACGCCTCTCTCCACCTGAGTGCCTCAACGCCTCTCTGCTGGGTGGAGTCCTGCGCAGGTGAGAGGAGGAAGGCCACACCCACAACTTGTGACATATAAGTGTCTTGAGTAGTGGTGCTGTTTGACCATGAAGGATTGGAGAAGCAGTGGCTCAAATAACTTGAATCTGACATGTATTTTCTCAGTTTTACTGGTACTGTGGATAAGTGGCTGGAAATTCAAGTTCAATAGTTCAAATTTAACATTTAAATGAGCAGTAAACCACCAGATTTGATCAGAATTTAAATTGCTTTTATCTGGAGGAACCACCTGGTAATGCTCCACAGAAAGAAATGAAGAAGTCTATCACAGGAGAGGCAGAAAAATAACATTTTCTCTTTTTCTCTTTTCCACCGGCAGAGGCCTGAATAATTAATAACACTGTGACACACAAAACACACTGCAGCTACAGAAAGAAACTCCCAGTGTCACCAGACTGCTGGGCCACAGTGTAAACTCTCATTAGATTTCAAACAATAAATAAGTTTATGGTTTTGTTCTGGAGGTTGTTTAAAGGAATTCTGGGAAATGTAGGTGCTTGCAGAGATCAGAAAGACGAGAGAGTAAAAAAACATTTCATGGAAAATTAATTGTTGGATTCACACCTTAATATTTAATACTACTAATAATGAAAATAACAAGTTATAAAGCAGAAATGATGGATGGACAACAGCTGGGGCTGATGGGAAATAGTCTCACCTCAGTACCACCAAGCCTTGTAAACATCTAATATATAAATGTATTAATGTGACAGCCGTAACCTGACGTAACTCCACTCTGCACCTGTAAGTGTTGGATGCTCATCACCTCCTTATGTTGGAGCTGAGTGTAGTTTATATGTAGTTTTGGTGTAAAAGTCCCTTTAGCCATCAACCCATGTTCTCCACCAAGCTTTTCAGAATAAGAGCACTTTAACGTAACCATAGGGGCCGAGGCTGAGGACCCGACGTGCGTCATGGGACTAAATCACAAGAGAAGCAATGTGGTTTAATGAACCGCGGCCTCAGGGCGAGAGAGCAACTTTATGATTCGGTTTTCAGGCTGAAGTGCTTTAACAGGACATAATTAAAAGATCTGAAGGGTTGTAAATGTTCTAAACAAAATCCCTCCTCGATTATAATATATCACCACCACTTCACTATTTCTGTTTTATGCCACTTTATACTTGACGACATCTCTGAGGGAAAATGGGTCTTTTCTCCACAGTGCAGTTATTTGACAGCTATAGTTAGTTACTGGTTACTTTGAAAATGAAGATTTTACCCAGAAAATATACAATTAGGTTATTAATAAGATGTGTTCTCATATAAAACAGTAAAGATATAATATAGTGTTCATATAAAAGCTGTTTTAAAGAGGATGAATATTCCTCCTTCTTCTTCTTCTGCTGCTGCCTGTCAAATAAATATCAATAAATGTTTCTATAAAAGTAAATATTTAAATTCTTCAATTTAAATTTACAAGAATCAGAAAAAGGATCAGATGGAGATGAAAGCAGAAACAAAAATCAAGGATGAAAGGAGCAAAAAACCCCACAGAAAACAACAAGACACTATCAGGTTTGACAGGGAACATAGGGAGAGTTCAGCCACACACACACACACAAATTCATTCCCTGCCATACACACATAATACAGAGATAGAGACACACACAAACAGAGCAAAACTCATAAAGCCCAACAGACACAGGGTAGAATACACAAACACACACGCATCCACACACACACACACACGCACACACACAGGGCCATCTCCTAAAAACTGCTCTCTGTCTCTGTCCCTCAGGGCGAAGTCAAAGAATGGTGGCCGCTGTCTCAGAGAGCGTCTGGAGAAGATTGGTCTCAACCTGCCCGCCGGGCGACGCAAGGCAGCCAACGTCACTCTGCTAACATCTCTAGTGGAGGGTAGGAATACACACACACACACACACACACACACACACACATACAGTGACCTGCATATATCCTGACAGATACAGACACATATTCACATAGAAATATCTTCGCATGAGCAAACATGAATAAACAGCCACGGCACGGATGGACGCATGCATGTGTGCACACACGCGCGCACACACACACACACACACATATACAGGCATGGAGGGTGTCGTTTGAGAAGCTGGGGCCCTTGGAGAGAGCAGAGAGCAGTGAACTGTTCGAGGAGTGAAAGTGAGAAAATGGCTGCAGAGTTTGTCTGTTGACCTGAACTGACTGGAGCAGCTCCACCGGTCAATTGTGCATCATTTGAAAACATTTGTACGGATAATTATTTGATGTGAAAACTAAACAGCAGCACTGACCTCTGACCCTTAGAAACACACAGAAGTAGTAACTGCTGCTTTTTTTTCCCAGTGTAACAAATGCAGGAGAATCCTCCTCTTTGTCCTGCACTAGTTCAGCTCCTGCCTCTGCTTTAGACACACTTTCAATCTCTTTCTCTCCCTCCTCTCCTCCTCCTCCTTCTCCTCCAGGAGAGGCCGTCCATCTGGCGCGGGACTTTGGTTATGTGTGTGAGACAGAGTTTCCAGCCAGAGCCACAGCTGAGTATCTGTGCAGGCAGAGTGAACCTGAGCAGCTCCCAACACGACGCAGCATGCTACTCGCCACCAAGTGAGTGTCTACGTCCATACCTCTGCGACATCTGTAGCTCTTCTTTATCCTCACTGCTACCTGGTGAATCACATGAAGACTGTCTGTGGAAACTGTCACATTTCCAAAATGTCTGAATGAAAAGTGTAGACACAGGTATAACCTATGGTGTGTATTTCTGTTTACTTGTTTGACAGTTAATGAGGGATAAGACTCAGATTTTTCAAAATAAGAGTGCATTGAGGCCTGGATGTGTTGTAGTTTACAGGACCGGACTGCTCCATGTTGGACTGATGTCTATGTTGAAAGGATTTCCTTGTGTGTGTGCTTGTGAGATTTAATATTTTAGAGTCACTGTTGTTAAAAAAACAAAAATCTCACTATAACAAGGATAATCACAAACTAATGTCTGGTCTTGTGTCTTCTCAGGGAGATCTGTAAAGAGTTTGTGGACCTCATGTCCCAGGACCGTTCTCCACTGGGCGGCAGTCGGCCACCCCCTGCCTGGAGCCTGGCGTCCAGGGAAGCCTCACCCACTTCAGCCTGCTCACCCACGGCTTCGGCACTCCCGCCATCTGCGCCGCGCTCTCCGCCTTCCAGAGCTATCTGATGGAGGCCATCAAAATGCTGGACAAAGGAGAGGGAGGAGGGAAGAGCCACCACGACAAGGAGATGAAGCACCGCAAATAGAGGGAGAGCAGACAGAAGGATGGATGGATGGACGGATGAGAGGCAGAAAGGAAGAGAGAGGAGGGGGAACAGACTGACTCGTGCCCCTCTGCGTCTTTACCTTTGCCCTCAGGTTAAAAACTGAGACTTTTATACCTCCCAGAAGCCCCTGCGGTCCCTGTCGTTGTGGAGGCGGGGCTTATGATGATGATGATGATGATGATGATATCTGTACTGTAATGTGTGTCCACAGCCACCTCACTCACAGTGACGCATGGACCTGTTCTCTCAGTTGCTGGTTTGTGTCATGACGGCGACAACAAAACATCAGGACGACTTCCTGCACATGGCAGTTTGGTTTCAATTCTTTTCAACCCTTTTTATTTACTCAAGCCACCTTAAATACGCCACCTTTATCTGTGTTTTAGGAGCCCCCACCACACACACACACACACACACACACACACACATACAGACACACACAGACACACACACACACACACACTTTTGGACTGAACTCACCTGGGAGCCGTCGTTAAGCCATATCTGAGACAACGACCTGCTCTTTGCTCCTCTGGAACTGTTTGGACAAGCACAGCTTCCATCTGTAGTTCTTCTTAGTGGGTGGTTATGGGAAAATGAGTTCTCTGGGTTCTCTTGCAGGGGGGACGAGGTGAGTTAGGAGGAGTCAAGGGCAGCTAAAGGAGATTTGTTTTTCTTTTATTTTGAAGTACTCCGTGTTGGTAACTTAAAAAAAAAATAACACAAATCATTTTGTACTTTCTGTGTCTGTTTATTATTAATGTTATTACTGTTGTTATTATTATTATTGTATTACGCATAAATGTAATATATTATTAAAGAATTAAGAAGTGATCAGTTGAGTTTCATGAGTGTGTTTTCACATTTTAAATGTAGGAGCCTTTAAACGTACAACATCTGCTTTAACTTTTAAATTTAAAGGTGATGATGAGTTTCTTTTCTTTTATGGCGCTTTCAGAGTAAAAGCTCCCACTCCTCTGTCTCTGTGTCGCTCCAGTGATATTTTTTTTTTTAATTGATTCCTGCAGGAAGGTCAAAGCCAGAGCCACTGCAACTATCACTTAATTTCATTATTGATCCATCTGTCAATTATTGTTTTCTTTTTCTTTTGAACAGAGGGATTAATTGTTTTGTCCATAAAATGTCAGAAAACAAAGAAAAAAATGTCCATAAATCCAAAAAAAAAAAAAAAACCACCAACTTTGATCCAGTGTGTCATGAAATTCCCAAAGGTGGATTGCAACAAAACTTTGGTGACTTTCTTTTTCTCACCATGGCAACAACCAAAACAACATCATTTGTGGTTTTGACAGAAACGTCTTCACAACCACTGGAAATATCGCCATGAAATTTAGAGCAACACTTCCTGCTCCCCTCAGGATGAATTACTTCTTTTCTTGCCTACAACTTCTGCTCTGTCCATTTAATCAGACAGAGAAGCTCTGCTGAGGTGCATTATGGGAAGTGTAGGATTAAAAGTCATGATGTCAATGAATCTTTTGTTATTTTTATGTTATGTTTAATTTATTCCATTTTATTTTTTGTGCAAACAATCGTCCAAAATTTACATTTGAATTGATGATGAAATTTAATTAAACTGACATGAACCTGCATGTTTTGTATTTCATCATGATAAACAACTTAATTAATTGACTATAAAACTGCTGATGATTCATTTTACTCATCAATTTATGGTCTAAACACCTATGAGCACAGGTTCAGGCTGCCGAGCTCGAAGCGATCCAGTGTCTTGCTCGAGGACTACTGCACTGGGGGGAGTATCAGCTGTACGCACCCCACCCCATGGGGCCCCTCTGTGAGTGCAGAGGGGCCCGGGGAGACTCTGTGGTCCAGCTGCAGCCCTGAACACTGGACCTGGGAGAGCTGTGCCTCACACCTCTTCTCTCTCTTCCCTTATCTCTCTCTCTCTCTCTCTCTCTCTCCCACAGTCCTTCACTTTATTCAACCAGGATCAGATACTCAGTGTAATTACAGGTTTTCCAGGGACTTACACACACACACACACACACACACCAAAGACACGCACACGTCGCCTGCTCATACTCTCAAACATTACTCATCTCTACCTGCCTGTATCTCCCTCATTCTCCTCCCATCTCATTACCCTCCTGTGTCAACCCCCCCCACCACCACCACATACACACACACACACACCCCATCCCTTCATCATCTCCCTCTCTGTAACCTAACCCCCCTCTCCTCCTTCTACCCCCCCCCCCATACTCCCCCCTCTCTGACACTCAGCAGGGCTGCTCTCCATCGCTCCCTGAGCCTCCAGGCAAACATATGCTGCTCTTCCCGTCAGATTCCGGTGTTTGAGAGAGGAGGGATTGTTTAATGTTTATTAATCACCTGTCTGTGGTGGAGAGAGGAGACGGTGATAGAGCCACACACACACACACACACACACACACACACACACATATACACACACCTATTCAGCTGTGAATTTACCAGCTTGGCCTGGTTTTCCTATTTACAGCTGTACGTGCTCATTTACTGTAACACTCTACGCATCCAGACATGATGAAAAACTAAAGACCTTTTAATTATTGCAGGAGCTGTACTTGTTAGTGTATCAGCTAAGTTTCAGAGTCTCTTCTTTATAAAAAATAAAATAAAATAAAAAGCTCATTAATGAACGTACAAAATGAATTTCAGAATAAAATGTATTCACATTTGAATGATCTTAATGAAGACAAGTAGCACATGTGGAAAAACAAACAGAGCTTTTAGATTTAAATCACAATTCACTGAATATCATAGAAACACCAGGAAGGTTCACTATAACATCTGCTGGTGCGTGACCCTGCTGCACAGCACTATATGATTCTTGGTAGTTACCATGTTAATTGCAAGAAGTATTTTTCATATGTTTATCTCGTGCTATGTTTGGTGGTGGTGCAGTGGTTAGCACAGGTCCTGGGTTCGAACCCACCGGCCCGCTGGTGTGGAGTTTGCATGTTCTCCCCAGGCATGTGTGGGCTCTCCAGCTTCCTCTTCCTCTACATGCAGGTTAGGTTAACTGGTGACTCTAAAATGCTCATAAGTGTGAATGGTTGTCTGTATATAATGTTAGCCCTATGACTGACTGGCGACCTGTCCAGGCTGCACCCTGCTCCCGCCCTAACTCAGCTGAGATAGGTTCCAGCTCCCCCCGTGACCCTATGATCAGAATAAATGGTGCAGAAAATAAAAAAAAACCTTGGTGCCTACGTTACCCACAATGCAGCTTGACTTGATGTTATGTGTATAGCTTTCAGCCTGAAACAGAGAAGAGGAGAAGGTGATCTTTGTCTGGGTGAATTCACTTCTTTGTTTTTAACTTTTATAAACTTGCAGTCTTCATGCGATTCACATGATGCACCTGCATGTGCACACACACACACACACACACAAACACACACACACTTGATCACACAGTTAAAGCCTGTAATTATCTGTATCTTCAGCTTGTTGGATTTCAGTGAAGATGTGAATATCTGCTGACGTGCACTATCTCACAACATAACTCTTGCTCGCTTGGTAGATTTCAACTTTCCAAGTTTTTTGCTTTAGGGTGAATAAGAGTTGCATCTCAAATATATTCAAATTTAGGAGGTGTGTTTTGGTTGGTGTTGAATTAAACAGAGGGAGGGTGCAAAAAAAAAATAAAAAAAAAAGAACAAGTATAGTGCTGAAATATATATATTTATCTCCTGGATTTGTTTTCCACAGCCGTGCTTATGTACAGAATCTGAGTCACAACCAGAACCTGAGACGGATTCACTGTGCAGGTTGTGATGATGTGTTTACTGCTACTGCATCAGAAATAAACTGACACAACAACTCACATTATTATTGTTTCTCTACACGTTGCTCTTAATGACTTTAAGCTCAATGTTAGCAATTTAACTCATTTAAAAAGTGAGAAAGAGCTTGTTTGAACATTATGTATCAAATATTCAGTAACAGACTGAATCGAAAGTTGAACAGTGAATCAGTGTGTGAGTTGTAAACTGATCCTCTTCATTTAACTCTCTGGTTAAATCCATTTAGTTTGATCAGAGGAAACACACTGTATGAGAAAACTACTTTAACACCATATGTGCACACATGTTTCAGTCCACTTGTACCAGTATGAGCAAGTGTACATTCACACACACACACACACACACACACACACACACACACAGAACAAGTGCAGAAGTACACAGCCAGGAGGCTGTTCTCTTTCTATGTGCAGATGAGCAGACTAGAGAGCAATGAGAAAGCACCACAGGGACAAAGAGCTTGTATCTCAACTGTGTGTCACTTTTTATTGGAACAGAAAGAGCAAGGAGGTCAACAGTACAAAAAAAAAAAAGAGAGGAGGAAGAAATGAGGGAGTGAGGCTCGGGCGCTGAGCAGTGAGCGGTCACTTGGCGCCCAGGGTGAGCTTCTCCAGGTCATGGATGCCCTCCCTGTCAATCAAACGGACAGTGAAGGAGGGGAGGTTCAGGATGAAGCGCTTGTTCAGCTGCAAGAGGGAAAAAAATGGGAATGTTAGATTTGAGAAATATTAAAATAAGTGATATTATCTTAATGGTGATAAATAAGAAGAGCATATATAGAGACATGGTGCAGAAACTAAAAAAACAAACAAATATAAAAATGATACGACACAGAATCGTATTATTATGTGTCAAATATCGTATCAATCCACAGACGCCAACTATTGATTTTTTATTATGTAAATTACAAACAGGAATTGAAATTTGCTGTACTAACACTAGAGCTGCTTTTCTGACTGTTGGTCAGTCTGTTGCTTCACAGTCACATTTAACAAGAACAAAAATGATGCGAGATGAACAGACTGAGAACTTCATCTCATTAGATAATAACAGACATAATCAGCAGTGTCATAATCAGAAAGGTGATAAATCACAATATTTCAATGTGTTATTGCCGTACTCAGGATATTGTAAAAATGTTCAAAATTGCTCTTCACCTCTCCTCACCTCATCGGTAAAACATGTGTACTGAAGATCGATCACGGGTTTTATGAATCGATCATGTAGATTATTTCTAGTTTATTATTCGTTAACCAAAAATGAAAAAACAAAACAGCAACGTTAAACTCATTGAACTCATTGAACTCACTTCCTCGATGCATTTCTTCAGCAGGTCCACTGCCTCATCTCGGGTCAGATCTGAAACAGAACAGAAACAGGAAGTAAAGACATTAAGTCGACTCAACATGAAGATCTCTGTCTTGTTCCTGCTGTCGATCACAGGACCATTAAGTGAAGTGGCCTGAGTTTGTAAGGTGATTCAGTTCCTCCACCTCTGCAGGGCTCACACACACACACACACACACTGACACACATGCATTGAGTTTTTTCTCAGCTTCCCGGCCGCTCTCACGGGAACAATAAAACGGCAAAGAGAACGAGCACAGGTCATTTCTCTGCACTGACCTGGTCTGTAGTAGCGGTCGAGGATGGACAGAGTGAGGAAGGCTCCGTAGCCGTGAGCAGCGAACGGGGCCTTGGCCAGAGAAGACAGGTAGTCCATGTAGAAGAGACCCGGGCCGTCAGTGTCATCGTAGCCCGCCAGCAACAGGTTCACATGGTACGGAGTCTGGAGACAGAGGAGGGGGGGAGGGAGGGAGGGAGAGAGGAGGGTGTTCAGGTCTATTACTTCATGCATGGTGTTCACCCAGGACACACAGTCATCACATTGTTTATGTTGCTGATATAAAAGAAACAACCTGTGAACATGTTTTAACAGGATCGTTTTTGAGTCTGTGGTGAAACCAAACGTTGACCACAACATCTAAAGCATCAGTTTATATTACTTTTTTTATTTTTTCAGGTTTCATTTACTGCTTTTTCTACAGGTGTTAGTTCATGTAAATCACTTCATATGGACTCCTCCATAATCTGACATCATCCACATTACCAGCTAATGAGGGAAAACTTAAAATGCAGCAGCAGCAGCAGCAGCAGCAGCAGCAGATCGTATCAACACGTCCTTCACAAGCCCACCACTTCTGTCCGCAGCTCATATTAACAATGGAGTCAGGAAGGAAATAAACAACATTTTCTATATGAGGTTAATGTGTACTTCTGCTTTTTGCTTTTGTGTATCAATCAAAGCAAACGTCCCGGTTTATATTTGGGGCTACCAGGGATAGCACCTGGTACCTGGTACTTGTTTGAGTGAGTGAGCCAAGCTGATGCTAAAACATCCTTCGACCTCCTCCTTCAAGACCAGGGCAAAGACCCAGTCCTTAAAGCTCTTACTCAGGTTTTTCATTTCTTTCACACCCTCACCAACGCAGACTCTGGAAATCACCTTCAGGCCACTGACATGGCGCAACGTTTCCACAGGCTGGGATGAAAAATGAACTTCATGTTCACAAAAAAAAGCGTCTCCTGAATTAAACAGTAAACACAAGGTGTCAGAATAACTGCATTTACTGATTTCTACCCCCCCTCCCCCCAGCCCTCCCCCAGGTAGAGAGGCGCTAACTTTGCTCACACATCGTCGGTGTCACAGGCCTGATTCCCCCTGAACCGTCTCACCAGGCACTTAACCACTGTGACACATTGCATCGCTTGAAAAGTACAACTTCTCTTTCTCAACTTCTTCCAAATAAATTGCTCCTAATTATCAAGTCTGATTTTTTTCTTTTTTCTTCAGCTGAGTAGAGACGCGGCGTGACGACCACAGCGGCAACATTAGCACGCCATAAACAGCAGTGACTGAGAGAGAGAGAGAGAGAGCGAGGGAGAGATGTACACAAGAGGTTGAAGTGAGAGTGAAAGGTGAAAGGGTGTCACAGGACAGGGGAGGTGTGTGTGTGTGTGTGTGTGTGTGTTTGTGTATAAGAGGGTGTCACTGGCAGTGTGACATCTGCTGGGAGTCAGCACCCCTGTTGCTCTCCTCCATCGCGCCCTCCCTCCCTCCCTCTTCATCCCTTCTTTCGCTCCCTGCCTCCCCCCTCCGCTCTCCGCCGCCTTCACCCTGTGCCCTGGAGTAGCGCCAGGGCTCATTAAAAACTTCTAAAGTCGTTTCTCTTGCCCCTATCTCCCCCCGCACACCCCCCTCCTCTCTTTTTAAATTACATTTTACGCTCCCAGCCTCTTCTCCCCTTCTCTTCCTCAAAACACTAATTTTCTTCTTCTTCTTTTTTTTTTTTTGCACAAGCCACTGTTCCTCATTTAAAAAAAAATCCCTTTAAAGCTCGACAATTTTTGGGGGATTTCAAAGCAACTTATGGCCTGAATTCTTTGCGGATGTATGCGGAAGTGAGGTCGGGTTTTTCGTTCTTTCTTTCCTTTTTTTTTTTTTTTTTTGGTTAAAATGCAACAAGAAAAATACAATATGGCGTTCTGGATGTTGCACATGGAGGCAAATCTGATTCACATGACGCCAGGCGAGTTGTGATCTACACACCTGCCCTCTCATTTCAGTTCATCTCTCAGCCGACCTGCTTATTTCTGTGACTTGTGTGTTTGCCACCAGGGCAATGATGATTGTTATGCTCCCTGTGGAGCACGCTTTAGTGTATGCAAGCGTGTGTGTGTATGTGTGTGTGTGTGTGTGTTAACAATGGTTTTGAACACACACAGACACTCACATACGTGAAAAGAGAAACAGTGTGTTTTTGAGTATGCACAAGGGTGTGAATCTCAGGTTGAATATGTTACCCTGTGTGTGTGTGTTTGTGTGTGTGTGTGTGTGTGTGTGTGCTTTAACTCCTCCGTGAGTCTGCGAACACCCCAGTGGCGTCACCCCCCACCCACCGACACCTGCCTCACTGGTTACAATGTAACAATAATACGGACTTGGCATCAAAATAACCCTCTTCCCTTCCCATGTCACCTCGGAGGGAACCAGGCACCTTGTTAACCAGCCACCTGAACTCACACCCGGCTCCGCGTGCAAACAATACTCCTCGTATGTTTTATCCCCCTGCTGCATCTGAGTCGCGCTCTCAGCCAAACAAGGCGAACAAAAGCTTCACCTGTGCGTTACTCTCAAACCACTCCCACGTGGGTTTGAAGGTATAGTTTGACATTTTGGGGGAAAATTAGGCTCATGGTTTGCGTTAAAAACCACAAAGTGGAGAAGTTACACCTCAGCTTCATGTGCATTAAATAAACAAGTAAACACTAATTTATTCGATTTATTGTCATTTTAAGACAAACAGGTCTCCGACAGGACATTTTATAAACAGCAGACGGCTGCACAACATCCACCTGGTCAACGTGGTGAGGCTACATCATCAGGAGGTAAAGGGCAACACCGCTGTCGACCTGAGGTAAGTTATACTTACACAGGCCTGGACACACAAGCTGTACGTTGAATACGAACTAAGCTGTGTCTTAGAGGCTGAGCTGCCTGACCGGGGACAAAAGAGCTTCTTGTGATTAAATTGTGTTGCGTCGCTCACTGTTCTTAGACTCAACGATTCGCTCTGTTGCCTTATGACCTTTGATTTTTTCCCCGGCGTGCGGTATCGGTATCATCCTTTTCCTGCTACATCATCATCATCACATCAGTCTTTAAAAACCAGTCGACCTCTGGTCTCTCACATTCAAAAAGCTGGATCCATCAAATATGGCCGTTTCTGTCTGTAAACGGACTTTTACACAGTAGTCGACAGGGTATATGGATTAAACGTCTTTGGAAAGAACTAAGCGCGCCACTTCCACCTGCTTCCAGTCTTTTTGATAAGCTAGGTTAAGCTAGGCTAGGCTAGGCTAACCAGCTTCTCCAAGTTGCGTCATATTTACAGCACAGACGCTCAGAGTTGTATCGATCGGCCCCAGTTCCCAAATTAATCCTTGAAGAATCGGGTTCAGAGGAAAACACCCTCAGCTGCGACACAAATTAAGGTCACACTGGTAATAAAACCACCACCAACTCATCCCCAAACTCTCCTCTTCCACGTTCCAGCACTCCCTCCCCTCCTCTCTTCTTTCCTTCCTTCCTTCCTCCTCCCTCCCACCCCCCCCCCCCCCCCCTCCTTCTTTTGCACCCTGCCCCGGGGCATGTTCTCTTTATTGGCATTTCTCCTCAATCTGCTGTATTAATTGTTCATCTGTGCAGGAGCAAGGGAGCTGCGTGCAATATGGCACTAGTAATTATTTGTGCCCATTGTGTGCTAAAAATATTTTACAAACCCATATGGGGCCAGCTGTAGATCACCACGGCACCGAGGCTAACTGTTGCTGCGGCCTCGTGTACAAAACCACACCCCCCCCCAAAAAAACTCCACAAATAAAAGCTCAAACTTCAGCAGCTTCACCGCAGCAAACATCTAGACTGATGCAAAAAAAAAAAACCCTGATGACTGTGAGGCGTTTAGGTTCCTACGTTAAAAAAAATGAAATGAAATGTGATATTATAAACTCTCGGCCTCCCCCCCTGGGTTTTGCGGCTTCAGTTTAAGCCCCATGTCTCAGCCCTCCTACATCTGTCAATTCAATATCCATCAGTTTAATTTCTATTTATTTTCAACGCACAAATACATCACAATTACTGTACATGAAACGGGGAAATAAAACAAATAGAAGCAGGGCAGAGGCTTAATTTCTATGCCCCTAAAACTTTGCAGTTGTTGTTTTGCTCTGTGGTGAATTTCATGTGTATCATTACGGATATGGATGCAGCCGCAGCAGCCGCAGCAGCAGAGTCGAGGCCTCAGGTGATTATGCTTACCGCTAGTGTTTTGTTTTTTTCTCTCTCTCTCTCTCTCTACTTCTTTGTCTGCTCTCTAAAGCCTGAGTGAATGCAGTTCTCCAGAGGTTAGTGGAGTTGTTTTTGTGGACGGCGGGGCAGGGTGAGCGCACACAGTCGTAAATGCGAACGCGGAGGTTTCGCTTACTCTGCGCTGCTGACTTTAGCTAACTACACCTCCTGGAGGTTTCTGCAGCCACTAGGGTAATTTCATCTGTAATTTATCCTGCAGGAACAAGGCCATCAGAATTAACAATATACCACTGATTAATTTATCAGTCAGTGGGTTTTAACCTAGGGGTCTGGACATGCTGGCAGGATCACGTGATTGTCTTTTTGGAAGTGGGGGGGGTGGGGGGGAGTTCAGAAGATGATTTAAGGATGGTTAAAAAAAAAAAAAAAAAAAGAGAGAGAGATTTGATACACAAGAGCAGATCATTATCTTGCCTTTCTGTCTGGGTTAAACTTTAATCTACAATGATTTAATCAGATTAATTAAAATAAATTCCAACATATGCAGCCGGTTCCCCGGACATGAATTGAGCGAGGTCTTGGACTACAGGCGTTTTTCAAAAAGGAAGGGGGGAAAAAAAAAAAAAAAAAAATCTACATTACATTTTTTCTTTTCGTCAACAAATGGGCTTAATCCACGTCTGAGAAACCCGCCTGTAGCGCCAACGACCATCTCTGCTGCACACGCTTTGTTTTTAAGAACAAGTTACAGACCATAACAGATTAAAACTGCTCATCACTTTACAGACTCTCTCCACTATATTATTAACAAGTGAACTGGTGATAAAATAAGAAAAAGAAGCTGCAGCTGAGTCCGAGTCACTTTTTAAGCCAAAATTACAAAACTTCATTGCTTTTTTTGTGCTTTAAAGATAAATATAAGAGGTGTTTTTGGCAATTTTTGGAGCAAATAGTGAATTTATAATCAATACTATAAAATAATCGCTGATGGAACAAAGTTGTGAGTGAAGGTTTGAGCAGCACACAGGTACTGTGAATAATTATTAACCCAAATAAAAAATAAAGTCAAATCTGTGTTATAATTAAGCGTCTGACTCCCAGTCGATATTCAACGTTTCAAGACTTCAGCAGACGATCCATTTTTTTTCCCCTGTTTCACATTCAAATGGACAACACACATTACATATTCTACATACTCAAGATGTTCTGGGGCAAAAAAAAAACACCATAAGAAAAAAAGAAAAGAAAAAAAAAACCTGTTTATACAACATAATTTGCAAATGTCCATGTACTCTGGAGGTTGATGTGAAAAGAGCATAGCTGGAGGAAGGTGTGGGATGCAGAGGAGAAACTGCTATTGCTTCAGATTCGCAGCACTCATGAGGACGCGCGGCATTAGTAAATCCTGCACTCATAAAACCAAATTCATCACCGTGAGGCACAGAAATAACGATACAGTTGCAACTTATGACAAGACATGAATATAAATGTTATCCTCCACCACATGTACAACAACCTTGACTGAATAACTCCATCCTAATCCTATAGGTCCCTCTGTGTGTGCATGTATTATTGTATCAGTGTGTATGTTGACTCCTACTCGTTCTCACACTCCAGCTTGTGTGGTGGTGTTGTCTACTGGGCCTGCTTGTTCTCCCCTGGGATCTCCCCCACCCCTCCACACTCATCCTCCTCCTCCTCCCTCCTCCTCTTCCCTCCTCCTCCTTCCTCCATCCCTATCCCCCGTTCGATGTGTCCCACATTCCCATCTCTGCCACACTAATTGTTTTTTGTAATTATTTTCACCCTTCTGCTATTGTGACAGGCGGCGGCTGCACTACTCTTAACAAATTAGTGCAAAATATACAACGCGTGGATACGAATGCGTTCCAGCTTAAAAAAAACAAAACACTAATGCAATCCCACACCCAGGCCCTCAGATCATCTATGTAAGGACAAGGGATGATTATTTTCCATTAGTGTTTAATTAGCCAAATATTTTCTGGATTGATACCGATACCGAAAATCAGCAAATACTGTTTGACAAACAATTCAACAATAGGCACAGGTTTGAATTCTCTACAATTTTAATTTTGCACCAAATTTTCTTGGTCTTGAGATGCTGAAGGTCAAAACGCTGGGATTTTGACACTATCCCCCAGAGGACCGAGCGGTGCAGCAGGCTCAGACTCAGGCTCAGGTGTTGTCATCGAGTCTCAGAGGGAAAAGCCTCCGTCACCATTCACAACAAGCTGACAAATGTACCTGCCTCTGTCAAAATGCGTCTGCTGGTTCAGCTGAGATGTCTCAAGCTGATAACGACACAAACACACACAGGTGTAATTGCAGGTGAGACCTGATTCCCACCTGAACTGGAGAAGCTTGAGAACTCATCACCAACAGACGAGCTAATCCTCCATTTTCTTCTGCTGGAGAGTTTCTACTTCCTGTTTTAGCCCCAATAAAAGAATCTCAAGCAGCAACTCAAACATATTGTGGATATGAATAAGTCAACCTACTACATATGGTTTACTGTATTACCTTAGTATCACTATAGCATTACTTTAACTCTTGGGAATTAGTCTGTGATTCAATCATTCGTTCCTTGAGCAAAACGAGATTGAACGTACCAGAGGTAAGGTCATATTAGTAAGTTTAAAAAAGAAATTGAAATATTTATAGGTATGTTCAGTGCAATGATAATGAATATGCATTATTAAGACGGTGACCACTGGTACCAGAGATTGATTACACGACTATTTTGTCAACTGAGAGAATACACAAATATACTGGTGTTGAAAGTCCTCACAGTGGGATAGAGGAGTTTGTCTGAGCGCACAGGTTGAAAAATAAATAAATAAATAAATAAAAATCCTGTGGAAGCATGAAAGATGGAGCAGGTCTGAGAATACATGGCAACACAAACTGCAGCAGATGGTGCGCCTTTGCAAGTTGGATTTCCATTTTTGGAGTCACCTGACGACTGTTAAGCTTGTTCTCTGTGAATAACAATGTGTGGGCTTATTTTCAGACAATATTTAATTTCACACAATCATATCAGCCTGTAGTAGTAGTAGAGTAGGAGGAGCAGTGGCAGAGGAAATTGTAAACAATGACCGTAAAAGCCGGGCTGCCTTGTGTTTAATGTTGTAAAATAGCTGTAATGAATTCAAAGTTACTGTATGTGAGAATGTAAAGAGTTTAATTCACTTCTTTCTCTACCGCTCTGGATGGTGAACAGACATTTATGTTCATCTCTATGTGCCTTGCCTAGATGCCTCAGCAAGCTGAAATATACTGAAATTACACTTTATAAATCTCATCTCAAAAATCACAACACGGTCAAACTATCTCCACACTTCATTTTAGTGCCATGTCAGCGCTGGAGAATCAAACACAGGATCAAATTTAGTTTATAGTGAACTCTGAAAACAGTGTGACTTCAATTATCTCATTGATCAACATGATAAACAAGATGGGATCAATCACATCCGGCCTGTTGTGTGTATCATGTGGCTGTTCGGCCTAATGCCTGGTGGAAGCTCTGAGTAACTTGTTAATTTGTTAATGACCTGTTAATAACAAAAATTGGGTTGCTTTATGGAGACTAGAAATGTCATAAATGATTGACCACTGACTATTACAGGCCGATTATTATTAAAAAGGTGATCTGTGTGGATTATAATCAATGCATCTGATCACCATAAAACCAATCACCTGAGGTTAACATTCAGCTGCAGCTGATAGAGGCACTGTGTACTGCATATAAATGGCCCCACCACTAAACTTGCTCTCTGTGCCGGGGTAACAGGTCACCAAAACAGCACGATGACCATGTGGAAGTTTTACAAAGCGTGTCAGAGAGATATGATGAAACCCATCTGCAATGCAGAGCAGAACTGATCAGTATCAGCTGTGGATTGTACAGTTTCTCACAAAGACTGGTACTGGAGTTGGTGGCGAAAAGAAATTACTGTGCCATCCCTTACTAAACCATAATGTGCATATTGGACTTGTGTTCTTAATCAAAAACTCTATTGCTGTAACTTCATTCAATATCTGATATCCCGATCCAGGGTGAAGCAAACTTTAAAAAGTTGTCCCACAAAATACAACAACAACCCTGATGAGCAACTGAAAATATGCCCCGCTATACAAACAATTATTTTGTTTATGATTATAGTCAAAAACAGACATCAAATTCATAGGATATGAGAAGGCAATTCTCAAAATAAAAGTGTGTGTCACTGTTTTATGGGAAGTGACGGTCCTTTAACAGACTGGCAATAAAAGATCACAACATTCACATGAGGCCAGTGCCAGCAGGAACGAATGATGGAATCAGAAGTGTCAACAAATGTAAAATAAATAATAAGATGTTCCTGTGGGAATTGTTATATAGTTCTTGTATTCTTGCTATAGAAGCAAGCAAGTTTTTAAAACAGTAGTTTATTTGATAATCAAAGCCAGGCACATCAGAGGGATGCACTGTCCTCACAAACAGAGGCAGTTTAAATGTTCCATTAATGTGTGAACACGAACAAGTAGCCTATAGGTGTTCAATGGATTATCAATGGATTATCAAGTAACAACTTCTGCTCCGCTTGGACTGCTTTTTTTTTTTTTAAAGATTTTATGTTATTTGCAGCTGTGTTTGAATGTGGTGTTCCCCTGAAAAATCACAACTGATAGAGATCATTGTGAACAGCTAGATTCTTCTTGATGAAACTACAAAGATACAAAGACATGTCTGTGTGGTTTAAACTAAAGTTAACATTCAGAAAAATCTGAGTGGATCTCAGAGGATCTTTCCGGTTTTAGCCGTTTTTCAATGGATTAAAAGTTATAGATCAGAATAGTTACCCTGCTCCGAAGGTAGTCTGCAAGGTTCTTTCGTGTGAAGTTCGCTGCTGCTGATGGACTGAGTTCATATCCTAAGATTAGGAAAGAGAAAACAAGGACATCAGACACACACAAAAAAAAAAAAAAAATTGCGAGAGGTCTCTTTTTAAGACACTTTTCCCCAATATGACAATATGTTGAATCCTCTTACATTTATTGAAATGATAATGTCAGTCAAATTTGTAAAAACCCATTAACTTCATCTTTAGTACTATTATGACTGTTTTTAGGTAATCTTTTACATTGTATAATGCTGGTGTTTACCTGCTAAAGAAACTGCTTCTTTAGTCAAATAATAACTGATTTCCCCCAAACATATTCATATTCTACAAAGCAATATGTCAAAAGCAGTGTAGTTTGAATTATAGTAGAAACATGGTAATGTAAGACAAGTTACATTGTGCCACAGTTCATGTGTGCGGTTCTTACCGTTCCTCATTTTATACAGCTGAACATTCTTCTGGATGTACTCTGCAAACTGTACTGTGTCTCCTGCTTCTCCGACACATAACAGCAAGATCTTCTCACTGAGTTTAAACATTTTGTCATAGTCTGGAAAACACAGAGAGGGAAAAATTGCTTAGAATAATTGCTTTTACAAGCTATCAAAATGGCCATTTGCAGACTATCACCTCATTGGAAAAACGTCCACCTAGCAGTGACTTTCACTTTCACTGTTACAAGCTAGTTTGATGAGTATCCTCATTTTTACATAACACAACGACTTGTTCCACTTAAAACAATACATGCTAGTGGTTTTGAGTGCGTTAATAGAAGTTGTGTTAAGAAAAAAATCTCAAATGTTTTCAAAAATACACTAATGATGATTTCTGTGGCAGTTAACTTAGCCCCGGTTAGCATTGTTAGCTCAAGCCACATTCAGATGTGTGGTGACTTTACATTGTAAGCATTTGGGTGAAGATACACAGCAGTATACCGATAAAAGTGGACGCCTTAAATATTATTTGGCAATAGGAAAGAACAAGTTATGGCCACAGCGACAGCTATTAGCAGCAGGTATGTAGTGCTAGGTTAGCTACAGTAGCCGGCTGAATGGCTACTGCTATGCTAACGCGTTGTCATACCGTGTTTCATCTGAATGATGCTGCTGGCTGCGACATTATCGGCAGCGACGAGGACAAAGTCAGGCCCCTGAATCCCGATCAAATATTCCATCCTGAGTATTTGCTGTGAACTGAAATATCAATGTAATACTATGAGAAAGCAGGTGTCTCTTGGTCGCGGGTGCACAGATTACACAGCAAAAGTTTGAGACGACGGACGCGGACTGCTTACGTCACCGGAAAACACGCTTTCGTACAATCTGCGCGACTAAAGGCGGGCGATTTGAGCGGACTCGCGGAGACTGAGAAGGCTCCACAGTTTCTGGTTCAAAATAAACACGACAAGAATCGGTCGCTTCCCCGGTTGAAGGTTAGTATGAACGAAGGGACGCCTCGAAACGTTATGTCGGACTCTGATAAGATGAACGGCTCGCTGCGGAGACGGTCGCCGCGGCTGAGTTCTCCTACTCAGGCTAACATACTAACGGACAAAAAAATGGCGACGACGTCTGTCCCCGTTAAACGCTCCATAAAAGTGAGGAAAATAGTACCGAGAAAAACAGTCGCCCCATCTGAACACAATAAGGAGAACACGCCGCGAAGGTCGGAGTCAGATGGCACCCAGCAGAAAAAGCAGAAGGTCTCCACTCCATGTCCAGCCCCGGACCGCAGAGACTCCTCCTCGGCTAAAAAGACGAAGAAGGCCGCTATGCCCTCACCGATCCTACCATCGACACCTCCGCCTGCTCGCCCCCAGCAGCCGGAGGTGGACCCAGAGGACGCGGTGTGGTCACAGAAAGTACGTCGGTCCTACAGCAGGCTCAGCGACAAGTCATTCGGCAGCCCCGATTCCCGTGAGACTTTATTCGGCTTTGAGAAGCTGCAGACCCCCGAGGTGCTCAACAAGGTCAGGCAGTGTAAGACGGGCCTGGAGGCCTCGGGCTCCTTGTCTTGTCTGAACTCTTTCACGTCTTTGCTCGAGGCGGACGACTGTGGTTCAGCTTTCCCCGATCCGGATCTAAACATCCCCGGGGTGGCTGTGGTGAAGGAGAAGAGGAGGAGGAAGAAGGTCCAGCAGATAAACAACGAGGAGCTGGACGCACTGGCTGCAGAGATGAACGCAGTGTTTGAGGAGGCAGAGGAGTTTGAGCTCATCGTGGAGTAAAAACACTGAGACAGACTGAAGAACTCTCTCGTGGTTGTTTCTGTCACTGGCAATGCTGAGAAAACACTGACTCCTGGTTTGCTTCACACTCAAAGCAAAAACTTTTTTTTTGTTGTTTTTCAAGATCTTTATATTGTAAATGTTGAATACTGGGAGGTTCTTGTACTTGTTTTGTTCATCTAATTGCTGTTTGATGTGGTTGTTTAGCTCTTTATGTGCATACTATATCACACCTGAGTGTTGTGTTGACTTAAAAATGACCAGTAGTATGCTGATTTACATTGTTAAAACTTTTATATAGATTATATATCACATCAGATTATCCTAGAAGAAATTCAAAGGACTCATACTCTGTCATGTTGGTCATTTCTGTTTGACATTTCTGAGACTGAAAAAGTAATCAAAACATAATCACTTGGGATGATAACGCAGCGTTTGTTTGCTTTTATTAAAACTGATCATTTGTTGTGCTCACTTCTTGGTCACACAGTGCTGGATTGTGTAGAAGATACATAAAGGGGAAAATGTGACAGTTTTCAGGTCTGGTACCATCTATCTGCTCAGTTTCTGCCTTTATACATTGAACTGGCATTATGTTTCTCTTTATGTTCAACATATGACAACCAGTAGAAATGTTGGTGGTCATTCAGAGGTCTCCAACCATATTACTTAACGTTAATTATGTATTCACACTCATATTTGCAGTGAAAAAAGGCACCTGTTGTTCTTGAGCTGTTCACTCACACCTGTTCTTTCTTACACATAGAAAATCTGATGTTATTTTTCCTTGACTGTCCATGTGAATAAATCTTCTGCTTATTAAGACTGTCTATAGACATTTTGAGGTTTTGTTCTGTTTTCAGCGATAGACAGTTGTGCACATAGCCTCAATGGAAAGGCTTCAGGTTAGTCATTCATTCATTTGTGTAATTTTGGGCCTGACATCACAATCTGTAAGTTTAAAGCAGGAACGCATAGTATTTCTCATGTTACACAGTGACACCATTAATATTAATGTTAATGTTTCTATAATCAGTATAACAAAGGCAGTATCCAAGTACGATGACTATAACAACACATTCCTATACACATACGGTGGTCTCCCGTGACGATAAGGATGATGATGAGGAGGAGGCAGGTGATCTGTCTGGATTTAATGAGAATGGTGGACAGGTAAAAAAAAAAAAAAAAGAAAATCCCCAAGAGTCTCTTAAAGGTGTAAGTGGATGTGTTGCATAATTTACACTAACAAGGAGCGGCTGCTGTCACGCCTGCTTCTAGCTGCTGCTTAGATAAACTGTCCATGGAGTCTTGACTTGTTTGACTTAAGATCGTCAATAAGTTAAATACATTTGCAGCTGATTAGCAAACAGGAGACACCATAAAGGTAACACTTGGATAACTAATTGGTCTAATGAGGATGGAAATGCTCTTAGCTGCCATCATGAAAACTACAAACGAGCTCATATAAACAGTACAAAGTAAACTGACAAGGGGCAGCGAGAACAAGGCCTGGAGTTCATTGGTTGCATTGAAAACCAAATACTCAATCTTTTTATCTTAACTGGACCATAACTGACCTAAGTTGTAATTTTTGTATGTATTTTTTAATGTTAATATCTCTTAAGGCCAGTTCTTGACTTGTGATGAATGAAAATGGAGTCTTATGGAAAATGCCCTACGGAAGCCCTGAGCGGCCATACGTTCATATTTGTTTTTCGAGGTCATAGCAGGCAAAGCGTTGTTTTCCCGAGATAACGGAATAATTAATTAAGATTTCCATCACACAGAGGTAGCGATACGCTGATCAACATCTCTTAGTTATTGTTCGGTATCCATGGAGACGCCCAGGGCCTTGAAACAGGTCAGCAATGCACTTATAGGAACATCAGGCTCATGAAGATCTGAGATAAAAGCTGAAGCTTCCCGCTAACTTTGCTTCTTTGATGACTCACACACTGAAGTGTATTTTATCTATAGCAAGGAATATTTGTCTCCGGTTAATGATGTCGTTATCTCAGGAAGACAAAGTTTCATTTTCTAGAGGTTTCAATAAAATTGTCTAGAAATAAAACACGTGAACGCACGGCTGCTGAGGGCTTCCGTACTATTCTATACGGTAAGGTAAAAAAAAAAAAAAATGGAAAAGATGAAATGTTTTGATGTAAGAAGTGAAAAAGTTGAACATTTGGAGACACTTGCTTGATGCTGGAGTTGAAGTTTGCTCATGACTTATACATGTGTTAATATGTATTCACTGCACCACTTAATACTGTAAAAGTTGTACGATGCTTCACTGAGTGGTGCACCCCTGGACGAGATCAACACCCCCGGGGGCAAAAATATTGTTGTTTGCCACCTCTTGACCTTCACCATGGTATACAGCTTCATTAATTCCCCTGGTGCCCCCCCCCAAATAAAAAATAAAAAACAACCAGTAGATTGACCAAATGATTGGCAGAAAAGTAATTGCCGACTGTTTTGGTCTCTGATTGATTGTTAAAGTTTGTGTTTTATGCCAAAAATTCTCAAAACTTTTCTTTTTCTTCAGTTTTCTATTATTGTTAAATCGACGTCTTTCAAACAAACAAAAATAAAAATCACTTTAATAAAACAACAAATCAACATAAAAACAGAAAAGACCTTTACACTGGATTTCAACAGCACAGAAAGATGGAGGATGGAGCTGATGTTGTACTTCAGTGGTGCAAATCTGTAACAAATCTTTTTGATTAATCAGATTATGTGGACCCCAGATGATGTGGCGGAGCAAACCTGGGGCTTTTTTGGCCCCCCCCCCGCTGCAGCTCCTGGGCGTTGGGTAATCCAGCACATTGCTGTTGATAAAGACAGAACTGGCACAGCTCTCACTGCAACACATTATCAGGTGGAGTCATGATAAATCCCCCCCCCCCATCCTTAAGATCTGTATTTAAATACAAGGAAGTGATCCACACTGTTGCAGAGGATGCTGACAAGTACATCATCTCCACCTGTTATACCAACCTTGAAAAAAAAAAGACAGAAAGAGAAAGCAGCCATGAATAAGGTATGAAGTGAGATGTTTACCTCTGCTTAGAGCACGAAGGCTCGATGTGATAGTATTTGTGAGTATGTGTGTGTGTGTGTGTGTGAGAAGGAGAGAGACGACGCACAGAGAAATAATGAGTGTGTGTGAGTGTGTGTGTAGTATAGTGAACGAGTAAATCCACAATTTGCTCACGCATTTTAGGGTGTGCAGAGCGCGCTCTGTTTTCTTCCTCAGGTGTCATTTCATCTTCATCCTCTTCATTTGGCAGCTCAGCTCCCGAGGTCGCTTTCTTTTCTTTTTTTATTTCTGCAGAGCACAACACATGGTGGCATGCCTTTTGTATATTTTTAACAAGGTATTCATGTCTACTTTACACTTCCACTGAAAGTTACAAACACACTGAAGGAGGGGGGGTGGGTGGGGGGAGTGAGGGGGGGGGGGGGGGGGGGGGGTTGAGCTGTCACTGCCAGAAACAGTTATTGATTCACACTGATGCTGCTGCTGCTTTTGCTTTGGAGTCTGTTCATGTTTTTGGAGGGAGGTTGGATATTTTACACTCATATTCATGTGTTGTTGTTTTTTTTTTTCATCCATCTCTCCCTCTGCTTTTTTTCTCCCCCCCCCCCTCCCTCCACCGCACACATACACACACACATACACACCACCACATTTCACTCACGGCAGTTGTCGCTGGTTCAGCTTGACTGCTTCGTTAGGGCTCATCATTTGCATTCAGATTAATTATCTAATTACCGACAAATGTCCGGCGGCCACCCCACACTCCGGCTCGTCAGCTCTCAGCCTGTAATTATTTTAATCATTTACTTTCATCTGGAGCGTTCCTGCCATACTCCTGTGTTTAGAGGCCATTCTTAATTACCCTGCCAAGACACTTTTTTCATGAGAGGGAGGAGGAGGAGGAGGAGGAGGAGGAGGAGGAGAGGGGTTGGTTTGAGGGAGAGAACAAGAGCAATTGGGTGAGGGAAGAAACGTGTGTGTGTGTGTGTGAAAGAGAGGGACCAGTGGGGACACGATCCAGAGGCTTTGACAGCACAGAGGAAGCTCCTGCACTGCTGGATGCTCTTTCCTCCTTCTTTCTCTCTCTTCCCATCCACCCCCGCCACCCCACCCCCCCAACCAACTTCCTCATCTCTCCTCTCACCCACCCCACCACCACCACCACCACCACCCAATCCCTCCCCAACTCCCCCATCCCCTCCTCCACGCCCTGCTTCCACCGTTATACTTCCTCCCTTTTTCCCTTTATCGCGAGCACACACAGGAATCGCCCGTGGGCTTCAGTGCTCTGACTGCTAATACACTGACACACACACACACACACACACACACTGACACACACACAGAAACAGGCAGACAAGAGAGTCATGCGCTCTGTTTGTGGCACTCATCACGATGCGCGCACACACACACACACACACACACACACATACACACATCTTTCCACTATCTGCCTGGAAAATCTATACTCGTCTGTCTGTTCCTGTCTCTTCCCTCTGTCTCCCACCATCCCTCTATCCATCCCTCCATCCATCCATCAGACATCAGACCTGCATGGCTGCACTCTACATATCTATCTGCTGCCTCTCTCTCTCTTCCCATCTCCTTCTCCTTTTCATCCCACTGTTTGGACAGCCTCACATCAGGACCACTGCTCCCTGTCCTCCATGAGGGGATGGCAGGTCATCTCTCTCTCTCTCTCTCTCACTCACTCTCTCTCTCTCACTCTCTTCCCTGTGTGACCGCTTCATAATGATGCTCTCACTCAACCCTAAAGCCTCTCACCCCTCTCACCCTTCTCTCCCCCGACTGCTCTTGTTAAGAAAAACAAGAGTGAGTGAGAACAAGAGAAAGAAAGAGAGAGAGAGGGAGAGAGAGAGAGGGAGAGATACAAGCTCTGTAATTGGGCTCTTGAATATTTAAGTCACTGGGGATGAAAGTTTAATGAAAAGATGATTATCTACCAGTTTATCACACCACTGTTTCATATTTCATTTTCATATTCTCCTTCCAAGCTTCAGTGTCCGTTTAGGCAGCTGTAGATACACACACTCTGTGTGACCCAGTGTGTGTTGGATATTACTAAGCAGAAAGAGCAAAAGATGGAGGAGACACATGCACGAGGGACCTTTGTGCCAAAACATACAAGTCTTAAATGTCTCACTCTTTAGGTCACTTTAGGTTTCTGCTCATCATTCATCTTGTCCATGCACAGACAGCTGCAAACACTGAGTGGGTTACAGTGCAGTGATACTTCTGCTGCTGAAGCTCCTGTCCTATGCACTCTCCCATGAACTGGGTCATAAGACGGGATTTTATAAACACAGAGGTCATGTGTGGCCTCAAACCCAGAAGATATCAGATATATTTTTGTGAAATATTTAATGTCCTGGTGATGTGTTTACTTCCTCGTCTTCAAACTGAAGTAAATATCAACAGTGGTGCAGTCTCTCAAGTGAACAAACTATACACAGTGACATAAACTCTATTGATCATCCTCCCTTTCCTCCAATGGGACCACAGCTGTAGTGTTGCATTGTCACATTACTATGCTGTGGAAGTTGAGGTTAAGTCTTAGGTCACCAACTCATCAGCTACACACTAAATAATCACAGTCTCTCAAATGACCTCATGAGTGTTTGCTGTAACGATAATCACCATGGTTACTAAAATAACAGGCTTCATCAGGTTTGGAAACTAAAAGCACTTTTTAAAGTTAGAAAAGGTCGTAGTTTCTGTCATGATTCCTGCGGCCACTAGATGTCGCCTACAAAATAAAACGTAACCACGATCCTCAACAGGCCACGACCTGTGGGCTCATTTCCTATTTTTTATTTTTTTTTTTTTTTTTGATATAACGTCATGTCATCGTAATTTGGAAGATTCAGGTGACTAAGTTTCTGGACTCTGAGGTATTTTTGCACAGTAAAAATCTTGAATCTCACATCATTGTGCAAACGTCTGAGAAATCAGTCACAGATTTTGTGCACAATATTTCATTAAATGTCCAAATGGATTTATTTAATAAGAAACAAACTTCTGTCTTGTTTTTACTGATTCCAATAAGTTTTTTCCTTTAAATTTGTCCACCACTACCAATTTATTTCAATCCGAGTAAACTGCAAGAACAAACACATATTTCGAGACCAAATGGCTAAAAGTTCTTAAGTGCAAAGATGATTGAATCAAAGATCATGTCAAAGATTTTAATGATGGAAGAAAAAAAGTTATCCTTAATAAATAACCTCAGTGTCATCAGTTGTTGCTATAACCTTGCCACACATCGCTGGTTACGTTTTTCACTCTTGTCATATAATAAATGTGCTCTCTTGTTGTCTTGAGACTTAAACTCAACGTGTCTACTTAGACATTAATGAAGAGATGAACTGACTGACACAAACCTTGGTTTAAAGCATCACTCGCTGACTTAACTCACTGGTTTCAGCCCATTCAGTTGATTGTGTGTCAAAAACACCTTTGAGACAGTTCAATTAAAAAAAAAAATGTTTGTTAAAAAAAAAAAAAAAAAAAAAAGCACAAGGACACTCTTTCCTTTATTCATTCAAGCCGGATAAACAGACGCCTGTTTGTTATTCATTCTCATTATTCATAATAGTGGGGACATTAATCCCCTTTTGCGCGAAGATGGTGTGAAAAAGCATTGAACACTTGCGTCGCTCTGACATGTAGCACTTTTTGTGTGTGTGTGTGTGTCTGTGCCAAACCCCAGTGGAATAACAGGGAGTGCAGCAGAGTTTGAGGGGATTATGTTGAGAACCCACACATAGCCCTGGGCCACAGTTTGGAAGGGGACACAGTTGGGATGGCGGAGATTAGAGACCTGGGTTTGGTGCAAAGAGGCCATTTCCAGGCAAAGATACCGCACACATATGAAGGGGAGGGGGAGCACACTAGGCTATCTTCTTTGATAAATTCATTCTAGTAACAAGACACAGACTTGATTGTGAAAGCATGAAAATAAAGATAAGAGGTGATTCTTCCATAAAAAAGGCCACACGACAAGAGATTAGTCTGTGAATTTAGATGGTTTGTGATTCTTTGTGTTGTTTGATTAATTTTTGGCAAAGGTGGCTAAGGATAAATTCATGAGCTGCATTATTAAATGGCTTCAGCGTCACTTACACACCGCCATATGTTGAGGCCTGCCTGCGCGTCAGAAATCTGAAATCGAAGAACCTGTGCATATGAAAGAGGCCTCTGGGGACCGAAGTGAGATGAGAGAGTTGAAGACTGCATTAACTCGGCCTCATGAGTTTCTTGGCGTTCTCTGAGCTCTGTAAAAAAAACTCTTAAAAAAATAAAACTCCCTTAAAAAAATGTGGGGTTCGATCCCTCTCACTGCTTATCACTTTAATCCACGATTTCACGCCACCGAGGCGGGGGGGACGACCCTCGCCGCTTGTCGCTTTTGTGGACAGGGTGTCACCGTTTAGCCCCATCTCCGCTGGCTTCTTGGAAGTGGGAGGGGAAACCTGGGAGACCGGCTCCATCTCTCAGGGTCGGAGGGGGTAGGGGGGTGGGGAGGAGAGGAAAAAGAAAAAGAGCAAGTTAAATGGAAGTGACAGTCTGCAAACATTCCTGCCGGCAGCTGCCACCATTCTCCATAGTTCACCCACCCCTGTGCACGGTGACCGGGCCCCTATGACCCCCGTGTGTCTGGCACACGCACCTGCCTGCTCTTTCACCGACAGCCAGATAATCTATGGGCGGATCCCAGCCGGGGCTCTCCTCAATGCGCTCTTGAGAAAACCCCTTATGCGTGAAAAAGCCCCCTTTTCTCTGTCTTTTGTCCAACACAGTTTTATGGGACACCATTGGACATTATGAGGTTTGGGGGATTTTTCACGGGACTCTATAGAAGGGTATAATCCTTTCAGGCACGGGACGAATAAAAAAGTTTTAACCTGCTGTTTTCATATTTATTAGCTGGTTATAGCAGGCGAGGCAGCTGAAGCGTCAACACACACGCCCCCTCCTCACACACCCCACACACACACACTCACACTCACAGAAGCTTCAAGTCCTGGAATCAGAGATTGACAAGCATCTTGAGTGGGGCCCTCATCATCATCATCATCACTGAGCCGAGTGCTTTAACTGAATTAGTCAAGAGAGTCAAGTGGGCGAGTGACACTGAGGTCATGAAGGCTTTTGCTCTCTCTCAGTCAACAGGTTGTGACAACATATTATGGGATGTTTTACTCTGTGAAATAATCACATCCCCTGTCAGCTCAACTTAATACTTGTGTTAAAAGTTTTAATTAAGGCTTCAATGCGTCAAATTAAGAGGATTTTTTAAGACTTTTTGAAAATATGCTGCTGATGAGCCACAGCCTGGTTTCGTCCGGGACGAGCAAAACAAAAGACAGAATCACAACAAATAGTTGAATTTAATGAGAAACTTGATTGATAAGGTACATTTCACTGTAGTTTAGATGTTAGAGTCCCAATATTTATACAAAGAACAAGAATAAAGAGGGAAAATAGACAAAGCATTAAAAACTTATGATCTCTATCTATCTATCTATCTATCTATCTATCTATCTATCTATGGGTTGTGTTGTTGTTGTTTCTCCTCTGACGACAGGTCTTTCTCTCCAGTTCATCATACATAGGCCTCAGGCCTCTGCCTCCCCTCTCTCCCCTTTCTCCCTCCCTCCCTCCCTTGCCTCTCTACTCCTCTACCTCCCTCTCCCCCACCTCCCCACCTCCCCTCCCAACACCACCACCACCACCACCACCACCACCCCTTTCTGTCAGAGCTGATTGTTTCCAGCCCAGCAGAGAGCTGCAGGCGAACACACTGTCACACTACATCAGGCAGAGGAAGAAGGGGAGAGAGAGTGGATGATCGGGTTTATATGTATTTCTCTGTTCAAAAAGCTAAAGCCACGGCTGCAGCAGCAGGGATTCCCAAACTTCTTCATGTCAAGGGCATATGAATGTAAGGAGAAAAAACCCCACAGAGCCCAGATTTTGTCCTGAGGAATCTTAATCTGAAAGGACTCATAGTGTTGGAGAGGGAGAGTGATCTAACTGTGTGAAACTACAGCAGGAAGACGCGGTGGATGTACAGGATATAATCACAGCTCAGACTTGAGGCGAAGCTGAAAATCCTGATGTAGAAAAGTATTGTTGAGCTATTGGTTATTTAAATATCAGGGATAAAACGTCTTTCTTTACAAACCTCCTATTCGCTGGGTCAGAATCGACCTTCTTTGAGTCTCAGTACTTTTCCCCAGGATCAATGGGCCGCCTTGGCCCAGTCACACTGTCATTATACGTCACTGTCGGTTCAGTGTCACACACTGGCTTTTACCTCCCAGATGTGTCATGTTAACTGTAAAAAAAAAAAAAAAAAAAATGTCGTAAATATCCATGTCGTAAAATCAGTAATTAATGACAAGTTGTTAACACATTTTTTTTTTTATTTCATTGTTTGGTTATTTTGCCTAAAATTAAATATGGTTAAAACTAACACGATTTTCTCAGGTTCCCATGGAAACCACCCAAAACAACATTTATCAGTGTATATTTCAAAATATATTCATTCAAACTGAAACATGCTGGTTATTTCGATCATTTTGAGACACAACAACCTCCAATTTCAACGCAAAACTATCACAAGTGTCCAGTTAGTCAAACAAAATAATAATGAGTGAATGAGGATCCACATATTATTTACTCTAATAGGGACAAGTGGAGTTAAATAAACAAGACCACACATTAACTGTTTACAGCTCGATGCTTTTAATCGGATGGGTTGATGACCTCACACTTCACCAAGAGCCACAAAATCCTTATTTTAAAGTTGACATCCCAAACTTTGTAAACGCACAGAAGGATTTTTATAGGGACATGTGTATAAGGTTTTTAAGTATTTCCCTTTGTGTAAATACGACAGAAGGATGTGATGATAAGGGAAATTAAAACACTGCCTTCTTTCTTTCTTTCTTAAGTTAAATATAAGTCAAAGTCGGTTTCTTTACTTTCTTTCATTTGACAAGATGAAAAATTCTGAAAAAAAAATTCCTCAGACACATTAAAAAAAAAAAAAACATTTGGCCAACTAAAACTATAAAACCATAAAGTTTTCAATAATCACCAAACAGCCGTCCTGTTTCATTATGTCAGTGGTTCCCAATCTGTTTGACCTCTGACCCTCCATGTGACACAAAGCACCGTCACACACTGTGACTTGTTTCTTTGTGTAATTTCTAAAGGCAAAAATTGCTCAGAAATTTACAGGAAAATAAAAGAAAGATTAAAAAAAAATGAAAAGGCAAACTGCTGAAGACAAATGTTGTTTTTTGTTTATTTGTTTTCCTGTTAGTCTTGGTCCTGACCCCCGTGTTGCTCTGCATTTCATTATTCAACATGTAGTGAAAAACACTGCTCTCCTCCCGGTGGGAACCCTTTCATTGATCCCAGGTGGTCCCTCCTCCGTTTAGTGCACCACTGCTGCACACAACCTGCCGGGCTGATCCAGCCCACGGTGCTCGGTGCTGCCCCCTGGCGCCACAGCAGGGAAACAGCAGCAGGGTGACGGTCTGACAGTGAGCCGGGTCTGTGATGGAGTGTCTCCCCCTGGTGGATAGAGGTGTTGTACCAATGTGTCCTCGAGGTCAAGTGTGTGTGTGTGTGTGTGTGTGTGTGTGTGTGAGAGAGAGAGAGAGAGAGAGAGAGAGAGAGAGAAAAGGTGCATTTCTCTCTTTTCTACTGATTCCAGCAGCAAAACCTCTGGATTATGTGTTATGTGTGAGGTGGTGTGACACCATATTTCCATGTCTGTATATATATATTTAAAAAGTGCTGAACAATAGTTTCATTGTTGATAAAAGACACTCTTTGACCTCATGGCTCTGACATTCATGAGGGAGACCACCTCATGAGACCGGTTGACCTCTGACCTTCTGAGCATCTGCATCAAAATCCATTCACTATTTTTACACCGAAAATGTGTAGTAAAAAAAACAACAACAAAGTTTTTACAGAAAACAGAGTAACTTTTGCTGTTTGCTTACTCGAAAGTGATAAACACGTGACACTTAATTATCATTGAATGTGAATAATAATTATTCATGTTTAGGGCTGCAGGTGTCATTAAACTGTTTTCCATAATTTCTTAAAGAACCTGCAGCAACTTGAGAGTCAAATTAATGACTTAATTCTCCAATGGTCTATTAACCAGTGATGAAACTGGTAAATTAATACCGAGTGGCACCAATATGTTTATTTATTGTTTTATTCCCAGCACCTGGAGGAGGAGGTGGGGGAGGAGGTTCATGTCTGTGTAGCACCAGGGAATGTTTTAACACGGGGACACTGACATCACTGACACTCTCCTCCCGGGGCCAGGTTGATCAGGTGCCGCTTGTGGGGCTCATTTATCTCCCTACTTTCACCAGCTTTATTTTGGATGCGCTCGCGCACCCTGAAATCGTCTCGGTGTCTTTACTAAATCACAGTCAAAGACATGTTTGTGTCTGAGGTTGTTGCGCGCGCGTTGTCCCGCTGTAACCGTGTTATCCGCGCGGCTTTGATGCCTCGCGAACATCCACCTTCAGCCAGCGAACAAGGGATCGATATGTAAATGGACCGAGACTGTGGCTGCGACGCTGCGTCCAAGAGGCGATAAGCCTGAAAAAAATAAATAAACGGGAGTTAGGCAGAGCCGGGGATTATCCCCACACACTTGCCCCGGGGTTTGGCTCTCCTGCGCTGCAACCGGACCCGCGTCTGTTCAGCGCAGCCGGATAGGACCTGCATGCAGGGCCCCGGGGCGCAGACTGGCAGGCTCCCCCGGGGGCCTCCCCTGCGCGGTGAGGGCCCCAACCAACCACTCAGCTCAGGATTGGAGATTATAGGGTGGCAGCGCGGCTGGTATCTCTCTAAACACACACACACACACACACACACGGAAAGAGGTGAGATGATGTCGCAGTGCCCGCGGCGGCAACCGGGCCCATGAAGATTGACGTTGAGCCTCACACGGATATCACACTCCCTGCAGAACACACACTCGCCGGCCCCTTGTGATGAGCCGATACAAACCAACTTTGTTCAGCTGACAAAGAAGCAGTTGTGAGCTGAAGGTCACTGGCCCGCGGGCGCTAGCACAGAAAAGTGCGTGCAGCTCTCTATACTAGAAGATAACAACTGCCCTTCTTTAATTCAGATCTGCAACTGAGGGAGCTTTTGATAAACTGCTCCTTGAAATCATCACGCTGATCTGGGATCTGGGAAATGAAGGCTGTGGCTCTTAAAGTGGAATTATCTCACTAAAACTCCCTGCAGCTTAATATTGTTGGACTGGAAACGGGTCCAGGATCCTGTTCATGTAGAGGAAGAACAGCAGGACACATCATGTTGAGGTATAAGGTCGTTTTTATTCCTTATTTCTTAAATTATTGTCTAGACAGCATCTCAGGGTAGAAATCATCATCATCATCATCATCATCATCATCATCTAAACTCACTGTGATATTCTCTGATATTCTTTTGGTACAGCAGGTGTTTTCTACACTCACGAGTCAAGACGTACAATAACAGCAAACACACATAGAACATTTTGGATATAAATATCTTATTCATTGTACAATTTCCATTGCTTTAATGAGAATATATCCTCAGTCAGACATGTTGGTTCGGTTGAAGGGACAGGGATCGGAGGTCTTCCTGAATGAAAACGAGTTGAATACATTAACTGATGCTCTGGGTGGGAAAACCAGTAACGCAAATCAACAACAACACAATGTTTTTGTGTCATTACAATCAGCAGAAATGAGAGTGAAGCAATAAAAGTGTCAAAAAGGATGATGGGAGATTGTCTTTTTTAAGGGGAAATGGCAAACAGTAAAAAAAAAAAAAAAATGCTGTTTTGAACCACTTCCTGTCAGCTCCTCCCACCTCTCTTTCTCTCTTTATGACTGGCCGACAGCAGCAGCGGGGGCGGAGTTGGCGACAGCAGCGGCGGCGCCCATGCGCAGCAGCTCCTTCCTGTGCGTGAGGATAACGTCGAAGCTGGACTGCAGGCGGTTCTGCTGCTCCTGGATGCGGCCCTGCAGCGTTCGGACCCAGCGGATCAGCGCCAAGCGGCGGTACATGGTCAGCTGCACCTGGTGCTTCTCCATCTCCTGGGCCTTGAAGCGCTCGCGGTCTCGCAGTGTCCAGACGGCGTCCATCAGCTCCGGCAGCTCAGCGTCCGAGTCTGAGGACTGGTCGTTGTCGTCCTGCTCCTCTGCTCCCTCCTCCTGGAGGTCTGCCAGGTTGCTGGCCGTCAGCGACTTGCGGCTGAAGCTGCGGTGTCGGACTGGCTGGTCTCTGCTGCCGGTTCTGTTCTGGTTGCCATCCTGGTAGCTGGACTTTGGTTCTCCGACCCCGATGCGGTCCCAGCCTCCCATCAACATCCCTTCACCCCCACTCTCCAGGTTGAGGGAGGACCTGCTGCTGCCGGACTGGTAGCTGAAGTCAGACTCAGAGTCGCTGTCTCCCCATTCGTCGTCATTCTCCTCCAGGCCCTCCTCTTCTTCTCTTCCCCTGAAACCCAAGCTGCTTTTCCTCCTCTCCAGCTTCTCCACTTCCCTCTGCTTCTCATCATTCTCGCTGATCATCATCCTCCCCTCCTCTTCCTCCATCCTCCTTTCCTCTGCTCCGTCGGGCGGGACACGACCATACCCGTCATCCGTGCTTTCGATTTCAGGCAGGGGCTCCAGAGGGCTCCAGCAGGGCAGGCGGGACCGCGGGGACAGGACCCCCGAGTTGTGTTGATACCCTGAAGACAGCGAGGAGTTGGGAGGGTCACGACCCAACGGGCCTAAGTTTCGGGGACGCACCTGGTTTCTGTTCTCATCTCCTCCTGCCAATCCCTCCTCATCTTTTCCCGACAGGAAGTTGAAGTTTCCATCCTTGTCGCACTTCCTGTTTCGAAGCGAAGAGGAGGAACTGTAGTTTGCGCCTCCCTGGCCTCCGTAGGCCGAGTTCTGATGTTGGTCCTGATGTTGAAGCATCACTGACCTCGACTGAGCCTCACTGAAACAACAAGGAGACAAAATTACAGCATTGAAAGGACCTTCAGTACTTTACCACAAGTTAGTCGAAAATGGGATCAGAGCAAGTCAGTTACACCAAAAACATCCTCAAAAACAACAATTAGGAAAAAACAAAGAAACTCCAACAAGATTTTTTCCTCAAACATGAAATTCAGTGTGGGAAACCCGGGTATCCAAGACATAACACCAACCCTTTTAACGCCCAAACCCACCACGCTCACGCTGTCCTTCTCACAAAATGTGTTTCCTGTTATTCCAGTCTTAGATAACAACACTTCCCAGAAACCCAAAACAAGTCGAGCTTTCAGCTACACAAGCGAGACGTGATGAATTGACTGAATGTTCACCGTGACAGACTTCTCCAGCTATTTCCCCCGTCTCTGCAAAGCTGAGTCTGTTATAAGCAGGAGTATAAACCCAGCGGCTGATCACACATATATATATATATAAGTATAGGTATAGGCCAGTCACCAGCAGTTTGACGGGCAGATACTTTGCAGCAGAAATGTAAAGAAGATGCAGATTTGTGGAGGAAAAGAGCTGGATTAACAAGAACAATTAGGCGTAAATGGATGAGCCGGAGCAACAATACAAGTGAAGAAAAGAGGAAAATGAAATCCAGATCAGCAGCCCACCCTCTACCCCACCCCACACACACACAAACACCACACTCACAACACACTCCTGGGTCGAACCCAACTCCTTGTTTATGTTTATAACTACAGGCTGGTCTGCGCACTCCACTTCTATTAGCATCAAATATTTACATGTCTCCTCAGAATGGAAATTTCTCTAATCCTGACTTCAGGCTGCTGTCAATCAACACCCCCCCCCCCCCCCCCATTCCTCCTCCTCCTCCTCCTCCTCTCAGTCCCTGTGCACGCGCGTTCACGTGGTGCTGAAGGACAGCGACTGTGGCTCATGACGGGAGCGCGCATGCAGACTGATGCCTGACGGTCACGAGGATGGGAGAAGAGAAAAAAAAAACCAAAACACGCGCATCATCCATGTCGCTGCTCCGCTCCATTATTGAATGTAGCCTATTATAATCGATATTGTGTCTATTCATCTACCCATTCAAAAAAAATAACAACACAATGCAATTCACGCGATAAAAAAGGAGAAAATAATACCAAGATCGTCCCTCTGCCGCCGCTGCCGCTGCCGCTGCCGGGTGGATGTTTCTTATCTGTACCCAGAGATGCCCGTTTCTGCACGGACGACGCCACAGAGCGTAAAGCGCGCGACCAATGGCGCTCAGCGGCTGCTGCATGTTTACGGCTCAGTAGTACAGGATTTAACAAAATCAAATAAATGAGTCAAAACACGACCCGTTAACATCCTCATTCACACACTGAGGCTTAAAAAGCGACTCAATATGCGCTCTACACATGATCAAATCAGACAAATACGGAGCAAAGCAGGAATATTTCATCTGCGCTGCGTTATGTAACGCTCACCCCATATCTGTGCCGTCTCTCCTCTCTATCCCTCCTCAGTAAAAAACAGCCTCAGAGCCGGCCTTTCATCTCCTATTTGCCGATTGCATAAGTCAAATGACTGACAAGGACCCGTGTGAATCTATTTGCATGAGGATACGTTTGTTCTTACCTCTATTTATCGCCGGTTTGCTGGTCGCTGGAGAAGCTGGACGATGCGCCCTCCCAATTTTTCCCTCCTCCTCCTCCTCCTCTGACCCTCCTATGTGATGTTTATCTTCCTCTTCCTCTTCCTCTCCCCTCCTCCTCCTCCTCCTCCTCCCGTCCTCTCTGGTGCTGGGAAAGGAGGACTGGCTGGCTGACTAGTAACACTTCCTAAACTGGGCTGGGACTCTAGGAAGAGGGAAACCCAGGAGAATGAATAGAAACAATAGATGACAGTCATGTTACTGTTGTTTTTACAATGTGCAGCAACAACCTGAGGATATATCTGCCGTACAGTACACTGTATATGTCATGACCTCAATAATAGCCACATGACTACATGGTTATAATATGCCAATAGGAGGTCACATGTGTTTTACACTTATGGATGATCAGGGTGTTTTTGATCCAAATTTAGATCCATTTTAACCTCAGTTTCATTTTATTGCCGTTTGTCATGTGAAGTTATGTGGTGGGGTTGTGTAGCAACAAGTTTTTATGAAGCCCTTCATTGATTTACTTTGTTTTTCTTCAACGGTAGTAAACTGTTGACCTGAGTAGAGTTTTTTTTCTTTATGGTTTGAAAAATAAAATAAATCATCCAGCGAGCTGCAGCTCTCATCCACGTCCAGAGAGAGGTCAGAGGAGACGGGTCGACTGACAGAGAGGCCACAACAACAGACAGCCATGTCAGGTTCTTCTGCTGTCAGACCAGCGCGGAGAGATCAGAGATCTGAGGCCGCGGTGGGTTCACTAAACCTGGACAAACACCTGCCCTGTGCGATGGATGTGGATTTCTGCTGAGGCAGCAGATGTCAGAGTCAGAGTCTGGTCTCAACAGCAGGCGTTGGTGAGGTTAGAGAAACTGAGTGCTCTCTCTCTCTTGATTTATATCAGATAATTATGTTTTGTTGGAGGTCTCTTCCTGTTGAACAGAGTTTTTCCTGTCGCCAAAGTGCTGCTCTCTGAGGGAACTGTTCAATTTCTCACTAAATTGGCTGTATCCTTTAAAGTGCCTTGAGATAATGCATATTGAGATTTGGCGCTACACAAAATGAAGTTGACTTGAAGTGAAAACAACCTCATTACAGTGAAGCTCAAACGTCAAAATAACATCAAGTCAAACACATGTTCACAGTGTAATTCGCAGCTTCTTTTTGTTTCATATATAGTGATGTATAGGCTACTTTATGTTTCCAGCTCTAGCAACATTTTTTCTTTGCCTTCGTTTGCTTTTAAGACTGAATATTAATAATCTGTCTGAAACTTTTATAAAAAACAAGCATAAAAAGGCAAATTCCATCACAGGAGAGACAGTTAAAGGCCAGAGAGTTTCCCTGCAGCTGTGAGGTGAATGAAGAGATCCAGTGTGTGTGTGTGTGTGTGTGTGTGGGAAAAAAACATCATCTGTTGCTTTTACTGTGTTATACTGCAGTTCATTGTTCTCTCACCTCATTCGTCTTATTGGACCATGCCCATCTTGAAGTGGTTGTCAGAGAGCATGCTGGGAAATGATGAAAAACACTACGAGTAGAACAGTGAACTCCAACGCTTCCAGTGAGGCACTGAACACATCATCGTGCATCAATGTTTGAGAAGAGATTTATGCTTTTAAATCTGATCTCATCACAACACCAAAACAAGACGCCAACAGGTACAGGTAAGACATTCAAAATGTTACCCACAATGCATCTGTGACAGGCAACTTCATATCTTTACAGAGGGAGGACTGCAGGATTTGTTGCAGTGTGATATCTCTTCAAACTGGTGACTGACTGTTCTCATGACTGTCAGTTTCAGATCTAAGGGCATGGCAGTTGAATGTGTGTGTGTGTGTGTGTGTGCATGCAAATGTGTTCTCTCGAGGTGTGTGTGTGTGTGTGTGTGTGTGTGTGTGTAGTATAGAGAGGCTACATCAGACAGACTTAACAAGTGTTCACTGTCTCTCTCTTCCCTGCTCTCATCCCCCTGACATGTCGTTGCTGGCGGCAGAAAGAAAACCTCATGCCCCCCTTCCTCCCCACACACACACACACACACACACACACACACACACACACATTCTCCATCGTCCCCTCCTTCTCTCCTTCAACAACATCCCCATTCAAGTGCATCAGCTCCAGGCATCCTCGCTCCCCTCCTCCCTCCCTCCCTCCCCACCGTTCACTAGTAGCCTAAGCACATAAAAAATACATCAAACACAGCCGTCCGCCCAAGGCCTCGTCACACGCAAAATCATCTCTCCCTCCATCTCTCTCTAAAAAAAATAAATGAAAAACACAAGTTACAAAAGACGAGTACAGAGGACGCTGATATAAGGAGAGAGAGAATGAACTCGGAGGACTAAGGGTCATCTGTGCGGCCTCCTGAGGGAACAAAGATTATTGTAATGTTAACACCAGCCACCCTCCCTGCCATCGACACACACACACATGAAAAGAGTAAAAAAAGGAGCATGACTTACCTTGTGCATAATAAGACCTTGTTTGAATTGTACACAGCCTCCAGCACCGTGACCCACTTCCCTCAGTTCAGCTCCACATCTGCTGCAGCACCAGTCTGGGCTGTGACAGTGGCCGAGGGCGGCCGGCAGCACCCGTGGGCCCCTCCTGTCAGATCCTTGGTGCTGAGATGCACAGAGACTGTAGAGAGAGGCCTGCCGGACCTCCAGCTTGCAGCCAGCGCTCTCACAAAATCAGCTAAATCAGCCAAGACGTGCTAAACTGAACCACTAATCCAGCACGAGGGGTCGCTTTGCACACTAATTATACACTTTTATTTTAGGCATGGATGTGAGCAGACACACATGTACAGTGCATACGTCATGACACAAGCAAACACACCCTTGGGTGCTACAGCTCATGTTGCTCTTCAATTATTCCACCCTCTGCCCTCTCTCCTCCTCATAATCTGAATAAAGCCAGATCCGTGTCCTCTAGATATTTAGAAGCCGGGCCTCAATGCCAAAACATGTAACCTTCCTCCAGATGGAGGGAGGGGGGATGCTTTATTGTGTTGACCTTGTAATTCCCTCTTGGAGGTTGAACAAAGTTGTGAAAATTCACTTTGGAGAAGTGGGTGTGTTGGACGCAGACAAACGGAAGAAGCTGAATTAACTCCCCAACTTGCAAAGACATAATAATTCCTATTAAATTCTAATTAGAAATGATCTCTTGACCCTGCAAACACAGCCTTGGGATTTGAAGCCGAAGTCTTTATCTCGATTAATTGCATTGTAATGACTCAAATGTAATGATAGATGCAGCTCTGCAACAAATTTATTAAATTGCTCCTCTGTGTGAAGCCTCTCGGCCCCTCGAAGATCTTTCAGAAATCCGGCCACGAACTCCAGACTTTCCACTCTAACAAACAAACTACAAGCTCTTGCAAAGGTACAAACGTCATTGCTGCTTCAACAGCACCAGGATTAAGCCTGTCTGCCTGCAGGTACAACAGCTCACTGTAAGCTGGGCCCCTCCATGGGGTTCATTCCAGACCCTCCTGGCGTTGGCCCCTAATGATGTGTAATGGGGCCTCCTGCGCCCGTTCCTAACCCCGGGACCTCCTCCTAATCACCGTGGCTACTAATGAGATGGAGAGACATGAAAGGCCTCGTTAGAAGTCCCTCCCTTTAATGTTGGCCTATTATTAGCCACTTAGCAAATCATTAGTCTCTAAACTGCAATTATACTTCAAACCTGGAAGAAAAAGTGAAATAAAGTAAAAGGGAGAGTGGAGCTTTTCATTGAGAGGACTGGTCGAGAAGCAGAGCTTTTAACTTCACATTCCCTGTGAGAACAAGTTGATTTTGTTCTTTAAAAGATTTGTTTAAATCCATTTTTTCTTTCCACAGCACCACAGGAATGGAAACTGCAAAAACTAAATTCTTTGAATGATCTGAGCTTGTCTTTATTTCTGGTTTCTATCAGTGGTGAGTGGTACAGTGGGATAGTTACAGAAGATTTGAATGATACATAACAAGTCTTATCCCCAGGAAGCCTGATAATACACTATACTGTGTCTAAGAGAGGTAGCAGAAAGCATGGTAATGCAATTTCTAGATTCCAAGAAACAGTAAGTAGGCCTAACAAAGTTTCAGTGGATTTTTAAATCTTAAAGTATTACACATACACAAAAGAATTTAAATTATCTTACCAACGAAATAAAGTAAATCCTATTAATAGCATCAATAACCCTGTCGTATGGGCAACAAGTCAACCTCACACACAGTAAGCTACCACTGATAAAATTCAGGTTTGAAGCTAAACTTTATTCAAATTTTCTCTATGAGAATGTGTAGCCTATTGATTTGTGCAGGATGCATTGTTGAATGTCACTGAGTGTCTGTATAACTGTGCAATTGATATTTATCCAGTCTTAGAAACAACTTTTACAGTTTTAGATCCAGTGCCGTTAAACGGTCCACCCAAAATGTATTCAAATGTTCAAATTTAAAGGTATGTGAATGTAGTTAACGGTCAGTTCCGACCAAGTGATCTGATTGGATGAGAAACATTCCAAAAGTACAACGGCCCTGGGACGCTTAGCTGCATGTTGATTAGTTAATTAGCGTTTTAGTGTAAGCCGTTATAGACGGTAGAAACTGCGCAATGAAAACATTAATATACTTGAAAAATTAACATTTAAGTTAAATTATGTATTAGCGAATTCAAAAAAAAGTATATTCACACGCGAGGTACGTGTAGGCGCTAGCAAGCTAGTTTAGCAAGTTAGCATTGATTAGCAAGAGTCCATGAGCTATTTGTGTTAGCCTAGCGAAATTAATACAAAACGTTAATCTGTAGTGCCTCATTATTGTTAAATAATATGGCGGCCTTATAACCGTTAACCGTAGCAACGTTGTGCCAGCTCGGACCTGAGACCGAACCACAGCCGTAACCAGAACGTCGTCACTCCAGCTCCTGTTTGATTGCGTAAGTATTAAGGTTTTAAGTTGAAAGAGCCTCTTTTAATGGTGGTGTATCTGATTCGACACAGTGAATTTGATCCGTTTCATCTGAATCATTTCCAGCATGAGAACACAAGCTGTGTCTCTATCTTAGGTTTTACACATGGTCTCATTCATGTACTGCTTATGTAAAACTGTTCAGTTCACGTTTTAGTGTTCTACAATTCCCTGCAAGTTGAACAAGTTCATTTATTATTGTACATTTTGGTAAAACTTATAAAAAGACTAAACTTTCAGGATAAAATTTTCATTTAATGCTTTTGTATCTGTGACTGTGCCTGAGCAGGTCGGACAGAAGCAAACAGCAATGTCTTAAAATACACTTTTATTTACACTGTAAAACAAATACATTTAAAATCAGCATACAAAAATTATCCCTAATCATTAAAAACCAAAAATCAATCCTATTTACACAATAAAACATTTGAAATGGACAAACAAATTGAGCAAGTGTGTCAGACAAAGATCACCAAGTGAACCATCAAAAGCCGCTTCTCTGGTGTTCTTTAGTTTGCCATTTTAAGGCAATGTAAACATGTAAACACACAAGACACACACATGCATGCCAGCCACCTTGGCCTGCCGTCAGCCATAAATTTGCCACCTCCTTTATTTTTCCAAGTCTCACTGAGATTGGATGTAACTGGACGTGGCTCCGAAGGTCTGGTCCTTACCAGCTTGGTGGCTGATTATCAGTGACTTAGTGTATTGCATCCTCAGTGGTCCAGGAAGCTGAAGATGCTCCTCTGGGGCCTTTAGTCTGTCCAGTAGATTTGTTCTCCCCACAGATCCTCTTTGCTGCTGGGTTCACAGCCTCTACTTGTCTCCTCTTCTTCATCATCTGAGGATCAGACATGTTCAAATTAAAAGCCTTTTTCACAAAACAATCTGACAAACAAATCTGATAAAATATCACTTGAGGACTCTGAAACAGAGAGATTATCATGATAAAATAATTGAATGGTTTGTTGGTTAACTTAACAGCTGGATAACACGGTATGTCACTTAAAAAATGATTTAAGTCTACTTTTTACTTTCAACTTTCAGTAAAAGGATGAATAACTGTCTAGTGGCACACTTCTCTGCCATATCAATGCAATACAATCTAGTAGGAACACTGGGCTTTGGCGCCACCAAGTGTCACATTTAGAGTACTTCAGAAGACCATAAATTCACCCTTCATATTCACATGACTATCACATTGAAGTCTCTCCAAGATCTTCGGAAAGTATTTTGTTTTTGTACTTATTTTAGCTCAGTGATATTGAAGCAAACAGATGGAATCAGGAGAAGGAATTTACTCATTTCCTCGTGGAGACAAAAGTATTGATATTAGAAATATTTATTTGATTATCAAAACAGTTGCTCCAAAAAAAAAAAAAAAAAACCTCCTTTGACCTTAAATGACAGATTCACAACAAAAAGGCCAAGATTACTTTCTAATTAAGTTCTTGATGAGGAGCATAAACACCATGTAACAGCCCACGTCTGTTGTTGGTTACCGTTTTCTGTTTACTGTTTTCTCTGATGAACCACACGCAGTCATTTATCCATGTGAGAACATCAATTTTCCAGTATTTGTAGTTACTTTGCGTCATTTAGCAACATTTCTCTCTCTCTCTCACCTGGTTCTGAGGACAGTTTGAGGTTGTGTTGTCCTTCTCAGGAGAGAGTGTTTGAAACAGGAATCCTCGGCTGTTCCTGGGCGCCAGAGGATTCCCCTCTGAGATCGATGCCAGCTTCTGGAGGATGGACTGAGGCTGACTCAGTAGTGAACCCCTCCTCACCTGGAAGAAATCAATTGAACATAAATCATGTTCAAGTCAAAGACATTCAGATGTGAACTTTGTTGATTAAATATCATAAAGCTAATCAGCAAAGCACTTTTTTTTTCTTCTGGGAACAATAAGTACAGGACAGAAAATCAATTTTATAGGCCTCCAGCAACAGTCTTCTGTCCCTTGCAGCTGCAAACAAACCTCTTACATAATGAGGCTTGTCGCAGTCATAAACCCTTCGCACAAATTCCAAATGTTGAAAGTTATCAAATAGTAGATGTAGTGACCTGATGGGGAAAAAAAAACAAAAAAAAAAAACACGCTTCACATTTGGCTGGCAACGGTGAGATATTTTATCTGAATAAAAGCCAGAGAAAAAGCCTTAGGCAACAAGTGATGAAGTAATACTTTCTTTATAAAGTCATATGCTACCCGTTAGAAAAACAAAACTAGAACTGTCACCATGTGGGTGTCTGACTAGTGCCATGCCATGTCATATCATAGGCATAGTCATACAAAATATGAACTATTTTGTATTTTCTGTTTGTATTTTGTGAGGTCACTGTAATCTTGACCTTTGTTAATGTAAAGGTTTGTGCCAAATTTGGAGAATTTCCTTTAAGGTTGAGATATCATGCCCATTAATTTGGGGTGGACAAAAACAGTATGCTCCCACCTGTCACTGACACGTGGGAATGAAAAGTTCCACAAGACTTACCTTTTTGTGTTTCTTACAACTAGACCTTAGAGTAATCTGTAATAATTCAATTAGAAATGTCTTTATATTAACAGTGACTCACCTGTAAAGGCTGCGCTGGTCTCTGGAAGGGATTGAGAGCTGATGTCGTCTTCTGTTCTGGCTGTGGTGCCACTGGGAGCTCTGGTTCAAAAATTGTGGAGGTTAGTAAAATAATCCGAGTGGGGTGAGACCCCTCTGGTCGAATGACCAGATCTTTATTCATCCATGTACAGCTCTTTGTTTTCTTTGCTTTTAAAACATGCTTTATGATTATTAATCAGAGACTAAATTGCCAACTTTTACAGAGGAGTGCAGCTTATGAATAATTTGTCATTTGTATCTGAAGACATAAAGGTATCAGTATCAAAGCCCTCTGAATATCACTGCTCAACATTTTTTTCCCCAAGGGAAAACAAGAACGCCATAGATGTCCAGTCACAAACTGTGAAGTTCAATTATTCAGCAATGACAGTCTTGGCAGAAGTTTGTGTCTGGTTTAGATTAGTTCAGTTTTCTGGGAAGGGAAATTTGTTAATTTATTTTATTAACTTGTTTCCTTTCCTGGGAACACAGAAATGCCACAACTGTCCAGAAACACACTCTGAAGCAACATGACATTTAGCAATGATAGTACTGGCAGCAGTTTCCCCGGTTGTGTCTGGTTTCATTTAAACATGCCAATGTTTTGACCAACCTGTGTGTGTGTGTAGCTCTGAGATTAGACAGTTTCTTTCCGCTAAAGATCTGGTAACTGATGACCATTATGCCACATTCACTGGCTTTAGTAAAAGCATGATTTACCAATCACATAAAGATCTGAGTTAAGATGAGTTTTTTTTTTTTTTTTTTTTTACATTTTTGACAACTTGTAAAGTCTCAATGGCCTGACTGGAGTCATAGCACTGACTTTACAAACCTTGCTTCCTGAAATCCTCAAGTGATCCTGCTCTGGCTGCTCCTCGACCCAGAGTTAAAAAGAAAAATGATAGTGTTTTTGTTGTCAGCTACAGAGGGCTTTAACTCTAGCTATCCTAGACAAAATTATTGGGTCTTTTGAGGGCCATGGGATTTTTCTTGTGAGGGCTGATATCAAACCAACCTTTTCTCTGCAGAGTCTTGGCAGTCAGCTTCTTGGCTAGCTTCATAAAATGACTGTCTTCCTCTCCAATCTGCTCATCGTCGGCATCCAGATCTTCTCCTTTCTTGGCTTTCTGTTCAGACTGTGAGAGGAGACACAGAGAGAGAAATGAAGACGAGACAATAACAACAACAACAACAAAAAACAACGCCTTGAATTCACACTGCTTGTTTTTAGGGTGTTTTTCCTACAAAGGGCTGAATGGCTTTTAAACCTATAAGAGGACTCTTAACACTCACAATGACAAATTAACAGAAGGTGCAGCCCACCTGTTCTCTGAGCCACTGCTCTCTCTCCAGTCTCTCTTTCCTCCTCTGGATCTCACTGTGGTCAACATCTTCATCTTCCTCCTCCTCCTCCCCCTCTGCTCCCGTCCTCTCCATGTTGAAACCAGCATCTGGAGGAAAGATTTTAGAGGGAACTTTAAATGACGACATCAAAAGGCACTGTGGAATCTAATCTGAGATTCTGAGAAAATCAAATATTTTTGTTTTTTGGAAACAATTTCCCTTTTTTTTTTTTTTTGCTAAGAGGCTTCGTCTTCTATGATTAACAATGATTTTCTTTGTTTTTCCACCTCTTATGTGTATCAGTTGATCTGTGTGGGAAGCTGTTGAGTACAATTGTCCTTGTAGGGATAATTTGATTGGTACTAAATTTGAAATGAAATGATGTGCAGAAAAATGTTTAAAAGAGGAATGTAAAATTTGAACCAGCGAAGGATTTAAGGTATTCCTGGCATATGTCTCCCTTTAACAACTACTGTCATAAATCTCAACAAATCCGAAATGCACTACAGCACAAAGTATTTAAGGGTATTTACTCGCACGTCCTGTGAACTCACCGATGTTTTTCCAGCGGAAGCGACGAGCTCGTCCGGGCCCGTCGGAGTGCAGGTCGCCATCAGCTAGGTAGCGCTCTTGGTAAAGCCTCAGACGACGCTTGTCATCATCCATTATCTGCTTCCTGTAAGGGCAACAGATGCATTTTAAAACTTTAGTCTGTCGGTTTAAAAACAGTTACAGATACAAGCTATGCAGGTTTTCCTTGAGGGCTTCCTCTTCAGTTTAGAGCAACAGTAGGGGAAAGCTGGAACAAGCTAATCCACAGACAGGTGAGGAGCATGATTACCACAGTGTACTGAACTACACAGAAATTAGCTGACGTACGGGGTGCAAAAGCAGCTGTTACTCACATGTGGATCTTGTTGACCTGGTCCTGCAGCTCCTCATCCGAGGGAAGCTCTTCAAGAAGCTCCTCCTCCTCGTATTCACTCCCTCTGTCATCATCCTCATCCTCGCTGCCCACATCACTGCCTGACAGCTCAGCCTCTGATTCCAGGTAGTCGGTCAGACGCCTGTGGACAAGATGCAAGAAGTGACTGAAACCTGTGCTGCAGCATGAATGATCACTTTAACAGCTGAGATGTGAATGGTGGTTGAGTTGATTTTTAACTCACATTTTCTTCTTTTTCTTGACCTTTTGCGGTGCAAACACACCCTGCATCTCCTCGTCTTCGACATCATCGTACCCTTCCTCACCAGCATCAGCCTCCTCCTTCTCCTCTTCTTCCCCATCTTCCTGCTCCTCCTTTTCATCTTCACCATCTTCGTCATCTTCCTCCTATAAAGCCATTATTCTTGTTAGTTACATAACAACCAGATCATAAAAAAGACATTAGTGTTTGCGTTTCCAGATTTACCTTCTCACTCTCTACATCTGACAGGAGACGGAACTCACAGTCCTCTTCTTCCTCCTCCTCCTCCTCTTCTATCTTCTTTTCACTATATGGAGAAAAAAACCATTAATTATTGGATTAATTATTATTCCTTTCCAAGAGGAATTTAAGCATTGAGTTATGAAAAGATGAAGAATTGTTCATAAAGAACCATCAATGTAACAAGCTTTGACAGATGGATTAACATTACATATCGACAAAACAATCAAATCCTCGTTCATTCATGATTAATAGATATCAGCTGTTTGTACTGTACCTGTCTTGTGCTGATGAAGTCTTATGAGGAGAACCTAAAAATGACAGAGAGGACAAAACTAAATACAGAGCACCTAGAAGGAAATTCTTGAAAACATGCTCTCAGCATGTCAAAGCGACAAATATGCATCAACTAAAATCACAAAATCAAAATCACTTCAAAAAACCAACAGAAATCTCAACAAGTTGATGAGTTTTAACAACCAGACTGAAAAATGAATTTAAGTTCCATTAAGTAAAAGAAAGCACACGTACCTGGACTCGGAAATTTCCCTGAGCACAGCCCCAGCAGCTGATCCATAGTGTTGTCAGACTCTTCATCCTGTCCTCCCTCTTTGCTCTTGTCTGTTTCCGTCTGCTCCTCTCCTGCCTGTGTCGGTGGAAACGCTCCAGAGCACATCCCGAGCAGCTCATCTTCCTGTGTCGATCTGAGGCCCTCGCCCTGACTGGAGCTGCTCTCCGCTGTCCCAAAAACACCCGAGCACAGCCCCAACAGCTCCCCCATATTGGCATCCATTGCATTCTCATCTAGACTGTCCAGGATCAACTGCCTCTTATGAGAGCGAGGAGCACCGGGGCGAGGCCCCACATTAAGGAAGCCATCCGCATCAAGTAATTGGGAATGAGCATCATCCTCCAAGGAGAAACGACCTTGGGAGTCTCCTCCCAGGCCAGGGCCAGATGCTGCTCCACCCAAGGGCCCTGAGTCAGCCCCTGGGGATGGAGGAGCATAGAGGTCTTGGGAGTCCTCAACAGGGAGGCAGAGAGAGGGCTCGGAGAGTTTGCCTGAGCTCTGATGAGGAAGAAAAATTTAAAGTTACCATGCAATGCTGAAGCAAACAATATGGTACAAATGCTGTTGTTGTCATTCTTTCATTTTCTGTGCTTTAGAGCTACCTTTCCCCATTTTAATGAATGTAATCCTGTTTATCTTGCCCTCAGTTTTTTCCAGTTTATAAGCTTCCTATCTCACCTACACAGACATTTGTTTTTAATGCAAGTGAAAATGCGTCAATATATGTGAACGTGTGTCTTTGTCTTTTTATTCAGTAGCAAATACACAAATTATGACTGAAACTGAAAAACCTGTTATCTTACCTTAGAGGCAGAGCCAAGGAAGCTGGGCCTGAAGAGGCAAGGAGAGGGGGAGCGGAACATGGAGGAGTTGGAGGCACCTCTTCCCGTGGAGCGCTGGTGATTGACAGGCTGGTATGATGTAATCATGGATCCTGCAAGCTCAAAGCTGCTGTTGTGGCTGTTGTCCTTCACCAGGGACAGAGAGTCATCCTCCTCTGGAGACAAGAGTGGAGCGAGAGTGAGAACAGAACATGCCCTGCCACATAAAGCAGTTTCATCTGGAATGAGGGGTTTGAAAAAATCCAGTGTTGTTCACAGCGTTATCCATCATTAATAGTCAATTTTGAGTGTATGAAGGGCAGACAAACTGAACTGACGTCCTTCACACTACTCACCCATTTTGTTACTGCTGTCCTGTCCAGAGGGACCAGACCTTCTTACACCGTCACTAAAATGAAAAACAGTACATGTGAAGTTCCACCACTTATAGAATATATCAACTAAAGATGCTGTCAAAAACCACTCATGATTTATAAACTATTCTATGGCAGATTAATCTTTTTTTTTTTTTTTTTTTTAAAGAGATGTATGTTCTTCTGTGACTCACAAACTCAAACTTCAAACACACTCACCCAGTGCGAGAGCAGGAGTTGCCGGGGAACAGCATGAGTGTGCCATCTGTGTTAACGAGGTCAGGGGTCGGCGATGGTCCAGTCAGTGCCACAGGAGAAGGGCTCCTGATACTTTGAACTACACTACCTTCTTCCTCCTCTGCTTCATCCTCCTTCTCTTCCTCCTCCCCACCTCCCAGTAGGTCGTCCACTCCCTGAAAGAGAGATCAGACCAAACTTGACATGAGCAGAAATGGACACAAGCACAAAGAAGAATCAAGGAATTTCATTAATTCACAGCAACAGCAATAAACAGACACATCTTCTTACTTCTTCCTCCTCTGACTCATCCGTCAGCTCTTCCTCCTCCTCCTCCTCTTCATCTCCACAGTTTTCATTGTCAAGGCGAATCAGCTCAGCCTTGCGTGCCCGCTCCTCCTGTCTCCGTTGGGCCATGGCGTACTGCAGACGCTGCTTCAGAGTCAGCAGCTTCTCTCCTACATGAAAGACCAGGGGATGTTGGTCATGGTCAAGGCACAAAAAGAACACATAGTCAAAGCTTGTGTAGCCTCCTGTCCACATGAACTGACATGGGCCATCCATCTTTTTTGTAGTTTGTATCAGGACCAGTTTAAACCCTGACCTGTGCATGTACTCTTACCAGGTTTGGTGAGCACTGGCTCATCTGCTCCCTCCTTAACAGTGACAGTGACCGACTCTGTGTGCAACTCCTCCTGCCCAGATGAGGTGCTGTCTTTGCGGATGATGTTCAGCTGCATTGTGCGCTCTCCTTGAGGTCTCACAGGGGCCTGGACATGACGAAGGTAACGTTCCCTCAGGGCCACCACACCTGATTGAAGAAGAGCGGAGGAAGAATATTGAGGTTTATTCTTATTCATGAGACATTTATTATTCATCTCTTGAAATCTTAGAAGAATCGTGACTCACCAGGGTTGAGCTGAGGAGGCTCGAGCTGAACAAACACTCCGTCATCAGGACACAACTTAGCAACAGGCGGGGGGTCCAGTCCAAGCTCCTTCAGTCTGGCCAGTTTGTCCTTCTTGGGTTTGGCGGTTTGCTGAAGTGAAGGTTGTGCTGCAGCTGAATCGGTGCTCCCACACTGAGGGATCACAGGCTCAATCAAATCCCCAGATACAGGCTCTTTATCCAGGGCTTCAGAGTCGGGCGTCACTGTAGTCTGGCTTTGCTCTTGCGGAGAAGCAGAGGTTTCCTCCTCAGAGTCAGAAGCAGATTTTACTACTCCATCTGCTGTGACTGACTCCTGCAGACTCTCAGAGAGGTAGAGCATCGGGCCAGATTCCTGGTTGGAGTCCAGGCTCGCAGCTGCCTCTGTGGCCTCGTTCAAGCTCTCCTTCTGTGGGGACGAGGTGGCGGCAGGATGTGATAAGGGCTGGATCTGTGTGCATGAGAGATCCAGAGAAGGAGAGGAGTCCTGCTCTGTGGACGGCTGTTGGGGCTCAGTGGGGGGATTTACAGGAGGTGGAGGAGGAGGAGCTGATTTCGTCTCCAGCATCATGGCAGAGTACTTTGTAGATCTGAAGAGAATAAGAATATTATTGATATTGATGCCTTTTCAAATTGTGACAATGGTAATTTATGGCTTGTGTGATCGTAGCATGTGTATGCATTTGTCTTTACTTCAACAGCGCCATGGCAGGACCCTCTGGCCGAGCTCTCTTCTTAAAGAACTGGTCGATGGTCTTGGGCTCAGGGATGTGGTAGGGCAGGCCAAGTGTGGACTCTACGTAGACAGAAGAACATGTCAAACATGCAATCTCAGTAACATGGGAGACATCAAACACCTCTATTCACATTTCATTCTATCACCTAAAAATGCAATGCAAAACAAGAAGTAATAAATAGATAAATGTAAGCGATTCTTGTAAACTGACCTCTGACCAGCCTCTGAGACTCACTGTGGAGCTGCTTCATTGCCTCTTTGCTGGCACGTGCAGCTTTCCTCTCCTGAGGAAACATCACACATGTTGCAAATGAAAACACTTGTTGGTATTAATTTTGCAGTGTTCAGAATGAACTGAAGCTTTTTGGCACAGCATACCGTACGCTGGGGTTTCCCTGGAGCCTCCTCATCATCCTCTTCATATTCATTCAAGAGAGGCTCCTGAGGCGATATTAAACACCAATCACACTTGCTTGTCTAGACAACATCTGTGAACTCCCAGGCTTCGCCCTCACTTTCCCAAAACAACATTTCACCAAAATCTCATTAACTTTAATAAATTCTGTTGCAAGAATTTAGTTCAGCGGTAAAACCCCACACCACAACAGCTTAAAATCTTGGTAAAGCTTTTTTATATACAGAAACACACCAGATGTCTTACTTGTGTAGAATGTAAGACAAGAAGAAAGACAGATTTGACTGAACAACTCAAGGTGCAAATAATCATCTTTTTTCTACCTTGTGTTTCTTCATCTTGTTTTTGACTGCAGCTCGGATGGCGTCCAGAGACTCTTCCTCTTCCTCGTCATCATCCAGACCAGTGTCAAACAGATCTGTGTCGCCCAGTGGAAACCCACTGTCATTCAGAGACCGAGGCAGAGGTGTGTCCTGATAAAATAAAAGGTAAAGTTGGGCTTAATTATACCAAGAAGCACGTGTACAAGATGCTCAGTGGCAGAAGAAAAAAGTACCAATAAGAGAAAAGACAAAGCTGCATGTACCTCATTCACTTCAGAGAACCTCTCTTTCTTCTTCAGCTTTTCCACTGCTTTGCTACGTTTCTCCTTTTTCTCTTGATGCCTCTGGCTCTTCTCTCTCTTCTTCCTTTCCTTTGATTTCACCTCCTTCTGTTGCTCCTCCATTTCTCCACTGTTCCTCTGCTCAGACTCACTGTCTTCACTGTCAACTGGCACTTGGCTTATTCTCTTGCTCTTCTGTGTCCCTTTCTCTTTCCTCTCATTCTTCTCTTCCGCCTCTCCTGTCTCCATCTCCTCTCCGCTGGATGCAGATAAGACCAGAGCTTCAGCCATGTGGACACTGTTCTCTACAGTTGCCTCCTCTTCACTGTCACTGTCTCTGATGGCATTACGGCAAGGTTTTCTGTGAGCTGTGATGTCTTCATCATCATCAGAATCTATTGGCAAAAAGTAATTTAGACATGTCACAAGGCACAATGAAAATATTTCTCAAAGTGACATAATACTAAACTATAACTGCACTGTGGCACATATTGTAAGCGTTATGAACTCCTATCTTACATACATTTTGCTAAATTGATCTTTCATTTACACAACCAGCTTGGCTCTGCCGTGTCTCAGGTTAAATCATCTACTGTTTTGTTACTTCACCTGGAAGGTCCTCTCTTTTGCTGGTCGTCTCTGGGACCATCTCCTCTGCTGGAGAACCCACTCCGCTGTCTGAATCACTCTCTGCTGCTGCTGTTTGGGCAACAGCTGGGAGCTCGTCAGGCTGGATGCAGTAACACAATGCAGTGCAGTTTCAGTAACATGGGGGCACTATCAGTGAAGCTCCACAATCAATATGATACATCTATAGTCTTCCAAAAGGCACACTCACAGGCACAAATTCTGTGATACAGTAAGTAGTCAGACTGTACTCTTAAGAAAGCCACGGGTATCACGTATTGATTTAATGGCCAAAGTAGCAGAGTACAACCGTCCACAGCTGAGTAACTCACAGCCTAACTTTTAGGATACCAGAGAGTAGCATGTGTTTGCTTATGTTAAATAACAACAAAGAAAAGGCTGCTACTGGGTTAAGTTAACACGAAACATGGACTTTGTGACTTAAAACAGCCAGGTGTTGTAGAGTTACATTACTGGCGCCTTGCTATAAACTAAACAATAAGTTAGCTAGCGACATAGCTTCCTTTCACCGCTCTGTTAGCCACATTTACATTTCTTTAAAAACACAAATCGATGCCACAAGTAATTGATGTCCATCGACAGTCCCTGAGGCTCCAATCTAAATATACAATATTTTCAAATTCGTCAACAAAGTAAAATGTGCTTCTAATGTGTATTTAAATGACCAGGCCAACTCGATGACCACCATCCCAGCTGGCTAAATCTAGCGAGCTAGCTTAGTGGCTAACGCTAACAATATCCGCAACGTGCAGGATTTCTTCGATTTGGAAATACAATACTTTTCGACGATGCAAGGCTGTTCACATAACTAATGAGTAACGAGGATATGTGTCAGTATAATAACCTCACGATATATATCCACATTAATCGGTAATATCTGGAAGCGTTTCCTCACCTGTTGTTGAGAAACGAGCAGGCTCATCTTTGTCCGCCGACTTGTTTCCGCTCTTTTATAAATAAGAAACCAGCAAAGACGACGCTTTGTCGAGTCTCAGCAGCCACAACAGACTTTCGACGACAAAATGTCTGCGTGGCAAAGGCTATTTCAGCGTTTTAAAGCGCATTGATGAAGTGTTTTAGCCGGGCTGCTCCTCTTCCTCCCGCCTGTTCCACACTCCGAATCGAAAATTTGATCTTTCGCGCGCCGTGACAGCTGGACCGCAGTTTTTCGTCACCGAGGTGTCAATCGCTCGCTTCTCGCTTTCCTATTGGTCCGCTAGGGAGATTTGCACCCGCCTAGTATGACGACACAGGTTGGTAGGAACATATTTAACTCACCGGGAGGGCTCGGCCGGGCGGGGCTGAGGGTGTTTCTCCGAATGAAAGTGACGGTGAATACAGATCAGATTTTCATCTAACAAACTACACAGATTAACCTTAAATTACTTTTATTGACATTTTGATTGAATTGAAATACGTAAACTTACTTTAATAGCAAGTCCTGCAATTTTGGTCCTCGATATCATCTTGAAAGTAATGTTTTGTAGATGGGCATTTTATGATTTCAGTTTTCTCATCTACAACTGGGTCGCATATTGTTCACAATCAAATAAATGTATTTAAATGGATTTTTACAATATAGCCATTTTTCATAATATCGATGCACTGCGGGTCCTGGATGATAATGTAGTTTTTTCGTTTGCTGAATGTCATGAATATAAGATTTTTCATGCAAAACTTGTCACAGAATAAAGTTTATCTCTTTGGTTTGAACCACCAAGTGATATAAAATAGTTAAATAAGTCATACCGTCATACCAGTAAAGTAAAGCTTCTTATACATTCCTGTACCAGTGATAATGACTCAATTATATGCAACTACAAAAACTTGACTTTAGAGAGACATTGATTAGCGGATTTATATTTATAAATTTTACAGTAGTTGGTAGACTAATGAATCTGATTTAATAAGACAATACTGTAAATACTCTAACCCTACTTTTTAGTTCAATAGAAACAGAAACACTGTATTAGTATATATTTTTTTCTTTTTTAAAACAAGAAAACACAAAACACAACTGTAAAAAAAATAAATAATAAGAATTATAATAAAATAAATAAGAACTACTTTTCTCCAAATGTCTCTCTTAATCGGAATCAGCTCTTAGTAGTTATTACAACTGCAAGGAATTTGTTTTCTAATACAAAAAGAAAGACATACAGATAAGGAGAAGCACAAAAACACATTAACAACTAAACATAAAGTAAAGAACAAACTATAGATACAAAAATATACAGAGAGCTGTGCAGTACAGGTATGTGCAAGGTAACACAGTGCAAAGTAATTTAAATACACTTAACCTGGTGTTTGTTCAGTAACGAGTGTGTATTTACATTCCTACTTAATTGTATTCTCTTGTGTCATATTAAAAGTTACAGCCTATTCATAATAAACGTTGACGATCGGTTTTACTGTATCCTGTTATTGTCCCGCTGCTGCTCGCTGGGATCAGTAAAGTTTCATTTGCCAGTGCGGTAGAGAAAAATTACGCATGCGCACATCGGACTAAACGGCTTCTAACTGGCGCATGCGCTGTTACAAATCGTCAGAAGCAGCAGCAGCGGTAGCTCAGGTCAGTCGGTCCAGTCAGCAGTCATCCACGCATCTATCTATATTCCCTTTTCTTAAATTAGCCACTTTAAGCTTCGCGATACCGCCCCAATTTCAGCGTCGGTACGGAGCCGCCAGGCCGGGACAGAGACGGAGAGAGAGGCCTCGGCCATGGAAGCGCTCGGACCCGGTAAGAGATTTAATAAAACAGAAGGAGCGAGCAGCGGCGGGAGAGTGAGCCGTGTGCGGGGCGCGTGTGCGCAAATGCGTCGCTTCACTGGGGGCCGCGGCTGCAGCGAGGCCTTGACGCGCTGACGGGAAAACAAACCAAGGCCCAGCCGAGGTCTGTGGACATATGTATGTGAGAGTGTATTTACATCGAGCGGAGCCATGTTTCCCGTCTGTACGGAGGGAGCTGGTGGATTTTATCGGGTCCTCGGTCGTGTCTTTATCGGTTTTTATTTCTCCGAAGCGCGCTCAGCTCGACTCGTCGTGTCGGGGCTGCATTGTGTGAGTGGGGATTTAACCAGGACCTTCCTTCTTCCTTCCTTCCGCGTCGTGGTGTGTTTACGTTGGTGTTTGTTCACGAAATGTTTCTTCTCGGCGACAGAACCACTACATATTTTTCTCAATACCACACGTCGAGGTCGAAATTTGACCAGATGTCCCTTTTTTCATGTTGTGAACCGTGTACATTTGAACCATCACCGTCAGGAACGACGCGTCTCTTCGCGGCTGCCAACGTCCCAACATGACAGCGATGGGTGGAAATACAAGATGAATGCCAATAAACCACATGTTACTGGCGTTAAATGAACAAAACGTGCATATTTTAGTGGCTCGTAATTTTACTGGTGTAGTGCGAGGCTGTCATTGGTTTACGCGCTTCTCCTTTGGCAGCAGCCATGCGCCTGTGTTAGAGCACAGCGGGGATGGATGACGCTTTTATCGATCAGATCTGCAGTCCAGCTCCATATTATTCATCTCCTATATGATAACAAAGGCACTTATTTCGCCGCGGTGCAGCCATCTAATGGAGGGTGGGCATGCAGAGCACAGGCAGCACACACACACCTGCACACCAAGCGACAGATTGCGTTTCTATTGTCACCAGCAACACGCAAAATAGGTGTTTACATATATTTTCTTTCTCTGAAAGACGAGCTGCCCCCCCCCTCCTCCCCTGTGTGTAAGGCGCCTTTCGATGAATGAGGAATTGAACGCATCTCGCTGAGTAAATCGCCATTTTTGCTACAGGGAAGAAACTTTTGTTTTTGCCCACACACGTCGCTCTCTAAGATCGTGAAGGAATGTGGAGGCATTGGGAAAATGTGTTTTGTTTGTTTATTTGTTTGAACAACGTTACATTTTGGATTTGCAGCATGAGGGTCTGAGAGAATGATTGGAGACAGTAATATTGTAGAAGCATCCACAGGTGTGTGTGTGGATTCATTGCCACACGTAATCAGTGCAGGCCATTAAGTTTGTAATGCAACAGCTGCTGCATCACAATATTGAGCCTGTACTTGACAATTTAAACCCTTAAACCATTTCACCACCACTGAGCCACATTTCTTTCATATTAACATTTAATGATTTTACAGGCACCTTTTTTTTGTATGTGGAGTGTGGATTCAGTTTTTTTTCCCACTCATTATTTAACACATACTAGAAATGATTGTTGTGGCCAGTGAAGGAGACTTGGGGAAAAAGATATTCACAAAACAGGTTTGTGATATTCACACATTACGCATCACTGTGTGCACATGGATTTTGTGAACTTGTCCATTTTGAGTATTTAATTTTAGAGCTATAGATATCATGTTTACAAAATGCAGATTACAACTTCAAAGCACCTGTTTAATCTACAGCTTCCTGGAAAAACCTTCTGTGTTTAAAAAAAAAAAAAAATGCTCATTTTGTTGCTGTTTTGACAGTTTTTTTATTTGGAGATATGTGCTTTGTTAAATGAGATTACACTAGGATTCATCAGTAAAGTAGTATGAGGATGATGCTGAATTGCGCCACAGCTGGATGGATGTCCTGTTGCGCTATGGCTCAACAGTCGAGGCTCCTCCGGGGCGGGGGGGGGTGGTGGTTCCTGAGAAACATGTATTTTGTGGCTTTTGGCTTTGGTGTGGCGGGAATTATTCAACAGGGGCCTCCAAAAGTTGCGTGGAGTGATGTGATGTAGGTCTGAGGCGGCTTCACAAAGCAGGAGGTTTAATCTGTTTCTGTGTCTGTGAAAACAGTGTTCAGAAACAAAACTGAAACAAATCCAACAAAGGTCGGTAAATGGAGGCGAACAGAGAGCAGTTTGCTTTAGCCAGAGTGAACTCCCCAGAGATGAGTCCACTGAAGAGTGAGCTTGAGAAATTAATGATTATCCCAAATAACATAACTCTAGTTAATGGATATAGCAAAAATGAGGGCAGGATTGTGGAGCGAAACAATGTAATGGCTTCATTCAATGATAATTTGAGCAGATTTGCATTGACTGGTCTCGCACAATATTTCCTTTTGTGGTCATGTACGTTTACCTTTTCCACAGTCCAGTATGTAGTACCTTAATCCAGGTGATTTGCAGGTGTGGGCGTCAGTGTGCTCCCTGCTCAGTGCTGTCAGTCTGACTCATCACCAGGCCGAGCCATCATCCTCATGCTTAGCTTTAAGCCCAGCTGTCTCCCAGCATGATCACACTGTGGTTACCAGGGACACACATAGCATTAGTGGGCGCCACACCACGAGCTGCAGATCTCACTTGGCGAATGTGAGCACACGCTGCATACCCAGTAATACAAATGGGTTTTTAACTGTCGGATCAGTGAAGAGTTAGACGGTGCAAGGCGATGATCTTTGCTGCCGTGTTGTTTTTGCTCCTCTGAACATGTCAGTGGCCAGTTTGGATCCAGAGACACAGGCGCTACATAGACTTGTTTGCCACCAGTTCATCTGTCATTTTCTGCGCCAGTAAAAGCTAATTTCACTTCCTCTGTGACTTCAAGTAAACGTAGCCGCCTCACTTAGAGCAGAGGCATACAATTATGGAGGAAGTGCATTTGATGGGCCGTTTAAATTGAGGCCTTTTGACAGGTCTACGGGGTCTCGTATCATCATATCTAGCTTTGTTTAAAAAATGTTTTATTGATAAGTGGGTCTGTTGGAGAGAAAATACTCCATAGACCAGATCAGATTGTCAGCTCAGTGATAATAATCAATAATGCATGACAGGGCTGCTAAATGGCCATATTAAACACACAGTTGGTGTCCAAATGTAAATTTCTGTCTAGTCTAGACTAGAGCAATAACTTTTTCAAAATACACTCGTGAGATTCAGAAAGATACGAGACGTATTCAGGAAGGAAGTCGTTTAAAAGAGGGTCCCTTGATGGACATAATGTTCTTTTACACTTTTATAGCTTTAATTTGTAATTAAGTTGTACTCTGATGTCACACAGCCTCATTTTCTCCTATTAGAGGCTGTTGGTTAATTTTTTATGTACGCTTGCCTGTGCCCATCTTTTCCCCATGACAGGTCCTCTCCAGGTTGGGGCTCTAAAATATCCTCATTTGCATGAATGTAGGCCAGTGTGTGTGTGTGTGTGTGAGTGTGTGTTTTCCGTCATTTGTTGGTGAACTGGCAGTGCAACATTACTGACTCGTATTGACTCAACGTTAATCCAAAGCAATTCTCCAGTCCCTTACTTGCACACGACATACCAATGCAGTGTTGGCTTTTGCGTCAATTATTTCTTTTTATGTCGGCTGGAAAAGATGAATTGATTAGCACAGGGACAGAAAACTAATCCACCATCAAGTGTTTTGATAATTAATTTATCATTTCAGTTGTTCAAAGCAAACAGCCTCCAGTTGAGCTCCTGACATGTGAGGACTGCCTGCTTCTGTTTGTCAGACATCATTCAAAGCTGAGTATCTTTGAGCTTTTGTTTGACGACGAACAAAAGAAGACACTTCAAGATGCCATCTTGGGCTCTGGGAAGTTGTGATTGGCATTGCTTTCACTGTGTTTTGATATTCCTTTTGGCTAACTGTAAAAAAATAATGAGCAGATTAATGAAAATGATCCTCAGTCTGATGGTATGTTTCCATGTTATTCCCTGTTTCACTTGTTGCCGTTTTTATTTGCGCAGCTAAACCACTACCTGAAGAAAAAAAACATCAACAATAAAGCGGGAAGCTCATTTAGAGCTGGCTGACTCATCTGTTACCTGATCGACAGAAAATAACTCAACAGCTCCTCTTTATTTTTCTTTAAACAACAAAAACTATCAAACACTTCCTGTTTGCAGCTTCTCATTGTCGCTTTTCTTTGTCTTCTCTGGTTATAAACAGAATTTATTCAGGTTCTGGACATTTATCAAACAAAGCAAGCAGCTTGGCCTTTTTAAAAAAAAAGTTGTTTTCTTCACCTCCTCTCTAGACTGAACAATAAATCTGCTTATCAAGAGAATAACTAACTGATTAATTGACAAGGAAAACCTCAGGGGAGGGTGTGGTGGGGGTGAGAGCAGAGAGTGGACAGGGGCCGTAGAGGAAGGATGTGATCGGGCATTTAACGTTGAAACACTCACCCTCAGCGTGGTGGTGGTGTGGCAGCTGAGGAGGCTATATATAGGTACAGCTCTGTTTTTGGTGAAAGTGGAAGCAGAGGACTTGAACTCACTTAGCTGCACACACTCGGAGTAAAAGCCTTTCTGTACTACCTGTACACGGAGTCAGTCGAAAACACAACAACTGATCCACAGAATACAAAACGTATTGAAATGTGTCCTTGAAACCAAAACCTCAGGAGGTGTTAAAGTCTAAAGTTTAATTCAACAAATGTCTCAAATCTTTTCCTTTCCCTGGTGTAGACGGTTCTGCAGAGGCTCAGGATGTTTTTGTAACTAATTGCGAGCTGTTACGCATCTGTAAACTTCAAGTGGGTTTGTTCCAAGGTTGGATTTAATTAACACTGACTGAATTAATAGCTGCGTTCATTTAATGAATTATCATTAGGATTTGTTATATACTTCTGGGAAATGGTGAAGATGGGCTGATACAGTGATAAACGATTCTTGTGGCTGTGTTGAATTGAAATAGTGATGTCTCTTTTCCCTGAGATCCTACTGACGAGGTTTTGACTCAACTATATTGTTGTTTTTGTGGTTGTGTTAAACTGCATGTTATCTTTTTCCCACCATGTACATTGTACAGAATCTTACATAAAAACATAATTTTCCTGCACATAATATTTTCTATCACACCATCATCAAAACAAGGTGCCAGTATGGAGAGGAAAATGAATGTTGCTGTTTAGCTGCTGCCCACTTGAGATGTTGTAGTGAAGTGTACACACAGCGTTGTTGAGCTCCACAGTTTGCAGCGCAGCGTGGAGCGTAGAGCACTTTGTTATTCCTTCTGCTGTCGGTAACAAGGCCAGTAGGGCGAAGTCGACTGAATCATCAGATGATTTTAATCCAAGTCGTGACAAAGAGCAGCAGACGTGCAACAAATGGCTTCTTATTTCAGAGTGTGTCATAAACAAAATGAGTTAGAAAAAGCTGAATGGCGGTATAATGAAGCTAATGGTATGTATGATGGAGGAGGAGTGGGCAGGCAGGCAGGCCTGACAGGGAAGCAGGGGAGGTGATTTGGGGCCCAGGCGACATGAGGGCATGTTGGGAAGCGTGTTTTCAGGAAGCGATGGGGAGGGTCCTGATTGTCTGTGCTCTCGCGCTTCACTTGCTAACTGGAGCGTGTGGGTGCATGGAGTTCAGGAGGACCCCCGCAGTCTCTAAGCTCTCCACTGACAAAAGCTTTAAGCAGCCTCCTCCGACCTCCTTCAATACCACCAACTCAACATTCAATATTATCTCAACTTTTTGTTTTCAGATTGATTTTGTCCCGTCGAACCTCACATCGAAGTATTGTACACCTATTTCTCTTTTGTAGATTTTGACGGAGAAAGTCTGTGTTGACGTAAACGTGTAATGTTGTTGTGAGAGAGATGAGTCATTATCAGGTTCGTTGTAACTAGAGGCGGCCCGAGGTCATAATTATATATGTGGTGTTTTTAAACTGGTGATTAAAGTGTTGGAGACATAGCTTCCCCTCCATTGCCTGTAGCTTTTTTATGCTGCTGTGTCAGAGCCTCAGACATCACACCTGTGTTTTGCCTCCTGCACGTGCATGTAACTGTATGCAATGTGCATGTATGTGTGTGTGTGTATATGTGTGTATTTGTGGTTCAGTTTGTGTTTAACGGTAATCCCAGACCCTCTGCGTGGCACCCCTCCATATGGCCCTGCTGTCTGTCTGTCTGAGAGGAGCTGGGCCTTTTGTCTGAGCGTTAGGGGTGGGTGCCCCCGTGTGTCTGGGTGGAGCTGGGGGCGGGCTGAAGGATAATTGGAGGTCATTGTTCCGCCAGCCCCCTTGTTGACCCATGTAGGTCAGGGGCCAGAGCTGCAGATCAGTCAAAGCGTGTATGTATGTACGCCTTTGGGCGGCGTGGCTATCTCGGTGCATTCAAGCAGGTGTCACTGATGAGATGGTTTGCAACAAGCTTGGCGTTACGCTGCGCGCGTTCATCTTTTTAAATTTGACATTTGATGAAGTGCGAAACACACAATCGACACCCCACAAAACACACTTCATTTGAAAGTTGGTGGAGGATCTGTGCAGGAATACAGCTCTGTAATCAGCTTTAAAGTAAAATTTTATTAATGCCAAGTTTTGATATTGATTGCAATATCAATAAATGCCCATTAAAACCCTGAGCTGGTGCTAATCATTGATTGCCATGTGGGGAATCATTATGTAACACTTGTGATGCTGCATATGAAGCATAACCCCTCTTCCTCTTGCTCCTCCTCTTCCTCCCCAGGCCCGCCTGCCCCTACCTCTCTGTTTCAGCCTCCGCGGCGTCCCGGCCTCGGCACGGTGGGGAAACCCATCCGGCTCCTTGCCAACCACTTCCAGGTGCAGATTCCCAAGATTGATGTCTATCACTATGATATTGACATCAAGCCTGAGAAACGGCCTCGGAGGGTCAACAGGTATAACACCAGACAGTTTTTTTCAGCACAGATTATCCACCAGAGTTTTTGGTTTAAGGTCTTTACAGCATTATTTTTTAAATGCTTGTTGCATCTGTAGCTGTTACAAACACAAAGTGCCTGAGGAGGCACTTGTCTCCAACTTTAGATCTTAGAAAGAGAAGCAAAGTGAAACTGTGTCTATTTGTGTATACTTTGTCTCCTTGTATTGTTGTGTTTGCTTTACCACCCTGTTGCCTCTTCCTATCAGGGAGGTGGTGGACACCATGGTGCGGCACTTCAAGATGCAGATCTTTGGAGACCGGCAGCCTGGCTACGACGGGAAGAGGAACATGTACACAGCACATCCACTGCCAATTGGAAGAGACAGGGTTGGTGTCTGAAATATGTCTTTGGAAAAAAAAAACACAACTGTGAGCTTCAAGGATTTACGAAGGGCCACACAGTTTGTATTTAAGACCATAAGCGAAAAGATTTCATATTTTAGGAGGTGACAGATGTATAAAATGGTTTAGTGGATTATGGTGAGCGGACAGACGATGTATAGAGATTTGTGATTGGGCAGATGCTAGCTTGAATTTGAGATTAGCCTGGAAAATCTGGAGCAAGAATATGAGACTACTAATACTCCTGAAAGAAGAAACAACCACAGACGCACTCAGGCTGTAATATTTCATTAACTGTCCAACTCTTTGCTTTTGTGGGAAGCAATTTTGACAATGAAATGGAAATAAGTTCCCAGCTATTGAAACTAGTCATTTTCAAAGAGTCCAGGCAATGGATGCTTTGATTACAGAAATTAGTGTCTGACCTCTAGGTGATACATTTCTCTCTTGGAGCTGTTTTCTCTTTGACTCTGAACCTACACCAAAAAACATTGGAGCTGTTCCTTATTGTGTCATTTGGTAAATTCCACCAGACAGAAAACGTAAGCTTGATTGCTAAATATAGTGTAGTAATAGTGACCAGAGTGAAGTGAGAATTAAGCTTCTGCAAAAATCTGCACGTTAAGCAAAAACAATCCATATAACATTTAAAAGAATCAATTCATCTTTTGTTTCCACATGTGGGCACAAATGAAAAATTTGAATGCTGCCTCATCTTTTGTCATTTCAAAGGCAAATTGATTCACCAGAGATTTTAAGGTGTTGCTCTCTTCTTTCAGTCCTCTCTGCCCCAGAGTACTAATCTCTGTCTGTCACCTGTTCTTCAATCAATTTCTCCTTCCACGTCTTTTGTCCGCCTCGCTCCTTTTTGTCCTTTTCCCCACTCTCTGTCCTCAATTCACTGACGCTCCCTCCCTCACTCTCCATCTCTAGGTGGATCTGGAGGTGACCCTGCCTGGTGAGGGGAAAGATCAGACATTCAAGGTGTCCTTGCAGTGGGTGTCGGTGGTCAGTCTGCAGATGCTGCTGGAGGCCCTGTCAGGTCATCTTAACGAGGTCCCAGAAGACTCTGTCCAGGCCCTGGATGTCATCACACGGCACCTGCCTTCCATGAGGTAGGTCCATCCATCCCTCTGTGTCTCTGTACAGACATATCAGCCATGTGCTGACAGTGTTATTGCTTTTCATCTTTAATTTGTCTTAATTTCCTGCTGTCAGACGTCTCACTCCCTGATCAAATTAAAATCTAACTCTGTAATAGGTTTGTCTCTCCACAGTTCATCACACTGTGATTGACTCACTCACATCAGCTTTTGTAACATTTAATAACGTGTTCTGCTTTGTGACAGATTTGAGCTCTAACCTAAATTAATCTTCACATCATCTTTTCTTACTTTTGCTTACAGATTAGTTTTTTCATGTGTCGCTTTGTGTGTGTGTGTGTGTGTGTGTGTATAGACTGGATGATTTTCAGACACAAATGATTATTTCCCGTGTTACATGTGATACCATTGTTTATCATTACTTTCATTCAAAAATCACTTACTTTATGCCTTAAAATCTAAGTAAAGCATACACTTGGGGCGTCAGTCTTCATCCAACTCCTATTAACTCGCTCTTTCTGATCAATAATCAGTCAACATAAACTCAAAAAACTGTCATGACCAAAACGTTTGTAATTCCATGGCTTCAGTCTTTTAGAAATAAAAAAGGAAACTTGTGTTTTAATGTGATAATGTTCCAGTTAAGCAGAATCCACTAGGATGATGGCCTCAGCCACTGACTCTCTGTATGCACACACAGGTACACTCCAGTGGGGCGTTCGTTCTTCTCCCCTCCGGAGGGCTACTACCATCCTCTGGGTGGGGGCAGGGAGGTGTGGTTTGGTTTCCATCAGTCTGTCCGTCCTGCCATGTGGAACATGATGCTCAACATCGATGGTAAGAGGAACAATCAGCTTCACTTGGTGTGTGACTTGTCTCTGAGCCCATTCATGGGTGTTTGACTGTACCTGTGATCCACTGTGGTGTGTGTCTCAGAGGTTTTCACTGATACTTAGCAGACTATAAAGTTGTAGGAGAGACTGCAGCATTCAACATGAGGAGATTCATGTGTTTTCTATGCACGTGGTCTCTGCTGATCAGTAATTGATTCTTTAATCCTGTTACATGTTTCATATTCTGGATATGCGATGAGTGAAGAGTCATTTCGGTGGGAACATGACTACTGATTCTACCTGCAGATTTTTGCAACAAAAGATAAAATTATTGCCTCCAGAGTTAAAAATCCTGCTCTTGTACTGTAATGTTAGAGACTGCTGTGTTTTCTTTTGGAGTCTGATAAGCTGATAGGCTCCAAGACATCTTAGTGAGGGAAGGTGTAGTTGAGATATCATGACCAAATCACTGTGACAGACACTTGATGCGCTTTTAAAAAAAAAAAAAAAAAAAAAAAATCTGTTTAGATGAGGAATTACAGTCCTAGCTAAACTGCTTGCGATGAATTTATCTGTCCTTACAGGCTGATAATTTGTGCATCTCTAATACCCCACAGTGTCAGCCACTGCTTTCTACCGTGCTCAGCCTGTGATTGAGTTCATGTGCGAGGTGCTTGACATCCAGAACATCAACGAACAGACCAAACCACTGACAGACTCCCAGCGCGTCAAATTCACCAAGGAGATAAGAGGTGGGTACTAACCCTGCACACACGGCACACACTCAGTATGCGACTTGTTATGCCTTGGATTTGCACAGGAGGGGAGGGCAAGGGTTAACAGATGCGCACACATTGTGCACACAACCTGTATGACTCAGTATGTATCGGTTCAGCACAGAGATTACATGTAGGTGTGAGCCTGCCAGGCACACGCATGTTTGTTTTTTATGCGGTGTCAAAGCGCTAAAGAAACTGCACCCACTCCTGTCACATGCTCACACTGTAAACACACTGCTTCATCTCTGTGGAGGGAAGGATTAACAAGAACTGGGGAGTCTCAAATCAGAAAGTACAAGTGTTTGAGTTTAATTAAATGAAAAACTGCAGTTTGTTAAAAGTAGCTCTCTTTGTCTGTATTTATGTTATTGTCACTACACAAAGAGAGTGCTTTGTTTAATTGAGTTATGACAAAAGGAAACAGCAGAGAGCTGTAAAAACCCTCAACAGGCTGCTCTGTCAGCAGTTTATCTTTACAGTTGCTTGTACAAATCCAAGTAGCTACATTTAAAAGATGTCTGACTTTTCAGTTAGCAGGCATCATTTTATAACAGAGTTTGATTGTGTGTTTGGAGCAGGTTTGAAAGTTGAGGTCACACATTGTGGTCAGATGAAGAGGAAGTATCGTGTTTGCAATGTAACACGCCGACCTGCCAGCCACCAAACGTGAGTGCACCCCTTACAGCTGTCAGTTTGATGAGCTTTACTCACTTTTTTCCTCTTGTTTGTTGTTGTTGTTGTTGTTGTTGTTGTTTAAAGCTCTCATATGGACTTCTGTGGTCTTTTCTCACATATTCCACTGGTTCACAGGTTCCCCCTACAGCTTGAGAACGGCCAAGCCATGGAGTGCACAGTAGCTCAGTATTTCAAGCAGAAGTACAACCTGCAGCTCAAGTATCCACACTTACCTTGTCTGCAAGTGGGACAGGAACAGAAGCACACCTATCTTCCCCTGGAGGTCAGAACCAGGCTGTTTTCATACTTTGATTTGTTTTACTTTTATGTCCACCTGCCTTGTTTCTCCCCTTCTTTGATTTCCTGCTTTTGTTTTCCTCTCATCTGATTGACTGATTGATTTTTTTTTTTTTTTCTTGCTCTGCAGGTCTGTAACATCGTAGCAGGACAACGCTGTATCAAGAAACTGACAGACAACCAAACTTCCACCATGATTAAAGCAACAGCTCGCTCAGCCCCCGACAGACAAGAAGAGATCAGCAGACTGGTGAGAGTCGTTAACCTCTCAGGGTCAGAGCAGGAAAAGAAAGTGGAAGAGCGAATGTTTATAGGTCCTCCTCTCTCTCTTTCCTCAGGTCAAAAGCAACAGCATGGTCGGGGGTCCAGACCCTTACCTGAAGGAGTTTGGCATTGTGGTGCACAATGACATGACGGAGGTGACGGGGCGTGTTCTCCCTGCGCCCATGCTGCAGTATGGGGGCCGGGTGAGTACAGACACAGGGAGGGACTGTGGCAGGGTGAGTACTGGGCAAGGGGCTGCACTCTGGGGGCGCAAGTCTGACCGGGGTACACACGGGGTGGGGGGGCATCAAAGAGTGAATGCTGGGAGATGGGGGGTAAGATCCAGGTTCACAGAGGTCATATACAGAAAGATGAGCTAAATGATTATTGATAATAGGATATAGTGGATTTTTGAGTTAATTTTGTTAATTTGACATTAATGAATATTCAGAAATGTTACCTACCTACTCAGCTGAAGTAAGGTTTATATTCCCGTTTCATGCAGGATTAACATGAAATTTGATTGATGCGATTTATTTAGCTGGTGACTGTTTATTCAGCTTTAAAATATGCAGACCTGAAGGATCTGGAACTTGCCCTTTGTTTTTAATCCTGTGGTGCACCTCAGCAGTGTGCTCAGTGCCTGCATCTCAGTTTTTTGAAATACACTCTCCCTTCACTGGCACTGCTCATAATAAGCATGTAAATGATACTACGCCGCACACACGACGAGGCCTTGGCTTTTCTCTCGTCACATTCAGCAGTGTCAGTGTAGGTGGAAGAAATGAGCTGAGGAGCTGCTGAGGTTCACCCTCTGAATCTCAAATCAGCCGATCCAGACTTGACACACAGAGGGAAGTGCCAACATTATTTTTAGCAGATCTGTGTAAACCTTGAAAGGCCGAGCCTGCAAACACAAGATGTATCTGGGAAAATCTTTTATCGATTTGTTTTTTTGTTTGTTTTTTAACATTAGCACCTTGTTATAAGATGCAAGAGGCTGAATTGAGATTCAAGGATTGTGTGTGTAAGGGGGGAAAAATATGGATGTGTTGCCAACCAGAGGACGATAAGACTCATAACCCCCCAGCTTCAAAGTAAAAATCTGTCTGACTTCTGTTGAAACAATCTGACTTAATCTCACATCTGAAAATCAAAAGGTTAATATAAATACTACAGGGGCTCAAGTGTAACTCTCCTATCAGATGCAGCGTTTAATGATTCTGCAAAGACGAGATGAAACTTTAATGATCCCTGTGGGGAAACCGGCTTCGTCTTTGGCTGCTGCTCTGAACTTCTCTGAAAATTGTTCCTTCAGAATAAAAGCAGAATCTCACTCAAGGGGGTAAAAAAAAAAACACTTAAATCCTCACTATTGGCTGCATGAACTATGCTCTGGTTAATTTAAGATCCTATCACAGCACTCTCTCTCTCTGAAAGGCTTGGCCACTTGCCTGCTGGGATATCGAGTCTAATCGGCTTCTGATGAAATGCCTTTAAATGTAGACTGAGAGCTTTTCCCATTTCTGTGATCACTTGGTGTGAATGAAACATACAACCCTCACTTTTCATTTTATTCAATGGCATGCTGATGATGTTGATGGTACATACAGTCTCATCAAAGCGGACCGCTCCCTGATGAGACTCGACATGCACGACATGGCAAGATGGGAAAGGCTGCAGTCTGTTTTGCTGTGAAACATGCACTGTTACCTGTTTTCTATAACTGACCGTCATCTCTGAGGTCGTTTGAAATCCTGCACCTCCGATCACTTTTAAGACTTTTGAGCCAATCTTGTAATGAGATGGAGAAGCTCTGAACTTTTCCTGGCACACTCCAGCAGTTCATTGTGGTCACTCGTTTTGGGAGAACGTAAGCTCTTAATGGCCTTTGGCAAATCTCGTTAACTTAACTGAAAGCCATTGCCCTTTGATTTTGTATTCACAACCAAACCCCTTGGATGGAGCACTCACCTAATGATGTCTCTATGAGAAGGTACAATCCTCCTGTTCTCTGATCATGTCAGGCTCTCCTGATATGAGAGGCTATAAATCTAGATTATAGGTGTGTGCCATAAGATGGTTGTTGTAAACAAGCCTCACTATGGATGTCATGTGCAGAATATCAAACCTGTTTAACGCCTCTATACAAAAACCAAAATGGTGTGAAACTGTGATGACCTCACTATGTTTACAAGACTGTGTTAGTGCACAGTCTGACTATGTACAGTGGGGTTGGGTGGGATTTTTAACCATCTTAGGCCCATTAAAGCATGTACACATTATTACTCAGCAACCATGTTCTGCTCTTTTCTCCTTGAACTATAGAATCAGCACTTTCTAAATACAAGTCTGTGTGTCAATCACTTTGATCAATATGCCAGCATTACAGGTTGGGAAAGATTTCTCTCTGCGTGTTAATTGATTGATTCATATCCAAATTGTTTGAGTGACATCTCCAGTCACTTCATTTAGTCCAACATCCACATTGGCTCCCGTGGGCGCTGTCACAGCCAATCAGAGTGTCTGATTCAGAGGCTCGGCCTTCCTTTCGCTCTGTACATTTACATTTAGTCATTTGGCAGAAGCTTTTATCCAACATGACTCATAAGTGAAGGACATCAGTGAGCTGCAGTGCAGTGTTGATATGAAGTGCTACATCTATTTAATAAGTGCAATGAAATGGCGTAAAGGAAGTGTACAGTAAGTGCTTTTTAAACTTGGTTTTTTGAAAGGACATTCTCTGCATTTACCCAAAGTAAACAGGAACAGAAGAGTTTTATTGTGAGCTCAGAGTGAAAAGTTGTTCTGAGTTTACTGTGTTGACAGAAAACACAAGGATGACACCAGTCACATATTTTGAAGATCAGAGGCTTTGGAGCTGATTTTTCCAGCAGCAGGCAAAAAGCAAACCATAAACACTTCTCCAGATAATGAGCAAATTCGTGAACTGATGCAGACAGAAACTTTTAGTCACCTTTAGAACAATGAAGTGAGCTTTTTTATGGGCTTTTAGTAGTTATTATAGTGTATGACAATTTGCTGATTGACATATATAATTGTCTGAGATTGTGCTGATTCTGAAAATGTGAAACTTTTACAAACTTTATCAGTAAAAACACAAAGGTATTTAGAAAAAACAGTCTTACTGTGGGCCTAAGAGGGTTAATGCATTATGTTAATCTGCAGATGGAAGCAAGGTAAGAATGTGGGTGGGGCTGTAGCACCTTTTGTATTAGTTCATCGAACCGGGGGTTGACTAAGAGAGTAGGGACTCTCTCCACAGAATAAGACCGTGGCCACGCCCAACCAGGGCGTGTGGGACATGAGAGGGAAGCAGTTCTACGCCGGCATCGAGATCAAGGTCTGGGCCGTGGCCTGCTTCGCCCCACAGAAACAGTGTCGAGAAGACCTGCTCAAGTGAGTCATGTTGTCCTGTTGTGTTGTTGAGACTTGTCTCAGAAATGTCATGGCACGGCGCAAAATAAGGCTAATACTGTACAGTGGAATTTGTTGTCGTCACTTTATTTTATTATCATAAAAACCATATTTCTATGAGCTCGACTGTATTTTTTGTTGTTTTGTTACTTTGCACTTCCGCAAATCAACATTAATTAGTCCCTGAAAGTTTATGAGTTCACTGTTAAATCAAAGACTGTGCTGTGTTGTTTTTTTTTTTGTGTTTTTTGAAAGTATATTTTTGGGCTTTAATGGATAGGACAGCTGTAGAGAGACAGGAAATGGGGAGACAGAGAGGGGGAATGATATGCAGCATAGGGACACCGGTGGAATCGAGCCAGGGCTGCTGCAGCTGCGCACTGAGGTCCACCCAGCTCATTCAGCTGCTGATTTCTGATCAGTTTCTAATGCTTTTCACCAGGAGTTTCACTGACCAGCTGCGAAAGATCTCAAAGGATGCTGGGATGCCCATTCAAGGCCAGCCGTGCTTCTGTAAATACGCCCAAGGAGCCGACAGCGTGGAGCCCATGTTCAAACACCTCAAAATGTCGTATGTAGGGCTGCAGCTGATCGTGGTCATTCTGCCTGGAAAAACACCCGTTTATGGTAAGAAGCTGAAACTGAAGAAGGTGTCATACGTTGGATCAGCAGCTCTGTGTAATCTCTGATACTGATCGCGGTTGTCTCCGTCTTCACAGCTGAGGTGAAGCGGGTGGGCGACACTCTCCTCGGCATGGCCACCCAGTGTGTGCAGGTGAAGAACGTAGTGAAGACGTCCCCTCAGACCCTCTCCAACCTCTGCCTCAAGATCAACGCCAAGCTGGGCGGCATCAACAACGTCCTGGTGCCTCATCAGAGGTCAGTGTGGGTTTAGAGTTAGAGTTTCCTCACTGTGCAGACGGGAGTCAGGAATTCTTCTTGGCTGTGGATGCTGGAGATAACTCAGATGCTTTGTTAATATAAATAGATCCCTGGAAACCATGTGGTAAAGGGTGACATCGAGCCAAAAGTCTTAATCTGCATACTATTCATATAAATTTTGCAGTTCCTGGCAAGTCTGCAGCTTCTGCTCTGAGAATCTGGGAGTAAATATTTCACCGGCTTTTAACTTTGTAGAATCATAATTTCATCTCTTTGTTTCTCTCTCCATGGCTGCTCTCGGTTCAGGCCCTCTGTGTTCCAGCAGCCCGTCATCTTCCTAGGTGCCGACGTGACACATCCTCCGGCCGGCGACGGGAAGAAGCCGTCCATCGCGGCGGTTGTCGGCAGCATGGACGGCCACCCCAGCAGATACTGCGCAACAGTGCGGGTCCAGACGTCTCGACAAGACATGTCCCAGGTAACTTCCCTCTATGTTTAATAGTGAAAGTTTGCAGAGACAGTTAATTTAACTAAAGTGATTGGCAGAACATTGGGTGGGAACTCATGTAGTAGTAAAATCTCTGAGCTCCAGGATCTGTCATATTCGTCATAGTCAATAAAATCTTTTGGTTTTTGACTCCTGGCCAAATAATAATAATAATAAGAAGAAGAAGAAGAAGAAGAATTATAACAACAATAATAGAAATCTGGATTTTCATACAGTTAATGATCTTATAATTTTCTGCTCATAGCCGTCAGGTTTTGATTAATTGTCAGTTAATATAATAAAGTCAGGGCTTTCAGTTAATTAAAATATTTGATCTCATAAGTGTCTGTAATCACAATCACAAAATTAATCACAATTAATGGCACATTTTGGATTTGTTCAAAATGAACCTTAAAGGGATGTTTTTGAAGCATTTGGATTGGATCAACATGCTGCTTTATGCAAATGTAACTTTATCGAACATGAACTAAAAACAATGACAAGGACAATATTTGTCCAAAGGCTTCACTGCTTTTAGCATTAAAACAATATGCTCCAATAATAACATGATAGCTGCATGTGAGTGGAAACTGTTAGAAGACACGGCTTCATTTGTGACTTTACCACCAAAGGTTAAAGGTCAATGTAACAGATTGTGTGTTTTTCACAGTTTAAAAAGGAACTTACATTAATGCGATAACTTCTGACAGTGCGAAAGTAGGCTGTTTTTTTTTTTTGTTTGTTTTTTTTCTCCTCTCACTTTTCCCTGGAGTCTGAGTCTGACCCACATGTATCTGTGTACAGGAGCAGCTCTTCAGCCAGGAGGTCATCCAAGACCTGACCAACATGGTGCGGGAGCTGCTCATCCAGTTCTACAAGTCCACACGCTTCAAGCCCACACGTATCATCTACTACCGCGGCGGCGTGTCTGAGGGACAGATGAAGCAGGTGAGAGATCGACTGCTGTGTTTATATTCCTGTGGCTTGTTCTGTGTTTGATATGTTTCAAGCCTATGTGTGATTCTGTGTACTTTCAGGTGGCGTGGCCAGAGCTGATCGCCATCCGTAAGGCTTGTATCAGTCTGGAGGAGGATTACAGGCCGGGCATCACCTACATCGTGGTCCAGAAACGTCACCACACTCGTCTCTTCTGCTCTGACAAAGCTGAGCGGGTCAGTGGGAGCGCTTGTGTTTTATCACAATGTTCCTATCACACAATAAACTCTTGTTTTGTATTAACTGTTACCCCACTGATCGCCCGCTTACAGGTCGGGAAGAGTGGAAACGTCCCAGCTGGCACCACAGTGGACAGCACCATCACACACCCGTCCGAGTTCGACTTCTACCTGTGCAGCCACGCTGGGATTCAGGTGAGAGATTCAAGCTTCACACACTTGAGTGTTACAGATTGTGATCACACATAAACTGAACCCTGAATAAAGTGTCTGAACTCCATAAGAATTCAGTGGAGTGTGGTCACAGCTGTAATGATGCATAATGACAAAAAACATCTTCTTTGAGTCATCAGATGGTTTGGCTGTTATCTAAAGTGATACACAACACACAGATCTTTTCATAAAACACCTTTCCCCTTTAAATTTGAAAGATGTCTTTTAAAAAAAAAAAAAAAAAAAAAAAAGAAAGAAACCTGTAAACAAGACACAGATACAGCCCGTGACTCCTGCTCTGACGCCTCACTGTCTCTTGTCACCTGGTGAATGAGGTGCACTTCATCACATTACAAACGATGGACACCAGTATTGACCTGCACCTTTTCGTGCTCCGTCCCTTCCTCAGGGAACCAGTCGTCCCTCCCACTACCACGTCCTGTGGGATGACAACTGTTTCACGGCCGATGAACTGCAGCTCCTCACCTACCAGCTGTGCCACACCTACGTCCGCTGCACTCGCTCCGTCTCCATCCCTGCACCAGCCTACTACGCCAGGCTGGTGGCTTTCAGAGCCCGCTACCACCTGGTGGACAAAGACCACGACAGGTGAGGATCTATCTGAAGTATATTCAAGTAATGATACATCTCTGCTGTGTGAGAGTATTTGCAGGCCTGAGACTGTTGTGACTGGATAATGCGTTCAAAATATTCAAGACCGCTGTTGCAGACCAGACAGATGAAGTGTGAACAGACTTCTCTCAGCTTTTTAAACACAAGTCTCTGTCAGGAACTTCCTGCACTTGATAAATATTGTGACTTCAGAGTGAAGCTCCTCATAACCTAGAGGAATAATTGTTATATATATATATATTTTTTAATCACTTTATTTGATTTTACATTGTTTTTCAGCATAACACAAACAAGTGTAGCAGCCACAGGATTCCTGTGCATGGAGCTCTAAGACAAATATATAAAATCCTTTAGATAAAGAGAGTTAGAAAGAGAGTTACAATGTGTGCAGGCGAAAACCAATGAGTTAAACAGGACATTACGTGATCAGGCTCCTCTGCACTGAAGAGTTGTTTTTCTTTGTGTGTATTTTGCATGTAATGTTTTCTAATCTGTGTTTCTGCTAAGAACCATAAAGCTTTTAACATGTGGTATCTTTAACTTGTATAATGACATCATCAGTGTGGAGGAAAGCCTCACTGGACTGACAAACACTTGTGATTCTCGAGAATCATGACAACATAACCGCACCCCTTTCACCTCTACTGTTAAGTTTGTCTGACACGTTGTTGTTCCTGATGGAGTAAACTCTCTGTCTGTGTTGCAGTGCTGAAGGCAGCCACGTGTCGGGCCAGAGTAACGGCCGGGACCCCCAGGCGTTGGCCAAGGCCGTTCAGATCCACTATGACACCCAGCACACCATGTACTTCGCCTGAGCTAGCGAGCACGTCAGCCAGTCCATCTGTGGATTCTCCCCCTTTTTTTCCCCCTGTCCTTTTATATCTTTTTTCTTTTTTTGCCAGTCTCTCTCTTCTTCTCCCATTTCTCTCTCTCTCTCCTTGTAGTCTGTCTTTTTCTCTTCATACACACTCTACAATTTTTTTTTTTCTGAATCTGCACCAAAGCAGCTCTTGGACAGGAGAAACCTGATGCGTCTTTGACGTCCAGCAGTTTCTTTTTTTTATGGAACAATCTCCAACCAGCGTTCCCAGTCGAGCTGCCTTTCTAACCAGCAATCCAGCACTGTGGAGCCCGAGGGGGCTTCACAGAGCACAAAAGGAGAAAAAAAAAAACAACGAAAAAACAAAAACAAACCACACACACATATATATATATACATATATATATATATATATATACTATAAGTTGAGCCATTATTTTTTTAGTTTGTTTTTGTTTTTTCTATTTGAATGTCTGCACTCTTGTGTTTGTAATATACACTGAGCAGAGGGAGTGGATGGGCACAGTGTGTGTCAGCGCAGCTCTTCAGCTCTCCCAGCTAAGCAGGACTCTTATCTACTTTTACCTCAAAGCCCCTTTGGGCAAAATCTGTCACAAGGTCTTGGGTTTATTGGGTAGTGGGGAGGGAACTCTACATGAAAAGAGATGGAGGGGAGTCGACCTTTTGAGAATGATATATATATATTTTTTCCTTTTTATGAGCGTGTGTTTTAACTTTTTCTCCTTTACAGTCTTTTACAAGCGAGGTGACCAGGGTGTCCATGCCCATTATTACTTTCCTCCCATTTTAACAAAGAATACACAAGTCTGTTTGTATGCCTGTGTGCGTGCGTGTGTGTATGCGCATCTCTGTATATACATGTACTGCTGTATGAGTGTGTTTGTGTGTGCACGCGTTTCATGGCAGGCCACTGAATTGTAAAGGGAAATCAAGGAGATAACTGCTGTAAATGCCTCAGATTTGTTTTTATATTCACACATACAGTACAAATAAGCATATATTTACATCTATAGAGCAACTTTGAGACATATGACATAAACTGGCCTTGTGCAGGCCGGTGGTGGGTATCTGTAGCAGGCCGGGGTCACTTACTAAATGAAATCGAATTGAAACGTCTGCTGGGATTCGCACCTGCAGGAGCTGCATCTGCTCCTTTTTGTGCCTCAAAACATCGTTTTAAAATCCCAGGAAACATGAAGCGGCTTCATCCATTTCAGGTAGTGAGTGAAGCCGGGCCTGATGTGTAGCAGTAGTAACTGGTCTGGCCTGTGACTGGCTCAGCATTGGGACCTGTTGAACGGCTGAAGGCATTAAACACAATACGGTCTTATCAGCCTCTCTGTGTGGAAAAAGCGGGATCTTATTTTTTTTCCTTGGACCTGATTATCTGAAAGATTATATTCTGATGATGATGATGACACTGCTGGACGTTGCTTTTTTTTGTTTGTTTGTTTTTCTTTTTGAGTTTTCGTAGATTCAAAGGCCGGAAACCATCATAGTTTTTTGAGGTCTCCTTTGCTAATACTGGCCAACTCATTGCACTGACCCGGGACGCTAGGCAAGCAACAGAGGGCACTCTCAATCTCTCTTACCTTTATGCATTTATACATATGAATCAACAAAGCAGATTTGTAAAAGTTTAATATAAGATGTTTTGTGGTTATCTTAAAAAAAAAAACTGTTGTTTAGAATTAGTAGTTTACCATTGATGTTGTTGTTGTTGTTATCGTTGTTGTCAATGTTGTTACTATTGTGATGAAATTTTAAGGATGGCAGCAAAGCCACTTCTATAGTTACTAGTGCGACTTCAGGAATAGACTTTGGTTGTTGAGCTGCAGGTGAAGGAGTAGAGCTTTGGGTTGGAAACCTTGTTTGGTTTTTCTGTAGCGTTCTGGTTAACGGTGAGAAGAAGATGGACGAGTTCACGCTTCCTCTGTCGGTTCAGATGCGAGTCGAGGCCGGAGACAGATTTGATGGTGGTTGTGTAGCACTCCAACTGGTTTTCAGATCTGCTGGTGTTTGTCCCTCAGCTGATATCGGCTGCTTTTGATCAGAGAGTTGGAGACAATCAGGGATTGTGAATCGGGACTGAACCGAGATTATGGGGTGTGTCGAAAAGCAGTTTGCGATAGGCAATGAGTTGAATTTTTAGACTTTTTAAAAAACCGCTTTCTAATACTCTGTGTGTATTTGAAGTATACCCATCTTAAAGTCTCTACTATTTAACGCTATTTGTTTCCTATTCTTATGCATTTTTAACACTGGATTAAATTGACAATAAGCAGAAGCACTGCCCAAGGACCCCTGTAAACACAGCAGACCGTGGTGATGGTGGAACAAGTGGCGCCCCCTGGTGTTTGCGGTCGGGTAAAGAAGCAGGACAGAGGGGGTTTTGTCTTTTTTTTGGAGAAACAGTCGGCGTGCACGCCTCATCAGGGGGGGCAGCTCAGTGAAAACCCTTTTGTAATAAACCACCCGTAAAGCAGCAGGTTTACTATGAATGAGTTTGAGCACCTGCCTGTTGGAGGCGTGGGCGCTGACGTCGGCCCAGAGTGGAGGCAGCAGAGGACGACAGGTGGAGGGAGAAGGGGGGGGGGGGGGGGGGTGTCCAGGCATTGCATGCAATAAGTTTCACTGTTCAAAGGGGGCAGATCTGTTTCTCTTAACATGCACTAGTTTCACCAGGCCAAGCTGTGGTTGACAACTCATCTGGCATCTCTGACAGCAACTGATTTGATGTTTTTTAATCTAATCAATATTTGATCATTGAGCTCCGATCAGTGATCAGTCCCTGTTTGTAACGGCAAGCAATACGAACCCAGCTCTAGTTTCAAATGTGGAAAAACAAAGCTATAATTCTACTCATTGTGGTTGTTGGTCTACTCTCACTATTGTGTCTCTGTACTTTTGATTGTTTTTTGTTTTTGTTTTTTTTTTAATTTCTTTGTTTATTTCATTTGCTTGTATCAATCAGTGGGAATGTGCATTTGGTGGAATAGTTATGTAGGCTTTAGACAATTTTCTTTTCAAGTAACAAAATTTAGACTTTGCTCGCCTGCATGCCAGAGTATTGTCCTTTTTAAGAAAAAAAAGAAAAAAATCTTTTTGAAATCATATTTATTATGAGAAAGAAAAAAATATAAATGCTTTTTTTGGAGGGGGGAGGGGGGGGGGGGGGTAAACGTTTATCAGCTTGGTGGGACTGTTTTAGGCTAGCAATATTTGTCCAGTCTCTCTAAGATGTATTTTAAAGATTCCTACACAAACGTCAGTAATTTGGGAGGTACAAGCTGTTTTCTGAGGTGAGGTGAGGTGGGGGTGGGTGGGGGGAAGGGGCGGCTCTTTGCGTCGTGTCCAAATCCAAACGAGGTACTTTCTTCACACCTGGACCCGTCAAAGACCAACCCCCCCCCCCCTCCCTCCTCCCTCTCTCCCTCTTGGCCAGGTTGCCGTAGCGAGCATCCATTTTTGTCTCCTGGTTCCTGGTTTGTACCTGTGGCCACACCTTTTTGACGAGGGGGGATGGGCGGTTTGGGGGAGTGGGTGGGGGCTCTCCTGTCTCCATGGCAACTCTGCCAACCCCTCACAAATGCACTTCCTCTTTGTGAAGGGGTCTCCGTGGCAACAGTGGAGCAGGATTACCTCTTTTTAACCTTTTTAAAAAAAACACACACACACAAACATCCACAGTTGTTTCTGTGCCCCGATAGAAAGAGAGCATGAATTATTTTTTAAATTCCTCTCACTTTGATATATTGTTATATCTTAACAGATTTGTAATTTGACATTGTGTATTGTGTATTTTTATTTTATTTTGTTTTTCTCCCTTTTTCGGTTCCATGTTTTCGGTGGTTTGTTACAGCTCTGCTCTGTTCCTTATGATTTTTTTTTCTGCCCGTCTCTCTGAAGCTGTGTGTGATCGTCTCGATAGCAACAGAACCTGGAATCGGGGCGTTCCAACTCTGTGAATGGAACGTTCTGATCCTGTGAATGAACAGAATCCTTTGTGACCAGGTGTGAGGGGGCGGGGCATGTTCTAGCTCCACCCCCACTCACCGCCAACAGCAAAGGGCTGCTCACTCACTCTTATTGCTACTATGAGACATGTTCAAATCTTTTTTTTTTTTTTTTTTCTTTTTAGCCTGCAGGGAATTCTTGTGTTAATGTGCAAAGTAATAAATTGGTATTTTATGCCTATAACACAGTGTGAGTCTGTTCTCATCATTAATCACAAATTGTGTGTGATTGGCTCTCACTCAATGTCGTCTATGGAGCCAGGTGATTAATTAACACCGTGTGTGTTTTGTCACTAGATGGCATTCTTTGCCTTCTTTAACCAAGGCTAACGGATCCAGTGATGACTGAAAACATTAATGATGTAACCATTTTCTCACATCTAAGAGCCTCAATAGGCTTGAAGTTATTACAGCACCTTCATGATGACTAAGTTCCACAAGTTATTTCGCAGATCACTGTGTTCCTGTTGTGCTAAAACAATAAGTGTTCATCCACCACACCTCCCATGCTGATGTAGGAAAATCCATAACACCTCCACACTAGCTTCACCCTGACAAAACAAAAAAGTTTATATGTGTAATAAATATTCAAAATTCCCATTAAACTCTCTTGTCATAGTTAGCAGTGGCCAGACTGAGTTTTCCACTGCTCCCTGTAACTTCAGAGACTATAATGCTGGTATTGTAGCTGTGAGGACAAAGCTTCTGCTCCTGACACCTCAGGTAAAAGAGTTTCACGCCGTCAGCAGCTACGAGCTCAGGACAAAAACACTGAATAACAGGAGTTGTTGAATGAGAAATTTTGTATTTGTGCATGAAATGTTAAAGAAACCCCACAAACCTCAATCACATCCTTCTGTGGTGATGTGACTAAAGACTGTTGTAGTTTATTAAAGCTGAGAGATATTTCACCACTATCCTGTATTGGACTTACACACACACACACACACACACACTTGTCCGTCCATTCACACAGGATAACAAATCATCACTGGTATGTGTCGCCTTCTTCTGCCTCCCCTATTGTGTTATCATCTCTCTCCCGTTTCCTGTGTCCCGTTGCCAGTTGTCATGACCACCGTTACCAAGGAGAGCGGAGGCAACAGAAGAAAGGGGGAAACCTGAACCACAGATCTTGATGCCATGATATTTAATTCATTGGCACAGTGGAGCAGCGAAGGCTCAGTGTGATGCAGATTGAGCCATAGCACTAACCCTTCTTGGGTCAGGAGACAAAAAGCTGCTGTCACGTCCTCCTGTTACACTCGTTCCTCCAGTTGTTTATTTAACATATTTATAATATGAAACTTTAATAAATCACCTAATTTATTTTTCAGCTGTTCGTTTTGTTGAAAACACAGAGATAATACAGAGGTGACTTCTTTTGTTTTCACCTGTCACCTGTGTTTCTCTTGTGACTTTTCAGATTTTTCAGCCTTATTGTTAAAGAGGCTGTGTGTGTGTGTGTGTGTGTGTGTGTGTGTGTGTGTGTGTGTGTGTGTGTGCACCACTGTGTACAACTGTTTCTGTGTCAGACTCAAAAGAAGCCAATTGAAGGCTCATCGTTGTAAAAGCTCCTTTAAAAAAAAAAAACACCAGTTTTTGTAGCGTAGAGCGACACAAACCTGTGTAATCCCCATTGAAGAGGCCTCCCCCATGTTGTCTTTGTGCTAAAGGATCCACCTACAAACACTGCTCCATCCATCCCTCCCTCCTTTTGTTGTCTCACCCTCTTTTGCCCTCTCCCTCCCTCCCCCTTTCATCACTGGGTGTCTGTCTTTTCTATCCTGGGGTTCAGTGTGTGGCGTTCGCAGGTTTTTGTCACCAGCAGTGGGACTTGAAGATGAACTGATGGTCTATTTACCCAGAAGTCTCAGTATCTGGCCCTGATTTGATATTAATGCTCTTGTTGGAACCGGATTGACCCATTTGGGCTGCGTAGATGGCAAAGGAAGCGGTCGCAGGAAGGGGGGAGGGTGAAGCCAAGCCGAGCAGCTGAAGCCTTAAGTGGCCTCGTCCAGGAACCGGGAGTGTTCATCATCAAGAAGGAGACACTTCAGCTGGAAACAGCAACCGCGTCTGGTGAGGTTTGTTTCCCTTTGGAAAAGTGTTTGGGTTTTTTTCAAATCTGCACAAAAAAGTGACTGGAAGAACTTCTGTTGACTGACTCAGTGGATATTTGTTAAATTCTTTGAGGACAAAACACAGGATTTCCGTGAAAGCAGAGGTAAAAAGCCGCAGCCAATTTTATTCTGTGTAATCGAGCATCACTACTGTGACCCTCGCTGTGACAGGATACACTCATAGCAGCATCAGTGGCCTTGAATCCAAGTATCAGGTTCTCTCAGCCTGACTCATCTCAGTAAGGCTACACCGAACCAGCAGTAACACTGAAACACACCGCAGCTCAACAATCGACCTCCTGCGTTTGAACCACGGTTGAAGGCAAAGAACCACAACACCACATCCACATAAGACAAGAGAACCAGCCTGGCTGAGATCCATTTCATCCACACGGCCTGGACAGTGAAGCCCGATTGATCCTGCCACAGGTGGCTGCACAGCTATTGGCTACTCAATAATGCATTGACTCAGGCTCTCGAGTGAAAAGAAAAAGGGGAAAGTGTGCGAGCCTCTGATGCTCTGAGCAGGTGGATGACTGTCAGGAGAAAGCAGACAATTACATCTGGATAACCAAGTGACCTCAGCAGGACACGTGGTGGTGGAAACGGAGCAGATGTTGAGGAGAAGAAGAAAAATGGCTGCTGACAAGTTGACACTGGGTCGAGGACCTTGAAAAGCTCATAAGACAGACCAGTGAACCACAGCAGTGGACTTTGAAGACCAGAAGGACAGGTACAATAGGATCTCGCCAAAAAGGCAACTGTAGTAGTTCCAAGAGTGAGTCTAAAGACGTGTTTTGTCGCCATGGTGAACACTGGTATGCAGCTGATCAGCTTCACCTGCGCAGTGACCGGCTGGATCATGGCAATCGCCGTCACGGCCCTGCCTCAGTGGAAGGTCTCGGCCTTCATTGGCAGCAACATCCTGACCTCAGAGATCAAGTGGGAGGGCATCTGGATGAACTGTATTTACCAGACCACCGGCCACATGCAGTGCAAGACCTACGACTCCATGTTGGCTCTGCCCCCTGACATCCAGGCCGCCCGCGCCCTCATGTGTCTGGCCATCTTCATGGGCTGGCTCTCCTGCACTGTGTCCTGCTGCGGCATGAAGTGCACCACCTGCGCGGGGGACGACCGCCGGGCCAAGGCCGGTATCGCTCTCTCAGGTGGGGTTCTCTTCATTCTCACAGGCCTGTGCGTTCTGATCCCCGTCTCCTGGACCGCCAACACCGTCGTCCAGGATTTCTACAACCCCAACGTGCCACTGATGCACAAACGAGAGCTGGGTCAGGCCATTTACCTGGGCTGGGCTGCTGCCGTTATTCTCATGATCAGTGGGGCAGTGCTGAGCAGCACCTGCCCTCTCATGGAGAGGGGAGGCAGATACCGCCGGGGTTACATAGGCCGGAGCTTCGCTAATTCACCCGCAACAGCGCCAGACCCCCCAAAACCAATCACAACCAACAATCTACCACTGAAGGAGTACGTATAGGAGGAGGAGCAAGTCCATGCTGTTAAAAACTTTGCAACTCTGCTTCTACACATTGAAATCTATATATTTATTACACACATTCAACCTCAGTTCTTTTCTTTGTTTGTACATCTCTTTATAACTTGTCTTCAGTATTTAAAAAAATTCATGTTTCAAGTCTGACTGTTACTGCACTGTGATTTACAGTAGTGCCTGAAGTAAGCCCATTGCCTTCACTGACAAATCAGCAACATTCATTTAACAGTCTGAGTGTTAAGACGGCTTTTTATGATGGCGCCTTGTGTTGTGAAGATTGCAGTGATTTTCTTTGACAATGTTAGTATCCACTGATTTGACATATAAAGCCTTGAATGAGTTTGCATACATCTAGATTGTGAAATAAAGGAAGTTTGGTAAAGTGTGCACAGTTGTGACCAAATAAAAAGTCATCCAGTCCTCATCTTAGCATCAAGGGCATCCATCCAATTCCCACACATATCATTAGTTTTTTTGTGATGCCAGTTCACTTTTTCTCCTCCAGCCTCCTCCTGGTCTCAGTTCCACTTTGAACTCTCTTCATTCTGCCTCCATGAAGAAGGAGACTTTGTAAAGTGTATCTGAAAGAGGAAGAGAAGTTGTAAATTCACCTTTTATACAACCCGCATCCACACGAAAATGAATTGTAGACTTTGCCAAGCACTGGTCTCTGACTTGAACTAAAGTCACCTTAGATCAATATTAAAATATGATTTATGCATGTTGCCGCTGGAACCAAATCCCCTTAGCACTTGTTATACATAATGTAAGGTAGATGACTGCAAAAACTTTTCTGACATTTTTGCTATTGTTCCACACTACACTACACTATCAAACCAAAGGAGGCTGGACTGTCATCATGTCATCTGTCTTACGAAAATTAACCTTTAATACATAATAATATTCATATATATATATATTGTATTTGCACTTTACAAAACAAAAAATAACTGCAACATCATACTGGGTTTTTTTTTTTTTTTTTACCTGTGATACAATCCTCAGCACTGGGAGACTCCAAGGATTTCCATCTCTTGGGAGCAGATTCTAAGAGAGAGAGGTTGTCTGCTCTCAGAGTCTGAAGCAGAGTTTTCCTCTGTAGAAATCTGAGCTCATGAGTTGAGGGAAAAAAAAGACACCAAGCGCATCGCAAACTCCAACCAACACATCATCACATCAAACATAAAGGATACTGTTGCCGATAGTGACGCTCAGCATCCTGCAGCCACTCCAGCATGTCAGCGATTGATGGGGTGGTGGCTGAGCGCTCGGTTACAGTGAGAACATCCAGGCTGTCTGTGTTCTGCTCGTACAGCTGCATGACTGCACACACCTGGTTACTGACGGCATCTTTGGCAGACTGGAGAGAAGCCCTGAGGGAAAGATGGAGAGAAGGATGCAGGGATGGGTACATAAATAGTATATATCGTTCACGCCTACAGTATAGTTTTTAACTCTTTATTGTTCAGCTGGTGTCGTGGAGCTCACATGGAGCATATTCCTTTATATCACTGGTGTCTTATTGCCTCAGGTCAGGGGATCAGTGATGACATCAATTATAACAGTGATATAAGAGTGAAAAAGATACGTTTCAATCAGTGGGGGCCAGTAAAGACACATTGCTCACATTCATACAGGCTGATCTGGTCCTACATGGCTTCTCTCAGTCTGCACATGCTCTTTGCGTTAACCACCAGTTACTTACATCTTCTCGTTGAGTTTGCCCATTACGGTATCAGTGGCTTGTAAGAGTTTGAAACGCAGCCTATCCTCCAGGTCAGGAAAGTCTTTGAGCGGCGTGTTGGAGATGTTGACGTTGGACAACGCTCTGGTCTGCTCTGCTAAATTACCGAGAGACTCCATCAGAGGGCTGCACTCGGCCAGCGCAGTCCTCCATAGTTTCTGATTGGATTCCAAGCTCTTAAAGCTTTTTCTCAGCGCTTGATGGAGTGACGCTACTGCAGGTTTGGACATTTCCGGTGCCGATTTTAGACATTAGTTTACCAAAAAAAGAAACGCCCACGTGTACCATAAATTAATCTGTATACTTATATTTCAGTTGTAAGACTAAATAGCTTCGTCTGTCCGATTTCTACATCCGTTTATAGTATAACCGTATCTCTACTGCAACATCACATTTCTACCATGTTGCTTCGGCAGTACTTCCGTTCCCCTGATGTAAACACTGACGTTTAGTGCTGTGATTGGTCAAAATCTGTTTTACCGTGACGCATCAAAAATACGTGTCTCCATTGGCTGATTCGGGACGTTGGCTCCTCCCCGCGCGGAGATTTGAAAACGACTTTTGTGAAGAAGGACGAGTCGAGAGTCCGAAAGGAAAAAAACACAACCAGGTAACGATTTTTTGTTGAATATATATATATCACCACCACATGAACACTTTGTTTGAGTGTTTTAATAAATGGGTGTGCTTGTAAATTAAACAATATAGTTGCCGTAAAGTAAGTAGCGCTATTTGTGGGCGAAGCTCGCGATGTGGCTAACGAGCTAACATTAACGGTTAGCTCGCTAACGTCGAGTTAGCTTCTTTACCAGCAGCATGCCGACAGTTTGTTTTTAAAGAGACAATAATGTACCCTGGTGATATTAGTCTTTTACGCTGACAAGTGTGAGTCCACTAAGTTTTTTTTCGCCGTCTATCCATGCAGACATGGCTCCCAGGAAAAGGACAACCAGACAACGGAAAAACAACCCGAAGTCGGCCAAGCTAGAAGCTTTCCTGGAGGATTTCGACAGCGAGGGTGAATATATGTTTTAACCATCGTGATCGTGGGTGTTGTATTACAGGCTAACTAATTGTATAGTAGTTTGTCAGTGTAGAGCTTATCAGGATATTAGTCAGTTTAATCACTAACACTGCAATATCACCTTGTTTTTGCAGTGAAAACCAGAGTTGGGCAGCTGAAAGAAAAGATCAACCAGCTGCTGAAAGATGTTGACAACAGCTACAACATGGCTCTGATCAAGCTCCCCAAGGCTGTCAGGCTGATGCCCTGGTTAGAGCATTGCAGTAAGTTGATACAGACCCTCTGCATCCCACACCTCCCTGATTCTGCCAACATTGTTGTAGGACTCAAACCAGTCATGCCCCAGGGACATTTATGGTGTTTTTCCTGGTAAAAACACATGACTGCAGCTCTGCTTTCTTTCATAACCAAAATGTGATCTGAGTGAGTTTCATAGACCCTATCTAACACAGGGCTGAACAATTAATCGCAATGTAAACGAAATTGCAATTTGGCCAAGTCAGTGCAATCCCCAAATTGCAGGAGCTGCAGTTTTCCTTTTTTGTGATAAAGGTAAAATGTGTCAGAACATTTGTGGTGTGTTGTGTTGCTATGGAGACACCCTGGAAATTTGGACAACCAATCAGATTCTCTAGATGAAAAGGTTGTAAGGTTGATGAAAATGTTTGTTTGGAACAAGAGCCAAACAAAATCACATCATTAATTTTATATTTTTTTAAGTGAAAATGAAGCAAAAGTGACCACTCACACTAAAATCACAATATCTGCCCTTATAATCACTATATGATGTCTTCTGTATGCAGGCCTCATCTAAAGTATTTAAAATGCTGAATTTTAGTTTCCTCAGTTAAAGTGCAAAGTCTTAAATGTCCTTTCTAGACAAATGAAGACCTGGAATTAATTAGTTAATATTTTATTAGTCCATTCACCCTTCTACATCATTAGATATTTTTATATTATCAGGAGTTGTTGTGTTCATTTTTTCAGACTTTGATGGGTTTGACTATGAAATAGTTGTTAAATGGCATTCAACATGGTGTTAAAACATTTTTCTGTACTCTGTTTATCTTATTAATCACTGGTGTGGTTGCACATCTCAGTGTGTGTATCACAACTTCCTGTGTTTTGAGGACAACAGTGGCTGAAATTCTTGCCAAGCCACAGTCATCACCACCTACTCCTGGCAAAAAACCCTGCACGACAGAATAGAAAACTTACAAATAGCCCCTTTAAATCATCATTAAATGAAAAGCATCTGTCTGTCCCTCTGTAGAGTCTGAGAAGCCAAAGTCACCGGCAGTGGATGATGCAAAGGTGAGTCAATGAACTTTGTATTTCATTCTATGCCAAATGAGTCACAGTGTGACAATTTCAGATTGTCTTTGGCTTGTGTGAGACGGGTGCACCATGTGCTGTATTAAAGCCTCATTTAGTTTTTGTTTCCTGCCTATTAACAGAGAGAAGAGGAAGCTGCTATTGTTGAGAGCGTCGTGGCTGAGGACCATGCAGTCCTTATGAAATCAGTCAAGAAACGTATGTTGTTTTAGTTAAAAAAACTTAAGTACTGTTAATGATTGGGAAATTAACCTATTCAAAAAAATCTGTTCATTTCATTCTGTGTTCAACCTGCAGCATCCAAGAAAAAAGGAGCCAAATCCAGCTCAGAGGATGAAAACACCCCGAGCACCACAAGAAAGGTAGTGGATCATTTTCATTCAGTCTCAGTGAGAAAACAGCACAGAGCTGAATGTAACAGAGCCTCATTGATCATAAATGCATGAAATGTTATTTGCTCGCAGCCTCTTTGTGTTATGTAAATACTCGTTCTTAATTTAGGGGAAAACTACACGAAAGCCTCCCACTACATCAAAAAGAGCAAAGGCGCTGTCAGTCAGCAAGCAGAACACCTCCATCAGACGGTTAGTCACTTTTCTTTTCTTTCTTTCTTTGCTTTTTTAAAACCCCTCTCTGAGGTGAAGCGGACCAGTAATGTGAAACTAACACGTCTGTCTGGGTTCAGGTCGACCAGGAAACCTTTGGTGACGCCTGCCAGGAGCATGCTGGATTCTTCTCTGATGATGGGACCCACTCCCCTCATTACCCCACGCTTTGACCCCAGGTGAAGCATCTCCACTATTTACTAGTACTTATTTAATGCTGAGGTAGTGTGTTCTGTTGTTTTCACAGAGCACCATGGGAAAGTTAAATACCCAAACAATTGTATTAAATCCCAGGTTGATCTTTAAAGTTCAAGCTCCTTTTTATAGATCTGCGAATGGATCCTAGCACCTTTATGACTTTTATACATACACTAAATGGGCAGTAGAGACATGTCCTAGCTCACTCACTCTAAAGCTGCTGCTCTCCTGGAGCTTGTGTTTCCTCCTCAAACATCAAAAACATTACCCACGGTGAAGGATTTGTGTTTCTCACCACGACTCTCTTCCCCTCAGGCTCCCTAAGACCCCTGCTGTGAGAGTTCCTCGCCACAAAGAGAGGGTCTATAGCATCTCAGTCAACGGCTCTCCCATCGCAGCAGGAGACGAGGACATTGTCATCAACGTGCCCATCGGCAACGGAGAGGTGAGTGCACAGCTGGTCCAAAACTGTGGATCCTACAGGACAATATTTTTTACAAGTAGTAAATTATGTGAAAGAGAATACAAAACATTTACTTTGCATGTAACTCTGAATTATTATCACATAATCTGTCTGTGGAGACATGACTGAATTACAATGTCTCGTGATGTTATGTCAATCAGAGCATTCAGCTGTTGGCCAGTCAGATGGACTCTGTGGACCTGTCACTGCTGGATGACACTGCCCTGAAAGCATTCGCCAGCTGCAGGTACTGTTGATAGAGTACTGATCAATTCTGTAAGACATTTCTGTAGAGTCAAAGTGAAGTAAGAGGAGTTTATTTGCATTTCACATCGGTGTCTTTTTTCTTTCACAGAATCGTCTCACAGCACTGTGTGGAAAAACAGAGTGACCCACATGTCTACTGCTCTGAGAGGATACACCACACATGTGATTTTTTTTTCTTCTGGAAATTAGTTTAGAAGAAGCAGGGCTTATCTTTTATACTTCTATTTAACATCAGATATTCTTTTGGAGAGAGAACAAGTGCAACTGCAGTCTTTCACAGTGTCACAGTGTTTGTTGCCTTAATGTTGTTGTCCCCCCCCGTTTTTATAGTGTGTTTTTCAAAGTTGATCGGCTTCTAACCTGCTGTAACTACTGGTCTTTTCCTGTCACCTCCCACCCTCATGTCACAATAGCACCCGTGACCCGGCCCTGATCCAAGGGCCCTGTCAGGCTAAAATCCTGCAGGAATGTAGGCCTGTCTCTTTTTAGTACTGTTGAAGTCTTCCGTCCCTTTTGGCCAGTCAGACTTGTAACAGCCAAGATTTTAATTCAACCTCTGGAAATCTGTTAAGATTTTTCAAACTGATTGATTTCTTCTTCTCCTACTTTGCAAATATGATTTACTGTACGTTCTTTGATTCTTTTGTAAATACACTCTCATCCTACTTTTTTTTTAATGTTGCATTTTATTTCTGTTGAACTCAAAGATCCTCCATGTTTCTATGAATCAGCTTGCATTTGAATTTGCATTGTATTCATGTACATACTTTTATCTTAATGTCTGATAAAGCATTTTGACTACACCTCCAATCAGTGTGATTATGCTTTATCTGTTGGTTCAACAGGGGCATGGGTGAGTCACTTTAAAACGAGAAACCACATGTGGTCATTGGTTGACCTCAGACAGGTCTTCACTGAATGACAGCCCCAGCTTCACCAAGCTGTATCTCTGTATGGTGACCACTAGGTGGCAGCATTTCACTACAGGAAGTTTGGTTAGTCAGTGCTGCTATATATTAGTTTACAAGATAATCATTCAGGCCAAGAATCAAAGACAAGACCAGTGTTAAAGGAGAAAAACACTTTATCTACATGGGGTGCTAGAATATTGTAATGTACCACCTGTGATTGAGTTGTATTGTAGGATACAGAAAGTTAGAGATGTCTACTTTTCTCCTCTGTGTGATTTTAGTCTATAGGTGACCAAACTCTGGCTTTTGCTTATGTCAGAACTTCCTCTTGTCCTTTCACGACTTTGTTTACACGGAGGGACATTAGCAAGCCACGTGACGAAGCTGTTGGCAGGAAGTGGCAGCCTCTTTCCCCCACTCCTGGCACGGGAACCTGCTCTCTGACCTTCGGGGACATCATAACGCTGCCAATTAGAAGCTTGTTAAGCTTCGTTAGGTCTGATGAGCTCGTTAGGGTTTCCACCTGGGATGGTGAACCGGGTCAGGCCGGGCCTCACCTTGGGCCCAGACAGACAAGCGGCACTCTTTGCTGCTCCTGCCGGATCCTCATGCATCATATGCTACCAAGCCACAGCATGGGAACTCTGTGCCCCCAGCTGAAACTGGGCCTGGTACCTTCCATCTGTATCCATCTTCAGTGCTTTATCATCTGCTGTCTCTTGCTGTGCAAACTGTGTTGCAGAGGTAAAAAACCAAACTCCTCTTGCCTACAAACGACAGATGTTGTGGTCAGTGGTGCGTGCAGTTCAGCTCCCTCGTTAGCAGAGCACCGAGCCCTTGCACACCTGCTCTACATATCAGAGAATTTTCCTAGTTTTCAGCTCTGAATGGATTGCATCCGATTTTTTTTTTATTCTCTAGGTGGGTGGAAAATTGCCATTTTGCACGGATGGCTTGGTTTTCAGTAAGCACGCAGGCAGCGGTGCAGTGACAGGTGCGGTATGGATGGGGCGGATTTTGAGGTCACAGAGCAACACTGCTACATAAATCATCCGCTGAGATGTTGAGGATGAGGGACTGGAACCTGAGATAGTGGAAGGGAGACACAGCACAGAGATGCTTTGTCACTCACCAGACCAACCCTATATCAATGTTACTGTTTGCACTTATATACTTTCTTTACATTGTTCCTGGACACTCTCTGCTATGATGAGGTCCCGAATATCAGACAAACTCAGCAACAGCTGGTGCGTCACATTTTGGAGATAAAGAGACAGATTCTCTAAAACACAGGCTCAATGTTTTCTGCACATGTAACCATCCAGTTGTTGGTTGAATGTGCTTATTTGGCAGTAATATATAATTTTCATAACAATAATTTCAGCGTGCTGAACAAATCAATCAATGCTCCTAGTCACCTCAGGGCTCCATGAATGATTTCTTTGTCTGTCCTTTGTTCCCCATCCCATCTCTGAGCCCCTCACCCCACCTCAGCCAACCTCACCTCACCCTCCTTCACATTCTCCCTCTCTCATTTTGTATTCCCCAAATTTTTGTTATCATTAACACATGTGTCTGACACGCGAATGTGGAGTATTCCTCAACAAAAGCCCGTTCCCTCCCCAAACTGCTGGAGCCGCTGGTTAATTGAGCCCCCAGACCTGGGGAAACTGCCAAATTTCCTGCCAAGACGAATGAACCTGGCAGAGGCATGTTCTCCTAGCGAAATTAATTCTCTGGTGCGTCGAGGCCTCCTAAAAATCTCATCCGTCAAGTGCTCTACTAATCGATTTATTCATGGGCCCACACCTCCGTCTGCCTCTGTCTCTCACTCATTTCATACCAAGTCAGCCAGGGGTCGAGACTCATCTTTTGCTAAGTTGGTTTGTCAGCACAAGCCCCCTCACCCCCCCCAAAAAAGTGCCACTGAATGCTTTGTTCTGTCTGCATGTGTGATCGAGAGTTACCAGCATGCATAGTGATGGTAAAGAGAAGTAGCAGAGGGGAGAAGAGGGTAAGTGGCACTGAACTGCCCTCCCACACACATGATGCATTCTGGGCATGTGTTCATCTGGTGGCCAGCAGGGTCCTGATGGCATTTTGATGGGCAGCCCCTCTGTCGCTCAGACACCCCTGACGATGGGTGGGGTGGAGAGGAACATCTGCTGCTAACAAAAAAAAAATTCCTGTGGAAAATATGCCCCGAAAATAATGGGCTGCTCCGAGGAGAGGCAGGAGGTTAATACCATTTGCTGATTGCAGAAAGACAAACTTTTGCTTGAGAAGCTCCCTGGTGGCTCTGAATTTCAGACAATTGTCTATAAGAGATATGAGAGTGTTGGTCTGCACATCTACACACCCTAGATCTAGGAAAGAAAAAGCCACAGTTTCACTAGAAGCAGCTGAAATCTGTTGAGGTCAGATCTGTAGTTGAGTTGTGTTTAACCTGTTGGCTGAAGTTAAGATAGCAGCCCTATGGTGGCCCTGAGGGCTCAACATACTGAATGTTTGTGTCTTTGCACATGCTTTCTTGGGCTGCAGTATGTTGGGCTCTCGGGGCCACTGTACTTCTGGAATGTCTTCCAGGGCCCAAGCCTGAAAGCAAATAAATGATGATGGTTTGAATGGACTCTCTGAAAGCATCTGAAGAGTTGGAGTAAAAGCTGAAAGCAGCTAAACTGTCACCTGAAGTCTGAGAGATGAAACCAACTGAAATGTCATGACCGTGAAAAAGAAATGGATGTAGTTGAGCTGCCATTGGCTTCAAACTGCAGTGAAATGAGTGGTAGAAAAGCCTGAAGTGTGTGCAGTGTAAACAGTAGAAGCATCATCCAGTACAGCGTAAGAAGTGACAGCAGCTGAAGAGTAAAAGATCAGAGAGTTTAGTTTGATGTCATTTTTTCATCTGCTGCTGCACCGGACCGTGAAACAAGTAGGAAAAGTGACCTGTCTGCTGGCGAACAACAGTTTAAAGAAACTGTACCTTCATTTTAAAGCTTTGTGTCCTTCTCTGAGGTGTGGCTGGATGGTTATCTTATTGGACATACAACCGGTTGCACTGGTTACCACTATCGCCTCACAGCAAGAGGCTTTATTCTCCAGCTTCCTCCCACAGTCCCAAGACATGCACATTAGGTTAATTGTTACTCTAAAGCGCCCATAGATGTGAATGTGAGTGTGTGAGGTTGTTTGTCTCAATATGTCAGGGGCCTAATGTCAGCTGGGATCTGCCCCAGTCCCCTCCCCCCCGTGACCCGGCATGCGAAAAGCAGTTAGCTAATGGATGGACGGTTCAAGAAATGCTGTAGGTGGACGAAAGATTACGGCCCCAGTGAGGAAATACTTCAAGTTGACTGAGCCTTTTAATTTCAGTCCTCATGTATTCCTGCGGCCTCTGTCCTGGGTTGCTGGACAAATAAGGATTTTAACAGCACATCCCTGTTTTGTTTTGTTGTTTGACATTGAAGTTGGGTCTTTCAAAGTCTATCTCTGCATCTGTTTGTACCAACAATAAATGAATACAACTTAATTTTGCTGGCCATTTTCTTGCTATGAACAGTTTCAGACTCAAGGGCGACACCTTGTTCTTTGCTAACAGGTGAAACCACAGCGTGCATACTCAGTGGTTTTAATGTGGAAAGCATTAATGGTGGAGGCACTAATCTGGGCTTTGTGCTCTTTTTATTTATTTTTAATCCATTTCTATGCTGGACCTGGCCTGGGCAGGTTGAAAACAAGCTTTTCTTATTTGGTTAGACAAATATGAGACACAAAAACCAGTAAGGCCGACAGAGCAGGGATAAAATGAAGTGAATTCTCACCCCATTCATTAGCTCCATCAAAGAAAGAAAAGGAAAGTGACCATAAAATGAGAAGTGGAGTAATGGCCAGGATTGCCTTTGAGAAATAATTAAAGCCTCTTTGCAATGCTCCCAGCCTCCAGGAAAAATCCCCATCTTCTGTATGGGCTACAATTGATGTTTGGTTTACCAGCCCCTCTGTATAAAGCAGACCTTCAATAAACTATATCACCCTATTTGTGAGAGTAATACAGCCCACTGCGGTCCTCAATTAGGTATAAATGACACAGCAAATTGGAAAATTAGGAGGAGAGGGAAGGATAATTTGCTCCAAAACAGACTAAAACCAATTCATTAGGAGACTGGGAAGGAGACAAAGGGTCAGTTTCTGTCCTCCAACAGTAAATCCCACTTAAAGTTCAGATGCCTTACTGTTCACCTTGTCACAGGCTGCATTTGGAGCCTGATTGTATCTCATCATCGTGTTAATATGATTATTATGACTGGTACGTTAAGAATAGTATGTGGGGTTACAGGGGATGTTGGGGGGAAGGGTAAAGCAAATGGAACTTCCCTCATTTCCAATTAGACAAATTGTTAATCATAATGGAGGAGCATAACATCCGCCAATTAAATTTAAACAGCTCACACAGTCCGCAGCATCTGAGATAGGTCATGAATGAGACAATGAGACAAATTAAGGTTATCACAGGGCAGTGATGGCATAATGTGCTGCTTCTATGATGCTGGTGACAGCTGGATGTCCTTTAAACTGGATGACCTGGGCTTGAAGTTGACCATAGGAGTGAGTGAGGCAGTGCTGAACGATCAGATGATTGGTGACTGGACGACTCTGAAAGCTCTGGAAATAACCGCATTTATGACGTTGAACTATTTCTAAGAGAGATTTAGGTGAGTCATATCAGCGTGTGCCATTCAGAAAAGTACATGTTCTTTGATTTGTTCACTTTTCCGGATGAATGTGTCAGGACACACTTCCCCAGTCCAGTGACGTGTGACAGGCCTGTCAAATGAGCCGTTTTCAACACTAAGGCAGAAATACGTTCACATATTTATCGTCTGTTATTATTTTCGGTCAAATCTAAAAGTTAACATTGTCTCAAAGTGTTGCTGCCTCCTCCCAGACCTTCACATTGCTGCCCGTCACTCTGTGGTGTTCCTGCAACTGGTCCCTTATGTCTGATGTTTATGGGATGTGCTTATAACCCATATGTCTCACCAATGCAAGCCATACGCTGTAATATATAACACTTTACAACCACACCTGCCTTTAATACTACCTGCTATCAAGACGGTCACCTCCAATGAATCCCCCCCTCCCTCCCTCTCTCTCTCTCTCTCTCTCTCTCTCTCTCTCTCTCTCTCACACACACACACACACACACACACACACAGTGGGTCTTGGATCACTGGAGAAACACCTGTCTCTCTTGGACTTACGGCAGCAGACCTACATGATAAAATAAGTTGGAGCATCAATTCATCTTCATTTCCAGCCTCTTTTTATTAGATGCAGTGGCGACTGATACGATTAGAGAGATTAGCATCAGGAGCTGGAGCACAAAGGGAACTTATAACACACACACACATGCACACACACACAACAAATTTCAGCACTGGAATAAATAGTGAGTTGTTCTTTCTGTTATTTAATTCATTTTTCTTTTTTGCTTTTAAACATTTGCTCTTCTTTCCATCAGCAGTCAGATTACACATGGAGCAAATGCTGTATAATAATTCAAAGTGAAGCTTTTAAACCCAAGATCAACATTTAGCAAAAGCATTGGGCTGCTAGCTGTTGGCTTTGTATCTCTTTTTAAATTAACAATTATCAAGCTAAGCTAACCAGCTTCTTCTTGACCGTGGTTTTCAAAGTGGGGGTCAGGGCCCCTTGGGGGCTCACTAGGGGATACTTTAGGCATCCTCCCTAAACTGAAGGGAAGATATGGGGGGAAATTTGCCTAATTTCATATGTATCATCTATCCAGAGCGCCTTGGCATTGTAAAGTGTTGGAGCCCCTGGTGTAAAGTGACGTTTAACCATTTGCACTAATTTCCACTGGATGATCACATTACCTCCTGAGTCTCTGAAAGCTCGTGCAAAGTAACTCTGTTTGTCAGCTTATACAAAGCAGGGAAGTGTAGCTATTGTTAGCAGCCTCTCTGTTAAACTGCTAAAACCTGCAGCAGCAGCAGCACCGGCAGGTAGGCAATCCTGCTGTCTCAGCACTCTGCACAATATCCCATGATTCAAAGCTCTGACATGTAGAAGCTCACATAGAAACACATGAGACTAAGGCAGCAGCGGATAATATAAGCTAGTTAGTTTACGGCCCGTGTGCTTGTTGCTACATGATTTCAGCATGTCCCTGGTGAACACTAATGCACAGAGCTACTGTGATGTTTTCATGTTGTTTCCATAATTACCATTATTCCCCTTGTAATGGTCCATATTAAGGGCTAAACTGGAAAACATGATATATTATAACAGAAGAGCCGCCTGACATCAAAACAAATATGGCTGCCTTATACATAGATAGATATTATATAATGTAATATTATATTACATTACATTTAACAGTAAGTGATAATAAAGCACCACTTAATCCAGCCTCTAACTCCCTGTAATTGAGGTACATGGCGTTTGTACTAGACTGAGTCACCAGGGAACATCAGAGTCACCGTTTTATTAAACAGTGACTCTGCAGAGAAAAAGAGTTGTGCTGCTGCTCAAGGACTGGATCAGGCAACTTTGAAAACTTCTTTAACAGTTCCTTAGAAGTAGTTTTACGGTACAAGTCGTCTGTCAATAAATCTCTGCCCATGAAGGGAGGAGATGTTTGACTTTTTAACTTTGGGAGTTTTCGACTCAACATAGTGCACTTATTGATCCAGTATCTCCCGTTCGACGGTTGTCTTTTTACTGAGAGAGAAAGAAAAGGAGACAGAATGGAACAATGCCAGCAGAAATTTTAATAAACAGCATTTCTCTACTCCCATTAACTGGTCGGTTTACACTGTAAAAAGATCTGTCTTGGACTGACAGAACTTTAGCAGGTGTATACACTTTTTTTTACTTGGTGTACTGGAGTTACCATGCACAAATGCACAACACCAGCTTTGTGTTTCGACTTATGATCAGCGTCAACATAAAACACATTACACATTAGATATGCATCAAGCAAAAGCAAAAAAGGTAGTCAGTCATGTTGATGTTGAGCACCCACACAGATGGGCTGGAGTTATCTGGCTTCATAAATGTTCCCTACGATGTGTAAACTCCAAATTGCACTGGTCTGCCATTAAAGTTATCTGTTATACTCCCGGTGTTGTTGGGTTTTTACCTTTTCACATTTCTGTCTGCACCTTTGAAGTTGGTGAAACCGTGACAAAATTCCCTGCTCTGCTTGCACAATAGACCGGCAAATATACAACTAGCCATATGGGTATAGTAACAGCACACACACATGCATACAAGTGAGTGAGGACAGGCTGCTGGCCCATCAGTCCACTGATGTGTCTCTGTGGTCTTGAATTAGAAATCCAGAGCGCAAGAGTGCGAGCAGAGCCAAGTGAGTAAAACGCTGACCTCGCTGTAAGTATCACCGGTGTGTTGTTAGCAGAAACCCTGTTCCTCTGTCATGCATCACAGAGCTGTCGACCTCCAGACCCCCACGTTTGTCTGGTCAGCCACTTAAAAAAACTCTAACCCAGCCAGGTGCCCTCTTCTTCCTCGCCTGCTCTCCTGGAAACAACGCGTAACATTAAAGACTCCAGGAAAACACATCATGACTGTTAAGGTGCTGAGTTGCTGATTTCATCCTCCTCTCCTGCATAATGAGTGTAGATTACATTAATGGCCGTGAGCTGGGTGCATTAATTTGAGTATTTTCTTCTGTGCGGCCTCCAAGAAGGACAGCCACTGCTGATAGTGCACATAATAGGAAATATTCAATAAATACATTTCAGAGCAGCTTTTTTACCAACACTTGAACACATCACAGACATGACATTGTAGTCACCTTTATGGTTCTTTTTCCCCCCTAAAGCTCATTAGGAACAATAGAGACTCCAGGGCAGTGAAAATATGTTTATTATTTGCATCATGATCGATTTTCTTTTGACATGACCACAGACTCAGCGTTCCTCTGGCACAATCGCACTAATTTTACGTTTCACGGAGATCACAGCAACTCAGAGCTCGTTCAGACTGACTGAGCAGGACTACAGTGTGGCTGCACCTGCCAAGAGCTTCAGTAATTCAGCAGCTCAGCAGGTTTAACACAGATTATTGCCAGTATCCTGCTGAAACACCTCTTCTCTGAACCCCCCACCCCCTTCTCACAAGAAGCGACAGTTGACAATGGTCTGCTGCTACATGTACAACAAGTTTGATGTCCTCACTGCAGAGCCCAAAAGAATCAAAACATTGTGGGGGGTGAAGAAGGCAATTTTTCTTTTTCATTTCAATTTAGCTTTTGGGGAAGACAAGTTGTGTATAACAGTGATGTGATTTAAATTGACGGAGGTTAGTGTGGAGTCTCAGGTGCCTCCCGCTCCGACACTGTTCATCTTTCTGCCTCAGCAATATAAATTAATACTACAGCAAAATCCATTTGGAAGCATATTGCGTATCTCTGTCTATTTTGATGGTAACATGGTCTTGAATCATATAAAATGATTGTAGCCGACACTGTGACAAATGACAGATAATGCATGCATTGTGGGCAGGACACACTGAGAATAAAAAAAAAAATCCCTCACAGTTGTTGTTGCTTCATCTGTTAACACTAAGAGAGCGATGGAGCCATATGCAGCATCACACGGCAACCTGCAAACATATTATTCAATCAATACGTCTCAGTGCAGCATATGATGATACTGTTTTAATGTGTCCCTCCCTAAAACATGCTGGGTTTTTTTATTGGGCTGCTGCATTGTAATCCAATTATTATTATATTTATAGGTAGCCTATAGTTTGCTGGTGTCCTGCTTGCTCTTCTATCAAGATGGCAAAGGTCAAGCAGATGGAAAGGTTTTGTTCAATATGTGCAGAGACAGTGATATCAGGCTGTTTAGGTTGTGCTTAAGGGGCAAATAATGGACAATAAATAAGTAGCATAGAGTTTGACTGATGAAGACGTACATAATGTATGCTGTCAAACTGAACAAATGTAATACCAACATACCAGATGTATGCTTTGAATGCAGTGAGGTTCCACACTGTCATGGTTTGTCTTATTCCATTTTAGGTCCTGTTTTATTTTGAAGTCAGTGTCCTGTCTTCCTGTGTGCACCCTGCTGTGATTACCTAATGTGTCTCACCTGTGTTGATGTGTATTTAACCTCAGTGTGTTCCCATTGTCTGTGTTGGATCATCTGCGTTGTTTTCTGTGGTGCATGCCCGTGTTCTCCTACGCTGAGGCCGTGGTCCTGTGTTTTTTGCCTTCATGTTCTGTGAGTTAAATAAACCTTTTCCTGTTTCATCTTGCTGGTTTTTGTTTCCATCTGCATTATGGGTCCAGTCCTCTTCAACACCTGACATACAATGGTGTTTATTTTGTCTGTAAAAAGTCCTCTACACTCCAAGATGATATAGCTACATCTGTATCCAACACATCCCATCATTAAAACCAAAGAATACAACTTTCCTCTTCATTTGCCCAACTGGGGGAAAAAATGAATAAATGAACACACTGCTTTTAGAGTTGGTGCTTGGATGATGTAATGTATATTCATGGAGACAATAACATATAGGTCCTGTAGATATACAATGAAATCAATCATTACACTGCCACCAGCAGGTTTGGCATGCTCTGGACGGCATATATACATGGGTTAGTGTAGACGGACAGGTGTGCACAATGTTATTTTTGTAAACGGAGAGGGTGAAATATCCGTTTATGAAAATAGTCGGCCACCTGTAAAAGTAGTCTCTAAATACACAAGTGGTCAAGACACAAACAAACATGTAATTCACTCTCCAACTTAGACCATCAACTCCTCTGACCTAAACAACCACAGATGTTTTTTGTTTTTTTTCATTTTCTCATATGAGCATTTCCTGAAATATTTGCAATACTGCATGTGGTGCCACACGTAGTGGAGCTCAGTTTTGTATCTGGAGGTGTCATATGCTCTGCAGGTTGAAAAGCAAGGTGAATTTGTTAAATGTGATTCTGGGCATCACCAGAAATCAAGAAACAAAACAAAACAACAACCTGAATACATGAATAAAAAACACATTTTATCAGAGAGACAGCATAAAGATTCTGGTATTTCTGCCGGGGCTGACAGGAGTGAAAGTGACTGGCTCTCACTCTCTGATGTGGTGGAGGGGAAAAGAAAAGTAGTAAAATTGATGCAGAGATTGACTTTTCGGCGACCTTGCTCCTGAATGACAGGTCGTTCCACTTGCTGCATGAAAGCACTGCATCAGAAAATGTGAACAAGTAAAAAAAAGAAAAAAAAGGCTGGGTTGAGAAATAAATCACCGCCATATTATCATATAACTGCTAATAAGACACAAATAAAAAAGTAATTTCGGTGAGCATTCAGCTGTGCCGGCAGAAATTATTTAAACCACTTGAGGACTTGACGTTACAGAAGGGGAATTTTCTGAGAGCTGGTAAAGTATTTGTGTATTGATCTGAGGCTGAGCCCTATAGCACCTTTAATACTGAATCGATACGTGTCAGGGCTACTGTATGTGTACAGGCACATTAAGTGTCAGATGGATGTAATGAAAGGAAACTGTTTGCTGTCAGATATGACCTTATATCTAAATGGGTCAACATGTTCGCAGGTTATGAGTTCATGTGCAGTTGGTAATTGTAGCAGAGCCTGCAGAGGATAGATACTATTACTACATAACACTCAGTATTATCATAACATTTAATCTATTTTTAATGCAAAACCTTGTCACAGGAAGACAAACACTGTTAATGGAGCTTTACTTTTGACATTAGTAATTAAACTAACAGATTACTTTGGAGGAAAAAGTCTAATTTCTTGTGATTTTTGGCCTTAGGATAATTTCATATTGCCTGCAAGCTATTCTATGCATATGCTTTATTACCAGAATAATAAAAAAAATCCTCATATGATATATTTCGTACCTCGCTCCTATTTGTCTCCAATCCCCTGATATCTTGGTGGCTATATTACACAGCTGAGTCTATCTTTGAAGGAATCAAGGCAATAAAAGGCTTTATTTACCCTTATCTGGAGCAGACCCCCCCCCCAAAAAAAAAAAAAAAAAAAACTCCACAGTATAATACAGATGGAGACATTTTCAACAGGCAGCCCACAAAAGCTTCCAGGTCCTGTCCCCCAGCAGGATTTTCTTCTTATTTTCGTTTATTAAAAAGTCTTATTCCTTGTTACTGTGCATTGTACATTATTGCACCAGATTTTCTTTTTTGGAAGCGAATCATCTCCCATGAGCTGTGAGGCTAATGGAGGGAAAGGAAGAATGAAACTTCAGGTTGCTAAATCAGGTCCTGCCTTTGACCACTTAATAATGAAAAGCAATTACAGGCCGCTCAGCGAGGGAGTTATCGTTTTTCTTTTTAGTCCTGAAAGCCTAATGCATGTCGTCAAGGTTCTGAGCATGACTTCCTGTTTTGTAGCTGCACTGACGTCAGTGTCAGTTTGTTGAAGCATTTTTGTGCCATGATGACGCTGATGATGTTTCTACTGTCGAAAGAACGCTGCTGATTTTTCTCAGTCAGGATCTAAATAGTCATGTCTCAAACACCCCGTTTACACCTGGCATTAACAAGCGTCATGTATCCAGATTGTATCTGGATACAGTTTGACCGGGTAGCATTTACACCTAGCTCCAATGTCCACATTGAGATAGGATTGAGATCCCATCACATATTTGCGCAGGTTAAGTATTTCCGCCCACGTGGTTGTATGTGAATACAGGACACATTACCGTTTATACTTGTGTTCAATGTGGTCACAGTGCGCCCCTGACCACCTTTTCATGTGGTAAAGCACTTGCAATCTGATCACTGAAAAACGCATGTTAATGCCAGGTGTAAACGGGGTGAAAAGGACATTCAGGCAATAGGATAACAAAATAGCAACGGCCATGCCATGCTAGCTCTCATGCTAGCTCCAGGCTGGATGTGGAAAGATGATTGAGCCAGTTATTGTAGGTCAACATGCTAACATGCTGATGTTTGAGTAGGTGTTCACATCTTATTTTAGCATGTTAGCAACAACAATACCAGCCCTCCTGACAGCTCCTTCACCTGGTGGTGTTTTGAGAGTCGACACAGTTATAGTTTGAAAATATTGCCAGTGCGCTGAGAGAGAGGTTGTGGATTTATTTGAGGATACTTCTGAGCTCTGCAGTAAGATCAGAGGGCACACCTTTGACAGAGACTGGCAGCTTAGCAAAGAGAGCTGCTGCACCGCACGAGCACCTGTGAGCAGCACCTGTCTTAAGCCTGGAGTTTACAGTGTCTATAGTCATTAACAGCAAGGTGATAACTCCACCTGGCATTGTGTTAAACTGTTGAACCCCTGCTATTATAACTGTGAACCCTCACTGTGATGCAGAAATATTTAATCCTACAGCAAAGAAAGCTGGCCTTAAAATTCTGGGATGAGTGACTTGTGGCAGAGGAGCTTTTGGCAAATCGTCATGAGGCGAGGTGACCTTGTTGCTTTTGGCATTCCTTTACAGCGATAAATACATTAAAAGTGAAATGTGAGTCTACGATTGTGTGACAGCCACCTTGGCATTTCCTGCGAGGTGTGATGGATGGTGTGAGCCCCTCGCAGCGTGTGTTCTTCACCAGCTTTCCATGGTGCTCGCCGGTGTGAGGATGAGATGAGGCGGCGTGTTGGGATGAAGGTCATAGGAAACCGAAAGTGTCTAATTTGCCGTGTGAAACACGAGTTAAACTGAACTCTTGTCAACATAGCAATGACAATGTTAAAGATGCTTAGAGCACTGCGGCCTGTGGTATAAACCACTTATCACAGACACAGACTGCAGGAAGCGAACAACACCCCGGGCTGATGTTCATCCAGTGCCTGGCTGTTCCACACAGCAGCAACCTGCTTCACTTTCTGGTTACGCCTCTTGAACTCAAACACACACTTTACCTTGATGGCCCATTCTCTGTGAAGCCACAAAGCTGCAATATAAATAGAGACGATGGCAGTGTTCAGCCTCACCAGAGGTCTCAGTCCGAATATACCCTGCAATTTGTTCCCTTGAAAATATCTGTTATTGCAGCCTTTTATTGTCCTTGGACTGCTTCTGTTAATGCAACCCTCTCTTCCCCTCTGCCATGACTGGGATCCGTGCCCTTCATGTAAATATCCCCCCGTGACGTGGTTTTAGAACAAAGAGAAGCCGTATCTGGTGAGCTATCCTTGCTCCAAGCCTCGGGTTGAGACATTCCCAATGGGGCCAATCTATCACCATGTGATTTATAGGCTTTACAGGGTGGGGGTGTAAGAGAGATGAAAAAAGAACAAGTGAAGGGGTAGGAGGTATAGGAATGCAGATATAGATGGAAAGTAAAAAGTAGTGAAGACCAAGAGGGAGAAAAGAACCAGAGAGAGAATCAAATCAAACAGACAGATACATTCTGTAGAAATAATAATCATAATTTCTTTATTCCCACAGCAGCAACAGAGCCTGCAGTTACCACTCACTCATGATCGTGCTGTTGCTGCAAAAGGACCGACAGCTGAGACTGAGAGAAACAACACAAGTTTAATTATTGATTCTGGTTCTAGTTTAATTATCGACTGTGTCATGTCCCCTTCTCGAGTGGGACTGCAACGTGTCCCCTTCTAGAATATGACCATGTCATGCCCCGTTCTAGAAGTTGACACGTCGCAATCGCATTCTTGAAGGGAAGGCGATGCGTCGACTTCTAGAATGTGTGACATCCCCCTCCCGACCTGCATCCACCACCACCACAGCCATTGTCTTTTGTTTGGTTTGCTCATCATCCAACACCCCCCACACACACATCCATACTGTGCAGACACTACTGATTCTCCTCCTATTTACATATTTTTCAGTTAAATAATGTTAAGGTCTAGAGCTGTGTGTTTCCTCCCTTCCTGTTGTCTGCCTTGAGCCAAAATGCAATCATGATGTGTCCCCTTCCAGAATGCGATCGCGTAGTACTTCCTTCTAGAATGCGATTGCAATGTGTCCCCTTCTAGAATGTGGTGTAATGCAACTGGTGCTATTGCATCATGACGCTAGCTGTGTAGTGTTTCTTTTTTGGGGGAGGGGTTTAAATGCTGTAATAGAGGTATAATGGATCTGTCAGTTTTGTTCATTCAGATATGATGCGCACAGCCAGTGATGAGCTGCTAATGTGAAGAATGATGTTGTTGCTTGTGGAGATGCTGTTTTCATAGAGTTTTGGAGGTGAATATCAGATATGTAACTGAATCACACACGGATCAGATTGATCCAAAACATTTTGTTAAAAACGCATTTTTGGGCCATTTCCATGCAGTTCAAAAATTTCATGATCAGAAATTGGATGTAAAATGACACAAGATATTTTTGTGGTGTGTTTTGCAGTTAATGATGACTAAAGCTAATAATCAAGGTACAATGAGGTCTTGATGATATATGTGCAAAGTACCCACTTTATATATCAAGAAACTGGTAAAATGCTGTTTATAAACACCTTTGCCCACACCACTGCTGTCCTTCCCTCCTGACCTCCCAGACAGGGAGCAGACCACCCCTGCTGTGACCCAGAATGATGATAGCCAGGCTATCAGTCCCTGTCAGGCCTCTTTCCACTAAAACCCAGTCAATCACTGGCCTCTGTATCACACAGTCCCAGATGGCAGTCACCATGTCAGCACTGTCCCAATCCATCATCGCTCTGATTCCATGAGGCAGGAGGTATTAAAGGTCTGTCAGGGTGGGCTTTTTACTGCTCTGCAAACCCACAAATCTGCCAGAGAACAGGTTAGAGGTTACTCTGCCCGGAGTTAGTAACCTTTGACCTAACCCACTTCACTGTCCATTACTCAAAACTACAGCACACTAGGCTGTATAACCTCTCCTCACCTCTAATGTTTCGACCCCTCTCAGCAATTTCTATCTGTTCTTCGAAATGTCTGTACACTAAACACACACGCACATACATACTATAGACACACACACACATACTGTCAACTGCTCACTGACCTCATACATGTACTCTTACATCCATTGTCCTTGCACTGTTAAGTCGATGATATATGTGCAGCCTATGAATCTAACATAGTGTGGTACTGGCAGTTAGTTTCCATGTTATTACAGACAATATTTATCATGAATCAAACAGAAGCATTTACAACAGCTAGCAAATAGAGAACTATTGCATTTTTAAGCTGCATTTTCCTGCTGCATCTTTTCAGTCAAATCCAGTTGTTACGACTGTATGAAATAATTAGAGACCATATTTAAAAGATGTAATTCTGATGCATTAAGATATAGAGCAGACCTAATGAATACAGTAGATAAAATGAAGAAAATATCAATGATTAATACATTCACATCTACTCATTTAGCACATGCTTTTACTCAAAGTGACTTACAAGTGAGGGACAACGCTGAAGCCTGAACCATTAAAAACCATCCCATCATTCCTTCATGAAGTATGTATAATTAGACAGCAGTATGGCTTAGCAACACTGGCATACAAAATAAAGACAGTGAAATTGCCACTGAGCCTATTTGTACTGGTGCTCATCTTTTACCTCTAAACAACAGACATATGAACTGATGCACTGCGTCAATATGCAATAAATAGATGACACCTAATTTTCAAAATATTAATGAAATCAAATGTTATTCCACTTCCAGCCAACACTGATATCTGACACAGAAATATATGGAGACATAAACATATACAATATATTCATACATTCATGAATGCACTGACTACATAGATTTTCCATCTGTGTCTCATATCATTAACCCTGATACGTGGGTCCTCATCACCCAGCCAGGGCCATTTATTATTTTAATAAACAACCACCCTGACCCTGTTGTCACTGTACCTTTCCACTCTGTCCTACTTCAGTCCCTGGAGTCGTGCCTGCATGTGCAAACACAGGAAGTAAATCATCTGTGAGTGAATAAGGTTGGCTCCTCGTGCCCTTTCAACTTTCTTTGACCCTTTGTTTTTTGGGGGGGGGGGGTTGTTGATGCGGGAGTGTCCTCATGGGAACACAACGCCCTTCGGAGCATGAATCAAAAACAGTTTCATAATAAGACGAAGAGGGGGATCTGGAGGGATGTGCGGAAATTTTGTTATTAATTGGATTGGAGAGTTCCACAGGCGTCAGCAAAATGTCTGCGTTCCTGTCATCTCATTATTGTCGAGCTTTTTCAGCAACTTCCTCCTGATGAGGACGACGAGAGCTTCTATCCTGTGCTCTTATTGTTTTAGGTTTACTTGAGAAGAATAGAGAGATAAACAAGGCTAAAGTTATGCCAAAGTTTTTTTTTTTCAGAGTTGCTGTGGGACCTAAAGCTGATTAAACTATATGAAACTCTCTTGCGATAGAATCAGTACATTGTCTGGTGTAGAGTTTAATAGATGCTGCAGCCTCTCTAAAGGAGCTGCATCAGGTGAAGATAGGTTGGATCCATGAATAAGATCAGGGCTGTAACGTAATGCGCACAATAACCTTATTTTACCTGCATTTTAAGACGACATACATATATTTTAGGAGGATGTGTGCCAGTGTTTTTAGACCCAGTGTTTTCAGCATTTCCTCTCCAGAAACAGCACTCAGTCAAAAAAAAAAAGAGGTGTTAATTATTTCAAACTTTCAGTGTGACAATAAGAAATCCATATAATAATAATAATAAAAACACGTCACCAATCAAAAGTGCAAAATGAAGTCTTAACTGTGTATTACAAACATCCAGAGATACAAACAGTTAGCTGGAAGGGCAATCCATAGAGGCTGTAATGTCATTAACACCCCCATGTTTACAGGCACGTGTAACATTTGTCACACATGCAGACTTTCTTAAGATTCACGTGGCTTGCTTTCGACAGGTAATAAATCACCTCTTTCTCTGAGGAACTGAAGACAGCCATGATTCCTCGTTTTATTTCAGTGTTTATTTAAATCCCCGTAAGTCGTTACCACAGCAACAGCTTTTCTAAATAAAGATAAAAGATTGGAGTTTTTTTTCTCGCAAATGATTTTTCCTGTCCACAAAACTTGTTTTGCCCAGTCTACCAGCTCGTTTACCCCTTTCTTTTCAAATTAACACTTTTTTTTTATCCTTGTAAACTAAGCTCTGATCATTTCAAAGGGAACGGATGGAACAGAACAGGTTCCTTATTGTCTGGTTGCTAGGCGACAGGAGGCGGAGACTGTGACGCTGTGGTAAAGGCGCCGCACCTGGTGACGCAGTGAATAAATCCGCTAGAAACTAGACCACACCTTCTTACAGGTGTTCCCGACAGACATGAATATTAACCTTCACTCTACACTCGACATTGCGCTCTGTAAAAATAATCAATGAAGAGCTGTTATCACCCGTTGCCTTCGCCAAACTATGTCAGAAGGCGAGCACAAACCTTTTTCTGCCGGCGGAGCTGTTAGCTAACTTGATGCTACCCACGTTAGCTTAATTTAGCAAGTGGAGATGGAGGAAGAAATGAAGAAGGTTAAATGTCATCACAGCAACAAGTGCACCACGGAGACATTTCATGACATGGATACAGACCTATATGGGAGAGGCAAACTACGACAAAGTAAGTCAAATGCACCTGTTTTTATTCTTTTTTTTTATTATTATTATTTGCTAACGCCCCCACTACTGTATTTGAGCTTCTAGACGTCACATGTTGTGGCATATGCTTGGAGCCTGTCAAATTATTGCTGCAGTCAACACAGATAGTCGGCAGAGACACAGCCTGTTGAGGATGTGTTGAATGTTATATTATCTCTAATTTAGCTTTTAGTGATTGTTCAGTCACAAGTCGGCTGTTTGGGGTCTTTGGGGGAAGGTCTGCGATTCCCCGAGACCAGCTTTTCATCCCTGTTATGTTTTTAAGATGAGGATTATAATGAGAAGTTAACATTAATCAGGCCTTGAAGGGTACTGTTTAATGTGCTGAGGAGATAAAAGTGTGGCAGGATGGTTTCTTCCCTGCTCCATCCACACTGATTATGGATCAGTGCGCTGATTGCTGGGCGCACCACACCACACCTGCTGCCCTCTCTTCTCTTCCGGTTCTGCTCATCCCTCGTGGTGGCTGTGGCCTGGCGTGGCCTGGCGTGGCAGAGGCGGTACAAGCGGGGTGGAGCCCTGTTGGCGTGTCGGATCATCTTGACGCACGTTCACTGGCATCAGAGCAGGTATGCTCGCCTCTGTCCTTCCTCTCATTCAGTGTGCCCCAGGGTGCATCGGGTTACGCTTCTCTCTCTTCTGTTGTATTGTGTGTGTCTGTCGGTAGCGTGGCCGGCTACTGTGGCCGTGGGGCCGTGTTGCCCCGCTGGAAGCCCTCGTGGGTGTGGTTGTGCCTCCTCGTGGTAAGTCGGCGTGTCCGCTCTGCTCTTTTCCTTCTCCTCGCTGCTCGACCCCTGGCTAACTGTAAATATGATGTGCCACAGTTTGGACCAGGCAGAAGCCGTGGGGTAACTCCGCTGCCTGGCCTGCTGTGACGCGGCGCCGGTGAGGTCCATGTCATTGTTAATTCATCGCCACGCTGCTGTTTTGGTTCTTTGTTTTTTGTTTTGATTTTTGTTTCTTTTGGTTCAGTTTTGGCTTTTCTTTTGTTCTGGTTTGGTTCTGGGTTTGTTTTGTTGTCCCTTTTTTTAGGGTTTCTTTAGTTAAGTTTGAGTTCAGCATCCCTGTCGCAGAGCTGTGGGTTTTCTCTGCTGCTGCTGATTTTTGTTTATTGATCTGAGAAACCGTTTGATTTATTGATTTGCTTATTGGTAACTTTTGTATTCTTTTCATTGTTTTGGGGATTAATTGTTTTGGGAAGATTTAATTATTATTATTGTGGGTTGTTTTGGTTTCTTTCCCAGGTTACTTTATTGTTTGTGTGTGTGTGTATGTGTGTGTGGTCCAGTTTGAGGCCATTTTTAATTCTCCCTCTCTCCCTGTGGACAGGTGCTGTGGGCCCAGAGCGGCAACCCAATCCCTGGTGGCGGGTTCTTCACTTCTCAGTTGCGTGTGTGTGCAGTGTCACGGGTGATAATTTTGTTTCCTGCCCAGTGGTGATTCGAACCTGTGCAACCTTTTTCTAACCTTCCTGAAAAAAATCAGTAACTACTTCCTGGGGCGAAACTCCCCAGGCGGCGTTGTTCGGCACCTTCACTCATCCTCAGCCTCCACTTTGCCACAGAAGGAATGGTTTGGTCTTGTATTTGATGCATGCATTGGTGTTTTTTGTAATCTATGAATGCTTGTTAGTATTCCCAGCTTCTCTATAGTCCATTACAGTAGCCTATACATGTTGCTGTAAGTCACGTATATTTGATACATGCATGCATTGGCTCTTTGGCCCAGTGTTGACATTTATTCTGACTGACACCTTTATTCATGGTCTTTTATAGCCTACACCGTGACCAACTTGGGGTGTAATGCCTTTCTTAAGAACATTTTGACATGTGGACATTAGAGGAGTTATAGGGGCTCAAGTTGCAGACTTGTGATTAGTGGCAAAGTTACTTTACAAACTTTTTTTTTTTTTTTAGCACAATACCTTTATTTTCTTAAATGATGTTTCTGTCTTGGCTTCCCTGGAGCTTTTCACTAGACCATGCCACTGATAAAGTGAGCATTAAGTGTCAGTGTTAAATTACCTGGTCCCTTTGAGAGACCAGCTGGCCCTGGTCTTGTGCCTTTGCTTTAAATGGAGCAGACTCACCACTGTTTGCCTGCTTTCTTTCTCTTTTTTCTTTTTTTTGTCACGTAATCTTGCGCAGAACTCCAAATCTTGCGTTTGAGTTCAGCATCAATTTCCACTGACTAGCATCAGTAAATAATACTTTAAGTTCAATTTTGTAACGATACACACCTAAGACTGTGTGAACTGATATCTGATATGACTCAAAATCTTCAGCCCAAATTAAGTGTGTGATATTTTGAGATCAAAGTATGAGTCAGAAACTAAGTATGAGTCAGTTAGACCCAGTGTACAAGTGTACAGTGTAAGGAGGATGTGATGCTTGTTCTAACAGAAGATTTGACAGGTTGTGGGAGTTGTGTGAAAATCTGCAGCTAAGGTGTGAAGATTCATCGTTATAGTTACATTTTTTACGTAATAAAAGTTTTACTTGATTATACCAGTGCAGCTGAATGAGCAGGAGATGGGATTTGCCGGAAATTGTTTTCAGTGGTTTTCCACTGTGCACAAATGCAGAAGAAATGAATGGTCTGGTTTCTGAGTTTGGCTCTTTTATGACCATATCAGAAAAAAACAATAGACGACAAATGTTTGAATACTTACTAAAAACTAAGACAAATATTATAAAAACTAGACAATATAGTAGATTATGAATGAGCAGAGCAAACTGCCCAACAGATGAAAAAAAAACAAAACAGTCTGTCTTTCTAGTGTCTTAATTAGCATAATCACAAAACAACTTCTAATCTATTTGTCAGACTACAGTGTTCCCTTGCTCCCTTCACATTGCTGCCTGTCTGTCCTCTGAATCATTCACAGTATATTACTGCTCCTCGGCTGCTCTGCAGTCCCAGAGTCTGCCACGTCTCAGACAGCCTGCCTTACCTCTGATTTTCTCCTCCTTCATCTGAACAAAGACTTTATTCCCTGTGAAATAACCTCTGAAAGCCGACTGTCTGATACTTTACAAAGAAGGAAAATGGAAGTAAAAATCATATTAGCGTATTAGCTAATCCACTTCCTTCCATCTGAGCCCAACCTGACTGTCTGATGTCATTCACATGTCTGTGCATAGGTGGACAAATGTCTCTCCATGTGACAAATGCCTCACTTGTGTCTTGACTTTGCAGTGAACAAACCTCTGTCTCTAGCTGCTTTACCCAGAATTCCTTATTAGCTTATACATTCCTCTGCACTTAAGTAACACCTGTCTGCCTAACCCTGTCCCCTCTCACTGAGCTGCCTACGCACTCGCTGTCTTACTTCCTCAGCTTGTCAGTGGATGGACAGACACACAGGCGGTGGAGGTGACAGCTCTCTGCTTGTTTATTCTTCATCCTTCCATCACAGTGAGGAGGGCAGAGGGCAGTTGCTTTGGATTCTGCACCACCGATAAATAAGGAGGCAGCTTGTCGGCCTGTCTGCCTGTCTACCTGTCTGTGTGTCTGTCTCTATCCTGCAGCCCACCTGAAGGTTGCTACGTGATATCGATTTACCTGCCCGTCAAGATACTCAGTGCTTTTCATGACTTTATTAGTCCATCTCTCAGACCTCGCCTTTATGCAGTTTCTATCTGCCCGTTTTCTGCGAACCTTTCCAGATGGGGTACACCTAGAGTCAAGGTATGTTAGGCTTAGGCAAGAAAAATCTCTTTTTATAATGATCATGGTGAAAAAGTAGATGTGAACTCCCAGTCTGCAGAGTCAAATTTCATCCTCTGTAACCTTTTCTTTTTTGCCACTTGGGGGCATTTGGCACTGACATATTGTCACCTCTTAAGTTGATATGGTGAACTTGTGAACAAACATCATCCACACTAGTTCTTTAATTGCTGAAGGCACCACTATTCTCTCTGTTTGGTGTTGGTAGTGACACTGAAGCAGGTGATAATGATGCATTGCAAATGAGTGCAAAATGGTAATTAATAATAATAATGAGCTAAAATATGCTACAAAGCTTTGTACAGTTAAAGGGAGCTGCAGTCAGATCATCGTCATCTGTGGGTTTATCATCATGAATTACCTCCCCAGCAGCCATGTTACATGCTACTGGTGCAGCTTTTAGCTTCCTGAGGATTGTCGTACTGCCTGTGAATCCACTGACATGCAGGTGATTTGGTGGCTCATGGTCTGATTGTGAATGGTTGTTTTTCCACCTGCCGTTTCTCCAGTATGTGCTTGGAGCATCTCCAGCCCCGCAGCCTCACTGGGGCTCACTAAACATAACATAGTGAGACTAAACATAATAGTGGAAAATGTACGTAAAGACATTTGCTTTCTTTTGACGGATTGTTGTGTAAAAGAAAATAATAACACTTCCTTGAGAAAACAAAACTGCTAAGATGTATATTTGTGGGTCAACATGTACAGGAGCGTCCACACTGCAAGATGTTCTCAGACTTTTTGACCTCACTGTACACAGGAAACCACTTACCACTTACAGGGTTGTCTTCATTATGCATAGTTTAAGAATAGATGCTGTCTGGTACAGGCACACATGGACTGTCAGTAGCAGATGTTTCAACTAAGTACAGACATCCAAGTTAATAATCACTTGGAGCACAGACAGGAGTAGAAACTGAAAGTCTTCTCACTAATTCACCTGCACTGCTGACAAGGCATCAGCCTGATATCTGCAGACAGCTGTTGGGTATTGTTAGCTCCTGGCAGCGACAGATTGAATGAAGTAGAATCCACACACTGTTCACTTGACTTCCACGGCCTCATGTCTCATAGCCAGAGATAACATCTCTCCAAGAAAGTGAGAGCTCAGATCAGCCATCTCTAGATTTGCCGTGAGATAGAATCTGCTGTAACCCTTGAGTCCTGACAGTCCTGTAAACTGCTGTGGGTCTGTGTAGACTGTATTTCACAGTTATATCATTTTTTTTGAATGGGTTTGGATTGTCATGATGACTCAGTGTGACTCATATGGCATCCTTAATCTGCATTGCTTTTTAGCTTAAAGTGATCTTTTTGTACTAAACATTTCACACATCACACAGCTCTGACTGAACCAAAACACTGCCCACAAATAATGTTGCAAAGATCACTTGGGGGATTTTAAATAAAAGCCATGACAAATTGGAAAACAGTTTTTCAAAACCCGGCCCCACTTGAGTCAAATCAGGCCGTGGTCCAAAGCTTTGTATCACCACTAATGAGGTGTTTCTGTTCAGACTGAGGTTTCTGGTTGTTGGGGCCATTGTTGTTTCCTGTGTTTACCAGTCCTAGTCAAACAGGCACGACCGCTGTTTGCCAGAATATCACGTTTCCTCTTTTGGGTTTATTGACCTGTTTAGTAAACTGCATCTGTTTTTTGATGTATAGTCAACACTAAAGAACAGAAAAACAGAAGCTCTCCTTGTTGAACTCATTCTGTTTTTCTTGTTGACATTAAAGAAGGCTTCAGCCCACTTCACAGTCCTTTGAACAACATTTCAAGTGTTGCAGTGACAGTTGTTTTATAGTTGGTCCCTTCAACCACAACCTCCAAACTACATACTTCTTCCCTGTGAACCCCTTCTTCCTCCTCCTCCTCCTCCTCTTCTCTCCTTCCTGCCTCCTTCGCCCACTTTTTCCCTGTCTTCACCTCCAGACTACTTATTTACTAATGATGTGCAGCAAACGCTTACTCTTGTGTTTTCATGCTGCTCTCTCCAACCTCCCCTCCTCCCCTCCTCCCCTCTTCACCTCGCTCCTCTTGCTCTCCTCATCCCTCAGCACCACCCCCCTCCTCCTTTATCCTGCGCTGAACCCCTGACTCCACCTCTCCTCACCCCCTCAAGGTGAAACCTGAGTGGCTTTAATTGGCCGGTATCAATTAAATTCTGAAAGCTCATGAACTCGCAGGGGACCCGTAAGTGGACCTCGCTCCAGCTAGTTATCTCTGCTTCCTCCTCTTCTTCCTTCTTGGACTCCCAGACCCCGGTTCATCCTCAGACATGGAATTGATGTCTCTCGCTCTCCCTCTCTCCAGCCAAATCTTCCCTTTCATTACATGGCCATCTCTCTTTCTCTGTGTCTCTTTTTTCACACTCTCTCTCTCTCTTCCTTATTCGTTCCTTCCGCCACTTTTAAATAGATCCCTGCGGCAGTGACTGAGCCAGACATGGCCTCCATCATGGGACCAAGAGGAGGCTAATGCTTTTTTAATGAGGCCTCGGCCACAATGTGACACAGTAAAGTGGCAGGAATCGGTGGCTGGTGAGCCCTTGGTCCAGGGTATTTATCACCTAAAACCCTCTGATCCACTGAGCCTATGGGAGGGAGAGAGATTTAGAAAGAGTGGGAGGGAGGCAGAGGTTGAGGAGGAAAGAGAAAGTTAAAAGAGAGAGCAAGTGAAAAGAGATGGAGAAGAGAAGGAGGCTAGTTGGCATTTTAATGTTTCATAAGAAAAAATCAACTTTATTGTTAAAAAGAGAAACGAAGGCAAAGCAGGCTGAGAAACGACTGGTTCCTTTCTTTTTTTTACCCCTCTCCCTATCATCTTAAGTGGCTTGTACCTGTTTAGCATCCTACCACCAATTGCCCTGAAGCTGCATAATGTGAAATCATAATAATAACCATAATGCTTCAACAGTCATTAATATTCCTCCATATGTATTGCTACAGAGGCTGAGAGAAAAGCTGGGAGAATGGGTTGCCTCCAGTGAGGGAACTCGCGTTATTATATTCCCACTTCATTCAATATTAATGCCCATTGGGCCCAGTATTCTAATATGAGTTCTAGTGAAATGGCCTTAAGTGGCTGAATAGCAAATAAGATAGATTAGCAACAAAAGAAAACCACCTATTTCATTATTAACACAGATGATTGAAGGTAATGGGCAGGGTAAAGGCGTGCAAGCAAAGGATCTCTGAAATATGAACTGGAGGAATCTCCTTAAACTCTATTTCAGCACCAGCAGTGAGCTCGCTCAGGACTTCAGTGGCATGCTATTATAGCTCTGCACCACATAAAAGGAGTGTGAGGTCCAGTAAAATGGCCGTTGTAAAAATTGCCCATTGTAGTTACTTATTTCAGTCTCTCCTCACAGCTGCATTAAGGTCTGAAGCAGCACCATCTGTTCACTCAATACAGTGGTGAAGTGTGCTTTTTTTTTTTTTTTTTTTTTACATTATGGCTGATTGTGGTTCCTGACTGCTACAGTATATCGCTATAGAGATTTTCATTCTGTTGAACCTAATTTGGTGTTTTTGATATGATGGAGGCACTTTTCAGGAACAGCCATTTGATGGTATTTGCATTCTGTGACTGCAGCTCTGTGTTATATCTTTCACAGTTACATGCACAAAGAGCTCACAGCAAACAGAGATGTGCTGGATATGATGTCAAAAGCCAGTGCTGGGTTTTTGGACACCTTTTTTGTGCACTAGCTGCATCCATATATTAAACTGACATATGCCTTAGATCATGGATTTCTTTGAGAAGCTATATAAGCTGAGTGTGTTGTGAAATGAAACAAGTTGCTCTTTGTTATTGCATTTCTAAGCATGTTTTTGTTGCCATTTAATGTGAAACCCAAGGGAACCCAAGGGAAGCCTCATTTATAAAACTGTCTGTAAGATCCATACCAAAAGTTTACATGCACATAAAAGATGGATGATCCGTACATTATAAATCTCTGTGCATGCACACCTGCAAAATTGCCATTATAAGTTACATGAAAATGTGTGTACTTCAGTGAGGCTCACATTCTGCAAAGTCCTTCATGAATATTGATATTGTGCCTGTGGAGATTAGAGACAGTGTTAGGAAAAAAAAAAAAACTGTCATAGTACGCATTAGTTGGTGGATGCACAAGGACATGGAAGCTCGTTTTCATCTATAGATGAATTCATAGCTGACGAAATCACACACAATATCCAGAAACAGGATGCACACTGCAGCTAAGTTGAGAGAGACCACTTTCTCACACGGCTGGACCCCTCTGTGGGTATCTCTCTTATTTTTATTTGTTGATGGTGAATGTGGGTGGTGGAGAGACCAGAGTCTGGCTCAGACTGCATATATCTGTATTTACTGTTGCTACAAGTCAGTGTGACTGATTAGTTATAACTTTTTGTCTGCAATTTAACCAACCTCTAGTGTGCAGTTGTTCTCAGGTCAGGTATCCACCCTCTAGTGCAGGTGTCCAGTAGGTTTACTGCTCTGTGTGTCGACTCTGTGGCTCCTGCTCCCCATGTTGCACCACTATGTATGGTGTTTTTACAATAAGTAGGTCTCCAGTACTCTTTACCTTAATGCTCCTGCCTTAAGATGATGTGATAATGTATCATCTTCTCTAATCAGAATAAGTAAAGGTGATAAACTTCACCAAAATATCATAGATCATCCATATCTACAGCGAGGACATATAGAGATGTTGCCATATGGAATGACACCATGCTGCTACTGAGAGAGACGCTAGTGGAGCAGAAAAAGGCATGAGGGCAAAGAAATGGCTTGTGACAGGAAAGTTGTTGTTGCAAATCTCAATCTGAAATGACTCAGCAACCACCATCAGCATGCCCTTGAGCAAAGGAGCGAAGCCGCTCTGTGGTCGACCGTACACTGCTGTGATTACATCGGACACATCCCAGGTGCAAAAGTTTGTAAATGCGAAGCTGGGAAGCCTCACACAGTGGGCGGTTAACTTTCCATTCAAAAGGAACACAGAAAACAAATGTAAAGTGAGGTCTATTTATCTGTATGTAGCTGTCTCAGAGGTCCCACATTTTTACAAGCTTATCACAGTATTGCTGCTGCACGCTTGCTCCACCCTCCATCCTGCACTCTCTGCTGCATTTGAGATACACAGCAGACAAGGAGGATGCTGATTTACATTCACATGGGAGGTAAGATCGACTAGATTAGGTTGACACCCCGTGGGGAAATTTGTCTCGGAGTCCAGACCGCATTTTCTCCGAGAAAAGTTTTAAGCAGGGCGGTTGCCACCAGAGAATTGGTGTAATGCTGTCCAGTGTTCAAAGAAACATACCAGGGATTCTCCCAGTCAGACAGCAGATAAGCTGTTAGACAGTATTAGTATTGGTGTTAGGATCAGAATATATGCCCTTCAGTTTCCTGCTGAAAGCCTATGTTCCAGACAGTCGTAAATGTTGTATGAGACTGTGGAGGGCCTGGGGAGAGCAGAGGGAGAAAAGAGGAGAGGAGGAGGAGAAAAGGAGGACAAAATAGAAAAAGGAAAGGGAAGGGGAGGAAGAAGATAGCAGGAAGACCCAGAGAGACCAAAGAGACTAGAGAGTGGTGGGTGCAGTAGAAGAAAAGGTGTTGGGCTGGATAGATCCAAGGCCAGGAAGTGTGCTTAACTGAATGCAGAGTGCTCTCTTCAGTACCTTTTTTAACAAGTCTGTTTTTAACCAGGCACACGTTGCTCGTGCTGTAACTACAGTGTGTGTGTGATACCTTGGGATTAAAAGACTCCTAAATGATCTTGGCCTCAGTTCTGCTGCAGTTCTCTCGCTCTCTCATTACTGAATGGTTTAGAAACATCTCAGATATGAGAGGGAGTCAGAGTGTCTGGTCCTGAATGAAAGGGATTTTCATTTTGATCAGCTTTGGACTGTTGTAATGAGCATTTGGGCTTAAGAAACCTGCTCTCTGTGTGTGTGTGTGTGTGTGTGTGTGCTGAGAAAGAGAGCAAGAGAAAGAGAGAGGACATCAAAGTAATGATCTGCCTTGCATGACCATGTATACGACATGCTGTAGGTTTAATCAGACACTCAATAAGCTCCGCTTGTATACGAAACAAAGCTCTTTACATTCATTTACATTTGGTAGCAACTCACAGATTTCACACCTCGGCTCGGTTATTCAGATGCTCAAAGTCTGTTTTCATTTCTGCCTGGAAGTGTAACATATCTGGAGAATCCCACAAAAGCCGTTTGGACAAATATCTGTTTGCAAATCCTGTGATATTCTCTGAGAATTCAACAAAGTGTTGACAAAAACAACCTCTCATTTCTTTGTTTTTCCCAGCATCCGTGATTCCCAATGCAATCCTTTTTTTTCAGTACGTAAAAGCTTTCATGTGGGCTGGCAGCTGCAGCATTGATTTTTATTGTTACTGATTTAAAATGCAGATTATTTTGTAAAATAATTATTAGGTTTCAACTTCAACTTTGCCTCTTTCCTCTCTTCTAGTCCTTATTTCCCCTTTTTTGGGTTATTTAGTCAGCAGCAAACTATGGCTCATGAATTGATTTATTCTCATTTTTAATTAATCTAATATTTACCTTAATGTATTCTTACTCTGGTTGCCTCATCAGTCATTATTCTAAATTAATTGCTGGAAAACTAGGAGGCAAAGAAAAAAAAAACATATCTGGAGGCAGAGAAGCCACCAGTCTTGGCAACAAACAGTGTTTCTCTCCAGGCCGATGTGGGGCAGTGATGAATACGACGGCTTCCCTGTCATTAATCAGACCACAGCTTGTCTCTCTGTGGGATGGCCCCCCGTCAAAGACACCCTAGCCCCCCCTGGAGGGGTCTCAGAGGGGCCTCAGCAGATACTGCCGAAAACCCCTTTTCCTCCCTCTTCCTTCCTCTCCCCCCTCCTGACAGCTATCACCTCTCGATCCTGCAGTCCCTCTGGTGACGAAGCTCTTCCTCTGTGGAGATGCTAAAAAAGGGCCTGAATCCGTGGAGGTTGCGGGGGGGGGGTTAAAACAAGGAATAGAGGAGAAAACAATGTAGATACAGTGGTAAACAAAATCTGGAAGACGAGGAAGAGTGAGCTGAAGGAAACACAGGAAAACATAAGAAGAGGAAGAGGAGGAAATGAGGTGTGGATAACAGATTAAGTTGAGCATGGGGATATCAGGGCGCTCCTTTATTTGTAATCCCCCCGACTCACCCCCTCCATCTCCGTTTGCTCCCAGAGACAGAACATACTGGCCTGTCTTTAACAAGGCGCCTGTCCTTGGGAGATTTCTCTGATCATCAATCAACTGCAGCCGGGGAGTCACACAGGACAGAGTGGGTGAGAGAGATTGAGAGTGTGAGAGGGAGGCTGAGAGAGAGAGAGAGAGAGAGAGGGATGGAAAGAATGAAAAGAGAGGAGAGGGAGAAAGAGGGTGAAATTGATTTAATTAAGAGATGGAGGAAGCAGTGAATGGGGTGAAGGAATACATTTCAGAAAAATCTCTGTGCTGCGCCTCTATTTCTCATGTCATACATCGCTGACAACAGACTCATTGAATATGAAACAGCCGCTGCATGCAGGGCCGCAGTGCAGCAACATGTTGTGTCAGTGCACGCTGCACAATCAAGGCCAGGAGTGCTGTTTTCAGAGCATACACCAGGTACAGGAGTTTTCTCATTGATTTATTGCTTGGATATAAGTTTTGATCCTTAATCTCGTCTTGTTGTTTTGTCTGCCCACGTCTGATGGCCAGGACCAAAAGAGAATCCAAGTTTAACATCCTTTGATTGCCCTGCAGTCAGACTGGTGGGATTCATCTCAGTGCTGATGAAAAATTGCCCTCAACATTTACAATACCTAGCGGCCAGTGTTGAGAATGAGACTGGAAACTTGCCAGTGACAGACTTTGTTCAGGATTGTAGAGGATTTCACTTTTACTCACTCAGTGTCAGATGAACCTTGTGACTTTAATGTCTGCAGTTGAGAGATCCACACAGGTTAACTTATTTACTGAATATCTGTGGGATCATTAGCATCTTAAATGTCGAGAAATACCAGAAATAACTTACTAAGATGAATTAGGGGCCATGTCCACCAAACGCCCTCGACCTTACTTGTAGAGCGCTCTCTCTCTCTCTCTCTCTCTTGTCTGAGTGCTGCTGTTGCTAGATTACTAAGTGAATTATGTAACACTACAATGAGACCAAACACATGACAAGGATGAACCACTACGTGCAGATAGAGTTAGTGCATCCCTGCCAAATATTTCAACAGCTCTTCTAAAACAGAGAAGTGACTCTGAAGAATGAGAGACCAAGCTGAAGGCCAAACCTAAATGGATTGGCCACACACATTGTCTTTGTTCTAATCATGGAATAAGATATCTGATTGGCAAATATTGATGAGATGAAAGACAAAAATGCAAAAGGAAACTGGCTGCTGCCCTGAGAGTATCTACTGGCATTGACTTGTGGACACAAAAAAGGGACTGACAGCTTCATTCCCACTGAAATAATGAACAGTTGAATTATTGACAGTTCCTCCTATGGGAATTAGCCCAACCCAGGGGTATTTTGGTATGCTGTTTCACTTCTTAACTCATGTTATGAATAATTGGAGACCATGTAATTGTTCTTGATTCACATTTTTATGCCCTAATGCCTTTACAACATTTAATTTCATCAGTCAGAGAGTTAGAACTGTTAAATTCACTTCGCATGGCCTCAGCTGGCTGGAAAAACACAACCCAAATAATTTTCACTTGTTTTGATATTTGTTTAGAATAGCCCAAATTTTTGATTTAAATGAGGTGGTCGTGGCAGTGGCAGTGGCAGTGCCGCTTACCGTCACTGAAACACTCCATGGAATCTCCGATTAAATACGCTGAGCGTCGTAGCACGCCCGCTGCAGCAAGTCCGCGTTTGATTCACCTGATCCACCTGGCGGCCCCTTTCCGGCAGCCCCCAATTTATGTTAAATCTGTGTTTGTACAGAGCTGATCACCCCTTCCATAAGAACAGGTTCATAGATGGATTTGCGTTCAGAAATTATGGAGAAACATTGATTTTAGTAAAACCAGACTGAATTGAGTTGATTTAAATGACTTCAAGGAAATTGGCAGTTAGGCTGTTAAAATTAGGAGTCATTAGATTTGCCAGCAGCTCAGACTATACGTCACATGAAAAAGTGGAAGCATAATATAAACTTAAGTAGTAAAACCTCACTAAAGGATAGAGTCCTGTGATACGATATGATTGTGATATTAACAAAATGCTGTGATATATTTCAATCTATTAGCTTTTTCAACATCAACATTGTTAACATCTGTTCTTTCTATGAAGATAAACTTCTTAGTCTGTTCAGATTGATACTTGGTGTCCGTGTATTGATTGATATTGATAGATTTTTTTCTCCCACCTCTGGGAGCATGTTTAGTTCACTAATTTTGAGACAACATCCTGTAGTGAAGCTGAAACTACATTAATATCAATGTTGACCACACCATACATGAATGGGCCTTAGTGGAGAAAAGGTACAGTTTGTTGAAATCCTTCTTTTAAAAGGTTGTTTCTTACAGTCAAGCCTTCACCCTCTCACTCTGTGATGTGTGTGTTCATTTATCAAACACAGTCAATCAATCAACTGCAGTTCTGAGGAATCTGCTGCTACACACTCGTCTAAACACAGACGCACACAGATGTTTTGGTCGTCATGTGTGTAACTCAATTCTCTCCGTCTCCATTAATCTCAAGGTTCTTCTGACTGACAGCTCAAAAATCACCAATGAAGACTCAAAGTAGGTACGTGTGTTGGTCTGTGTGTGTGTGTGTGTACACAGTGGCAGTGGGCTTGTTGGCGACGTGTGTATTTGTGAGTGTAATAATTGTCATGAGAATCATTGACATGCCATTTGCCAAGAACAACAGATGTACAAGAAACAATGTGGATGCAGTTGACAGTAATGCTACCTTTGCTTTCTGTGTGAATATGCAGTACATATTTCTTGATTTGTGCTTGCAAGCATTACGTGTGTATTGCACCTGCTGTATAATGTTATTATGTCTGTTACAGCTCAACTTATAGTAGATCTTTGTCAGCTGAAATCCTTTTTGTCAAGCAATACAGCCTGCAACATAATGGCAACCTGATATTATCAACTCAACAAATTGGTTGTTCTCCCTTAAGTGTGTCTTTGTGTATCATATGTGTGTGTATGCAGCATAAGTGTGTGTGTATGTGTGTGTGATCCTAGCCTCCACAAACGAGTATTATGCTAATCAGCAGCCATAATGTCCTGTCAAGGGAAATGCATAAATCAGATTTGGTTTGACTTTGTAGTGAGACAGAGTGCTCAGGGAGACACACACACACACACACACACACACACACACACACACACACACACACACACACACACACACACACACACACACACAGAACTAGTATGGATTCTTTTCTTTTCTTCCTCATGGTAACCAGCTCAGCTTCCATGTTTCCCTGCTGCTCTTCCTCGCGTTCCTCTTCCTCACCTTGCTCAGCCTTGTTTGTCCATGTCAGTCTGTACTTAAACAAGCCACATGCTGCCTCTCTTCTCTCCGCCTGTGTGTGTGTGCCTCTGCCTTTTGCCAACGAGCCCAGGCCAGTGTCCAAACATGTGACTCTAGAGGAGGTATGGATCTTTTCTTGAAAGCCTAGACTCTGTGTTTTCTCATGGAGCCGTCACTGATTATGGATAAAAGATGCGTTTCAACAACAGACACACAGATATATGGAAGTGTGCACAATGTCTCGTTTTTAAAAACACACTTAAGTGGCACGGACACAAGCACTGGCCACACACTTTGCCACAGGCAGAGAAACTGATGAAATTTTGTGCCAACTCTCAGAAGCGTTTTTCTGTCTTCGGGCTAGCCAAGACAAACAGAGCATGTCACAGCTCTCGCGCTGCCTTCTGCGAGTTCATTTTCATGTCAGTGCAGTCTAATTGCTGAGGTAATTAGATTAGGGAAGGCTGTGTTAAAAATAAAAGTCTCTCATGTTTCTCAGCACTTTTGCCTCAATGGGTGCGAGGCGTTTGAAGGCAGTATCCATGAAGGCCGACAAAGTGCTGCGCTGTCCTCCTCTTCTCATCCCTCTCGCTCCTCTCCTCTTGCTGCAGGGAGGATAGCACTAAAGAGAAACTTCATTTCACAGAGAATGATCTGGTTGGTTTCCTTAGAGAAACAAGGAGGTCGGAGTTCAGAAAGTTCATAATTTGGGGGAAGTTTTGAAGTGAGGATGTGCAGTCCTGGGGATAGAGAGTTTGATCATATCCAACAGCAGCTCGCCTCCGAGGGGAGAGACACTTTACTTCTTCTGTGATATATATTTTCAGTTTTTCCTAGTCACCCTGGTGTCTTTAAATGTGTTTTTGTGTGAATGTGAGGACTGTGTGTGTGTGTGTGTGTGTGTAATTCCTGTGTCACGATAAGTGCATTATTGTAATATAGTGTATATTGACAAGCGAACCACAGGGGATGGTAAACAACCACCACAACTGCTTCACTTTTATTTGTTCCATGAGGCTGTGTACTACACTTCATATTTTCCAGTTTTAAATGCCGTAGCTCGCATCAGTTTTGTGATATATTTGGATATTTCATATATTATTTACAGCAGAAACGGTTTTCATAAACTGATGGCAGCCAAATTGATTCTATGTACACAGTCTCCACTCAGAAGCCGTTCTTTTGAAATGGCAGATTTATTTTATATTTTTTTAATAAAAAACAACAATACATCTCTAAACAGCCTAATAACACTGCCATCAGTCAATCTCATTTCAATCAAGGCAAAAGCCACGAGCCTCTTACTGCTCTCAGAAAACTTTTCTTTGGCTGGTACTGCAGATTAACACACAGAGCAGCATCTTGGTCTTGACAATAATAAGGAAAAGAAGACAAAGTCAGGAGGATCCCTCCATAAGAATGTGGCTTTCACAAAAATGTGGTCAGAAAAGACAGCAAGGGCAACTTGCTTGTATTTTACTTATGTCTGTATTATATTTTTCCATATATGATTTCCATTCTTTATCTCTATCTCTATTTGTGTCATGATAAAATGTGAGTCTTCATCTGACGAGACTCTTAAGGATGCTGGAAATGATAAATCATAGCATTTTTATCATCTCTCTCTATATAAACATGTTTTTGAATCATTTTTGAGATGCTTGTAGGTTCATACTCTCTTCTTACTCTCAGAAAACCATGAGACTGTAAGTATCACCAGCGCTCGCCTTTAGGAGTTTCTGGACGACTCCCACAGCTTCCTGCCTCTTGCATCAGAGGCGTTGAGTTCCAGTTCTCAACAGCAGCACTGACATTAGACAAAAATAGAATAAAAAGATACAGGTTCACACATGATGTAGAGTCTCAATTTTGACACTTGGAAGAGTTATGACAATAATGTCCTTTTTATACGTGTGTGTGTGTGTGTGTGTGTGTGTGTGTAAGTAAAGGCGCTGCATGCCTCCCCTTCCTCCATACAGGACAGGCCTGGCCTCTGTATCTACTTTGTGTTTTTCTCTCTCAGGTGTGAAGGCATCTGGATCGATTGCATGAGTTTCTCACTTGATGCCTGGTGATTGATGGTGCAAAGGTGATTTATTAGTCATGTCCAGGGGACAGGCAGCGGGGGGAAAGCTCTTTTGTCCCTGTCTTTTGAGCGCCTCGCTGTTGTTTTTCATTTTGTTCGCTCTCTTTCCCAGTTCACCTCTTCTTCCACTGTGTTTTATCGTTGCCCTGCAGAGCCCCTTTAGATCTGACTGTGAAGCCCTCTTGTACTGAGCATTGCTACAACTCAGTGTGTTGCCCTCTTATAACCACAACCCTGTCCTCTGCTTTACTGCTCTGTTCTCACTCTCTGTCTGTCTTATTGTCAGTGCAATTACTTGCTAATCACAGGCTTCACTAGCAGTTGTCGATTTATTGGTTCACCAGTTAATTGTGCTGATTGTTGACATTTTTAGCCTTGACAACTCTTGATAACATAAACACTGTTTATTCACTCTGTAATTAGATTGATTCCAGTATTTTTGTCATAAAATACAAGTATCATTAGTTGGGAATTGCATTGGTAGCAAGCTCTCAACAGCTAAACTTAACCAGGCTTATAAAGCATGTATTAGGTTTGTGATTTGAGATGGTTACCAAGCGTAACCTCGTGTAACTAAAGACTTTTATTGTGGGTGAGCCTGTGGTCTGCCATTGTTGAGAAACATATTTTCCTCATGCACCTGATCACGTCAGTGTGAAGCCAACAGCACCTGCTGTCAGGATCAGTGAACCTCTCTCCTCGTCTCACGTCAACAATCTGCTATTCTGAGAGATTGATTTGGTAGTTATCACATATCTAATGTTAGCTCCAGCCAGCTGCATTTACTAATGGGCTAGAAATGGATTCAGCAAGCGGGCTAGCATTGTGATGAGAGTGTGTGTGTGTTTGTGTCTGTGCTCTGGTACACCAAACTAACTGTCACTGTGTTTAATGAGTAGTGGATTTGTGGGACAGAATATCTGCTCTATCACCTTGTTTGTCGCCTCTAGTCACTTGATAGATGATACGAACTGACTGTGCGACGTGAGTGAACAAAGTTATTATTTTTTAATGTGCGCGATGGGTCAGATTGGCTGTTTGGCTTGTAAGTGAATCTGTCAACAAACATAAACAAACATGCGAGCACCATTCACCCTGTGACCCTGGAATGACATTTCCCTATGAATCAGGTTTGATGTGGGAGAAGACCACGAGAGGGCGGGAAAGAGAGGTTCCTCTCACTTCACTCATACTTCCTGTATCACACTGACAGATAGCAGAGCGGCTCAGGGCCTGAAGTAGCTGATTGTGACCATTGCGTCCATGAGTGGCACTGTGACAGGAAGGCAGATGATAATTTCCACCCGGTTCCAGCTGCAGAGCCAGTTTATTCCTTGTTCATTAGACTTTTTATCAAAAGTGATATTGATGCAGTTTGTTATAATGGTAAATCTTTGTCTTCTGACCTCAACAAGTCAACGTCACAGAGCTGCACAAGATCATAAATATGGCTGCAAGCAATTCATTTGTAAAGCTAGTTTTTTAGGAAGGAAATGCATTTGTTTGTTTGTTAGACCTCAGGGACACACACAAAATGTTTATGTAAACTTAGATTTTCTTTAAGAGGAAACTCTGTAGGGCGCTTAAATACCCCAGTAAATGTTAATGAAGCCCCACAGCTTCTGTTTCCTGTGAATTAACCATCCTCTTAGTTTGTATTGATGCCCCTCTCAAGCTTTCCATTGCAGCTCAGGAAACACACAGTTCACAATGACAACTGGCAGATTTACCCCCAGAAAAATATTATTTTTTCACCTGTGAGTCTTCAGTTTCAGATGGTTATAAGCCACAGAGATGAAAATGTTTCTATATTTGGTTGCTATTTCATTTTTTTTTTTGTTTCCAGTCGACTTATTTTGAAAACAAATCTTTGTAAATGGATCTAGATTGCTACATATACATGATATTATGGGTCCCGGGCAAAAACTCTGTATTGCAAGCCAAGCTAAGCACAAACTGTAGTGGTTTAAACTGTGAAGTGGTTCAACTTTGGCTGTGATTGGCTTGAGAGAGTGAGGAGCTGTTGGTTGGTGTGTGTTTTATTTGTCTCAGGTAACATAACTGAGGTTGTTGGAGTCTAGACTTGCTCATATCTAAGGAAAAGCAGCACAGAGATGCTGACATAGTCTGTGACCCCACAAAAGCAGGTAGGATGCTTTTACTGCAGCCTCATGCACAGAGCTGTTCCACAGCAGAGGGTGTTCAGTCTTTCAGTATTCAGATGGCCTCCACTCTGATGAAGTTGTTACATATTTAAGACAAAATATATGATGATGAGAGCTTTGTGTTTTTTGTGCTTCATAAAGAAATGGCCCAGAAGTCGCTGCTGCCTTTTTTTTTTTTTTTTGTTAAACAAACTTGCAGATGAGTATCTCAACATCTCGACATATGTTCAACGATCCAGTTCATAGATGATACGTTTTAAGATGCGGTAATTTGATATTGTGTAGTCTCTGTGTGTAAAGGAACATAATGTGGAATGATGTGATGTGATTCAGTGGAGCATAAACAGTTCAATTTTAATTCTCCCATGTTTTTTTTAGATGGGTTGCGAGGAAGATAAAAAAAAGTAGTAAACATAAATCAGCACAACGCAGCTGAGCGAGATGAAAACTCAAACGGCCTCCTTTGCATTCTATTTGCAATGTCATTTATAATGATGTGCTAGATGTTTTTCAGCAGATAGATGAAAATCAGTTCACTTAAAACTTTCAAACACTTGTGTATATGATTTCTTTGCTGTAGAGTTACCATATAAGAACAATATGTGGCTTTCAAGTGCTTCATCCATATGTGACAGTGAACACAACCTTTCAAAGAAGACAAAAAGGAATAAATAAGTTTGTGATGTTTAGATGTTTTGTTCTTTTTTGTTAGGAGGCCTGAGGGCCATTGCTTCGTTCTGAGCAACATATAGTCCTCATCATCCTGCCAATCAGAGCACTATCTGACTTGATAGACAGAGCAAGTGAAAGTGAAGGTCTGAGAGATTGGTTTCCTGGTCGGCAGGGTCTCGACTTTCATCTCAGGAATCACCAGCAGGTTATATCCATCGTAGTTTGGCCTGGATTGGGGGTAATCAAGAAGATAGTCGGGCTTTTGTCTCTCACAGAGGAGTGTGGTTGCCACTTCGTTTGATGAGCACCATGGCTGATTCAGACAGAGTGATCGTTACTTCAGCTTCCTCCTCCAAGATTTCTCCAGTGCAGTGAACACGACAGGCTGTTGTTCTGAAAGAAGAAGCAGGTGGACGCCGGCTGAGCTTTGTTACTTGCTCCCAGGGGGATTTCAGACACTGTGAAGCTTCAGCTGCAGAGGCAGAATGTCTTCTTCAGTTTGTCAAGCGCTTGTGCTGCTCCTTCCACCAGTAGTGTTTCCTGAGACCCCAGATTGACCATGTGCACAATATACGCTCTGTCACGTTAGAGTATATCTGTGCAGCTCTTTGTTAAGGCATTCCTTACTTCAGCTGGGTCATCCCCACTTTATTCCATCTCCTAGACAGTTACTTAATATTTGTGGGGATGGACTGCACTATGTACCACAAAACTGCTCATTTATTTATTACAGTATATAGTGTCAAAATCCTCTACACTCTTATGCAGAGTGTACTTTGAAAACTGAACTCAAAACAACTGTATTTGCTACCCAAACAAGTAAAACTATGAAATTACGTGCCCTCAAGTCAGATGGGATTGGCTTCAGCCCCGTGTGATCTTGCATGGATAAGAGGTATCGCCGGTGGATGGATAATTTTCATCAGCCAGTATGTACGCTCATAGTGACGTATCTGCACATGAACTAATATCTGCTGATGTGTCGTTTCAGCTGGCTGACAGGTTTCAGTATATGAACAATAACAACAGCAGCTATAGTTTCACTAAATTGTGCCTGTTGACTTTTACTAACTATGAACACTGTGCCAGACACTTGAAGAGATTTACACTGTCATTTCAAAGCTGAGTAAACTGAATTTCACAAATCAAAGAAGGGGAAAGGGAAGTGAAGCAGGGTAGGATGGGATCACACGCTCGTTGGCATTGTAGTAGTTTTTTTTTTTTGCAGCAGCAGCAGCCCTGAAGTGTCTCATCGAGGACTCAGGAGGTTGGTAGTGAGACAGTTATGAGTTTGTGTGTGTTGAAAAAGATTTGAGGCAATATTGGAGCGTGGATTCTGTGTAATTGAGTGAAAGGGTAGAGGTGCAGTGATACCTGCAGGAACTAAAGAAACTCTCACATGTGACACATGGACACCAGACAGTTTTTGGTACAAGAGCATAAAGCAGTAAATAAAGCAGTGAATGAATGCATAGATAAGTGATGATATATAGTATTTACAGAGCTGGAAAAGAAGTTGACAATAACAGTGAAAGTGAAAATACTTCAAACAAACACTTTTTAAACGATGAACTAAAGAAAAATCGTTGTTGTATTGTGCAGTACTGAAAATCACAGTTGGTTTTTCAGCCTGAATATCTTGTTTATGACAGTCAGCTTTGCATTCCTGAAGTAAGTTACTCATATTTTCTCTGAAGTGTTGAGTTTTCCTTGAAAACCATCACGAGGATCGGGTAGAAACAACTGCTGACAAACCTCAGGTGTGGTTTTAACTGTTAGAGTCACCTGCCTCTCTCCCTCTACACTGTAAAAGACCTCATAGCAGGCAAGCATATATGGGCAATATACTGTAACAGCATTTTCAATATACAGGTATAAATCTTGGTATCATCTAAGCTGCAGGCATGACTCCATCCTGGGGCTGCATATATTTGTAAAGACATTTTTTGTCATGGTCCTCTCTTATACTCATCTCCTTTATCATTATTATCACTGCTGCACGTCTGCATCTCGCCTCTCTGTTCCTTTATCCTGGCTATGCACTTTTACATCTCGTTCATCCACTAGCGTTTCTCTTTTTGTTTCATTTTCAGCTGTCAGTCATAGAGAAGATTGTCAGAAAGATGACCAAGAACCTGGAAAATCTTTCCTCCATGAGCTGTGTGTACCATTTCAGAACAGATTTGATTACATAATCACTGATTATAGAGTGGAAGACGTCAGAACAAGCTGGCAGCTGCTAAAATACTGCAGCATACTGTTGGCTCCATCCACTCTGAAATAAATGTGTATTTTCATTTAGTTCGATGTTCCTGACTTATTTTGACTATTATGACCTCCTGCAGTAAAACAAATTGAATTTCATTTCATCAGAATTCAAACTGCATAATTTGAAGAATGATTATTATGGTTATTTTTTTTAGTTTGCATGATTCCTCTTTGACCTTTTTGACCCTTTGTATCAGGCTGTAGTTTGATCAGTGACCTATAGAGGGTGCCCTGTGACTGCACAGTGTCACACAAGCATGACCTGGCATTATCTAACTACAGTAATGCTTCATGGGCTGTCTTGGTCTCTCTATCTCTCTCTCTCACACACACACACACACACACACACACACACACACACACACACACACACACACACACACTCCAACCTGCCGAGTCCTGGCTGTAGCCTCCTGCTTTCAGGAAAGAAGTGATGAGCAGAGAGAGAAGAAGTGATGAGAGTCGGGTGGGAGAGTGATGAGCAGAGGGAGAGATTGGCTTTCTGGCAGATGATTTGAAGATCATCCTGGCCCCTGAAATAGCTGCTCGGATAGGAAGGTTGTCTGAAAGCATTAATAAGTAATGAAGGACCACTGGTCATGGCTGTGTGGATGCAGGTGTGGGAGTGTGAGCAGGAGAGACGTAATTGTAAGACAATGCAGTGAAAGTACTGTGATGAATGTGTTTGTGGCGGCTGCTTATGGAGTGGTGTGTGTAGTTGTCGGTATGTTATTGTCTTTGATTACATTTATGAAAATATCTTCAATCTAATTGGATTATAGCGCACGCTCTGTTTTGTGCCTGTGATGTGTTCATTAGCTCATATGACATTCAGGTGAATGAACTCTATCTTAATCACTATATCTCATCCGATTTTATATGTGCGCGTATATAGCTGTCTGTGTGTGTGTGTGTGCGTTGGTGAGAGAGTGAGTCATGTCTGTGTAAATGTCACGATCTTGGTATGAATAATATTCAGCGCTGTCCTTGACTCCGATTTTGAATAATAGTTTGCTCAGATGTATCTAGTGGCGAGGAGAGCATCTGTGGAGGTGTGTGAAAGTGTATTAGAATCACAGTACATATTGTAAATGTAAACAAAGAGATCACCTCACCACATAAAATGAAAGCATATTGTTTGAACCCGATATCACCTTCAGAGTGATTGATGGGCCTGCTTCAGTTTTTCTTTTTTTCCCGTGCAGGAACTTGTTCAGTGCAGGTGGAGGGGCTGAGGCGCTCGGGGTCCTGTGATGCTTCTCTTCCAGCGATCAGTCTGTGTCTTGAACAACATCTCAAATGTAAGGCATTTGTTGTTAGAGACAGCACCTTTGCTCTGCTCTGCTCTTCATTTAGTATATTAATTTTTTATGAGGTGTTCTTTGTTTCTCGTTGAAATGGAGTGTCTTCACTGTAAAGCACACTTTAAAAAACAACAATTCATTTGAAATGCCATCTAAATTAATGGAAGAAATGCACCTTGATGCTTTTAAAAGGTTAATTTACTTCCATTAAATACATAAACCGACTAGTAAAAATGCTTTTGGTTGATGCACTGACTCATTCAATTATATGTCTTTTATCATATATAATGCATTTAATTCATTTGGAAGCTTTTTCACTCAGGGGATGAGTAGGACCATATCGGCTCATCAGACAGCGTTAAAAGTCCCACAGAGTCTATATTACATCTTCCATATGTAGCTCGGAGGTGACACTATATCTGAAAGAAATTTTTTATCAACAAGGGGAATAATAATTGCGTCCTCTGTCTCAGCAAATACCCAGCTGAGCGGTGTGCGGTTAATTTGCTGCCAGAGCTCCAACAGTTTGTGAGTCTTTTGTGTAGCGGCCATTTTGCATTTATCCCTAGTAAACACTCAGTTTAATTTGACTGGGGACTTAGCATGGCACAAATTAAATCAACTCTCTGTGTACAATCATTTATTTTAGAAGGACAGAGGAGAGAGCGGCCAGTTAGAATAATGCGAATAGATCGTAAATCTGCCACCCAGGCCGACCGCGGAGCAGATAGCTGGTGCAAAACCAAAATGATGTAATCTCCAAACTGTCATGCTCCTTTGTCCTCTGCTGCTTAAAGAGAATTCATCTGAATCTGAGGGTGTGTTGTGAAGACCCCTTTTTTTTTTTTTTTGTTCTGATCGCTCAATAGGCCAGAGCACCTAGACGGCACTAATAGATACAAGGCTGTAATTTGTCCTCTGAGTTAATCAGCCCCGAGCGGGAGAAAAGAACAAGAAGGAGGGTGAGAGTGTATGAGAGGGAGGTGAGACTGAGAAGAAATGTATAGATTTACTAAGTGGGGAAGAGGAAGAGCAGAGAATGTGAGTTGTTTAACGGAGAGAGAGGTTGGCTGCAGAGTAAAAAACCTGAGAGAATAAATCAAGTCATCATACGTGGCCAGTAATAAGCCATTTTTCTTTTAATAAATGACCTCCGCGTGCTACATAAATATCATCTTACCCACACAAGTGTCACTTCCACTTTATCTCCTGCCAGCAAGAGACACTCGGGGAGCAAGAGGAGCAGGAGCAGGCTGTGGCTTCCACTGTATCTGCAGCAAAAAAAAAAAAAAAAAAGGATTAGTGGATATTGGATGCATGTATCTACACATGAGTAATAAACACTGTGGGATAAGATGACACGATATCAGCCGCAGAGTCCTGATCCAGCAGATGTGGGGCGTCAGGAAAGAAATGTATGCCAGGCAGGCGCCACAATTTATCACTGTGGCTTCATGTTTAGGCATAAACAACAGAACAGATCTGCATCTAGGAAACAAACAACACTACTAACAGATTTATTTTATTCCTCCTCAAACACCAGGATCCTGAAGGTCTGTCTATGGTCCTAGAGAAAAACAGTCGTGTCCAATGCAAAACACCTTTGTTTTGGCAGTGGGAATAGTCAAGGCTCACTCTTCTCCCTTATGTTACAAGGTCTAAAACTGTTTTTTTTTTGTTTTTTTCTTTTTTTTTACTGAGAAAATAGGATTTTTCAAATTTAATTATGTATGAGATGGATGTTTATACAGTATAAAACGACACAGTGACCGTCTGAGAAGATGTGATGTTTGCTTCATGTTTGTAAAATCCTAAGATAATCACAACTTTGATATCTGAAGGCAACCCTATGTGTATAGCACCTTCAACAACAGGGCAATTTTACAGAAGTTCATTTACATATAAAGCGATTGTATATATTTTTGTTGGGAAGTGGGTGCAGAGTTCTGGTGTATGAGCATGTTCTGTGTGTATGAAACAAATGATTCCAGTCACTGATCCCGCTCGTCAGGCAGGTGTTACGTGCATTTGAGAGAGTGTATGTGTGTGTGTGTCCTGTTTGCTGTAATGTGTGCATGGACAGACTGACATGTTCCTCATCTTCTTCTTCACCCCTCCAGGGGCATTAGTCCTGCAGTGTCTCTCCTGCTATCTCAGCACAGAGCCTCAGGGGGGGAAATGCTTCATTGTTCACCATGATAGCATCAAAACACACAATGTTGATTCCCTGTCATGGTTCCAATTGTCTCTGTGATGTTCTCTTAATGCCCCACACTGAGCGTTTTGGTCCCGCAGGCAGGTAGGCAGGCAGGCCACAGCTCTGAATTGCATGGTCATACATTGAGGATTACATGTTGTACAATTACTAAAGCCTGATTAGAAATATTTTGAGTGAAATCGTCTGCAAGTCCTGCATAAAAATCATGTAAAATGTTTATTTCTGAATATGGGAATCAACATATGCACATAACATATGTATTGAACAGGATTACACTAATTGAATACTTACACCACATTGTTACAAGCATTCAATTACACAAGATTACACAAATTGAATGCCTTGTAACTGGGTTTTGCAGATTAGAAAGTGGGTGTTTTGTATTCAAAGGGGAGAGTTGGGTAATTTTGTTGCTGGAGGCCAAACTGTGCTGATCGTTATCTTGAATAACAAAGAATAGAATAGAATAGAATAGAACATACAAAAGAAAATCCCAGAGCCTCAGGTGACATTTTCAGATCGCTGCTTTGTCTGACCCAAAGATAATCAGTTTACTTAAACCTATGGACAAAGACATGTGACAAATCAAACACAGAACTGGAACTGAGGAAATCTGGTAATGCTTGAAAAATCTTCTAAATGAAAACAGATGATTGCTTGTTCAACTGATCATTCAGCCCCACATACATTAACACATGCCTTACCCAGTCACATGATGAGCTGATTAGTATTTGTTAATGCGCCTGTTTCCAGTGTCTTCTTAAGTTTTAGTTCAGCTGATAAATAATCAGTGAAAAACTAGAAAATCACATCAGTGCAGATCAACAAGTCGACCACAGACAGAGTGGCTGCAGATGAAAAAAATGAACCCAACCACAGGAGACTCGTGGCGGACGTTTTCAGGCCAAAAACAGGATGCCCAGAGGTGTGGTCTAATAATGTCAGATCTCAGATCAGTGGCTATCGGAAATAGCAGTGAAATGAAAACAGACAGAACAAAAGGGAGAGAGGGAGGGAAGAAGCAAAGGCAGGAACAATTAGAGAGCGGCAGAGACTGAACAACTAAGTTGAAGCTATATGACGTATAAGTCGTGTCCTCTGAGCGACAGTAAGTCAGAGTCAACTTTAAATGACTCCTCAGTCTCCTCAGTCTCAGATCTATACATTAGTAGTCTCAGGTGCAGTCAAAGTGGAACAAGGGGAAAACGGAGTCAAAGATTTGAGTCTGAGAGCCATTCAAATAAGCTGCACTCTATTTCACCCTCTTCACTGCTTGTCCTTGCTTCTCTTTTCATTTTGGATGTCTATTTCATTTTTCCTCTCATCTTTTTTCACTCCCTTCTCCTCTTCAGGTGTCTGCTTCTGTCTTTCACTCCCCTCCATACTCTCTCAATTTTCCTCTTTCAATTTCTCTCTCTGCCTCCCAATTCCCACTTTCATGTTTTTTCCCCCACTCTCCACACTTTCCCATGTGAGATTGGGGCATTTTCTTTCACGAGGCTACTTCCTAAGTGGTGCTGACGATATGTGTGTGTTTGTGTGTGTGTGTGTGTGTAGTTGTGTGATTGCATGTAGCGCAGCTCTGTGCTGTGTGGCTAGAGGCCATCGCACAGTTGGCTTTATTCAAAACAATATTCAGCAGCATGTGATTTCATCAGTCGCTCTGTGGTCCAGGGGTCAAAATGGATTCATACCTGTTTTCATCTTTCTGGGCCCTTGCACTTACTCTCTCTCTCTCGCTCCCTCTGTCACATGCTGTCATTCATCTTCAACCACTCCCAGATGCAGAGACACACAAATGCACACATATCAGGACCTACATGTAAAGAGAATACAAGAGCGTAATTTTCACTGTAAGGACACATCTACTGGGACTTGCTCGCACAATTAGAATATTTGTCAATGCCATTGGATATTTTAATGAAAGGATGAGGAAAGGAGGCATGTTTACTGTTACTCTGACTTAGAATACTAGCATTAGCATTAGCATTAGCATTAGTAATAGTGGTCCTCTACATAGCCACACGCATCAAATTCTGCGTCCACCAGTGGCTCCCACACAGGGGTCACTTTCTGAAAATGACTCAATAAGCTGTAGTACATACACCAGGCCTGTAGTGGCGCTGTAACACCGCTACACAAATACACTAAAAACAGAGAAGAAGAGTGGAAAGCTTTGCACCCTGTAAACAAACTCCAAACACCATAAAACGACTAAACACGACAACTCGTAGCAGTACATATATGCCGATCGATCGATTGACGTGTTTCAGGTGTGGTATGTGAGGAATCCGATGGAAGTCCGTTGCAGTTGTTGTTGTTACATGACATGTAGCGGTGCAGCTCAGGTTACAGGTGTGCGGTGTATGTGTGTGACAGCATGGCGCCTGTTGACATCGTGATGTTGATGAAAATAAGATTAATCGGTCAGCCCTAGTCAGGACTGAACCTCAGGCTTTTGAAAATGACTAAATTAATGATTGCTGAGTTGAAAATGACTGTTTTAGTTGAACTGCCCACTGATAAACACAGGTAGACCCAGCCTTTGTTTTTTGTTTTACAGGCCACAAAGGTTTGGCTCCACTGACGAGGACCACACAGGGTCAATATTCGTTGGTTATTGTGGCTAGCAAAGGAAAAGTCCGACATGATGGTGCTCTGCCCCCAGAGAGATTAATTCACTGCTGTTTTACTTTTAGAAATCTCCATCATTGTCAGTGTGGCCTTTCAACACAGCATTTTATCACCACTACCGTTCTTCGGCCGCTGCCAAATGTCTCTCTCCAAAACATTCTGGTTCAAATCAATGCAAGCAATCTGGCCAGCTGATATTTGTATTGACCTTTTAACGAGAGATTCATCACAGATCACTTTTGTCTGCCAGAATCACCCAAGGGAGTGCTCTGCAACGCAGGCTAGTTCTGTCCTAACGGCGGCGTTAATCATGCCTCATACAATGATTACAGCATGTTCAGCCTTTATCACATGAAAAACGACTTTGTCATTGTAAATGTTACTCTGCCATTTTCTCAAATATGTAGTAATGAGACAGGAAAAAAGAACAGCAAGGGACTGACTTTGCATCTTATTTTGCACTGAAACAAGAAAAACTACATTTCTTGAAGGCACAGAGTCGACGGCTTATGAACTTAATGATCAAGTGACATCATGGGTGGTAGCTCCTCACAAACCTGAACCCAGGAGTCTACACTGCAAAAACTTGCATTTGCACATCCCATCACAGTGCGAGGCAGTTCACCCTGACAGTGTATCTGGCAGATCAGATCATACTCTTATCACAGTTCACCTTGTATTGCAGTGTATTTCTGCTCAGATAAGATATCAAGGCACAGATCGTAATTCAAGGAAACTATTTTTTTTATTTTTTGTCAGTTGTTCTAAGTGTATTTGGAAGGAGAAAATGATCTCTGTCGTCCGTTTTCCCCAAAGCTGATACATCGGATGCATTTTTTAAAAGATATAATCGAAAATAGATACTAATCAAATCTTTATTGGATTTTGTCCAAAACAACACTGGGCGATCTCAAACATTATCACCCAGCTCAGACTGAACCACATTTCTGTATGTGGCTCCTGTACCAAAAACACTCCTCCCCCTGCTTTGAGCTCAGTGCCTCAGATGACGAGATGATGAGATCATCCCAGAACATGTTTTTCATGGGTTTTCTGCAAACATGACATAATTGAGTAATACAGACACATCCAGGCTCATGATAGATCTCACCGCTGCAGTGTGTTCCCTGAGTGAAATATTGCCATCCCTCAATGACTAAATATATTATAAAAGTGTCAGGAGCTCATGTAGTGCCTGTGCCCGTCATGACAGTACATATGTTTACTGTCATATAGACTCTGGGTCAGCACACAGTGTGTTAACGCAGCGCACACATGAGCTATATATATGTTGTTATCACTGTCTGCATGTTCAACCTGGGTGTGTAGATATGCACTCTCTGTCAAAGAGGTTTATTGCAGAATACGTAAATTCTACAAGCTGGTCGTGTTTATCTTGTTGTCTGTTTGTGCATGATATAATCAGATAACTGACAGCCCAGTCAAAGCTGTGTGCATGTTTGTGGGAAGGGAAAGAGGGGAAGGAAGCAAACTCAAGACTTGTTTTTAGACTTGTGCAATCTCCCAGTGAAGAGGAGGAGAGGATGAGGGGAAATGCAATTAAACAGCGGGATAGAGGGATGAAGAGCGACAGAGAAAGTCAGCCAACGAAAAGGGGAAAAATTAAAGTGGAGAAGAAGAAAGTGGGTGACGAGGAAAAGAAGCAAAATGTCCAAGTCACGCCAATTCTTCAGAGACATGATGCTTCATCTTCATCTTCATCTGAATGATTATTTCATCCTCGTTATTGTGAAATCGAGTTTTTTTTTTTTCATTTGTTTGATGAATGGCTCTAAATACTGAGATATTCAAGAACCATAGCCATCAAATCACAGTTAAAAGAATAAATCAGATCTGTAGTGAAGTTAGAATACTTTGTAATTGCAATTTGGGGAGAAAAAAAAGACAACCCTATAGTTGCCAAATTAATTTGCATGGGGCCAAGAATCTGAAAATGAACAGATTTTTAACTGCTGTTCGATCTGTGGCGTCAGGCCCTCATTTATTACAAAAGTAAAGGAAAGGGAAACAGAGCAGAAGGAAAATAAAACCTAGACACAACCCCATGTGGCGGGATCACACCATAACGGTGTGCATGATGTAATAACGTAGTAGCTACTTGGTACTAATGGGTCAGAACGTCAGTATGTCGATGAGCATCGCAGCTGGTGTGATCCCATTATGCATGAGTCGGACAACACCTGTCTGTGTGCTCGGCCCTCGTTTTGATCTCAACTAGTACACACCTGTAAAGTTTCATGACTGCATCTTAGACAGTGACAAAATCATCACATACCACCGCCACCATCTGCCACAGTCCTCAAATTCTGTCGCTGTGTTGGCGTCTCCAGGACCATGTTTTACCATGATGGCATGCACCAACTCACAAGAAGGAAACAACAGCAGCCGTGCCGTCATTCCTGTTAATGAAGGCATGTGGAGGAGGAACAGTGGGAGATAATGGAGAAAATCTGGAGTGTAAGGAAAAGGAACGTGAACGTAATGAAGGTAAATGGAGGAAATGTGTAGGTGAAACAGGGGGTGAGGGTACGGGACAAAAGAGGGAGGAGGAAGATGAAGGAGGAGGAGGATATATGATTGCCCCTCTCCACATGGAGGTCAGTGCTATCATCATGTGGAGGAGTGGAGGGCTACAGATATGAGGGAGGGGGCCCTCTCCATAATGGATTAATACACACCCATAGCACCCCACTCTTTCCCCACATCTCTCTCTCTCTCTCCTATCATTTATCTCTCCCTCCATCAGCCCCCTCCCCCCTACATCTCATCTCTCCATCTCCCAGACAGTGGTTCATCTTCTGCCGTGTGCTGGCGCTCCCATTTGTTCTCTCTTGACATGGCCTTTTACCTCAGATCCAATTCCCACCATTTTAATCGAGACAAAATCACATTACAGTGGGCTCCTGTTCCTGTGTGTGTGTGTGTGTGTGTGTGCTGGTAGGGTATGTTTACCTGCATGTAGGGCACACTGTTGTCTGAATATGTCTGGTTTAAACCTTATTAGACAACTCAATAAAATAAGGTAAACTACATTAAGTATATTATAATTTTCATAATTCTTTTATCTTGTAATCAGTTTTGATTTTAAATGCTTTGTCTTTGCTTTTTGGCATCATTCAGTATTTTCTTTCAGCTGTATGGATTCTCTCTCTCATCCCTTTGTTTTGGCGGGTTGTCACCACATGCCTTCACTTCATCTGTCATTTCAAATTAAAAGCCCTCTGCTATGATTGTAACAGACTTAATAACATTGCATCAGTGGCTCAGTGTGAAGAAACACTGAATTGATAGAGTGAGAGAACCTGTCATTTATGTTGTATTTCTGAGGGATAGGGCTTTCTATATGTAAGATGACAATTTGCACTGTTAATGCAATCTGATTGGCCACAGTGCCCATGTGTATGTCTGTGAGTGTGTGCACACATGATGAATTTGTTTTTGTGTGTTGTTTATCTCTCTTCTGGTCCCATATCCCCCACTACTATTTAAAGGGGAGATGAGGAGATACGAAGGATTGACTGCTGCAAAAGAGAGGGAGATGAGTCACTGGAGCAGTCGCTCTCCTTCCTGTAAGAGAGGAGACATCAGTAGCCAAGTTTCCATCCAAATGTAGCACAAATTTAAACTAATTTCCAGAAAATCGGCAAAAGAAAATGCAAATTAATGCGTTCCCAGAGGACGAAGGCATAACAAAATGGCATAATGAAAAGAGCACCCGTCAGGGCTCAAAATGTGGAAGAGAATGTAGTAAACATGATGGAAATGTGGCGTTTACTGTATGTCTGATTATGCGTTGAGTTCGAGGAAGGTTACAGTCGTCTTACCGCTCCACACAGTCTAATTCATTTGCTGCTATTTTTGTTTTCCTGTGGATGTTTCATTTTTACGTCAGCAGCAGTAGCAAAAGCATTTCGTCCATCATTTCGATTTTTGAGTCATTTTCTTTTCTTTTTAGGCACAAATTGAAAATATGCACAGAATCAGGTGGATGATAACATAATTCATATCAGATGATCAGAGGAAGAAACTCGGCTTCGTCCCTCATCCTCTCTCACTCCATCGCTTCCTGTGGTTTTGGAGACTTTTCAGAAGTGCAGGAAAACAATAATCGGGATTAATGTTTTCTTTTGTTTACAAGTTAGTGGTACAGAGGATTGTTTAAGTTCCAGGTGAGACTGAGGCTGCAAGTCAAAACCTGGATTTGACACCATGGGGAGACTTAAACATGTAGGATAATATAATGATCTTGTATGAATGATCTTTTTATCCATTTAGGAAGACACTGATAAACATGACCGTCCTGACATTTGACAGGGTTTTGGATTGTATTCTGTTGTTCCAGTGGAAGGACCAAACACGCAGAGGACATTTATGGTACACAGGTGTGTTTGTTTGCAGGTGTTGGGCCAGGCCAAACTGGAATGTGAGGGTATATTTTAAACAGAAAAACACAAAGCTTTGGCTGAATTGAGGTCCATTATATCTGTGGTTGGCTTGCATTGACTTTTTTGGAGCCTACTTGCATCTGGAGAAATTCCAGAAATGGTTTGTGCTCGGATTACAGTGGTAAGAGCTGACACTAGTTTTGTTCTGAACATTAATAGGAGCAAGTTTGTCTGTGTGATACTGGCTTTTTGTTCTTGTAGGTGTGTGCTAAGTGTAGGTATATAAATATTTAAAGAGAAGGGGGAAGAGTGTCTTGTTCCTCTTTTTGAACATGCTGAGGAAGCAGTCTTGGCGAAGCCACCTTTGGGGGAGGCTTTTGACACGTACTTTTGCTCAAGCACAAAAAGCACAGCTGTTGGGATCATTAGCAGAGAGTGAAAGCTCAAAGGACGGCAAGAGTGTTGCATCATTCACGTCGCAATGCACTGACTGTTTGACAGGCACTTGTAACTTCACACAAGTGCTAAATGGCCGTTAATTAAAATATCTTTGCCTTCATGTTTAATATACACTAATCAGCCATAATATTAAAACAGGTGACTGTTTTTATTGTGGCCGCTGTGGCCTGGTTTCAAACTTAAATAGTTTCAATTATTATCTCCATTCAGCGTTTCTGTTTTGGCTCCGTACCAGAAATTATCTAATGCATACTGACATGTCTGAAAAGGCTTTATCACATGACCACTCACCTACTGTGGGTGAGTTCATGTCAGTGTAAAGATGCAGTTAGTTTGGATGTAGCTTCTGTGAGTTAATTGATCCACTATAGGTTCAGACTGACCTCTTACCCTTGGAACATCTATCAGATGTACATCTTGAAAAAACATAAACATTTACAAATATTTTATAAGAAATAAATTCCCCATCACACATTTCTTCAGAAAGCTTCAGGAACAGTCACTCGGTATTTTTGTCACAACCACTGAATGACAGTGTAACTGTGTTTTTCTTCAGCTCCACATGGTGCTTTTTAAGTAGAGGAAGTGAGAGGGGGGAAAAAGTACACTGACAAAAGCACCCCGAGTTACCACTGCCTTTCTTTCTTTCTGTATTTATTCAGACGATACAAACTAAAAACTGTGGTTCTCTCTTTGGAAGACATGGCCTCCATCCTCTTTGTATGGAAATTGGCAGATAAAGGGACAGGAGTAAGTGTCCTGATGTTGTGGTTAGTTGAGTTGTGACAACTTGAAAGATGTAGTCTGTCTGAAGCATGGGCTCTCTGCAGGATGTAATGTGTGAGATCCATCTCTCCGCTCCTGGAGGAGGGGCGAATGATGACAGTGAGAACGAGTGTGCTCCCATTGTGTGGAGTTGTGAGGGGTCTCAGAAGATGCAGTGTTTTCTTTAGTGCTCGTTTCATTCATTTTAAAGCATATCTGTGTCTCTCCACTCTACAAAACCATGACACAGGAGGAAGCCAACTGAGGACAAAGAGAATGGGGGTCCTCTTGTTGCGATTTGTCTCATCCTGATTGCCGAGACTATCTCTACTGCACTCCCCCTCCTCTTAGCTGGTCTAAACAATAGATAATATCTTTTTACTGAATGAAGTGGAGTCAGAGGGATAGATGAATAGAGAGAACAAGTGCCCCCCTGCTGCTCTTACTCAGTAAATGTCTGGAGTATTCTTCTCCCGCTCTCTCTCTCTCTCTCTGCGAGTTCAAAGCATCGATAACATCTGGATATTAAAAGAAAGTGAGAAGGAGGTATGATACAGACAGAGAGAATGAGTGTCCTCCTCTTGTGCTTGTTGTAGTGTCCTCAAGCCCGGGGTAGTGTGTCAGTTTCGGCTGGATAAGTTTGTAATTGGATAAGAGCTTTAAGCCCTGAATCCAGATAAGAGCTGGTTATGTAAGATTAATTTAGTGATACAGCTCTTCAAGAAAATTGGCGAGATTGAAATGGAAAGAAAAAAAAAAGAAAGAGAAGAAAGAAAGAAAGAAAGTGCCCCAGAAATGACCACATTTAATGCAGTCTCCCTAAAATAGCAACTCATCTCCTGGTCTCTGCAGCATTTTTAATAAAATCTCTTGTGTAATTCAAAGTGAGGAGCTGGTGATTGCATCAAACATTTGGCTCGGTAATGAACAGACCACCTGCTCTTGGAAAAACGACTTATGAAGCAACAGAAAAAAACAAAACAACAGAACCAAAAAAATAAAGAGTAAGAAAATCTGGAGAAAGAGAAAGACATCGAGAGGATAAAAAAAAAAAAAAAAGCCAGAGCTGTTGTGTAAAATCTGAGGTCCTTCATTCAGTCTAAGCAGATCACATGTCCATGTTATTCCTGAGGGCAAAGTCAGTGAACTCTTGTCTTTAATGCACCTGTCTGCAAGCAGTCTGCCTTTGTGGTGCCACAATACTGTGCACGCCTGCGTGGGTGTGTGAGGATGGAGGTGTGTGAACGTGATAAAATGGGTTTGTGAATATGTGGTGTTAGTAAGTGTGTGTGTCTGTGTGTGTGTGTGAGAGAGAGAGAGAGAGGAAAAGGCGACAGACATGATGAGGGAGAAAGAGCTCTTGTAGAGTACACTTGTTAGAGTTACTGTTTGTGATAATGAGTCTTCGCACAAGTGTGTGTGTGTCTGTGTGTGTGTGTAGTTCATCTGTGTGTGGTACACATTTGACAACAAGTGTGCGTGACCTATTTTTGTGAGGGTCTTATTTTTCCGAGCTGCTTTCTGGTCTCTGCAGATCCGACTAAATGAAACTAAAATGTAATTATCAACCTCACTGGGACTGAGTTTACTTACAGTTTTCTTACTGACAGTTTTCGTACTGACAGTTAGCTGAGTTAGCTGACAGTTCAATATGACAAGACTTCATTTAGCTTAGCTTAGCATAAAGACTAGAAATGAAGGGACATGCATTTCCTGGCACAGTTGAAAGGTGATAAAACCTGCCCAGTGGCCCTGATAATGAAGCTCCCTTAAAAAAAAGTGCATGTATTCATGCGACTATTCTTGGATGTCCAATAACTTCCTGGAGTCTGTTGTCACTGTGAGGTTGCCAGGCAACCAGCAGAAGCTCCATGTAGTGAGTTTTAGAGAGGCTTACTGTCTTAAACCTTCATGCTAAGCTAAGCCATTTGTCTCCTCCAGCCCGATGCTGAATAGACATGTGAGGAGGTATACAGTACCAATCTTATCTCTCTCTTTTACCTCTCAGCAACAACCAAAAAAACAAAGTGACTAAGCATATTTCCCAAAGATGTCAGAGCTCCTGCACATCTGTCAAAGTGTTAGGACTCTCCTCTGGGACACAAGGCCACCACCACCAAAGTTAACAATCACATTTTAGAGCCAGAGAACAGAGTTTTCCCCTCATAGTTGTGATGTGAGCTTAAGGCATGTGACAGATAAGCTAAGACATCGTCCTCCAGCCCTCGTACAATAGAGATGGATTTGTGTTTGTGGTTCTTCTCACATTGCTATGAAATGACATTAAAATATCAGGAGCATCTTTTACACCCAAAAACCATCCCTCCTCAAAAAGTACTGTCAGCTGTAGAGTACCTGTAGGGACTGTTTCTGTTTCTTCTTCCTTGTTTTACGTCACAAGGTCCACATGCACATCCACATGTATGTCCACATACGCGTGAAACCACATGATCCTCCACTGACAGTGTTTGTGATGTGTTGTGAACAGTGTGTGTGTGTGTGTGTTTTTTGTCAGGTGTGTTGTGCGAGTGTGTGTTGAACCTGTTCCTCCGGTCTCTCTTTGGCCTCCCATGAGAGCGTATATGTGTGTGAGCTATCACTATCTGTGTGTGTGTGTGTGTGTGTGTGTGGCGGTACTCCAGGCCCTCCCACGAGGTGGCAATGAGAGTGAATAAGCACTTCCTCCCCCATGGTGTCCGAGGGGACGACATCTGTCAGTGTGATGCACTTTCCACTGGTACAAACTCCATTACCCAGTGTCCTGCTTCTCTGTCACTGTCAGCAGCCCTCCCCAGCACCCACATTGAGCGTGTGCATCCAACATACACACACACTCACACCAACATCCAACCGACACCAGAACACACACAAACACAAACACACACTTGGTCAGTTTGTTTCATACACTCAAATCCAATTGTTGTATGTGTTGGCATTATGTGGGATACAGTGACTAAACTATGTACACATGTACAACTAACACACACGCGCACACACGCAGAATAGTAGAGCATTTTGGACCTCCATCAGCACTCTGACAGACATTACTCAAAGATTACCCACTCCCTGCTGTCTATCTATCTCTTGTGATTGTCTCTCACTCATTCAGCGGCTCATTCGCTCTCTTGCCTGTGGATACACACTCTCAGACACACACCACACTCCCACACACATACATTACCCCGACAAGAGCTCATTCAAGCACCTCTTTCCCTCTATGTTTCCAGGAGAGCTCACCAATAATGGCTGCACAAGTCCAGAGAGCTTTTCTACAACCACTCGTGTGACTCTTTCATTAATGAACGCCAAACTCCCTCAGCTTTAAAAGCTAAAATTCTATGTTTTCACATTGAACAAGTTTAAAGCCCTTTTCAGCTATAAAGTCAAAAATGTTTTAAAAAAAAAAAGTTCTTTACCAGGGCTAGAGAAACAGGATTGAAACAGATTTAAAACCTATTGATATTGATAAAAGTTAATTGAGTGAGAGTAGTCTTTCCTCTATTCCCTCTACAGTATGCTCCCCACATATAAAAAAATGTATTGAATTGTGTAGTAAATGAGGAGACTTGCAAACTAAATCGTTACCAAATGCCCTTTAAAGAAAAGTTAATTTTCTGCCGTGTCCTTCTGTGGTAAAGTCATCGTGAGCATCTGAGATTAAAGTTTGAATTAAGCTGTCTTGCCATTGCCGTGACATTGCAATCACAGCAGCACATATTTCTAAAACTCTGTCCTTACGATAACGGCTTATTTATGTTCTGGTCCTGGCCCAGTGGTGGAATCTACTAAAAACAGGCCGGTGAGTTATTTTTAGTCCAGATCGTTGTTCGACCTTAACTGTGTTTCTGTTTCTCTGTGACAGACTCTCTTCTGATGTGGTGGGATAAAACTAAAAAAAGGTGACATGTAAAAAAAAAAAAAAACAGGAATGAAAATGAGAAGTAATTTGTATTGTAATTGGACCAATGTGTTGAAATGAAACTGCTTCAAACCTTTTTTTTTCCCTCCAAACTTCTCGCTTCAGTCTTTTTTGTCTCCCGTCCATCCGTTTTCATTTTGTCAGTGGAATGAGATTTTATATCTGCCATATTCTTCTAAAGCACTTCAGATAAGTGTGTGAGTGTGGTGAATTGCATTGAATTAACTACCTGAGTGAAATGAATTAGGGCATGATTCTCATTATGGCAGAGCTCCCTCTCTCTCTCTCTCTCTCACACGCACACACACACACACAGTCTCCCGCAATCTGCTTTTTTTTTTTTTTTTTTTTTTTTTAATCTTCCATGTCGTATTAAAACATTTAACAAATATTACAGCACCTCTGAAAACCAGAGCCCCCCCCCCAAAAAAAGACATCCAGAGGTGTCTTCCTCACTTTATTCCTAGTGAAAATGATAAAGCAGTGTAAAAACCAAATGAATCAGTATTATCCCAATGTTCCTATAAAAACAAATGAAGTTTTGTAAAACTGAATATGTCACAGAGTGAAAGTCAGGCCTCAGAATAAAGTGAGTAAGTCTGACATTGAATTATTGTGGTGTGAAGTAGAGATGTAAGACTCATCTCACCACAAAACTTTAGACTTTGATGGAAGATCTTGGTTTGACCAATTTACAACACAGTGCGTCACAGTTTCAGCTCAAGGACACTTCGGCAGGACATGGCAGGACACTGTGTAATCAACAGCATACATACGACTAGAAATCCACTTATGGGACAGTTCATCTTCAGATTTGTCTGTTGATGAGACCAGGCACTCCTCAGAAAAGTGATTAAGCTTCTTGGGTTAGCTGTGTTTCACAGAGTTTGAAAACACTTCTGGACACAATATGGCGGCTGATCTCCTCCAGCTGAGATCAGACTTTTTAAATGTTCATTGATGGGATGGTCTTCGCTGCCTCCTCCCTCCCTCTCTAGCCTGTTTGTGTCATGACCTATTTGTAGTGATGATCAGTGACTCGGTGTGAGCGATTCATCTGCCTAGGCTCTGTATCTACAAAGCAGGGTCCTCTGACGCCTGCTGCGACAAGTTCAGACATACACACACACACTCACACTCATGAAATCATGAATGCATTCATAAACACTTCTAGTTCATGCATGAGTACAGAGCTTAACACAAGGTGAATATATGCATGCATGCACACAACGCACGTTCAGAGTGTGGACATCCTGCGCACACGCGCACACACACACACACACACACACACACACACACACACACACACACACATTCCCTTCCTGTTGTGTACTGAGTGGTGGGGTGACATAAACAGATTGGTCCTGCCTAGCCCTTTAGGGAGGAGTAGCCATTCATCAGCCTGACCTCGTTGCGGGACAGACACACTTAATACTGTGCGTCGTGTCTCAGACAAGATATGGAGACTCAAAAACACAGAGACATAGTATACACACTCATACGTGCACAAAGGTGAAGGTTTGGTTTCAACACAGTGAAGTTGGACAGGTTGTACAGGTTGTAGTGAAGCTGCAGTTTTTTGTGCTTTTTGTAATAATGGCAAACTTTGTGACCCCAAAAGACCTGCAGTGATGTTGAGTTCCCCTTGTAGTGACCTGATATGTTATCACACATAATGTTGTATTTTCATTATGTTTTGTGTGAGAACATGCAGAGGACAATGTAGTTGGGATGGGTACAGCTACTTGACTGTGTACCTCATCATTCGAGTAGTGTTTCCCTACTCATGCACATGACATGTGCACATGTTTTATTTGCTATAGCAGCTCAGCTCAGTTGGCATCTTGTGTATCACGGCAGCCAGTGACGTCTGAAAATACTCTGACAGCGATAACGTGACAAATATGTGCATTGCATCTTGCATATCATAGAAACACTAGTTTGACGCCCAACCGCTTGCACATCTTCATTTCTTTAAACAAAACCATAACTTTGACTTCATGATTTTGGATGATTGAGAGTTACAAAAGTGACACAGTGCCAAAGTATGGTGCGATATTTTACAACAGATTGTTACAACAACCTGACTGAAGTGCCGGTTGTTCAATAAATGCATTTGAAATTGCACTTAGTGCAGTTTATTTATATAAATGTGAACGTATCAGATGGTAATGGTCTCCAACAGTCAAACAATAGGCGTTAAGGGTCCTCCTGCATTTCTTTTTTTTTCATGATGGAAGTATTTATGTGTTGACACAATTTACAATTCATCAAGTACCCGCTCATAATGTAATGAGAGTACTTGAATATTGAAATTAGCTGAGGATGAAGCTTTTTTTCCATGCTCCAACAGCTGTCAACAAAATAGGTTACAAACTTCTCTGATGCCTGAGAGCCAAAACCCAGGGCCAAAAACAGACAGGTGTCTGCTCGCTTGTTGCTGCTTTTAAAGGTTACCTGCTGCGAGAACCAGGAAGTAAATCACAAGGCGTTGACCAGCTCCACTCTTCTCATGGATTTTCCTGGTTGAGATATTAGAGTGATGATCGCATTCAGCTGTGAAGATGGGGGGGTGGGGTGGGGGTGCACGTTGTAGATGCGCCACGTCTTCAGACGCCTCATTCTTTCCTTCCAGAATAATCTCACCTGTTCATCTGTGCCTTAATTTCGAATTCATTTATTTCTCACATGTCCTCCCGCTCCCCCTCCCTCTCTCCCTCTTTCTCTCTAACCCCCCCCCCCCCAACTCCACCAGCAGTGAACATTAATGATGTTGGCATCACAGGGACGAGACACTTCATTGTCCCCTCGCCAACCCACATCCGCCTGCTCCCTATTTCCATCTTTATTCATTTATGCCTGTTCCCTCTCTTCCCTCAAGATGCATATTAATACTAATGGCAATAAGGTGCAAATTCATTGAGAGAGAGAGAAGGAAAGAGGGAGAGAAAGAGAGAGGGAGAGGGAGTCAAACAGCGAACACATCCAGCTAAAGGGTGGGAAGAGAGAGACAGTGATTGACTGGGAAAACACTAAAGAGAATCAGAGGGAGAGAACGGGAGGGTGAGGGATGGATGGAGGGCGGAGGAGAAGAGGAGAGATCAACATGGCACTAATTGTTTCCTCTGCACCCCTGCCGAGCCTCCATCAGCCATTCATCACCGCGCCACAATCGGCCCGGCGTCGACACTTTGGCAAATGAGGCCCTCCTCTCACTCCATCCGCTTAGACAGCCCCAACATATGTAGGTGTGTGTTTGATCCAGAGAGGAAGACAGATCCTGTGTGTGTGTGTGTGTGTGTGTGTGTGGTCATATGGTGATTCAAGTGAGTGAACACTTGCATGACACACAAAGAGATAGTAGTGTGTTTGTCTGCACATGTTTGTCTCTCTCCCAGATAGTTGAGAGGCAGCTGGGGGGGGGGGTAAAATCCAAACACATTATTCATTTTCTTCTCATTTGGGGCAACACCATCAATCAGCTGTGGTAAATCAAATGGAAAATCATCGGCGAGGGCATTCTGCGTGATGCTGACGTTGATATGCAGTGTTGTATGAAAGGCAAGCAGACATCACATGGGAAAATTAAGCACCGAGCCTCAGCACTGTAAAAACGCGGCCTTGGAGCTTATTGCTTTTATTAAACGACAGTAAGGAAGCATTCTAATAAGCACGAGAAAATTAGCCCGAGCTGCGGCTCCTCCGCGGCGGCGGCGGCTGCGGGTGCGGCTGCGGCTGCTGCCAGCTGTGAACGTTCTCCGGAAATGAAAATGTGACAGTGAAAAATCAAATCACCAATAACAGCCGCTATCACGTCTTGACAGCCGACATCATCTGCTCTCATGCACTAAGCAGCTCTTATATAGCAATTCATCCACGATTGAAGACAAATGTTTGGTAGTAGTCTGTAATGTACATGTATTCATCACATTCATATCAGCAGCTCTCCTGCACCTTCAGAGGCTCTCAGCTACATCTCATGGGCTTCCTCAGAGGACTGAGTGAACAAGTTGACTTGTTTTTTATTATTATTATTGTCAAACTGCTGTTTCCTTACTTTTTCTGTCTTGGTATAGTTTCTTTATGTAACTCATAGGCTTGTTATTGACGACAACAATACATCACACCAAGCTGCAGCTTCATAAAGTGGCGACATGCTGGTGCTGGGTTTATTTTCGTACGGTTGTGACTGGAAGTTTTCATTCATCTTCAGAATAGGAATTTGAAGTGAAGACAGTGAAACATGCTGCACTGACAATTTCAGTGTCAGAAAAGTCTGAATTAATACAATCAGAACACTTTATTGATCCCCAGGGGAAATTTCTATACAGAAATTAGAAGTAAACTCCCTCAGCAAAAAAATAGAAAGTGTACAGTGTGTGTGCTGTCCTGTCACCTATCATTATGGACGTAATGTCCCTTGCTAGTACAAGCAGCCTTTACCTTGTTCGTCTGAACTCCCTTTTATTAACAGACTCATGGACACAACTGCCCGTCTTTAGGTGTGATTATTATCCACACATGTGTATTATAATCCGTTGAACTCGACAGGAAAATGTTTCTTTCTTTTTTAAAAAAATCCAACTCAGAAAAAAAAATCACCTGTGAAGTGTCGCTGAGTATCTGCATAATATAAAGCAGCATACCCTCCATGTGTCTTTTCTGCATATATTACGAATGTCAAGGATGAAGAATTTTAATTCATATCCATGGAAACGACTGAGGTCTTAAGTCTGGTGTCGGTGCACATTTTATTCACCTGCTGCACAGCGCCCTCACACACCTGATGTGATGTAATATGATTCAATGCAGTAAATATGACGGCAGGTCTGTGCACAGTTCAGGAGGATGGATGTTTCTATTTAACCAGTTTCCATGCAGAGAGGATGTCCAAGGAAAGATAATAGGAAAGGCAACGAAGATGGTTGATGGTGGAGCATTAAAAAAAAAAAAAAAAAGCTCCATAAAGAAGAATTTTACAAGCCATTGGTAGCGTATGAGGACGTTTTCAGAAATGGACCTGCCTCCGATTTTATGGTCTGAGTGATGGCAGCACGTGTCACACAAAACAAAAACACCAGCAGTCACATTTACTCAACAACACATGCAGTTTAAAGTGTATTTTTAGACAAAGACGTCTCATTGCAATCATGGCGATGTACTTACAGTGCTGATGATTGCTCTGAGTGACTTGGCCAATTACAGTCAATCACCACAGCTGTTCTCCAGAGCTGTCAATCAGACCCTCACCGATAGTAACACCATCACATGCCTGTGTATACATGAACCCCCCCCCCCCACCTCCTGCCTTCTTTTTAATGTAAAGTGCATCCAGTCTGTGTTGTTCGCCTGCGATCCAGCCCTAATTTCATTTTCACTGTTCTAAATTAATTACGGTACACACACACACACACACACACACACACACACACAGTGGAGTTGATTTATTTATTTATCACTCGAACATCTTAGGAATCGCATTAGATGGGATGAGGTGCACCCCCTTGGAGCCTTTTCTTCTAAAAGCTGCTTTATTGTTTAGAGCGTAATCCACATTTGTTTACGTGGTGGCGAGAGAGGTGGGGGGAGTGCATTGCGAGGGGGGCCTCAATTAAGGCGACATCTCACGGAGAGAGTGGATGGGGTGAGAATTGGGGAGGAGGAGAGAAGAGAGGCGTGTGAGACAAAGAGTACGTGCTCTTGCATATGTTCTTGTGTGTGTGTGTGTGTGTGTGTGTGTGTGTGTGCGTGTGCGTAACTATGCAAGTGATTAATGTGCAGATTTAATTACACATACATGCCTGAATTATGTGCAGCGAGAAGAATGTATAGACAAGGGCCGTTGGCAAGAGATACAGTGGCATCATGGGAAATTGGAGATGGGGCTGGATCCATATAGGAATACTCTAGAGATCGCAAGTCCCTTTAACGATCACGTTGGCATTGGTAATCACACCGAGCCTATAGTGGAGGGGTTTTTATTTTTGATGGTATAAGTCTCATTGATGCCTGCGGATGTGCTGCTCGCTGTTTCCTCTGTGTACAGGAGTGAATGTAAATGACTTGGTGGGTGTGTTGGTGCATGTGTGCAGTATGATTACATGTGAGTGTGATGCCTGTAGATGAATCAATAATGCCTTGTGATATGATGCTGTGTGTTTGAATGTAGCGCCTCTGGCTGGCCTTTGTTAGCTTCCTGTGGTGGTGCAGGGCACAATGTGCTGAAGGGGAGGACAATGAGCTTATCAGACCCACTGATCTTTCCTGTACCCATAATCCACTTTGTTTCCTCCTTGGGTCTGATCTCACTCCTTTGCTGAGGCTGACTAACCTTGGCGCTGCTGTATACCTGTCTGTCAAGCAGCTCTCCGCTCTCTTTATTTAGGATTGACTGACTCTATATTTATTCATCTATTCACCTCCATGTGCCGTTATTACAATCTCCCTTTGACTCTTCTATGGCTTTTTGCCTTTCACGTCGGCACGCACCATGTCATTAAATGTGGATTTACTTTTTCTTTTGCATCTTAGGTGTAACTCAGGTTATCTCTGCTGTTGGCAATGGCAGTGTTTTATTGATAATGTTTTTCATTTACATGCCTCACTGATCTTCTTCCCATCCCTCTGATCTATGGCTCTGTAATGTCTTTGTACCTATAGCTACAAATAATGATTTTCTTTTTAAAAACAATTTCAGGTCTGCATAACACACGCACCGCCACAAAACAATGAAGCGTGCACTGGTTCGTTCTCACGTCTTGTCATTGACACTTTTCACGTTCATATCTCATGAGCTAACACTTCCATGTTATACACTTCAGTCACTGTTTTACACCATTTGTCTCATGTTGGTGGTTCAAGCTTTGAACTTTCTCCATGTAAACAGCCTTTGTGTCAGGCTGACAACAGACTTTTTTTTAATAAATACTGTACCTGTTTCCTCTTAGTTCAATGAAATAACCAAAACACAACACAAGTGACATATTCAACCCTCAAAGTCTCGAGAAATCTCATAAGAGTTTGACAAAAATTAAATAACCTCTGACCTGGTGTCCCAGATCTTGCCTCGGTGGCACCATGACATAAATGTGCCCCGTAATCTGTAATCTGTTGTTTATGATGGGTAAGACTACACAGATATACACATCATAAAATGTATGTGATATATAACATTATCCGCTGCTCCATGGATTGCTTTCTCGCCGGCTTTGTTGAAAACAAATGCACATGGCTGGTTGGTGGAAAACGAGGAGCAGAAAAAAACGACCGGACTTGCCTTTAAAGAACGTGTCATTTTCACTATTCTGCAGCACAATCTGCTTTTTAATAATAGAATCAGCGTTGTTTAAAGGTAATGAATCATTTCTGAAAGAAATAATGAAAAAAACAGAAGAGACAGTTGGAATGAGACGAATAATCTGCGGCCATTTGTCTCCTGATTGGAGGAAATTTAAGATGTTTAGACTGAGCACCAGATGAAAGGACTCGTTTAGGCGGGCGCGTGTTTCCTCCGTCTCCTTGGCGTGCCCTTGTGTTAAACAGTGATGAGGTAGATTTATGTGTGCCTCTCAGGCACATGGCCGGGCCTATCATGTCATAAATTAGTGGCTGGTCACAGAAAAGAGATGATGCACAGAAAGAGAGAGAGAGAGAGAGAGAGAGATGGGGGGAGGGCGATCTGTGTGCACACATGCTGTTGGTTTATCATAATCATGTCTTTATCCACCTGCTCCTGTTGTTGTCCTGCCATTTTGTCTCTCCCACCACAGCTCGCACACTCGTCCTTCATTTATCACTTCTTATCACTCTCTTTCCCTTAATGTTCTCCTTATCCTCATCTCTCTTTCCCATCATCTTTGCTTTTTTCTCTCGCTTCTCTGACCTCTTTCCCTTCCCTCCTTTCTGCTCTGTGTGTTTGAAGGTGTCTTTGTCCAGAGATGAAACTGTAGCATTGACCCGTCTCACCTGGAGCCTCTTTATTGGCTTTGTCAGCGTTATGAGGCAGATGAAAGAGAAAACTGAGGAAATAAAATGTAAAGAGGGGAAGGGTGGGACACGTCTGGGTATTGGCATATGATTGCATCAGTACACGTTTACATGCGAGTGTGTGTATATGTGTGTGTGTCTGTGTGTGTTTGCGTGTGTCAATGATTTTAGGGAAAACACCACAGCAGCAGGGGATTGATGCAGCGCACTGTGGCTGGATTTGTATTTGGCAATCCACAACAGATAAAGCAAATGTAGTGTGCTATCCCGCACACACACGGAGGTCAGGAGGGTTAAATGTAATAAGCAGCCACACAGTGGCTCCACAAAGATAAAACGTGTTCAGCTCCATTTCAACATGCAACCACAGTATTTCTAATTTAATCCCCAAATCCCGTTCTCTTCATCGTCTCTGTTCATCAACTCATCCTCTTGTGCTGAGATGCAGCTGAGTTTAGCCCTGCTCTACTTCCATTACAGCCTTTTAACTCAGGAACAGAAAGAGAGAGAGAGAGAGTGTGTGTGTGTGTGTGTGTGTGTGTGTGTGTGTGTGTGTGTGTGTGTGTGTGTGTGTGTGTGTGTGTGTGTGTGTGTGTGTGTGTGTGTGTGTGTGTGTGTGTGTGTGGATTCCTGACACAAAAAAGTGACTGAATGTAGTTCCTTACTGTAAATACTGGATATTAATAACTGCACTAGTCAATTTAAGGAAGTGGAGCAGAGTTGCATTTCTCTCCATCTCTCTCTCTCTCTCTCTCTCTCTCTGCCAGCTGTAAGAGATAATTATTTCCAAACAAGCGGTCCCCTGGGTGAGGCCGTATTATCCAAAGCTGCCTTCATTAAAAATTCCCGCAGCTGCGTGGACGTCTTCGCACTGCAGTGAGGGAGAAAAGAAGAGGAAGGGATATATGGAAAAAGTGACACAAAACAGGAGGCACGCACAAAGAGAGAAGGGGAACAATGGTGGTCTTACCTGAGCTGGGACGTGTTTATATCCTGGATGAGTTTTGCAGACAATAAAACAAAACAAAGCAAAAATGATGAAATGAAGCAAGACAAGACAAAGAGGAGAGGAGCTGTTAATCAGCTGTGGGAGTGGTTAATCAGGTACAGTAACACAGCATATGGCACACATGTCTCTAATGGGATCCATCAATACTTTGAGGTATTGCTGATGTCCTTTGTCTCACATAATTGTTCCAAATGTCCTTGTGTGCTGTCTACCCTGACACACACACACACACACACACACACACACACACACACTCATGCACAAACACATGCATACACACATGCACAAGCGCACATGTTTGCATGCACAGCAGCACAGAAACAATGCATTCTGTGGGTAGATTTATGACAAATCCAACATGACAAGATAAAATGTAAATGTATATAACCGCCGGGCCTGCAGCTGCATCCACACACAAATGCACACATGTACACACGCACACACACACATGCCCACGTCCAAGTGAGGAGCAAGTGGAGCGAGCTATTTACATAATAGAGTTGGACAATGCATAGTGTAAAGGTAATGCATTCCCCTCTTATGTCAGCATAACTCCACATATACAGCGGGAGTCAGTGACACAGGGCAGAGATTGGTATGTCGGAATCGATTTACATGAAGACGACCTGAGAGGAGTTTAACGTGGAGCAGAACAGAGGCACCTGCACAGCTGACAACTGTGAGGGCGGAGTTTATCACTGACAGATTATTTTACATTTTATTTTCTATAACAGTACTGCTCCAGATATTATGTCAGCCATCCAGTAGTACCTAAGTTGAAGTTGCAGTTACTGATAAATAGTTGCCTATTGATAAGGAGTAACATGAGCATCCAGTAGGAGTCGTGTTTATGTTCATCTGGTGAATATAAAGCTCTGTTAAACTCTGTTTTTGGGCTCAATTCAGTTCAATTAAAAAAACGTCAAGGCAGCAAGTGAAAACAGGAAGAAAACAACAGTGACATCAGTGCAGTGGCATTGGCTGCTACTGTAAATGCTCCTTAGCTAACGAGCTACTCTCATACTCTCTGTCTGCCTGTTGGTTTTTACTGAGCAGACAGTAGGCTTTTGAGGTTTTTAGCTAAAGACAATGGTCTGCTGCACCTGGAGATGACACTGACAAGAACAGAGAGAGTGAACTGAAAAAGTGAAAGAGAGCGAATATCAAAACTGAGATCGGAAAAAATGTGTCGAAAGGCTTTGTAAAGGGGAAACACAGACTTGGGTGACAGCTCTCTGGTGGTTCATCACCATGAGCGCTACTTTTCCTATAGCTGGTCAATCTTAGTGTAGATAATATTTATTCCAGTGTCTTAAATCAAAAACACAGATTAAAAAAAGCACCAGCAAGATGGTGCTCAGCTCAGCTCCGAAATGATCATGATACCTGTGCTTTTTGATCTGACCTCCTTGTTGGTAGAAGGGCATCAGTTCTCATTGCTCTCAATAGAAATCACCATCAAAACAAGCTGAAGGTCGCTGGGGCGCAGTCATGGTCATAGGAGAAATCTACAGTGACTGTGGATGGGAAATGAGAAGCAAAAAATCTGACATGTTGTTTACCCATTCAAACACCCAGATGTCAGATCTCTGCAGACCCTTTGGCTCTTGTACGACTTCATACTGTTTCCTCTGTCACTCTCAATGTCACCATGTTGTACGAGGGCTAGAGAGCTTTTTCATTTGTCCTTTAAAGGCACATTGTTTGGGGAATCTGCCGAAACGACTCATCTTTACTACTTGTCGTTTTTCTTGGGAGGACGGCTCCCGCCAGATTTCTGAAGGACACTATAGCATCCTATCCCAGACGACGTAAGCAGCACTAGCCCAGCCACCAGTAAAATCCATTTCCCTTTGACTTCGTCAGCAGTTCTCAATGACAAAGCCAAGGTCATCTCCTGCCTTGAAATCTGACAGCATCCAAATCTTCAGAGGGAGGAAAAACATCAGAAGTTCAAGGCGGCAGATTTAACGCTGACTTGAGAAAACCATCGGATCGGGATCAGCTGGATGTTTCCACAAGGATGATGAACATGGCTGCAGAATAAACCTGAAAAAACTGCATAATAACATTTTTTTTAAATCCTCCTTAAATGTTAAATTACAGGATTAAAAAACTATTTTTGTGTTCAGACATAACTTTTGGAAGAAATGGGAATCACAGCCATGCAGAGCTCTAATAGTGTGTCATCTACAGTATAATGTGGTTTATTTTATGCAAGCAATTATTTCCTGAGAGTAGGTGTGACTTTCTATTTGAATCCTGGATATCTCACTCAGGAATGAAACCTGGTTCATTTGCAAACAGTTAGTAAATTTATTCAGATATCTGCCTCTATTCAAGGAGAGAAAATAACTGCGCACATGCAGACACACGGGCAAAGTGAACTGATAGTGAACCTGAAATCTTCTTTGTATTGTAAATAGGTGGGAGGGGAAGGTGGTACCACCAAAGACGAATACTGCAGCTGCTCTTTGAAGTCGTGCTGAGGTGTTCAGACTCCCCTCACTCTGGAAACTCTCTCTCCAACTTTTTCCTCATCTTAAAGTTTCAGATTTTCCCAAAAACTACGCCAAGCAGCTTTGAAGGAATGCACAAGAAAAACAAAAAAAGTTTTGCAGGGTGATTGGCTCAAAGTTAAACTTGTAGAAAAGTCTACAGCACAATAGCATCCCTGCTGTGGTTCAGTAATTCACTTCAACAGATGCTACGCTGAAGCTACACTGATTTCCATTCTGGGACAGAAGCCAGAAATGCCCAGTTTATAGTTCACGGGTTTGACCTTTGTGCACTCGTTGTACGGACCAGTCAGCCAGGGCAAGACAGGGTTTATTGATACAACTCATTTTATGCACAAGGGAAACTGTGCTGTGCTGTACATGGAAAATGAAAAAGTAAAGTTCAGAAAGAAAAAAGCCACATGATCTGCTCATAGTTGTAGATGCAGTGTTTCAAAAAAGGTTCAGATGCAGCTTAATGATTCTATAATCACCTCATTTGAAGCACACTGACCCTTTAGTTTGTGTCATAGGTTACGGAGCCAAGAGAAGCATAAAATTTCTATATACAGTCATAAAGCAATGATTTTAAAAAACAAAGAGTTCACAAGAGTTTTCACAAATGTTGATACTGTAAGTACAGTACAGTTTTACAATTATGGATTCAGCCTTTTAATTATTTAGCATTTAGTGGCAGCAGAGTGCTGAGGATCAAGCTGCTGTGAATTTTAAGAACGAGTACTTTATAAACACTGTGCTCTGCTGTGTAGTTTGACCCCCCCGTGTATTTATTTGATCAGGATTTCAGTTTCACTTTAAATGTGCTCCCTGGTGATGAATTTAAAAACTGATGATAAAGCTGTTAACACTGATACCATCTTACATTATAACCTGCCAATAATGTGCTGAAGTTTTGTATCATATACAGCAGATATGAGTCAAGTAGTTGTCACTGTATACCACCACCTGAACTCAAGTATTTCTGAAATGAAGTAAAATATGGAGCATTATTTTTATATATATATATGTGTATATTATCTTAAATGGAACATAGAGTAGAAATGACTTAAAACCTGGCTCACTGAAAAGACACACAGCTCAGAATTCTGTGACTGTGATGTCACAACAAAGTCGAAAATTATAAAATACGTGACCTCTTCAAAGCAGAAGACACCACAGTGTAAGTGTCTGGATGTGAGTGGATTTTTCCTCCACTCCTACCACAGGTGGAGGAGCGGTGCAGTGTGGCCCTCTCCTCAGAGAACAGGGACAGAGACATCCACAGGTGATGAAAAGATAGGAGAGAAAGATAGAGACAATTAGATGGGAGGTAGTGTGGGTGGGCGAGGTGAGGAGGGAGAGTCAACAAGACAGGAAAAACAAGGGAGGAGATGGGTGAGAAGGGAATATGAGAGAGGGTGGAGAGAAGGAGGAAAAAAACAGTGAGACGGGGAGGTGAGGGTGAGTGAAGAGGGGAAGAGGGGAACAAGAGAGTAAATAGTAGAAGAAGGGAAGAGCGGGAGAGGTGAGGAGAGAGGAGGAGGAGGGGAGGAAGACAGGCAAACAGTAGAGATGAGACAAGCTGGGAATAGAAAGAAGGGGAAGTGAGAGACATTTAAAGAGGTGGAGGAGGTGTGGATAAGCAGAGAGGGGAAGGAGGAGGAGACAACAGACGGTGTGTGTGTCTGTGTGTTGGGGAGAGAGAGAAAGAGAGAGTCCGACACAGAAGGGTATTGCTGTATAAGCAGTGTGTCCAGCTGTCTCTCCTCAGAAAAGCAGACAGAGACGAGTGATGTCAGCCCCCCCCCCCACCCCCCCCCCCCCACTTCCTCGCTCCACCACTGCCTTTTCTTTCTCATCTGTTTCACTACCCATTCTTCCTTTCTGTCTCTCCCCCCTCCCTCCCTCTTTTCCTGTTTATTGGTTTATTCATGCACCGTTCAGGTGTCTAGCAGTTGGATCAGAGCTGGAGAAACGAGATCTGCATGCTCATGAATGTTAGTGTGTGCGAGAGTTTAAATTGTGTATATAGACTGTGTATTTGTTAGTGTGTGTCGGGAAGACATTGTCCTGTGAGATTTTTGCCTATACTTCGTGTGTGTACAGTGCCTCACACTTTATTTCTATTCTAAGCATTAGGTGTACCTGAATGCCACAGCTCTGGGAGCGAATTGAAACATTTACATTTACATTTACATTTGGATGTTCCTATAGCGGAAAGGAACGAGCCAGCTAATGGGAAGTAGCAGTTGACCAGATAGGCAAGTGTTGCACCACGCAGAGACATTAAATTGGTTCTGGGGTGGGAGATGGTGGTGATTTGCGAGTGGTGAGGAGTGAGTGATAGAGAGGACAGAGAGAGAGGTGGAGAGAGGAGGAGAGAGGGGAAGAAGAACAGAGCTGGGAGGAAAGACGTCCTGCCTGAAAATGAAACTGTATATAAAGTGACAGAGGGAGTTTATGCCCAAGTATCTATGACTCTGTTTGTGTAGCATATCTGAGAGTGTGTGTGTGTGTGTGTGTGTGTGTGTGAGAGAGAGAGAGAGAGCAACAAGTCCTTATACCTACAGAACAACATTGTGCTTCATTAGACCCATGTGGTCCTTAAAAAAGGCTGATTCAAAGTCTTCTCCTGCTAAAGTAGATGTTAGATAGCTACAGCTACAAAGCCAGTGGGGGTTCCAACTGAAAACAATATACATACAGAAAATGGAGTTCATTATACCAACTGATAAAACAGGAGCAATGTACCAGCAATGTGCCTTCATTGTGTCTGATTGGCCAATGTTGAAACTTCCTGTCGCTGCAGCTCGACTCCTTACTATGAGACGAAGACTAGTTATCTGTATCATGCAAAACGTTAAAGAATCAGTGCAACATTTTGTTTGTGTGTACTATTTATTTATATATAGACATGTTAGCACAAACTGGTTGACCTGCTGTCCTCCCTCTGCAGCTGACAACCACTGATAAAACCATGACGCTGTCCATGGTGCTGAAGTACCAGACAGATTCATTCAAACTCTGAAGCAAATTTAAAGGCAGAGTCTGTAGGTTTGTTCGTTGCATTTTGTAAACTCAACATTCAAACTGGGCCCCTCCTGTTGGGCTCAGCTGTGCACGCCTCCTGCCCCTGACAGCAGTAGCTGTAGTCAGGACGGCAAAGAAAGGAAATACAGTCCGAGAGAAGCGCTGGCCATCGCCAGCAACAGGAGCCTTGAGGGCTGTGCTGCAACGAGTAAAAGGACTGTCGCGGTGAGCAAGATAGCGGGTACTACAAACAACACAGTCACCATCACACATGGGCAGAAGCCCATAGGTGATGATTAAGCAGGATTTTCTATAAGTCTATATTTTGTTTTGTTTTTTTAGGAAGATCCTGCAGACTCTACCTTTAAAATGTCAAATTATCAAAACAAATTGTTTGAATAGATGTTTGGATTGTCTGTTCCTAGATTTGTTTATTCATGTTCTTCACTGTCATTATTATGACTGTTAAGCGTGTTACAGTGATGGAACACGCTTAACAGTCAGTAACAGATGCTGTGTTGCTTCTGGTCAAGGCTGTTATGCATGTGTCTGTGATTACAGCAGGCCAGCCCACACACCGACACACACAGCAACATTATGTTACTTTCTATTAGCTGTAATTCATCATATAATCACTTATTGTAAAAGACAACTTAACATCTCTGCCAGTCAAGCACGCTGAGCTGAACTGAGCTGAAGTGATAAATAAAAAAGGTGACTGTGCTGAGCCAGTGAAAGGAAGTGCAGAATTCATTTGTCTGATCTTCAGATGCACAGACAGAGACACACAGGACATAATGGACAGATCCGTGAAAGAGGAACTGCATTACACCGTGCTTTATAAGATATCGTCTTAAAACAGAGTGTGATTTACACGAAGCAAATATATTATGTGATATATAATACTGTGTTGGAGAGGCAGCAGTTGGTCCATCCTCATGGTGCTGAAAGGCCACATAGAAGTTCAACTCTGATAAATATATGTGTGGAAGCTGTCTTATTGTTGTACACCACAGCTACGTTGAGTCTCTGCAATGGGGGAAAACACTGTATCACCACACGTTACAAAAAAGCTTCCTTCATTATCGGCCTGATCTGAAGAGAGCATGATCCCTGGGGAAGTAATAATAATTATATTAATAAACTGAATAGTAATATCTGAAACCTATCAAATAATTGCTTCTCTTCCTGTCCATGACTTGAATAATATTCATCAACACAGATTAATTAAATATGACAAATTCAGAATGTAATCTGGAGAAATGAACGTGTGAAGCTGCTTCAGTGTGGCAGATGGATAAGAGGAGACATTGCCGTCGTAGTGAGTCATTTTGATAAAATATGATTTGGTGAATAAACGCCTGGCAGCTCTTAGCTGT